>CM024614.1:19152735-19752735 GCA_014182575.1 Eucalyptus decipiens | reverse complement strand
AAATTCTCGTCAAACGACGCTATACCGATTTTTCTGTTGTTTTGGTACTCTGTGCTCATATTTGAAACCTCGAGATTTTCACGACAGTCGAGAGTCGCCAATGTATCAAAATGTACATTGCGGCTCGAAAATAATCGACCACGGGTCAATTGCACAAAAAATTCCTAAAAGCTACCCAGTAGACTAGGTCATGCTAAAATCGCGCCATATTGAAATTAACCACGAATTTAAACCTGATTTCAGAAATTGAAAGTTCTATTATGTCACAGTTCATTTTAGGAATGTCGACTCATCCTCCGAAGATTTTTTTGCAAACCAAGATTTTTGGCGAACATTTAAAGTATGGCCATTTTTTACTAGGAAAATCATATGACCGTTTTTTATTGCATTTTTGGGATTCAAGTTGGACAAATCGACGAGGAAAAATCCTAAGAGGGACAATGGCATCTTAGCTGAATTTATAGGGACTGAATTGAGTCCAATTTAGGGAGAATTGAAAAGGAATTGAAGTGGATTCGGGGGAAATGGGTCCAAAATTCGTAGGCCATGGGGGATTCAACATTTTGGACCATTTGGGAAGTGTGTGGGGGAAGATTGAAGGTTGCAAATTGGCCTTGGATGACAGCTAAGGTGGTGGGGGCATGCAGTGAGTGAAATGGATAAAATGCATGGACTTTTGAGGCCAAATGGTGGTCCCCCTTCAGCAGCCATCTTCTTCTTCTTCCCTTAGCCTCACTTTATCCATGGTTGAGGCATTTGAGAACTTGAGAGAACCAGAGAAACCAGCCCTCACATCTCTCTCTCTCTCCCCTCTTTAGTTGAAGCAAATTCGTAGCCCTCTCTCCCCTGTTTTTCCTTCCTTCCTGTTTCTGCTCCTGCTGACCTTCCTTTAAAACAAGAGTTAATAGTTGCCTTCCCGTGCGAATCAGCGTCTGTGCCACCCACTATTGTCTTCAGAAGGCCCAGACCGTACACCGTTTGTCAATCGGAGCCATTGGCTAACTCACCAATTGGAGCCACCGGCTGACCCGTCGGCCAGCCAAAAGCCACTACTCGCAATACCGCCTGGCAGCTTGCCCAAGTGCACCATTTCGCTTTTGCAGCCTGTTTTCTCCCATTTCAACCGAGCCTCCACCCAGCCCACCCACCAGCAAGTCTCCCTCAACCCCAGGTGCCGCCGGTCGTCGACCAACCCCTCGCTAGAGCTCCAACCAAGCCATTCAGCCTCTCTCCTCCTCTAGCAGTGCAGTTTTTCAGAGTTGCAGTGGGAAGCAGTGTTTGTTGCTGCTGTTTCAGCCTTGGGACTGCCTTGGATCATCGCAGTTGAGGTCCCCAAGCGTAGCCTCCATCGTCGCTATTGCGTCCATGTCTCCGGCCTGTTTAACGGGTCTCACCTAATCCTTCGATTAGTGCCTAAACTTGCTTAGGGTTAGTTTTTTTTTTTTTTTGCCCGTTAGGGTTAGTTTAATTAGTGTTAATTCTAGTTTAGGAGATTTAATTAAGTTATATTAGCTCTAAAATAGGTGGTTAGATGGATGGTTAAGATTAGTTTAGCTTAATCTTGCTTTATTTGCTTAATGTGGCTTATGTGGTTAATTAAGCATGTTTAGCTTTAATTGATTGGTTATTTAATTTAATTATTGTGTTAATGATTTTTGGATTTAATTTATTAATTATTGTGTTCATGAATTACCATTCATGCGCACTGTTCACGTGGTACTGTTCACAGAATACTATTCAAGTGCACTATTCATCCGAGAGTGAAAAATTATCTTGTTTCATGTATTTTGATTTTATGAGGTGAATTAGATGTGTCATTGCATAAACATCTGCATGAATCACGTAGAGTTCTAAAAAAAGAAAATGTGTTTTGTTCGAGGGACATTGGAAATGGACTGCCTTTAGGGAAAATGATTTGAAAGTGTATATGCAAGCATGTGTGCATTAGCTAAATGCTCACCAATTAAAAGGGAGTCTTAGTGGTGTGCTTGCATGATTAAGAAGTGGGATCCGTCACCCAATGGGAGTTTGAGGGCGATGCGTAGTGAGTTGTGGTGGTATGCTTGAGTGATTAAAAGTTGAACCGTCACCCAATGGAAGTTTGGGGGCGATACCTGGCGGGAGTCGAAAGCCAATCACAGTAGATTCTAGACCAATGTCCCTTTTTGGGATACTGTATAGGCGGAAGTTCTAGATGTTGTCGTGCCCGACAAGGCGGGACGAAGCCTAATTTTTATCGGTAGCCTGGCAAGAGTCAGATGATCGTTAACTAGAAAGTTGGCCATGGCCGAGAGGTCATAAATAAGTGGAACACACATGAGTGTTGAGATGGTTGGGCTTTATTATGAGGTAAAATTGTTTAGTACGGTATAGGATGTGTCATAACGATTTTACTTTATAATCGGCACCTGTGTGATTGATCGATATATGTTATATGGCGCACCGATGTGCAAGAGCGTATGAGAATCATGGTATCATTTGTTTTGACTATGCATGAGTTGAGCACATTGTTTATAGTACACACGCATAAATCGATAACGTGCAAGGTGTGGCAATGGGCAGGTGAGATTGTTTGAGATGTGACTCATATGTGATTGATGAACTGCATCATCTAATGGTCATGTGCAATGTGTGTATTGTGCTGAGATTCAACGTGCAGGGTATGGCATACCGGGTAAGGTTGCATACGAACCGACTATTTGATTGTGGGTTATTAGTTGTGGTTTTGTTTGTGGGGTGGTTCTGGAGAAATATCCTGAGTTGAGTTGGTGTACTAATCAGGGTTTAGGGAGTGAACTTGTTGAGACATTGTCTCATCTTGTTGTGGGCTTATCTTTTTAGGTCCCCAGTGTGAAGAACTTGGAGCTTGAGGCGAAAGGGTCAGGAGCATGGATGGATCAATAGTTTTTTTTTGGAGATAGACCTCCTGTACATAGACCTTAGAGTTGGCCTCTGGGTATAAACTAGTTAGTTTATGATAAGTGTTTTTTGGTGAAAATGGTATCCTGCTTTTCTATCCCATATTTGTGTTGTATGGGGATTTTATTATACGATTCCTTATGTGCAATTAAAAGAAAGGGTCTGCAATGCGTCTTGAGACGTCGCAAATTTTATCGACCACCGAGGGATGGGCACCGCTCAAGGTTCAGGGTGTGACATCTTAAGCCCCGGTCGGACCCGAAACCTCATGATTCATGAGTGCATGCTACTTGCTCAACGAATTGCCCGAATGACCTTTGCCTCCTCGACTCCTCCGTGTAGAGCCCAGCTAGGATTTTGGCCACTGGAGGGCTGTTGCCGTTTGCCCGAAAGCTGGACTACATCCCACTGAACCGAGACAACGCCATCACGGCCCTAGCCGGAGAGCACTCGTGCCCATTGTTGGAAAAATCTTCTTGAAGTGTTTTGAAGTTGACAAAACGTTTCTTTAGTCTAGTCTGAAGGTTTTGCAGACTCTTCTATTTAAAGTCTGAAGACCTCCGGACAGCCAGACTCAAGACTCAAAGTCTATCCTCATTGACAGTCTCTAATCCGTTGAAGAATAGTTATCCAGATCTGGATGATTCGTTAAAGAGATGACCTTATCAACTGGAGAAGACCTCGTGGCTGAAGAAGACATAACGGAATCCTTGATTTATCGAGATTGACTCGATGATTGAAGATCCGATGATTGTCTGGATATTCTTGGAAGGTTTTACTTATGGAAACCAAGATCCTGATTGTATGGGCGAGCAGGATTGATGGGCTATCGGCACGTTCCTTTAATAGCTTAATTAATCTTCTTAATTGATTCCGTCCAACGGGTAGATTGGAGGAATACATTTGGTAAGTGCCAACGGGTATGATGGCATGAAGGAGTATATAAAGAAGACGTATTAGTTGTTGAGTGTGTGCGCGATAGAAAAATTCCAAAGTCTCGAAAGCTTCCCGTTGTTTAGACAAATTCTTTGAGCGAATCATTGTATTCAAAAGAGAGTCTATATTTGTACGAGACCTTGAGGAGGTGTAGTAGAACATCTACTTTGTGGAATCAAGGAAGAGCCGTGGTGTAACTCCTCTTTTGTTCATAGTGGAATCCAGCCAATTGGTCGGTGCGGAAGAGTGGACGTAGGCTTAGAATAAGCCGAACCACTATAAACCTTGTGTTTAATCTTCTCTTCCCTTATCTTAGTCTTACTCTGATCGCTGATTGTCTTAATTCTATTAACTGTCCAATATTGTGTGATTAACGAAAAAACATTTATATACCTATTCACCCCCCCTCTAGGTGCTTATACTAGCTATATCAATTGGTATCAGAGCTCGTGTGCTCACTTTGTTTGAAGTGTTTTACTTCAGAGTAAAAGATCCATGGCTAGTATGTTGGCTCCAGGGCTGGTAGAAGGGCAAAGCAACACGAGACCGCCTTACTTTGATGAAAAGGACTACAACATATGGAAGAACAAGATGAAGGCGTTTCTTAGATCAAAGGATCCTCTGAAATTGGACGTTGTAGAAAAAGGAATCACTCCTAAAGCTGCATCTGTTTCAGAAAGAGGAAAGGAAACTGTTGAGACCAGCGACATGAGTCAGGAAGAGAAAATCAAGAGACAAACTCTTGATGCAAAAGCAATATATTCTTTATATTGTGCTTTATCACCTACTGAATATAACAGAATATCTTCTTGTGATACAGCCAAAGAAGTCGGGATAGATTACACATTACTTATGAAGGAACAGATCGTGTGAAAGAGACCAGAGTCAATATACTCCTCGGTCAATACGAAGCCTTCAGGATGAAAATGGGAGAATCTATAACTGACATGTTTAGTCGTTTTACAGATATCGTAAATGGTCTGGAGAATCAAGGTCAACCAGTTTCGATTCCATGAAAGTAAATAAGCTATTGCGAGGACTCTCCAAAGATTGGAATCACATAAAGACATCAATCGAGAAACTCAAAGAATCATGCCACTATCTCGTTGATGAGTTGGTTGGAACTCTTCAGTCTTATGAAGTAGAACGAATCAATGAAGATGAAGACCCTAAAGGTAAGAAATCCATTGCATTAAAATCCAATGATGATTCGATGTTGCAGATTCTCGAAGACGATATGGACGATCGAGGAACTTGCTCTCATGATTAGAAGATTGTAAAGCTGAAAGAAAAGGAAGAAGATTCAATCCAAGGAAACAAGGTTTTCAAAAGCAAAGCTAAGTCTGTTGAGGATGATGAATCAAACAAAGATGTTGTTTGCTTCGAATGCAAGAAAAAAAGGACACATCAGACCCAACAGTCCTCTTTTGAGAAAGAAGAAAGGAAAAACTGAAAAGTATCGAAAGGCTCTTAAAGCAGAGACCTGGAGTGATACTGAATGTGAAGAAAGTGACAATGATTATGCCAACATATGTCTGATGGCACAACCGATTTAATCAAACTCCGATTGATTCATAAAGTGAATTCGAGGTAAGTAACTTCAAAATCCCCGTTAAAGTTTCAAAATACATTGATGAATTATGTTTTAGTCTTAAGACTTCTCTTAAAAGAATTTCCGAAATCAAAAAGGAAAATTCTGCTTTAAAACATCAAAAGAATGTTTTGGATAAAAAAGTGAAATGCTTAGACCAGAATGTTTCTTCCATCAATGAAAGCAAAGATAATCTTTTAAAAGAGAATGCATTTTTGAAAAATGACATTTCAAATATTTCCAAAAGATTTTCACTGGGATCTGAAAAACTTGAAAAAAATACTTTCGGTTCAAAGACCTTATTTCAATAAATCTGGTTTAGGAATGACTGCTGAAACTATTCCTTTAATCGATTTTCCAAAAGTAAAAGAAAGAATCAAACAAAGACCTTCAAGAAATGCTTACAAAAATCATTTTGAAAGGAACTTTGTAAAACCAGTAGGTCGCAATGCTCTTAAATGTTCTAAATGCAATAGTGCAGATCATTTTGAGAAAGAATGTCCTATGATATGGAGACCTGTCAATAAAGTCTGGGCAAAAACTGTATATCAAACTAACTCAAAAGGACCCAAGAAAATATGGGTACCAAAGAAAGTTCGAGTCTCTTTTTATACGCAGGTCACTATCAAGAAAAATGTGAAATGGTACCTGGATAGTGGATGCTCGAGACACATGACAGAGATTCAAATTGCTTCATAAAGCTCAATCAAGTGAATGGTGGAAAAGTTTCATTTGGTGGAAACAAACAAAGGAAAAATAGTAGCCTTTGAACTGTAAAGATTGGGAACCTCACAATAAGCAATGTTTCTTTAGTTGAAGAGCTCAATTACAATCTGCTCAGTGTCAGTCAGCTGTATGATGCTGGTTTTAGGATCAACTTTCAAGAGGGTATTTGTTCAGGAACCAGTAAAGACTCTACTCAGTCATTTATGGGTCGAAGACATGGAAATATCTACCTCTTGGACTTAAAACCAGATGAGTCACAATGCTTAATCTCAATCCAAGACGAAGCAAGCTTGTGGCACATAAAGCTTGGGCATGTTAACATGAAGCAGATAGCCAAGATCTCAAAGAAAGAAGCTTGTTCGTGGCCTACCCAATTTATCATACCAAAAGTCCGATCTATGTACACCATGCATATTGGGAAAACAGGTAAGAAATTCTTTCAAATCAATAAATCAAGTTTCTACTAACCGTGTACTGCAGCTCTTGCATATGGATCTCTTTGGACCAACAAGAACGTAGAGCATTGGAGGTAAGAAATATTGCCTAGTAATTGTGGATGATTACTCACGATATACTTGGGTATATTTCTTAGCAAGTAAGTCTGAAACTTTCTCTTATTTTGAAAATTTTGCTAAGATGGTTCAAAATGAAAAGGGATATGTTATTTCAAGAATAAAAACAGATCATGGAGGAGAATTTGAAAATCAAGATTTTGCCGAATTTTGTGAAGAATCTTGTTTTCAGCATTTATTCTCTTCTCCATATACTCCAGAGCAAAACGGGGATGTGGAAAGAAAGAATAGATCTCTTCAAGAAATGGCTAGAACTCTTTTAATTGAAAGTAATATCTCTTTACAATTTTGGGCTGAAGTCAAGTTTCAACATCTTGTTATATTATCAATAGAGTTTTTCTAAGACCTATTCTAGAAAAAACCCCCTATGAGCTATTTAAAGAAAAGAAGCCTATTGTTTCATATTTTCATGTATTTGGATGCAAATGTTTCATTCTGAAAAATGCAAATGATCGAGTTGGTAAGTTTGAAGAAAAGTCAGATGAAGGCATATTCCTTGGATATTCAACCTCTAGCAAAGGATTCAGAGTCTTCAACAAGAAGTCTCTAAGAGTGGAAGAATCAATGAATGTCAAATTCCAAGATTCCATTCAAAATGAATCTACTCGAGTCATATTGAGGAATCGAATCGCTCCGAACCCTACAAAGTCTAAATCTCAAGAAGCAGCTCAAACCTTGAAGGATCAGCAGCAAGTGAGTGTTGAAGAATCAAGCGAAGAAAGTGATCATCAATCTGACAAATTATTCAGCAACTGGAAGCATAAGTCCAGTCATCCCAAAGATCTTATCATTGGCGACATCAATGAAGGAATTCGTACAAGATCCAAAAGGCGTGAAGAATCTAGTGCTGTAGCTCTTATTTCTGAAATAGAACCCAAGAGCATAGAAGAAGCTTTAAGCGATGAAAGTTGGATTGAAGCTATGCAAGAAGAACTCGTGCAATTCAATATCAATGATGTCCGGGAATTATCTCCTAAACCTAAAGGTAAATCTGTTGTTGGAGCAAAATGGGTTTTCGAAACAAGATGGACGAAAAGGAAAAATCTTGAGAAACAAAGCAAGACTCGTGGCCAAGGGTTACACGCAAGAAGAAGGGATCGACTATGACGAGACTTACGCACCTGTAGCAAGTGTTTGCATTTGTGCTAGATTTCAAGCAGATCCTAAAGAATCTCATTTAAGTGCTGCAAAGCGTATTCTTAAATACATTGCTTCAACTTCAAGCATCGGCCTATGGTATCCTAAAGAGGGAGACTTTACTCTTCTTGGATACTCAGACGCAGATTTAGCTGGTTGCAGAGTTGATAGAAAGAGCACCTCGGGTACCTGTCAACTACTTGGAGGCGGGGACGGTGTCTTGGTTTTCAAGAAAACAGAGTACAGTAGCTCTCTCGATAGCAGAAGCAGAGTATGTAGCTCTTGGAAGTTGTTGTTCTCAAATTCTATGGATAAAGCAACAACTAAGAGAATTTGGAATTGAAGATTCATGCACTGAGATAAATTGCGACAACACCAGTGCTATCAATCTTACCAAAAATCCAATTCTTCACTCAAGAGCAAAGCATATAGAGATTCGACATCACTTCATCAGAGATCATGTTCAGAATGGAGATGTTTCAATCCAATATGTTGATACAAAGAATCAGCTGGCAGATATATTCACGAAGCCTCTAGAGAAAAATCAATTTGAATCGATTCGCTCCAGACTCAACATTTTAAGATTTGAGGAGATCAAAGTCTAAAGACCCTCAGACTCAGGGATGCAAGACCTTAACTGTAAGTTAGTCTTGGTACGATCGTCAGACTGTAAGTTAGTCTTTCTCTCTCTCGTGAATTTTATCTTGAAAAGGTACGATTGTCAATCGTGGTTTATTGCTATCTTCAATCGACGCAATTATTGCATCGTTTCCTTTTCGAAAAAGAAGTTATTTTTTCAAATGAATATCTCCACGGAAAAATGGGTAGTTATTTTTAAAAAGGCATCTTTTTACCTTCCTTTGTGACGGTTCGTTTACCTCTCCTTTTATTCGACAGTGCTCTGTCTGTTCCTCTTCACTTTACTCTCGAAAACCCTAGAAAGCATCAATCCTCCATTCTCCATTTTTCACCTTTGTTTAATCCTTGAAAAGTTTTCATCTTTCTTGAGAAAAGTCAAGCAAGGAATCTTCCAAAAGCGAGAAGAATGTCGTCCTCGAGAAAGTCATCTAGAATCGCTAACAGGGGACCACGAAGATTGAATGAGGGGCCTACGCACTTCGATCTTACTGAAGAAGAAACTTCTCCTGAACAGCAACCGAGCCCACAACATTCTCAGCAGCGTCATCCATCTAGTCCTCAAGGTGTTGATCATCAAAAAGAGGAAGAAATCATTGAGGATGCAGATCCAAAGAAGAATTCAAACGCCCTTTTATTTATAAGCAGTATCGTGCTTTGAAAGGAACAGTACTCCCTTGACCTATGTCGACTCGTTTCTTAAAGACAAATGTTATAGGAATGAATACCTCTTTTTGCGAAGAATGGAAAGTTTGGGAATTGCTCGACAAGGGGTGGCCGAGGAATCTCTTGTGAATATCCCAAGTGATCCTTGTGACTAGGGACCGAATCCTGTGGATGGAAATGATGATGACAAGTTGTACACTCAATTTCAGCCAAAAATGGGTATTGCGGCTAACAGTCGAGGAAAAAGGGGAGAAGTGTTCCGATCGAAGGAACAAGAGGATGTGTACTCAAAATTGCTGAAGCGTGGGGTTATAAACCCTAGAAGTGTGGACTTTGATTTTCTGGATGCGGTGAAGGTGAACTTGAGGGATAAAATAAGTTACCTTCAACTTGAGACGTTCTGTTCTGATTCGACAGAGGCCTATCCTGAACTGACTGCCTATTTCTATTCGAATCTTAGCTTTTTGGATGCGGATAAATTTTCTTTCAGTGTTAAGGATCAAGACTATATTGTGGATATGAATGTGCTGGCAGATGTGTTAGGAGTTGAAAGAGGAAGATATCAGCCGATCAAGGTTTCCATCGCTCGAACCACTCTAGAACTTGTGAATGATAGGAGAACAGATGAGAAGATTACCTATCTAAGGATGAATGCATTCAATATCTTGCTTCACAAGATAGTGATCAATTGCCTCCGGCCAAAATCAACCTCGAAGATCGATGTTTCAAGTTCGGAGGCAAAATTGATGTATGCCATCCTCACCGGAAAAAGGTTTTCTCTTCCTCACACTTTGTCATGTTTCACATGTATAGAGCGATGATGAAGGACAGAGGTCAACTGCCTTATCCAAGCCTTGTGACAAAGTTGTTCAGACATCTCAATATTCAGCTTCCGCAAATATTTTGTGTTCGATCGTGCGATCATATGGTGGTAGGACTGAAGATGGTAACCAAAATGCGTCGAAGGAACCGAACAAGGAATTGGAGAAATTCAAGGAGAAGACTCCAAAGTCAAATCTCATCAAACCTCTTCTTCAAAAAGAAAAGGAAAGGAGCCCTTGATTGCTTCAAAGCAGAAAAGAAGAGTTCTCATTGTGGACGAAGACGAAGATGATGATCTTACCATTTCGGCAATAGCCTTGAAAAGGCTAAGTCGTTCTGCTCCAGACTCAACAGAACAGGGTGAGACAGAAAGAAGAGAAGGAGAAGGTGAAGAAGCAAGAAATGTTGAAGAGAAGGCGAAAGAAGATCAAGCAAGAGAAGAAGAAAGAAGAGAAGAAAGAGAAGAAGGAGAAGAAGAAGAAGAAAGAGAAGTTGGCGAAGCATATGAGGAAGAAAAATCTGGAAATGAAAGAAGAGAAGAAGGAGAACCTGAGGATCAATCCTCTCCACCTGTAGGCATGAAAACAGGGGGAGATCAAGAGAAAGGAGAGAAGTCCTCACATCCTGCCATGAGTGAAGGAGTGAGTCGTTCTCCTGCAGACCCAGAGGATGTTTATGCCTCTCAATTTCCAGAAGAAGATCATGAAGTTTCAACGCCAAACCTGCGAAATTATTCAGACATGCCATCGTCTGCAGAACGTGCTGAAGCAAGTACGCAGACTGATAACTCAGGGGATTTTCGCAGAATTCTCGATGTTCTCTTGGAGATGCGTGGTCAGATTTATGCCTTGGGATGCGAGGTTCAGAATTTGCAGAATGCTGGTCAAGCCTCTTCAGTGTCATTACAAGATCAGATCCAAGCCCTCTCTGTTCAAATTCAGGCCAATGCCAAGGGAGAGGAGATTGCTCAACTGAAGGAAGACTTGAAAAAGCTGGAAGGGATGGTTCAGTCAATGGAAGATTTCCAGCTTGTTCGTATTCCCAAGAAATCTTGACTTCATTCCATATTTCATCTCAACCCTTTCAATGCTGACAAAAAGGGGGAGAGATGCAAGAAATTTGAACAACCTTGAACAAATTTTACTTTTGAACAACTTTTTTGGTTGGTTTGTTTAGTTTAACTTTAAACTTTGTGTGTTTCTGTCTGGATTTGGATTATTGCTTTTGACTGCTATTAATATCTTATGGATAGTTTATTCGAGACTAACCTATTTTCTGTGGTTGCAGATTTTAGAGTTAGCCATTTATCTCTATAAGATATGCACATATGTTTGAGATATGTTTTGCAGGTCAATGTTGTCCAAATCTGCAGGGAAGTTTTGTCACCATCAAAAAGGGGGAGATTGTTGGAAAAATCTTCTTGAAGTGTTTTGAAGTTGACAAAACGTTTCTTCAGTCTAGTCTGAAGGTTTTGCAGACTCTTCTATTTAAAGTCTGAAGACCTCCGGACAGCCAGACTCAAGACTCAAAGTCTATCCTCATTGACAGTCTCTAATCCGTTGAAGAATGGTTATCCAGATCTGGATGATTCGTTAAAGAGATGACCTTATCAACTGGAGAAGACCTCGTGGCTAAAGAAGACATAACGGAATCCTTGATTTATCGAGATTGACTCGATGATTGAAGATCCGATGATTATCTGGATATTCTTGGAAGGTTTTACTTATGGAAACCGAGATCCTGATTGTATGGGCGAGCATGATTGATGGGCTATCGACACGTTCCTTTAATAGCTTAATTAATCTTCTTAATTGATTCCGTCCAACGGGTAGATTGGAGGAATTCATTTGGTAAGTGCCAACGGGTATGATAGCATGAAGGAGTATATAAAGAAGACGTATTAGTTGTTGAGTGTGTGCGCGATAGAAAAATTCCAAAGTCTGAAAGCTTCCTGTTGTTTAGACAAATTCTTTGAGCGAATCATTGTATTCAAAAGAGAGTCTATATTTGTACGAGACCTTGAGGAGGTGTAGTAGAACATCTACACTTTGTGGAATCAAGGAAGAGCTGTGGTGTAACTCCTCTTTTGTTCATAGTGGAATCCAGCCAATTGGTCGGTGCGGAAGAGTGGACGTAGGCTTAGAATAAGCCAAACCACTATAAACCTTGTGTTTAATCTTCTCTTCCCTTATCTCAGTCTTACTCTGATCGCTGATTGTCTTAATTCTATTAACTGTCCAATATTGTGTGATTAACGAAAAAATATTTATATACCTATTCACCCCCCTCTAGGTGCTTATACTAGCTATATCACCATTTGCCTCTACCCTTTTCTCTATTACGGCCGGACAGCCGCCGAATAGGGGTCGCAAGCCAACGGAGCCCTCGACCGGCGCCTTGCCTCTTCTAGCAGAGCCCCGATCGGCGCCGCCACTTTCCTCGGAGGACCCTCGCAGGCAGCACGCCATCGCAGCCTCCCTGGTCGCGACTAAGCAGTCTCTAACCAAGGACCATAGGTCAAGCTGGGTCAGATCTATAATCTGGCCCGCTCGGCCTCTTCCACCCCGTAGGCCAACAACCCAGAGCTAATTTGGGCCGTGGGCTTGTGGGGGGGAGTCTCTTTTGCAAAAAAAGGGGGTTGCACTCGTCAGCGAGCCCAACCCAAACTAAGAAAAGGCTCGACCAGGGGCCTGGTCCCTTTTCGGGCAGGCCAGACCCTAGAGGGTCAACCGACCCGCCCAGCTGGGTCAAACTTGGGTCCGGTCAGACCGGACCCAACCCAGTTCGCCTTTTTTTTCTAATTTTTTTATAAAAAAATTAGAATTAAAAAAAATCAAAATTTTAAAAAATACAGGGTTTGTTTAGAAATTGTATTGTCTTGTTTTCTTAGTAAATGTAGACCTTTGTTTATTAGCACATTTGATTATATCGCATGTTTATTTGCATATTTAATTGTGTTTAATTGCATGTACTCAGTTTTACTGCAATTAGGATCTTAGTAGCTATGATTATTATTTTAATGATTGCGCATCCGCATGATCACCTCACATGTTAGTGGATAGGTGTAAAATCAATCCAAACTGCTTGACAAAAATCTTCTGTATTAAAATAAATAAGATTAGGTACCGAAAGGGCACTAATTTGCCAGTTAGTGTAATCAAATCCCTGACCCCAGATTCTCTAGTTGCGTAAGAAGTAAGGTATACTCCTATACCTCACTTGGTTTCTAGCCGACCCCAATAGGCTAGTGGCGATTCCTTTTTGCAAAATTCTTAAAAATACCCCAACGTCACATGAGGTATGGCTTGGGAAAGCCCGTGCCTAATCATAGGCCTTAGGTCCATCCGTTAAGCAATACCCCTAAACCTATTCCCTCCCCCCGAGAGGCAGGTCGCGACAGCTTGGCGACTCCGCTGGGGAAGTGGTTTAAACTTAGAGGACTTAGGCCTAAATTTATCTTTGTTTGGCAACGAGAATATCAGGTACATCCTTGTTTTGTAGGGGAGTAGTGATTATTAATCCCATTGTCTTGCATGTGTGTAGATGGGAATAGATGTTTCTGTTTTCAATTTTTGAAGTGTTGTTTGTTTACAAATTGTTGTGTATGTATTTTTTATACCGCACTACACCATGGCACACTGACCTGGGCCGCATAGGATCACCTAGGATGGTGTTGAGGTGGATATCACTCTGACTACAATCATATAGTACGAGTCGCCTATCTTTATCCCGAAATTTTCTTCATAATGTCAAAGGTCCCCACCCTAGTCTGCAATCATGCGACATGGGTCGGTTCTTTGACAAAGCCGGAGTCATGGGTAACACGACCTAGCCGCGATCTTGTTGGTTCGGCTTGGTGATCTTATGACTCCATTTTGAGTTGTCTAGAGTAGAAATCAAACCATTGTTCATGCGCATGTCTATGTCATTGGCATTGCTATTTAATGAGTAGGGTAAGTTTTTCGAATTCTTCTCTTCGCAATTTACTTATTCGCCTTCTTTTTGGTCGGTCCATGATGAATTAGGTTGGTCATAACTTTGGTTGTTATACGATGGGGGTACCCGAGCTTCGCATCATTTCCGCCCCTAAAGCCGAGGTCTGCATGTGGTGGGATAGATTGGATCTAACTAGCCGTGAATGGGTGCGATCCTATATGGAACGATCACTCCCCCTATTGGAAATAGAGACTCATTATGGTGTCATGCGAGCATTAGCGCATGTTTGGTGCCCCGTAACTTGCACGTTCATATTCGATGATCACGAACTCACTCCAACTTTGGAGGAATACAATGTTGCCATTGGAAAGCCCTTAGTGTCGGAGTTAGTTAGCCCACCTATAAGGACTGAGCATGCATCGACCTTATCTGAGTTCCTTAGAATTAAGGGAGAGGATGTGAGAAAAGTTTTAAAAGCCAAACGCAAGACCTACCCTTTTCTCATTTCTAAATAAGATTTTTCAAAATGCCCCATCTTTCCAAAAGAATAGGATCTTTCTGCTAGCTTTCTTCGAGTTTGTGATATTCCCACATTGTAGGAATGCTATTAGCCCTTCCGCAGCATAGGTAGTTCGGGAAGTATGTATGGGAAATGGCTTTCTTAATGTTGTCTTGATTGAAACTTTTCTTTCCCTTACTCGTTTTAAAAATAACAAAAGACAAAGCTTTCCATGCTCCTCTTGAACTCTTGCAAATTTGGTTCCTCTCCCACATTAAGGGGTTTGGTAGCTTGATGACCATGAGCAACATTTCTGATTCTAGCCACCCCATCCTGAAGTTTAGAGATAGGAAAATGTTTGCCCCTGATTATCATTATTCTGAGTGGTTAGTTTTCATGACCAACCCTAGACCTGAGGATTTCCAATGGCATGCCAAATGGCTCCGAGTTCAGGAAGTGCGGTTTGTGTGTAGGCTTACTGGACCTATTCCTTTATTGGGAATCACTGGAGTCACTGAATATTACCCGACCTAAGTCACCCGTCAGTTTCAAGAGGTTCAACAGCTTCCACCAGCAATTCAAGAAGACCAACTTATGATAGACTTCCTCAATGGATGCCAAGATCACGAAGACTCCGTCGTGCTGGTCAAGTCAATGTGGGATATGTGCCACCCCTGAAAGCCGATGTTGCCTAAAGAGGAGTTGAAGGGGCAAAAGAAGACTTACTATGCCTCGAAGGAGTACATAGGCACAAGATCCCGGAGAGCCTCCGCCCGAGGATTCTTGAAGTGCCATTGAAGATCACCCATCGAGCTGAGATCAAGCGCCTCAAAAGAGAGCTCAAGGAGGCCAAGGAGTGTGCCTCAAAGTTGACCCGAGTTATTGGGGCTGCCACAAGTGGAAGCTGTCCTTATTAGTTAGATTGAGTCATGTGCGATATGTAGCAGGACCTTACTCACATGCATTATAATGTTAAGGAGTTGGTCTCAAGTCTTAATGTTGGGAGTTGGGAGTTAAGAAAGTGTCTTTCCATCTTCAAAATAACTTCGTTGTTTAGGGGTTTTCTCTCATGTCTTTTCTTGCATTATGTAGCAACCTTGCTTTTAATGAAACGAACAAATTGGGGCAATTAGATCTTTGTCGTGGGCCTGATTATTACTTGTGCTTATATATGCTTATCTACCCTTGCTCTAATACTAGCCAATCGATTGTCTTCTGTCAATCGTCGACACGGCCAAGCAAAGATCCCCGATTCGCACACGCGCAAAAGTTAGAATGGAGAATGAGGACACCAACACACGCATGGCCAAGATAGAGGACCAACTGGCCCAACTCACCACAATGATGCTCGAGATAAGCTATAAACTTCAAGAGCCCCCCGCTATAGCTATCACTAGGACATCCATTCCTACGTCATCAGGACACACTCCCCCGTCGACGGGAGGCACGCACATCGCTGAACTCCATTGAAAAGAAACTACTGGAGAAGCTCTTTCTGTTATGCCAATCATCATCAATCTGGATCCTCCTCTAAAGGAAGAGCCAACACCCCTCCTAAATGAAGAAAGTGAAAAACACCTAGCGAGGATGGAGGAGTGGATGTGCGCCTTGCAATGGTATGAGCTGAAAGGAGTTGATAAAATGGTTCGCTATGCTGACGACGCGCCCTTCCTCATTCACACGTTCTAAGATAGCTTGGAATGCATTACCTTGACGTGGTTCATTGCACTGGACATCGAAGAATTCACTAGTTGAGAAGATTTAGCCAATGAGTTCCTATAGCAATACAGGTTTAATACCGAGCTCGCCCCCACGAAGGAAGAGTTAACTCGCATTGAGAAGAAGAGTGATATAGCTAGTATAAGCACCTAGAGGGGGGGTGAATAGGTATATAAATATTTTTCTCGATAATTGCACAATATTGGACAGTTAATAGAATTGAGACAATCAGTGATCAAAGTAAGACTGAGATAAGGGAAGAGAAGATTAAACACAAGGTTTATAGTGGTTCGGCTTATTCTAAGCCTACGTCCACTCTTCCGCACCGACACCAATTGGCTGGATTCCACTATGAACAAAAAGAGGAGTTACACCACAGCTCTTCCTTGATTCCACAAAGTGTAGATGTTCTACTACACCTCCTCAAGGTCTCTTACAAATATAGACTCTCTTTTGAATACAATGATTCGCTCAAAGAATTTGTCTAAACAACAGGAATCTTTCAAACTTTGGAATTTTTCTATCGCTCACTTCTTAACAACTAATACGTCTTCTTTATATACTCCTTTATACCATCATACCCGTTGGCACTTACCAAAGGAATTCCTCCAATCTACCCGTTGGACGGAATCAATCAAGAAGATTAATTAAGCTATTAAAGGAACGTGTCGATAGCCCATCAATCCTGCTCGCCCATACAATCAGGATCTCGGTTTCCATAAGTAAAACCTTCCAAGAATATCCAGACAATCATCGGATCTTCAATCATCGAGTCAATCTCGATCAATCAAGGATTCCGTTATGTCTTCTCCAGCCACGAGGTCTTCTCCAGTTGATAAGGTCATCCCCTTAACGAATCATCCAGATCTGGATAACCATTCTTCAACGGATTAGAGACTGTCAATGAGGATAGACTTTGAGTCTTGAGTCCTGGGCTGTCCAGGAGGTCTTCAAACTTTAAATAGAAGAGTCTGCAAAACCTTCAGACTAGACTTAAAGAAACGTTTTGTCAACTTCAAAACACTTCAAGAAGATTTCTCCAACAATCTCCCCCTTTTTTATGGTGACAAAACTTTCCTGCAGATTTGGACAACATTGACCTGCAAAACATATCTCAAACATATGTGCATATCTTATAGAGATAAATGGCTAACTCTAAAATCTGCAACCACAGAAAATAGGTTAGTCTCGAATATGATAAACTATCCATAAGATATTAATGGCAGTCAATAGCAATAATCCAAATTCAAATCCAGACAGAAACACACAAAGTTTAAATCTAAATCAAACAAACCAACCAAAAAAGATAAGTTGTTCAAAAGTAGTTAAAAGTTGTTGTTCAAATCTCTTGCATCTCTCCCCCTTTATGTCAGCATTGAAAGGGTTGAGATGAAAATGGAATGAAGTCAAGATTTCTTGGGAACACGAACAAGCTGGAAATCTTCCATTGATCGAACCATCCCTTCCGGCCTTTTCAAGTCTTCCTTCAGTTGAGCAATCTCCTCACCCTTGGCATTGGCCTGAATTTGAACAGATAGGGCTTGGATCTGATCTTGTAAGGACACTGAAGAAGCTTGACCAGCATTCTGCAAATTTTGAATCTCGCATCCCAAGGCATAAATTTGACCACGCATCTCCAAGAGAGCATCGAGAATTCTGCGAAAATCCCCTGTGTTGTCAGTCTGCGTACTAGCTTCGACACGTTCGCGAGATGATGGCATGTCCGAATAATCTCGCAGGTTTGGCGTTGAAACTTCATGATCTTCTTCGGAAATTGAGAGGCATAAACATCCTCGGGTCACGGGAGAACGACCGACTCCTTCACTCATTTCAGGATGTGAGGACTTCTCTCCTTTCTCTTGATCTCCCCCTGTTTTCATGCCTACAGGTGGAGAGGATTGTTCCTCAGGTTCTCCTTCTTCTCTTCTTTCATTTCCAGATTTTTCCTCCTCTGCTTCGCCAACTTCCCTTTCTTCTTCTTCTTCTTCTCCTTCTTTTCTTTCTTCTCTTCTTTCTTCTTCTCTTGCTTGATCTTCTTTCTGCTTCTCTTCAACGTTTCTTTCTCCTTGACTTTCTCCTTCTCTTCCTTCTGTCTCACGCTGTTCTGTTGAGTCTGGAACAGAACGACTTAGCCTTTTCAAAGCTATTGCCGAAATGGTAAGATCATCATCTTCTTCGTCGTCCACAATAAGAGCTCTTATTTTCTGCTTTGAAACAATCAATGGCTCCTTTCCTTTTCTTTTTGAAGAAGAGGTTTGATGAGATCTGACTGGAGTCTTCTCCTTGAATTTCTCCAACTCCTTGTTCAGTTCCTTCAGACGCATTTTGGTCACCATCTTCAGTCCTACCACCATATGATCGCACGATCAAACACAAAATATTTGCGGAGGCTGAATATTGAGATGTCTGAACAACTTTGTCACAAGGCTTGGATAAGGCAGTTGACCTCTGTCCTTCATCATTGCTCTATACATGTGAAACATGACAGTGTGAGGAAGAGAAAACCTTTTTCCAGAGAGGATGGCATACATCAATTTTGCCTCTGAACTTGAAACATCGATCTTCGAGGTTGATTTTGGCCGGAGACAATTGATCACTATCTTGTGAAGCAAGATATTGAATGCATTCATCCTTAGGTAGGTGATCTTCTCATCTGTTCTCCTATCCTTCACAAGTTCCGAGTGGCCCGAGCGATGGAAACCTTGATCGGTGATATCTTCCTCTTTCAACTCCTAACACATCGCCAAAGCACATTCATATCCACAACATAGTCTTGATCTTTGACACTGAAAGAAAATCTATCCTCATCCAAAAGCTAAGATTCGAATAGAAATAGGCGGTCGGTTCGGGATAGGCCTCGTCGAATCGAATGTAACGTCTCAAGTTGAAGGTAACTTAATTTCTCCCTCAAGTTCACCTTCACAAAGCATCCGAAAATCAAAGTCCACACTTCTAGGGTTTATAACCCCACGCTTTAGCAATTTTGAGTACAAATCCTCTTGTTCCTTCGATCGGAACACTTCTCCCCTTTTTCTTTGACTGTTAACCGCAACACCCATTTTTGGCTGAAATTGACTGTACAATTTGTCATCATCATTTCCATCTACAGGATTCGGTCCCCATCACGAGGATCACTTGGGATATTCGCAAGAGATTCCTCACCACCCCTTGTCGAGCAATTCCCAAACTTTCCATTCTTCGCAAAAATAGGTATTCGTTCCTATAACCTTTGTCTTTAAGAAAAGAGTCGACATAGTTCAAGGGAGTACCAGTTCCTTTCAAAGCGCGATCTGACTTATAAATAAAGGCGGGTGTTTGAATTCTTACTTTGGATCTCGCATCCTCAATGATTTCTTCCTTTTGTTGATGATCAACGCCTTGAGGACTAGATGGATGACGCCGCCGAGAATGTTGTGGGCTCGGTTCTGTTCGGGAGAAGCTTCTTCTTCGTAAGATCGAAGTGCGTAGGCCCTCATTCAATCTTCATGGTCCCCTGTTAGCGATTCTCGATGACTTTCTCGAGGACGACATTCTTCTCAGTTTTGGAAGATTCCTTGCTTGACTTTTCTCAAGAAAGATGAAAACTTTTTCAAGGATTAAACAAGGGTGAAAAGAGAATGGAGGATTGATGCTTTCTAGGGTTTTCGAGAGTAAAGCGAAGAGGAACAAACGAGCACTATCGAATAAAAGGAGAGGTAAACAAACCGTCACAAAGGAAGGTAAAAAGATGCTTTTTAAAAAAATAACTACCCCTTTTTCCGTGAAGATATTTGAAAAAAAGATAACTTCTTTTTCGAAAAAGGAAACGATGCAATAATTACGTCGATTGAAGATAGCAATAAAACACGGTTGGCAATCGTACCTTTTCAAGATAAAATTCAAGAGAGAGAGAGAAAGACTAACTTACAGTCTGACGATCGTACCAAGACTAACTTACAATTAAGGTCTTGCATCTCTGAGTCTGAGAGTCTTTAGACTTTGATCTCCTCAAACCTTAAAATGTTGAGTCTAGAGCGAATCGATTCAAATTGATTTTTCTCTAGAGGCTTCGTGAATATATCTGCCAGCTGATTCTTTGTATCAACATATTGAATTGAAACATCTCCATTCTGAACGTGATCTCTAATGAAGTGATGTCGAATCTCTATATGCTTTGCTCTTGAGTGAAGAATTGGATTTTTGGTAAGATTGATAGCACTGGTGTTGTCGCAATTTATCTCAGTGCATGAATCTTCAATTCCAAAGTCTCTTAGTTGTTGCTTTATCCATAGAATTTGTGAACAGCAACTTCCAAGAGCTACATACTCGCTTCGCCCAGAGAGAGCTACCGTACTCTGTTTTCTTGAAAACCAAGACACCGTCCCGCCTCCAAGTAGTTGACAGTACCCGAGGTGCTCTTTCTATCAACTCGCAACCAGCTAAATCTGCGTCTCGAGTATCCAAGAAGAGTAAAGTCTCCTCTTTAGGATACCATAGGCCGATGCTTGAAGTTGAAGCAATGTATTTGAGAATACGCTTTAAAAGCACTTAAATGAGATTCTTTAGGATCCGCTTGAAATCTAGCACAAATGCAAACACTAAACAAAATGTCAGGTCTAGAAGCAAGTAAGATAAAGAAGTGAGCCAATGATACTCATGTATAGCTTTTGATCAACTTTCTTTCCTTCTTCATCTTTGTCTATCTTCAAGGCACTTGACATTGGAATGTCAGTCTTTTTGCAATTGTCCAGTCCAAACTTTTTGACAAGATCATTAGCATATTTTTCTTGATGAATAAAAGTTCCTTCCTTTAGTTGTTTCACTTGAAGTCCAAGAAAGAAGGTTAACTCACCCATCATGCTCATTTCAAACTCTTCCTGCATAGTCTTAGAGAATTTCTTGCCTGAGACTTTCATTAGGAGATCCGAATATGATATCATCAACATATATTTGAACTAGAATAAAACTTTTGCTTTCCTTTTTGATAATAGAGTAGTGTCTACTTTACCTTTCACGAAATTGTTTTGAATTAAGAACTTACTCAGCTGTCATACCAAGCTCGAGGTGCTTGTTTCAAGCCATATAAGGCCTTTTTGAGTCTCGAATACCGAGTCGGTTTCTTTGGGTCTTCAAACCCGGTGGTTGTTCCACATAAACTTCCTCATGGGTGAATCCATTTAGAAAAGCACTTTTGACGTCCATTTGGAATAACCTGAAATTTTTGTAACAAGCAAATGCAAGTAATAAACGAATTGCTTCTAACCTTGCTACGGTGCGTAAGTCTCGTCATAGTCGATCCCTTCTTCTTGCGTGTAACCCTTGGCCACGAGTCTTGCTTTGTTTCTCAAGATTTTTCCTTTTTCGTCCATCTTGTTTCTGAAAACCCATTTTGCTCCAACAACAGATTTACCTTTAGGTTTATGAGATAATTCCCAGACATCATTGATACTGAATTGCCTGAGTTCTTCTTGCATAGCTTCAATCCAGCTTTCATCAGATAAAGCTTCTTCTATGCTCTTGGGTTCTATTTCGAAATAAGAGCTACAAAGACTAGATTCTTCACGCCTTTTGGATCTTGTACGAATTC
Organism: Eucalyptus decipiens; assembly: GCA_014182575.1. Taxonomy (NCBI): domain Eukaryota; kingdom Viridiplantae; phylum Streptophyta; class Magnoliopsida; order Myrtales; family Myrtaceae; genus Eucalyptus; species Eucalyptus decipiens. The sequence goes on along the minus strand of CM024614.1, from coordinate 19,731,010 downwards.
CTTCATTGATGTCGCCAATGATAAGATCTTTGGGATGACCGGACTTATGCTTCCGATTGCTGAATAATTTGTCGATTGATGATCACTTTCTTCGCTTGATTCTTCAACAAGTCACTTGTGCCGATCCTTCAAAGTCTCGAGCCGCTTCTTGAGATTTAGACTTTGTAGGATCTCGGGAGCAGATTCGCATTCCTCAATATGACTCGAGTAGATTCATTTTGAATGGAATCTTGGAATTTGACATTCATTGATTCTTCCACTTTTAGAGACTTCTTGTTGTAGACTCGAATCCTTTGCTAGAGGTTGAATATCCAAGGAAGATGCCTTCATCTGACTTTTCTTCAAACTTACCAACTCGATCATTTGCATTTTTCAGTATGAAACATTTGCATCCAAATACATGGAAATATGAAACAATAGGCTTCTTTTCTTTAAAAAGTTCATAGGGGGTTTTTTCTAGAATAGGTCTTAGAAAAACTCTATTGATAATATAACATTATGTTGAAATAGCTTCAGCCCAAAATTGTAAAGAGATATTACTTTCAATTAAAAGAGTTCTAGCCATTTCTTGAAGAGATCTATTCTTCCTTTCCACAACTCCGTTTTGCTCTGGAGTATATGGAGAAGAGAATAAATGTTGAAAACCAGATTCTTCACAAAATTTGGCAAAATCTTGATTTTCAAATTCTCCTCCATGATCTGTTTTTATTCTTGAAATAACATATACCTTTTCATTTTGAACCAACTTAGCAAATTTTTCAAAATATGAGAAAGTTTCAGACTTACTTGCTAAAAAATATACCCAAGTATATCGTGAGTAATCATCCACAATTACTAGGCAATATTTCTTACCTCCAATGCTCTGCGTTCTTGTTGGTCCAAAGAGATCCATATGCAAGAGCTGCAGTACACGGTTAGTAGAAACTTGATTTATTGATTTGAAGGAATTTCTTACCTGTTTTCCCAATATGCATGGTGTACATAGATCAGACTTTTGGTATGATAAATTGGGTAGACCACGAACAAGCTTCTTTCCGAGATCTTGGCTATCTGTTTCATGTTAACATGCCCAAGCTTTCTGTGCCACAAGCTTGCTTCATCTTGGATTGAGATTAAACATTGTGACTCATCTGGTTTTAAGTCCAAGAGGTAGATATTTCCATGTCTTCGACCCATAAATGACTGAGTAGAGGCTTTACTGGTTCCTGAACAAATACCCTCTTGAAAGTTGATCCTAAAATCAGCATCACACGGTGGATCGACACCGAGCGCATTGTAATTGAGCCCTTCAACTAAAGAAACATTGCTTATTGTGAGGTTCCCAATCTTTACTGAGCCCAAAGGCTACTATTTTTCCTTTGTTGTTTCCACCAAATGAAACTTTTCCACCATTCACTTGATTGAGCTTTATGAAGCAATTTGAATCTCCCTGTCATGTGTCTCGAGCATCCACTATCCAGGTACCATTTCACCTTTTTCTTGATAGTGACTCGCGTATAAAAAGAGACTCAAACTTTCTTTGGTACCCATATTTTCTTGGGTCCTTTAGAGTTAGTTTGATATACGTTTTTGCCCAGGACTTTATTGATAGGTCTCCATATCATAGGACATTCTTTCTCAAAATGATTTGTACTATTGCATTTTGAACATTTAAGAGCATTGCGACCTACTGGTTTTACAAAGTTCCTTTCAAAATGATTTTTGTAAGCATTTCTTGGAGGTCTTTGTTTGATTCTTTCTTTTATTTTAGGAAAATCGATTAAAAGAATAGTTTCAGCAGTCATTCTTAAACCAGATTTATTGAAATAAGGTCTTTGAACAGAAAGTATTTTTTCAAGTTTTTCAGATCCCAGAGAAAATCTTTTGGAAATATTTGAAATGTCATTTTTCAAAAATACATTCTCTTTTAAAAGATTATCTTTGCTTTCATTGATAGAAGAAACATTCTGGTCTAAGCATTTCACTTTTTCTTCCAAAATATTCTTTTGATATTTTAAAGCAGAATTTTCCTTTTTGATTTCGGAAATTCTTTTAAGAGAAGTCTTAAGACTAAAACATAATTCATCAATGTATTTTGAAACTTTAACAGGGATTTTGAAGTTACTTACCTCGAATTCACTTTCGAATCAATCGGAATTTGATTCGAGTCCGATTGTGCCATCGACATATGTTGGCATAATCATCATCACTTTCTTCACATTCCGTATCACCGTGTCTCTCGCTTTAAGAGCCTTTCGATACTTTTTAGTTTTTCCTTTCTTCTTTCTCAAAAGAGGACAGTTAGGTCTGATGTGTCCTTTTTTCTTGCATTCGAAGCAAACAACATCTTTGTTTGATTCATCATCCTCAACAGACTTAGCATGTTGCTTTTGAAAACCTTGTTTCCTTAGATTGAATCTTCTTCCTTTTCGTTCAGCTTTTCGAATCTTCTAATCATGAGAGCAAGCTCCTCATCGTCCATATCGTCTTCGAAACCGCAACATCGAATCATCATTGGATTTTAATGCAATGGATTTCTTACCTTTAGGGTCTTCATCTTCATTGATTCGTTCTACTTCATAAGATCGAAGAGTTCCAACCAACTCATCAACGAGATAGTGGCATGATTCTTTGAGTTTCTCTTATTGATGTCTTTATGTGGTTCCAATCCTTGGAGAGTCCTCGCATGTAGCTTATTTACTTTCATGGAGTCGAAACTGGTTGACCTTGATTCTCCAGACCATGTACGATATCTCGTAAAAATGACTAAACATGTCAGTTATAGATTCTCCCATTTTCATCCCGAAGGCTTCGTATTGACCGAGGAGTATATTGACTCGGTCTCTTTCACACGATCGGTTCCTTCATAAGTAATGTGTAATCTATCCTGACTTCTTTGGCTGTATCACAAGAAGATATTCTATTATATTCGTAGGTGATAAAGCACAATATAAAGAATAGATTGCTTTTGCATCAAGAGTTTGTCTCTTGATTTTCTCTTCCCGACTCATGTCGCCGGGTCTCAACAGTTTCCTTTCCTCTTTCGAAACAGAATCTTTGCTTTAGGAATGATTCCTTTTTCTACAACGTCCCATTCTAGAGGATCCTTTGATCTTAGAAACGCCTTCATCTTGTTCTTCCATATGTTGTAGTCCTTTCCATCAAAGTAAGGCGGTCTCGTGTTGCTTTGCCCTTCTACCAGCGCTAGAGCCAACATACTAGCCATGGATCTTTTACTCGAAGTAAAACACTTCAAACAAAGTGAGCACACGAGCTCTGATACCAATTGATATAGCTAGTATAAGCACCTAGAGGGGGGTGAATAGGTATATAAATATTTTTCTCGATAATTGCACAATATTGGACAGTTAATAGAATTGAGACAATCGTGATCAAAGTAAGAGGCGAGATAAGGGAAGAGAAGATTAAACACAAGGTTTATAGTGGTTCGGCTTATTCTAAGCCTACGTCCACTCTTCCGCACCGACACCAATTGGCTGGATTCCACTATGAACAAAAGAGGAGTTACACCACAGCTCTTCCTTGATTCCACAAAGTGTAGATGTTCTACTACACCTCCTCAAGGTCTCTTACAAATATAGACTCTCTTTTGAATACAATGATTCGCTCAAAGAATTTGTCTAAACAACAGGAATCTTTCAGACTTTGGAATTTTTCTATAGCTCACTTCTTAACAACTAATACGTCTTCTTTATATACTCCTTTATGCCATCATACCCGTTGGCACTTACCAAAGGAATTCCTCCAATCTACCCGTTGGACGGAATCAATCAAGAAGATTAATTAAGCTATTAAAGGAACGTGTCGATAGCCCATCAATCCTGCTCTCCCATACAATCAGGATCTCGGTTTCCATAAGTAAAACCTTCCAAGAATATCCAGACAATCATCGGATCTTCAATCATCGAGTCAATCTCGATCAATCAAGGATTCTGTTATGTCTTCTCCAGTTGATAAGGTCATCCCCTTAACGAATCATCCAGATCTGGATAACCATTCTTCAACGGATTAAAGACTGTCAATGAGGATAGACTTTGAGTCTTGAGTCTGGCTGTCCGGAGGTTTTCAGACTTTAAATAGAAGAGTCTGCAAAACCTTCAGACTAGACTGAAAGAAACGTTTTGTCAACTTCAAAACACTTCAAGAAGATTTCTCCAACAAAGAGGAATGAGTCATTAAGGCCTTCGCACAAAGATAGAGAACCATGGCCTCACAGGTGAAACTGGCCTTAAATGAGAGGGAGATGAAGCAACTATTCCTCAAGACATTGCCCCCTAAATACTTCCAAGAATTAGTGTACTCGGGATGCCATATGTTTTCACAACTAGTGGATGTAGGTGAAGGAGTCGAGTGGGCAATTATCAAGGGAAGGATATCTACCGAAAACACGAAGAAATTCTCGGCAAAAAAAGATAAGGAAGCCGCAGATGAAGTAGCACTTGTGCAAGAGCCACTTCTCCTTAGGCCGCCCACAACACCCGCGCACAAGCCTGTAGTGGTTCAAGAGAGCTCGTCACGAGCATATGACAAGGGTAAGAGGCCCATTCGAAAGGAATTTTCCCCACTTCCACACCCGCTGCCAAAGATGTTTCACATGCTTCTTGAAAAGAGGATAGTCGCTAAGGAGGTACCTAAAGACAATCCCACGAGGTTTGCTGGGTTTGATGTGACCAAGACCTGTAAGTACCACATGGGAGAAATGGGGCATGACAACGTGCTGAAATACAAAATTCAACAGCTGCTAGATAAGGGCGTCTTGACTTTCAGGGAAGCTCAGCCTAACATGCAGCAGAATCCCCTACCAGATCATGCAGAGGGAGTGAACTCAATTTTCAAGGAGACATTGGCAGGTCGACGCCCTCTAGCAGTGGATGCTTCCAAGTTGTATGAGTCCTTAGTGTTGGCAGGATATTTTAGAGGTCGGGAAGATGTGACCCCAAAAGAGAAACTAAACCGCATCCGCAAGATGGTAGCCATGGGGGTAATTCGACATGGAGAAGAGGAAGAGAGGTCCGTATCCATGATAGTGCCATCATCATTCCGTTCATCTTTCTGCAATTTTGCTTGCATCCCTCAGGCGAGGAAGGTTGTGCCTGGAGTTTCGAAGACGCTAGCATTGTACGAGAAAGGGATGATAGCTATGATAACCCTGGAGTTGGTCAAATCTTCCGAGAAGCACAGGGACATTTTGCTAAAGGTCCTTAATGAGGTGCATGTGCTAGAAACAATAGATGAAGTCCAATTGGAAGAATTTGTTGGGGCCGTTCTACTAAAAGACCAAATTTCTATTACTAATAAGGATCTCCCCCCCCCCCAATGGTCCTACTCATATCAAAGTGCTGCACATCTCAATGAAGCATGAGACCACTCTTGTTTGCAAAGTGTTGATCGATAACAGTTCAGTGCTCAATATATGCTCGTTGGCTACGCTCCACCGTCTTGGCATTGATCTTGGGAGAACCCGTACTGGCAAGTCGACTATGCAGGCTTTTTGATTGGATGAAGAAGGAGGTGATAGGGGAGATTAAACTTGAGCTGCCAATTGGCCTTATACGTTTCCAAGTACTGTTCCAAGTGTTGGATATACCGAGCGCCTTGAATTTTCTGCTAGGGAGGCTATGAATCCACACGGTGGGTGCCGTTCCCTCCAGCCTTCATCAGAAAGTGTGATTTGTGGTTGGCAACAAGCTTATCCCGGTCCATGGAGAATATGACTTCAAGATCTACCACGAGACGACCATCCCCTATGTGGAGCCTGAGTCTGCCGAGGAATCCAGCTTTCAAACCTTCGAGTTGGTATCCATGGTTCATGTGCCTGTGGGTTCTTTCACAAAGGCCCCTGAATTGTCTAAGCCGGCCATAGCTGCGGGAAAAATCATGCTAGCGAGCAGGTATCATCCTGGAGAGGGTCTTGGATCGCATGGTCAGGGTGTGCGAAAGCCCATTGAAGTTCGTAAAAGCTTAAAGAGAAGAGGCTTGGGATATGTTGAGAAGCGAGGAGGCCATAACGAGCGAGGTGGCCGTGGCAACCGAGGAGGCCATGGAAGGCAGAGAGACCGAAGTGTCTGAGGAGGACGAGGTGGATATAGAGCCCAAAGTGAATGCATTGCTCGAACCGAGGAGAACGGGGGCAATCAAAACCCGTTTCCTCTATTGCTGGAAGAGACGTTTCCGGGACCTCCAAGAATGTTGTTTGAGGAGGAGGACATCTATGGTGTAACCGAGCTATTCGAGGATGACGTCATATGCACCATTTTGGCGTGCAAGGAAGCCGAGTCCTCTGAAGTCATGGTTGTCCCTCCAGAGTAGGGCGGTTCTCGTTTAACCTAGTCTTCAATTTTATGTCTTCTCCCCTGCGTGGAATCTCGTAGTTTTTCTTTATTTCTTTTCTGTTTATGTCATTTGTAATATGAACTATGGTTAGCCCTGATCTTGAGCTGTCGGTCGAGGGTGGTGTGTGTTAAAATACGCTTATCTTTCCTCATTCAATAAAATAGATGCATGTTTTATTAAAGACATGTGGAAGCACATCAAACTAATCCTATGATGGTCACTGAGGCCTAGGCGTCCACATGCTCCATTGTTTGTCTGTTTTGCAAGGACGAGGAAATCCAAGAATATGAGGATGAATTCTTGAAACTTTTTACAAAAATAATACTTCAAAAATTCTTCGAAAATGACATGCATCATCTTTATTGTTGACGTTGGTCTAACTTATCTCATCACATCTCAAGCATTACATAATGCATAATCATAATAAGGACGCATGTGACTCGGATGTGCATGAAGAAAGTCTCTCAGGTTCTGATGACACCGACGATGACAATCAAAAGGGGATCGAGCATGAATGGAATCGACATGAAGAATTGAAGCAGTTGACAGAAGAACGAACAGTCACCATAAATTTGGGTGACGCAGAGAATGTCAATAAAGTAAAGATCGGGGTATGTCTCTCAGAGTTAGAGGCGGAAAGAATGATTAATCTTCTGAAAGCAAGATGTGTTCGCTTGGACATACGCTGACATGCAAGGTTGGACCTTGAAATTGTGGAACATGCTTTGCTGATGGATCCTAATATGCCACCCAAGAAGCAAAGACTTAGAAGAACTAAACCAAAGTTGTCCAAGAAGATCGAAGAAGAAGTGATGAAACTGCTGAAAGTAGATTTTATCGAAGTGACGCGTTATCCTGATTGGGTAGCAAATATCGTGCATGTAATAAAGAAAGATGGGCGAATCAGGGTGTGTGTTGACTATCACGACCTAAATCGAGCAAGCCCCAAGGACGACTTTCCACTCCCGCATATCGATGTCTTGGTTGACTGTACAGCGGGATTTGAGTTATTCTCCTTCATGGACGGTTTTTCTGGATATAACCAAATCTATATGAAGAAGGAAGACAGGAGCAAAACATCATTCATAACTCCTTAGGGAACTTTCTGCTACAAAGTGATGCCTTTCGGTCTAAAGAATGCTGAGGCAACGTATCAAAGGACCATGGTCACATTATTTCATGACATGATGCACAAGAAAATCGAAGTATATGTGGATGATATGATCGCAAAATCAAGACGAGGTGGGGACCATGTTGAAGTCTTGCGGAAATTGTTTGAACGTCTTCAAAAATTCAAGCTACGCCTCAATCCTGCGAAATGCGTTTTTGGAGCAAGATCTAAAAAGCTATTAGGGTTCATGGTCAGTAGCAAGGGTATAGAGATTGATCCATCAAAAGTTAAGGCCGTCTGTGATTTACGACCCTCGACTACTATCAAAGGACTCCGCAGCTTGATGGGATGACTTAATTATGTGGCAAGGTTCATTTGTCAGCTGTCTAAAATAGCGAAGCCATTCTTCAAGCTCCTAAAAAAGAATGCAAAAATTAAGTGGGATGCCGAGTGCCAGGACACCTTCGAGAAGATAAAATACTATCTCACTCACACACCAGTTCTAGTACTCCCTCTCCCTAAAGTTCCCATGATTCTATACTTGACCATACATGACGAGTCACCGGGGGCCATGTTAGCCTAGAAAAGACCAAATGACGAGAGAGAATGCGCAATATACTACTTGAACAAAAAGTGCACCGTTTCTGAGGTGAACAATACAGAACTTGAGAGAACTTGCGTAGCTTAAATTTGGGTCTTGCATAGGCTTCGGCAATACATGCTTCATCACCGAATCTTGCTGGTGACCGAAAATGACCCCATCAAGTATCTCCAAGAAAAGCCGGCATTGGTTGGCAAGTTGGCAAAATGGCAAATTTTAATTGCAGAATTTGACATTCAGAGCCTGGGACAAAAGTCCATTAAAGGTCAAACCATAGCAGACATGTTGGCAGAAAGTTCCGAGAGGTCCAAAGCATCTTATGAGGATAGTGATGCGGAGAAACGAATTTTACTTGTATCAAGCGACAAATGGACAATGTACTTCGATGGTGCAGTTAACTTAGCTAGGTCGGGTACTGGAGCAGTTCTTATCTCCCTAGACGAATAGCACTACCTTGTCGCCGCCAAATTGATGTTCCTTTGCACAAATAACATCGCTGAGTACGAAGCATGCATTCTCGACCTCCAAGCTGCCATCGATATGAAAATCAGGAAGCTGCAAGTTTATGGTGATTCGGCCCTTATCATCTTACAAACCGAAGGCAAATGGCAAACACGAGATTCTAAATTAATTATGTATCATGAGTTCCTAGGGGAGTTGACAGGGGAATTCCAAGAAATATCATTCGAATACTTACCAAGGTCTCAAAATCAGTTCGCTAATCCCCTGGCTACCTTGTCTTCAATGTTACAAGTAGCTAAAGGCATGGACAATGAACCGTTGAGAATTGAAATCCTTAGGTGCTCGGCTTATTGCATGACGGTCGAAGAGGAATCGGATGGACGGTCTTGGTATCACGACATCATGAAGTATCTACAGAAGGGCGAATTCCCCGAAGGAAGTGAAGCAACAGACAGAAAGCATTTGATGAAGCTAGCATCAAAATTCTTCGTCAGTGAAGATGTCCTCTATAAAAGGTCATTCGACTCAATATTGCTAAACTGTGTCGACGCTAAAGAAGCCAACCGTTTGATGAAAGAGATACATGAAGGGGAGTGCGGTCCCCATATGAATGGACACTTCTTGGTGAGAAAGATCATGCGACTCAGTTATTATTGGCTGACCATGGAGTCTGACTGCATTTAGCACGTACGATAGTGTCACCAATGCCAGATTTATGGAGACAAGATAAATGCCTTGCAAATGAACTTCACCAAATGTCTCAATCCTGGCCCTTTTCAATGTGGGGAATTGACGTGATCGGGCCCATTAACCCCAAAGCCTCAAATGGGCATCGATTTATCTTGGTGGCGATAGACTATTTTACCAAGTAGATCGAGGCCAACTCGTATGTTAATGTTACCACCAAGAATGTGGCCAGGTTTATTCGTCGCGACATTGTTGCTCGTTACGGGGTGCTAGAGGCAATCATTACTAACAACGGCTCTAATTTGAACAACAAAGTCATGGATGGCTTGCTCAGTGAGTTTTGAATTAAACATTTGAACTCATCACCATGCCGTCCTCAGATGAATGGAGCAGTGGAGGCAGCGAACAAGAACATAAAGAAAATCCTGTCAAAGACTAACAAAAATTATCGTGATTGGCACGAGAGACTTCCCTCTACACTGATGGCATGTCGAACTTCTATCCGCACTTCTACTGGGGCAACTCCTTTTTCATTAGTGTACAGGATGGAGGCAGTCTTGCTTGTTGAAGTTGAAGTCCCTTCTTTAAGGGTCCTTTCCCAATCTAAGCTCGATGAGACTGAGTGGATGCAACAAAGGCATGAGCAGCTAAACATGATCGATGAGAAGAGATTGCAAGCTGTGTGTCATGGTCAATGCTACCAGAGACGAATCGCAAAAGCCTTCAATCGAAGAGTGCGTCCTAGAGACTTTGAATTCAACGACCTGGTGCTCAGGAAAGTGCTTCCGATCATACCAGACCCTCATGGCAAATTCACCCCGAACTACGAAGGGCCGTATGTCATCAAGAAGATTCTTCCTGGTGGTGCTATGATTTTAGTTGAAATGGATGGCAGTAAATTGCTTAGACCTATAAACAATGATTCAGTTAAGAAATATTTTCCATGATTGAAATCGAGGCTAAGGAGCCACTTCATGCACAATCCGAGTTGCATAGCATCATGCACAGCATCGTAGATATCATACATATGTTACATACACACATATTCTATTTGTGTTTCAGGCACCTTACCGTTTGATGAGGAAATGGCGGAGGGAAAAGTGGATTAAATGGTCCATTGAGTCTTCGCACATACGGCTAAGTATCTATTCTTCTTAAATGAGAAGTAAACCTAGACGGTGGAAATAAACAAAAAGATAAATAAAAAGATGATGAAAAAAAAAAGAATAAGAATGCACGGCATCATTCACATGACCTATTTCCGGTGTCTCCATGCGTGCTTCATGTCGGTGACACTTGAAAAAGGGTCTCGTAAAAATGATTTTATCTGGGCAAAAATGTGAGACATTAATCATGCCAAACAAGAAGTGCTTAGGATGAAGAAAGGCAAGCCATTTCCAAATACGTCTTTCAAACACTTTTGAGAGTTGAGTGAAAAGCAACCTTCTCTTAAGACGAATGATTCATTTGCATTGAGCGCAAAAATCGAAATGATAAAGGCGTTTCCGTCGTCAATCACAAGCATTGCACTGATCTCTTGCTACCCCTTTGGGCCAAATAAAAATGATCCTTCAAAGTACCCCTGTCGTGAACGATCCTACATTGGGGCAGTATAGGAAGTTACGGTCGTATCATAGAGCGAAAAATTGAGAAATATTCTATTACTTTCACTTGCATCAATCTTCTGGTGATAACTTCAGAGGAATTCTCATCAGAGCTTGACTCATCCCAAGGTGAAGAAGAGCATTTCCTTCTCTACCCAAACACTGATACCCGTTGCTTTAGCCAACTTGGGCCTAATTGTTCATTTCTGAACCCGAGCAGTGATCATCTCCCTTCACTATAGTAAGGCATAAGGATTAACCACATACAATTGACATTTTCGAGAAGACGTGAAAAGCATCTCAAAAGTCATAAGTGCTCCAAAAGTTCAAAGAGCAAAAAGTTCGACAAATTAGGGGGCATGAAAAAGTAATGTGCCTAGTAAAAGTAAGGCCAATGCCCATCAAGAAAAAGAGCAAAAAGATTGCATCTTATGTGAAAGAAAAATTATCAAAGTCCAAGTGCCTGCATAATATTATCATTGCAAGTGCAAAGGAAATTAGAGAAAAGAGCAAAGCTCTCATGCAGAAATGATTAGTCAAGGGACTTTCGAGATGTGCTATGTTTCAAAAGCCAAATGATTTCGAAAGATCGAGTGACCTAGTCACGATGCCATGATGATCACTGACTCTTAAAAAACCTCTTGAAAATTTTAAGCCTTTCGAGCCTCTCCCGAGCCAACATTACAACCCTCTTCCGAAGTCTCTTCTGATTGGGATGGTTTGAGTGAAAATGAAATTGCCACAAAAAAGCTACTGTTTGAAGGAGTGGAAGTAATTCTATCTTGTCTTATCTTCCAAGTTCTTAACTTGTAAACCTGATGAAAATAGGGACAAATGTTCCTTTATTAGCCTCAAAGCAATAATCCATTTGTGTAAGCCCATGACTAAACCTATATTGCGATCCTTTCAAAAAACCTTTTTGATCTATCAAATTATGCTCATCGCGAATGTTTCTAAAAGCCTTTGACATAGATTATGTGAGATATCCTCAACAATAAGTTACTTCCCATGTGAATGGATGCGATCAAGCAGCCATTTTATCGAGAGTATGTAAGAAACCCTTTTTGACTAAGAAGCTCTAGTTTGGCATGCTTAATGAGCCTTTTTCACGAATAAAAATCATTTTGACAAGAACTTGTCTCCCAGAGAATTTGATGATTAATGATACATCCCCAAGCAAGATGACAGTTCTGCGCCATCATGGTGCTAATTAACATTGAATGTTTTGTTAAAGCAATCAGACTTGGCTTGATTAGCTTGTTCTATTAATGCTGCAATATTACCAATACATCTCTTGATGACGTCCTTAATGACATTTGCTCAAGTTGAGTTTGAGAGGATTCCATAGTGAAGCCATGCAATTTTCAAGGGGTTAGCGGGTGCTTCCCCCAAAAACCAAAGGTTCATGGCCAACTTTAAATCATGTCATCTCCAAAGGTTCATGGTCAGCCTTAAACCATGTCATCTACAAAAGCCCGTAGTCTTTCTTTCTTCCTATGACATGGTGTGCTTCTGTAGCCTGGAATCTCTTCTTTGATGATTGATGTGCAGTGTTCCAGTTGTTCAATATGTTTGCTATATGCATATGTGTATGAGCTATACTAACATGTGGGGAGGTGTTAAGGCGAGGTAAGTGTTATATGAGATGTGTTTAGGCTGCCTCTAGGTGAATTTTCTCCTAATCGGGGTTTAAAATGTAGACTCGCTAAGACATCGTCTCACCCCATCGTGGTTAAATTTTACAGGTCCCTAGATAGAGGTACGACAAGTACGATATGGGGTCCCACGGGTGAATGATTTTGAGCACACCTTTTTCCCTATCCCCGGGACCACCCTGACGCAAGAGCTAGTTGACTCCACGGTCTGGGTCAATGAAGGCCTACCTCAATTGGTACCTCACTAATTTATAGCGTGGTTCATTGGCTTTCCTCAAGGGGGTTGGGAGGGTCCCCTGCAAGATTTTGACGGGCCTCCCATTGGGACCGAGAAGTGGGAAGCAAGGCATCCCATAGATCTCGACACTCCTGATGGTGTTGTGGTGGACCCAAAGCCCATGGCTGTAGAGCCTAGAGTTTAGATAGCTCAGTAGCTCCTTTTTGGTTTAAACTCTTGTATATATAAACCCGATTTTCTTATAAAATAAGTTTTGTGAAACTTAGTTGTCCCGTTTTCTTATCCCATGTTTGATTGTTGTCTGGAGATTGTTTAATTCGCTTCCACATGTGCAAAAATCGATTGGATCAGCGACGCGTCCTGGGAACGTCGCATTCTAGTCGACCGCCGAGGGATGTGTGCGTGCCCGGGGTTCGGGGCGTGACAAGTGGTTTATAAGCGAATGAAGATTTGTTAGATTCACACTTGAGTTTCCTTATAATAAGAAAGTCAATGGTATTTTTAATTGAATTATGGAATTACTACACGGACTCAACAACCGTATAAGCTGAATAAGACTTCAATCCCTTCATGGAAAATGTTCCTTTGGATCTTATCTATCTTATGTTAAAATTTCATAATTTTTTAAACTCATTTACCTAGACAACGTTTGCAATTTCCAAAGGCATGCGGAACGCCATTATAGGGCAAGCTTGGGGACTTTAGGATGGAATTCTTCTTGCAACTTGTCTGATATTGTGTACATGTGAGTTTACATTAGTCCAGCGGCTTATAAGCGAATGAAGATTTGTTAGATTCACACTTGAATTTCCTTGGTAGTAATAAAGTCAATGGTATTCTTGAATTGAATTATGGAATTGCTACACCATGGTATGAATGTGTGATTTGGGACTACCATCGGCCTTGATGCCTCAAGTTGTATAGAGATACCTGGAGGGATAACTAGGTTTCTTCGAAAGCTTGGGAAGTGTAACACAATTCCTCGAGATGTCTTTGCAATGTCAGATGGGTGCAAGATGCCCGGGGGATAATGGCATTCCCCGAAAGATGGTGGTAACATGAATTCATATTGAATACGAGCTTAGCAATTTTAAATTCCATTTTAGTTACCTGGTTACCTATTTAGAAAAGCTACCTTTATTATTAATCTGCTATGTTGCTTTTGAAAATGTTCTCAGGCAAGTTGATTTAGAAATGATTCCCTATGCTTTATATTGAAGCTTTCCTCATCAGTACAGTGATTAGTTTATGTAGTATAGATTGAAAGACTTTTTGCTTGCTGGATTTAGGCTCACTGCTTGTTGATTATCCTTTTCCAAATCAATAGTAAATATGATGATCCTTCCTACCTCTACCTCCTTCAGCTATGGTGTCCCAATGGACCTCACCTAGGATTTTTCCAAGTTTGTAGATCTGGATTTTCCAGACGTCACTTTCATCCGATGCATAGCGATACTGTCCGTCGACATAGGAGCCCTAGCAGGCCTGGTACTCATGGGTTTCCTGGCGGTCTATGCATGCATAGGAGGACAGCTTGTGGAGCCAATCCCACATGCAAGTGGTGATGGAGACAACAATGGTGGTGGTATGATCGATTGAGGCAAGAGCAAGAAGGTGAAGCAACATTTTTAGGATCCAGGCAACGACTTTTGGGTGTACTAGTGTCGAAGGATAGGTGGGTAGGCATGTATAGGCAGTCCCAGGGTCTAGGTGGTATTGTGGGTGTATGTGTGATGTGGTTTGAGATGACAGACCCTTTTGAAATCCTTAGTATACCCGACCATGTCATCTAAAGTAAATAAATGAGAGATGAAATGCATTAGCCTAGTTTATATTTTCACTGCATTCTTTGAATTTCCTATACTCTGGGTTATTATTGATCTAAAAATGCTTCCGCATCTTAAAAAGTGGGAAAAAAATTGGATAACAACGTTAGTTGTGATGTGTTGGGGATGTCACATTTACCAAATTACATTTAAATTGTACTAGGGGCTATCAAAACTTCTTGGTGGTTATCAGTTTCAAACCATCAAATATAAATTAGTAAATTACAGATGAGCCACACAAAAATAATTTGAATGAAGGTAAGTTTATCAAACATTTTATTATAGCTTGGTACTTATGATACACACTAAAAAATTCACACGTAAATATAACATCTTAATTTTGCATTTTGGTAAATTCCACGATTTAACAGCCACTTTTAAATATTACTATAGATTTTAATCCACTAATATAATTCAAATATAAGGTGGTAACATACCCATCACAACACATTGGATAATTACTTTGTCAACATTTTCCGTAGAATAATACTAGTAAACTGAATTTAAACTCGCAAATTTGTTATTTATTTAGACTATTTGTTTTGTGAAAAATGAATGATTGAGAAAATAATTTCCAAAAAAAAATGAACGTTTGCATAACATAAATAATTAGTTGATAAAAAATATTTTCATTATCAATAATTGACATCTTGATATTGTTGTGATCGATGGAGATATTTCTTGTTCCTCCATTTTTGTAAATGTTAGATGTTTGAAATGGATTCCAAATATCGTACATGAGAAAATGCAAAAAAACATGTCCATAATTACTTAAATCACTAATCGAAAAATTATATCAAGCTACTGAACATATCTTAAATTCAACAGATTAAATGCTTTGATTGCAGCGCCATGAGAGTTTTTTCATAAATTTCGTCAAATAGAGAGAAGTTGTCAAGACTTTTTTCTCTTAAGAACACACACAGACTTAAAAAGCATTATTTCTCTTAAGAACGTTAACCTACCCTATAACTGTCTTTTGGCAGTTATTTTTGTAAGTTGTGGGCCTTTTTTAAGTTATGGGCCGAGTTAGCCCAACATGGGCGACCCACCTATAAAACCCTTCATCTCCCACTTGCTCATGGTAGGCTAACTATAACTTTTTCTCTCTTCTGTAATATTCATATTAGTAAATAATATGTGCAACCAACATTGTTTCAAAGCTCATTGCCATTATGTATTAGGAATATATGGCAGCTTAAATTAGGCATAACAATTCAAAGTACATTCAATATGCAATACCCTAGATTGATCATTCACATTTATATCTTTCTTTATCTCTTTTAAGTATGATATATATTGTATTCACAATTATAATTATCTCAAAATAATCATAATTGATCAACTTGTGAATACAAAACTAGAATGTGACATAAAAATAAAAAAATCGATTTTCCTATTTCTTTTAAATTCTCTATCTCAATTCAATTTGTTTTTTTAGAAATGTTTCATTAAATCGAATCAATTTATTATCATTGACAACATTTTAAGATAGTAATCACTGAATAGAAATTTTGAGAATAATTGTGCCTTTAGTAACCATTCTATTATCATGAAAAATTTCTGCTAAGAAATGGTTTTTTTTTTTTAAAATTTATTCCTTGAACAAGTTTTTGAACATTTGAAGGCGTTTGGTAACAGTACAAAATTTATATCATTGGAATTAGAAATGTGTTTGATACAACTCTCAAATTCTGCTATGACTTAGAATTTCTTTTTAATTTTTTTAATAACTTAATTATATTTTACTTTTTTTCTTATTATTATTCTTTTTCTTTCTTGAGTTGGTCGCCGCCTTAGCCATGGCCAACGACCAACGACTAACTAGATGAGGACCGGCGACCTCTTTAGAGTGTCGCTGGCCCCCACAAGGCCGACCTCTGCCTTGGTTAAGTGAGGTCAACCTCGTCCAACCACTGGTGAGGTTGAACCTTGCTATGGTCAAGCGATGCCGACCTCGCGGTGGCTTGATGAGGTTGAGCCTTGCCAATGGTTGGGCAAGCTCAGCCTTGCTAGATCTGGGCGAGGTCGACCTCGCCCAACCGAAGCGAGGCTGAGCCTTGCAAGGGGCCAGCAACGTTCCGGTGAGGTTGTCGGCTCTCGTAAAACCGGTTGTCAGCCATGACCGAGACCAACGATCAGCTTAAGGAAGAATAAAAAGAAGAAAAGGAGAAAGGAAAAAAAAAAAAAAAAAAAAAGAATGGGCTTAATTCTGGAATTGTTCCCGAGATCAAATAAATAATTTTTTTTTTATTTCTTGATTCTATTCTAAATCTATTTTTGGGAACATTTGTTCACGAGAACAAAAAATTTACCTCAATTTCTGTTCTTTTTTTGTTCAGGGGAATAAAAGAATAAAATCAAACATTGTTTGGTTGATTACCAAACAAGGCCTAAGTAAGAGTCCTGAGGTCACTTAATTAAGGAACTCTTATCCTCAAGAGTCTTACACCGCTTAAAAGTTGAGATCAAAACTTTAGCAAACTCTTATAGGTCATATCATACTTATGTATTATGAAATACATACTACGGTATTAACTCCTTCCCCATAAAGCGTATGTCTTTATATTAAATATCGTATAGGTGACAGTTCAAACATTCTCAAGTCTGGGATACCTGGAGTGCCAAAACTTGACACGATTGGACACTTAAGTGTTAGGAAAGTGACGCTTAAATACCAAAATAAGAGCAAAATGGATTAATTAAATGCCAACGTTGAGAAAATCGGGCCAAAAAATTGACATGGCGATTTTTGGCGAGCCAAGTGCAAAACGATATCATTTTGCACACTGACGTGGCTAGATAAGTGCTAAAATGACGTCGTTTTGTTACTAACGTGGATAAATAATTAATATAAAAATTAATTAATCAAATTAAAAAACAAAATTAAAAAAAAAAAAAGGAATGAGGAAGATGAACAGCAGCCGGCAACTGAGAGCTTAGCCATCGCCATCGCCACCTCCCCACCATCATCGGGAAAGAGGAGAAAGGATCAGCTAGGGTCACCGACCCCTAACCCCCAACTAGCGACAACCCTTGGCTCTATCGTGCAAGAGCCAGCGACCCTCCCTAGATTTGGGGGAGGGCTGCAACCCTCACCCCAAATCTAGGCGAGGGCTCGCAGACCCTCACCGACGATTGTCTGGGGTCACCGAACCCTAGCTAGGGCTTGATTATCCAGCTGACCCTCCCTCCACCTTCTTAGCAACGGCGAGGCGATGGTGGTGGCAAGGGCTGAGCCCTTAGCCACCAACTGTTGTTCATCTTCGTCATTTTTTTTTTAAATTTTGGTTTTAAATTTAATTTAATTAATTTTTATATTAAAATTCGAATTGTGCCAAAATGATGTCATTTTTATTTTTCTTTACTGAGTCAATCTTTCAACGAGCCTTGTAAGCAAGCAAAATTAATAAAAAATTGCCACGTAAGATTTTCAACGAGGTTTGCCGGATGTGGCACTCAAGTCTCCCATTTAAGAAATAAAAATTAAAAAAAAAAAAAAAGTAGCACCGAAGTATCACTTTCCTAACTTTTGGCACGTAAGTGTCCCATTGTGTCAAGTTTTGACACTTTTGGTATTCTTTTGTCAACATTTTTAATGTCTAACTTGAGTTCACAAATCCACTCTCTTTAAAGAATCCATCAAAACTCACATCTGACATCAAAGACAAATAACGTAAAATATGTGGGTTATTTTATTTTCGAACATAATAAATATTGTGACCTCATCTTAACACTCTGTTTATGAGACATTGGTTTTTGAAATTTGAGCTCTCAATTATCTTCTAGATAATAAGTTTAAAATTGTCTTGTCTCTATTTATCAAATAACAAAATAGAGGCAATTATCCGTGTGAATGGGCTAATATCTTATCTGTTTGATATACTTTCATAATATAATTCATCAAGCATCAAGATGCATAAATGTCAAATAAATTCATAGACATTAATAATGATAAAAAAAACTTCATTAATAGTAAGGGAAATCATGATATTCGGTAAATTAGCCTCCACGCAATCTTAGAGATATTATATGACCATGGAAAACATATATATGAATTGGCTTCACATAGGATCTATTATCATTATATGCGTAGATATATACAGTAAGTTCGCATCTCTTCATACAACTATACCCTTGACAAAGTTCTATTTAGTATCTATATGTTTGGTCTTACAATGAAATTTTGAATCATTGGTGTAAGTTATTGCTACTTGGCTATCACAATTTATTAGTAATGAGTTTGCAGCATTCTTGGCAACACCTAAGTAATCCAAAAATCTTTTGAGCCAAATACCCTATTGTACTGCTGCTGATAATGCCACGATTTCGGCTTCCATCGTGAATAAGGCTATATATGTTTATTTCTCATTGCTTCAAAATATGGCGTCATTATTCAGTAAGAAAGCAAATCGAAAAGTGAATTTCCTTTGATCAAAATCTCTTCCCCTATTCGGCATCTGAATAGCCTTTAAGCTACAAATCCATTCTTTGATAACTTGGCAAATAATCAGTTGTACTCTTCAAATACCTCAAGATTAATTTGAAGGCTATCCAATGTGCTTCACCTTGATTAAATTGGCATCTACTTACCATTCTAACTGCAAAATATATGTCAAGTCTTGTACACATTATAGCGTACATTAAGCTTCCAACAACACTAAAATAAGGAACATGTTTCGTTTATTCCTATTCTTGTAAAATATTTAGACACAATTTGTGGCTTAATCCCTCACCTTTTGCAATAGTATCTATGAGTTTATAGTCTTGCAAACGAAATCATTCAAGAATTTCATTTATATACATATCTTGTTAAAGAGACAATGATCTCTTTGAACAATCTTTTGAAATTTTAACTCCAAAAATATATATAACTTCACCCATATCTTTTATTTTAAAATTGGAAGATAATCAATTGTTAGTAGTATTGACAAATGTCATATAACTCTTAATAATTTGTATATCATCCATATATAATGATAAGATCACAAATTGGTCTTTGGATCTTTGGATCTTTGGATATATACACAATGATCTTCATCAATTATTGCAAAATCATACGCCATTATAACATTATGAAAATGTATCTACAATTGTCTCGAAAATTGCTTGGGGCTATATATCGATCTTGAAAGTTAATATACCTTTTGTTATTGGTCTTTTGTAATGAAACCAACAAATTGTTCCGTGTAAATTTTTTCTTCTAAAATTCCATTAAGAAAAGCATATTTACATCCATTTGATATAATCAAGATCTATACTCATCACAATTATCAGAATAAGATGAATCGAAATAATTCTCATAACAAGAGAAAAAGTTTTTTCATAATCAATTCCTTTTTGTTAATTATACCATTTCGCTACAATGTGAGTCTTATGTCTTTTTATTGAGCTATTAGTTTTACGTTTTATTTTGAAAACCCACTTGTTCCTAAAGGCTTTGCATCCTTTTCAAAGATCAACTAACTCCTAAACTTAGTTTGATTTTTATTAACTCCATTTCTTTTTCCATTGCATATATCAATTTTTCTTTATTAAGGCAATTTAAAGTCTCATTTACATTCATTGACTAGTCTTCATCTTGTGGGGCAACCATAAAAGCTCCATATTTAATGTCAAAACGTCGACGGTGAGTGCTATAGCGACTTGTTTATTAATAAACAAATACCCTTTCAAGTGCCTTGAGTATCTTATGAAAATAACATTTTTACCTATATGACCCAATTTTCCAAACTTGTGAGAGGGTTTATTAGTATAGACACCACATCCTTAAGATTTAATAAAACTTTTGGGTTTTCTACCTGTCTATAACTTATATGAAGTAGAAATAACTGATTTGTAAGGCACATGATTAAATATATAGACAAAAGTTAATAAAACATCACCTCAAAAGGTGATTGGTAAATTAGCATGTACCATCATATACCTAACTATCTCTAATAGGTTCTATTTCTCCTCTCTGCAATACCAATTTATTAAGAAATATATGAAATAAACAATTGTCTTTCTATTCCTTTTTTCATCACATAAATATCTAAACTCATCAGATAAATATTCTCGATCTCGATCGGATTTTAATGATTTTATTTTCTTATCTAATTGATTCTCTATCAAGCTCATAAATTTCTTAAAGCAACTTAATGCCTTGAATTTACAAATAAACATATTCGGATCGAGTATAATTACATATAAATGTGATGAAATATACAGCCCAATGTCTTGCTCTTACATTTAGTCGATCAAAGATGTCAGAATGGATTAATTGCACAGGATTATCCTTTTTCCCGCTAGGTAATGCTCACAAATAGGCAAATCACTTTTTCAATATTGCCCAATAAGCCCTTTTCGACCCATTTATTTATTTGTTATTAGCTAATATAACCAAGTCTAGCATGACATATATTCACATCATTATCATAAAAGTTCAAAGATGTAAATAGGGAATAATAAATATTGATATTACTATAGTCGACATCCAATACAATAAAACCATCTAGAAAAAATCCAAAATCATAGTAACTTTTACCTAAATACAAGTCAACACTAGCGTTGTAAAAATTCAAACTAAAAGCAAGCTCAAGCAACATCAATATAGACACTAAATTCCAATGAATTTTTGAAGCATATAGTATATCATGTGGGAAAAAAAGTGCGTCCACTGTGTATAATCAATTAATAGGTGTCATTCCTTTTAATTTCAGCTTTGGAATTGTTTCTTACATAAATCCATTTTGTTCCAAGTATCCTTTGCTTCATGGCCGTTGCTCCCCAGTTTATAGTCCGTAAAGGATTCAACTCAGTTAGAAAGACTGAACTTGATACATAAGTAGTACTCTTAAGAACACAAAGGGTATATACCTTCTTTGGCTCGCCATAGTGGTGAGCGAAGTGATCCTTTTTGTGACAATTGAAACATTTCACCCTTTAAATGTTTTTCATGTGAGGATGTTTTCCTTTCTCATGTTGGTTGAGCTTCAGTTTCTTGCTTGATAAACCTGCTCTCTTACTTTTCCACCTCTTGAACCTATCTAGGCGCTTGTGCTTGGAGCCCAAAGCCCCGTGTGAGCTAGAACCGGCAAAATAAATGTTTGTTTCTTATTTAGTTGCTAGGAGACAATCCTATTCCAACTCAAGATAGCGCATAACATTCTCAAAGGTTTTTATATTCTTATTGTGAGTCAGGTACACCTTCATATGTTCCTAGCTTTGAAGTAAGGAACGAATTACTGCTTGTACTTGTTGCTCATCAATCAAAATGTGGCCAACATTCTTTAGCTTACTAATCATGTTTGACTTACGCTTTAAGTGTCATTTCATGGTCTGTCCATGAGGCATCTTGTATGAATCAAACATTATCGTGAGTTGCCTCAATTTGGTCACAAATGTTTAACAAAATCTCGCCACTAATGCTACCCAAATGCCTTTGGTATTTTCAAAACGTCTGAACTCTCGTATGATATCATCCTTCAAGCTACTTAACAATGTTATACGAGAGATTGAGTTCTTTTCCTCCATGCAACAAATGCATCATTATCCCTTTTGTTTTGAGTAGTAGTGCCTTATTCAGATTCTTCTATAATCCGGTTAAGAGCTTCGAGTGCTTCTTACTCTTCCAAAACATATTAAATTTTCATATTCCAGATCTCATAATTACCATCATTCAATTTATCTCCTTTATTCAACTCAGCCACTATATTCTTAGATGCAAAAGCCATTGTATCTTAACATTCTAGACATATATGCACGAATTATTAATATCTATCAATTATGCATTTATTTTGTGTAAACTAATTAATTAATAATTTCAAATAAGGTTTCAAAGTTGAAAAATCACTTTGTTTCCAATCGCCGTCCAAAAAATCCTAATTGAAATTATTATTAATATAATTATCTATGTAAAAAAAAAAATTGAAGTTACTAAAACTTTTTGAAACTTCCCAAATACATATAAAGTAATAATAAAAATAAATAAAATTGAATATTCACAACTAAATATCCCATCTATAAAGTACAAATCTAACAGAAAATATCGACATGGGAAAATATTCACATGGAATAAAAAAATAAAGATATAATATCAGCACCACTCATGCTTCTCATAAGTCAAGAAAGACTCATAAAATTTTTTAGAGAATTTTATGATCCTATTTGGCAGTCAAAGGAAAACCCTTGAAAATTCCTTAGGTTTCTGCCATGGCGCATTCCCTTTGCACCAAGATGCATTCATCCCAAGGGCTGACGTCTTCATTGCCCCAACCCTCATATATTGTCTTAGAAAATCCTCCACGAGTTTTTGATAATCTAGAACAATGTTGACTTCCCATAGATCATCTAACACTTCTTACCATTCAAATGAAAGGATGTTTGTTAGTGCTTCAATCTTCACAAAGTTTGGCATAAGGTAACCATTCCAAATTATATCTTGTATCATCTTGTTAACCTTGATAATGTGAATCACCATGTCATAACCATCCCACCGATAAATAGTTAACTCATTTCTGAGCCTTAAAAGTCTTGACATTTGTTTATCCGTCCTTGGGAATATAGGCATGCATATAAAATGTGATATTGTTCATGCAACAAATGCTGAATAAAAGGATTACTCATAATCCATGGCATAACACAATAGAGAACGCTCATTTATATACACGTGAGCTAGCAATCGTATTTCCAAAATCATAAGGAAATACAAAAAGAATTACAAGTGAAAATGGCACATATACCCAAAAGTACGCACATTATAAGGTTCATTATGCAATTTCACATCATAACAAGTATCAAACATGTAATACAAATATACTAGAACGTAGAGCATTCCGTTACGCAAAACCGGTACCAAGAACGCTCCAATCGGACCTTCCACATGACTACACACACGAAGAGAATTGTTGGTCTTTTTTTGTTCAACGGTCAATGAGTCAGGCCGACTCGATGGGTCGAGCCAGTCAATGATCGGGTCAGTCAAGGGGCAAAACTATAATATCAGCAAAGAGTGGGAGGCAATATCGTCAAATTGCAAAAAGGGCAAAATCGTAATTCTATAGAGTATTAGGCACGTGTCATGCATGTGCCAATGGTTTCCCAGTGTGCGCAGTGGATCCATGCACTTGCAACCGCCACGTGCGTGTATTTCTTGCACCTTCTTCCTCATGCTCCATGCCCTTCCGCTAGAGGTGGCAAAATGGGTCTTAGACTCATATATGACCCATTTAAATCATAAATGGGTCATATATGGATCACTTATTGTTTGAAGAAACTAATTAAATGGGTTTAACAATTAAAGATTTAAGATAAGTGGGTCTTAAGTGGGTCTTAAATGGGTTGGATTTATAACCCATTTTCAACCAAAACCTCACCATCTCTCTCTTCCCTCTTTAACTTTACAAAAATATTTTTTATAAAATCGAAATTATAATTTTTATTTTATTTTTCTTTTCTTTTTTCTTTTTTCTTTCTTCTTCCTCCTTCCGGTGGCCAGCACGGCGATGGCCGGCAACCGGCCAAGCGAGCCTCAAGCTCGTTGACGTCAGGCGAGCTCGAGCTCGCTGGATTTGGAGAGGCAAAGGCCTCGGCGGCGTCGAGCGAGCTCAAGCTCACCAAATCTCGGCGAGGCGGGGGCCTCGCCGACGTCCGGCGAGGCTCAAGCCTCGCCGATCTAGCGAGCCTTGAGCTCACCGGCGTCGGCAAGCCGGGCTAGCCGGAGGCTCGCTTGTGGCCAAATGCCGGTTGTCGTCGTGGCCGGCGATCGGCCAAAGAAGAAGAAGAACAAAAAATAAAAAATAAAAATAAAAGTAATTAAAATTTTAATTTTAAATAAATGAAAAATAATTAAAATTTGATTCTTTAAATAATTATTTTAAAAATTATAAAAATTGTCTATTAAATTTGTGGTGCATAAACTATTTTAGCAATACCATTTTTTTAAATATATATAAGAAATAACCTTTCTTAGGTTGACCCAAACTTGACCCGACCCATCCGTTTAACGGGTCTACCTTCCTCCACGCTTTTTCGCCGCATGAGACTCCTCCGGCAGCCCATCTTATCCAAATTACTAATATTGGATGCTTCATTTTTAAGCCAAAAATTAGATATCCTACTTTCATTATGTAAAAACCATATGTCTTGAAAGTCTCTAAATTGTTAGCTATTCTACCTCAACATGGTCCAACGAACACAAATATTTACATGGAAATTTCTTCGATTTCATGTCATGGTTTGTTCACATATATTATTTATGATCAAGAAACGAATAATATAGCTCCGATACCAATGTTAGATGTTTGAAACGGATTCCAAATATCATACACGAGAAACACGAAAAACATGTCCATAATTACTTAAATCATTGACCACAACAAAACATACTTAAATTCCACAGATTAAATGCTTTGATTGCAGCATCGTGAGAGAGAGTTCTTCATAAATTTCATGAAAGAGAGTTGTCAGACTTTTTCTTTTACAAACACGGCCACACTTAAAAAGTGTTCTTTCTCTTAAGAACGGTAACTCCCTATAACTGCCTTTTGGCAGTTATTTTTGTAAGTTATGGGCTGGGCATAAGTCCCTTCAGTAAGCAATTATTTTAAGAAAAATATTTTCCAAATCATTCATTTTTTGCGAAACAAAAGCACCGGAGTAACTTAATGTCAATAATACTAATAAATTTTGATAAGCACTGATAAGAATCAAATGTAAGTATTCTTAATAACATACAGTAGCTTGATATTTATAATACAGGTAAATAAGTCGTTGACAAAAGTCAAAAGTAAGTCGGTAACATACAAACGTTGATAAATTATAATTTAAGCTAGAGATTTCTTCCAACATTGACAGTAGCTTCATATTGCCAATTTAGACCTCCTTCCCTAAAAAAGGCAAAGCAAAGACTAATGGTGATCTATCTAATCATAGCTCTACCTTCGTATATTTGATAACCACGGGAAGAACAAAAATAAAAATCGATAAGTACAGGAAAAACAAAAATAAAAATTGATTAGTACTAGCAATGAATTTAAATGCATTGATAAATCTCAAAATAGACCAAACTATCTGCCCCTTCACGAATACTTACTAACACGTTTAACAAATTACCGTCATACAAAGAATTTTACCAATCGAGGACAATCGGTCGGTGATTTCCCGTAGGGATCGTTAAAATCGTCCTTGATGACACCCTGCGCGTCATGATGTTTTGGTAAAAATGCTAAAATATGACTACAAGATACGGCCACAACATTTCATCTGTAACTAGGAGACCAAAGCTTTCCCATCTTTCATCATATATAGAGCAACAGCTTGCTTCCCCAGTAATACACATTGTCGACAATTGCCGTCGATCATGGGTGACCAGAATTACGCTGTGAGATCCACTTCTCTACCCCTTGAGGCGCAGCTATAACTTGTGATTCGAACTCACACGCCAACTAATACTAACTCTAAAGATTAAAAGCTGTGATGAGCGCTATATCGCTCACGGAATTGCAGAAAAACTTTCCCCCATTGGAAAAAAAAAATACATACTCTTGACCCTAGTACACTATTTTTCAGGTTTAACTTACATGGACCGATGACTCTCTCCGGAATTGACCAAAGGACATTCGTTATGGCAAAACCGGGCATTAAGATCTTCAGAATCTAGGCCAGTGTACGGCAGTTGCTAACTCTGCCGTCTGATATTGGAGGAGCCACTCTCATCATGACACTCTGGATAAAGGCTATCATCTACAACAAAAATGAGATTCAATATAAGATTTGCAGGGAAATAAAAGGTAGATAACAGTAGATCAAGCAGACTGCTCAAAGGTTCAACAATCTCATTATGAGTTCTGCAGCATTCTCCTCTCCCTGCTTTTTTAGAGCGGCATGTTAGGCAAGTGACAGTCTAGGTGTTTAAAATTTAGAAACAACTGATGTAAAATTATGTAGACCTCACAAGACGGAGATGCTGAAACGTAGATAAGCTGTTGAGAAGAATTAGACAGGCATCTAGTTACTACTTAGTGCTAACCAACACCACATGTATGGCAGAAATAAGCATCTGGAATCAATTCAACTAGCTCATAGGGTGAAAGACAACCATTGACGGCTTATTCATATTAAACATGACTAGCATGTGATGTGAGGGGGAAGTTTTATAGACAGACCTAATTATAATAAGCCGACTCACTACAGGTCACCAATTATCAAATGAACAACTTTCGCCTAACCACAATCTGGAGAGAACTCAAGCAGGATCCCTTCAGGTTATTTTTAGTTCATTCCAAGAAAATTGGGAAGTTGTGCGACAACTATGGAGGATATAATACACGTACACTCAAGGGAACTGAGCTTGTCATGTAAGATGCATTGCAAAACTTCTTGTGGTGTTCATGGAAGCTCAATCATTGAGTTAATTCGCATTAGACTGTGCTGCCTAGCTCATTCTTGCTCATTTTTTGAGCTTATATGCTCACAAAAAAGGGCAATGAGATGAATCTTTGTTGTAGATACATAGAATCATAGTTAGAATCTTACTGAAGCAAAGCCAACGCACATAATACTGAAACCAGGGAAGTTGAAGGGTGCACTATCGGAGAGGAACAAAGCTGGCAAAACAAATGAATGAAATCTAGTTAGCTTAGTAGATCAGTTAGGCATTAGGATAGCCTCGAATATTCCAGTTACCTGTCAATGGAGAGAAAACCAAGGGAGAGACAACATTGGCAAGTTGGCAAATCCCTGAAATGCATCCTTGAGCCTTGCCCTATTAATTAAGCAAATGATAACTGACTTGTCAAGTAGTAGGACCAATGGACATAACAAGTGATGAGCTCTTTTCTCTTCATTCTTGAGAAGTAACTCAATAATACTCTATACATGTTCATTTATTTCACTGTTAAACTTTCTACCAGCATTCTGTGTACAAAGCTGATGTTGCATTTGGTACGTGGGATGAAGCCATCATTCTAGCTCAATTTCCCATTCCATGATTGGTCAGCTATCGGGCTGAAAAGAAAGTTCCTAATGAAATGTTCATGCAACCAACTGATGGAATGCTATTCCTCCCAACTCCACAATAAACACAGAAAAATAAGATCTATATTTTATTTTTTCCTCTTTGAATAACAGCTTTTGAACATTATGACTGCATCTTCATTCCATTCTTCAAAGTTCCATATCAAACGCGGGGAAAGAAGTATGTTGATTCAAACTCATATCCCATTTTGCAGTTCCTATGTAAAATGATTCAAACTCATAAAGAGTGTCATCTCGAGAGGAGATGTTTGATGTTCAAAGTGAGAAAAGGGATGCAGTTATTCATGTGTAAATTAAATAACATATTGCAGTGAGAACCTACCATAATTTTGAAGAAATTTTTTGAAAGAATTATTTCCGCGTAAAATTACCTGATCGCACGAGCCAACTTGTTTAGAGACGATCGTCCGCATCTGCAATCAGTAAAGGTAGATTAGAAATGACACAACACGCTCAAGATCTGCTAGAGAGCTATGGAAAATTAAATAAGATACTGAACATCTGCTAGAGAGCTATGGAAATGACACTACACACTCAACATCTGTTAGAGAAGTACGGAAAATTAAATAAGATACTCACACAAGGATGTGCGAAGACGAATAGAACAGAGAACATAGCAGCAGCATAAGGGACCTATCAATTTCCCAAGTATTAGCCACATTTTGTCATCGGCGAAGTCAGAAAATGTATACGATGATTTAAGGAGGCAGAGGATTACCCAAGCAGCCCAGGCTACGCTGTAAAGAATCATCTGCATTATTGCATGCCAAACAAAATTCAGAGGAAGGAGAGTGTGCAATCATAGTACAACTCTTTCGCACATGTATCAGATGTTCACTAACTAGGCAGGACGCAGTTACACACACAAATAAAGAACGAGAGAGAGAGAGGTACGTACATGCACGCAGTTAAAAAATAGCGCTATAGAAAGCAGTCTTGCCTCTCCTATAACAGGAGCCAAAATGGGCATGATAAGCAGCTGCAAAATTGTCACATTACCAAAATCAACCGAAGGGGGAGCATTGAGCATAAAACTGCAGAAAAATAAAAACAATGCGCACGAATTCTTTGAATGATTAGAGCCAGAAATACCTGAGAAATGGTACCCGCAATTCCAGATATCACCATCAGGTCGGCGAACTGATTCTTGTTAAAATGGAATTGCGCCTTTAAGTAGTACTGCATGACCAAAAAGAAAATCGTTCAGCTGAGTCATACGCCCATAACAAATTAAAGGTCCTGCTACTAGCAGTTAAGTCGAGCATCGACTACTCATGGTACTATCATTTGTACTTGTCAGTCTTGTTCTTAGACCTTGTACTCAAGGGATGAGATGATTCGACATTAGATGGAATCTCACGCGATCATACTATAATTTTCACAATGGACCAAACAGATAAAAGTTCAAGAGGTACCATCATTGAAGCATGAAGACCAACATCAGCGAGATTGCCAAAAAAGGCGACAATTGCTGCTTGCAAAAACGTCAGGCTGCAAATCAATTGCACAGTTATACAAGAGACAGAGCTTATTACATTAGGACATACGTTAGCTGCAAAACAGAGATGCATCATGAAGCTCAGACAGGTGAATTCCGCGGCATCGAATCCCAAAAATCACATTACACCCGAACCATTCGCATTGAGTCTGTCAAGTACAGAGATGAATGCTTTTCTTCTTCTTTCCGCACCTCAAATCTTTTCTGCTTAGGAATTCAACATGGAATTGAGAGAGTCGTCACGAGAGATTTAAGCTCGACTAACCTGCTCCTCAGCAAGGCGACGGTGTCCCCCAAGGAAGGCGCCTTCTTAAACGCGTGCGCCTTGTTCGCCGAATCGTCGTCCGGGCAAGAACCGTCCGGCATCCCCTTCGAGACGATCGGGGCAGTCAGAGGATCGTCGTCGCCGACGACGACGGAGTCGGGGAGGAAGAACCTCATGTACGCCAGGGCGACCACGGCCACCACCGTCGCGACCTGCCCGCGGACAACAAAGCGGTCGCGAAGATCGTAACTCGAAGATCGGATGGAAAAACGGCGAACGAGTTGAGGCGCGGTGAGAGAGCGAGAGACGTACCTGGAAAGTGGAGGGAGTGGAGAGGAAGCGGGTGGAGAGGTTGCCGCAGACGAAGGCGGCGGATCCGATGCCGGAGAGGATCCCGAAGGCGGAGGCTCGTCTTCCGGCGGGGACGTTGTCCGCCTGGAGGACAACGGAACGCGTGATTCCGCCATGAGCGAAACTCGAAGCGAGCGAGCTTCGGAAGAAAGCTCTTCGTCGCTCGATGCACGATATACAAAACGAGGGAAAATGACGCATTTGTTTTTTCTCTTTTCGCGCACTATTTTGAAATTGGGACACGAACCGCGGGACCGAATATTGGATTCAGACTATTACAGGGGTCGGGTTATAAATAACCAACTTGTCACCTTTGAAAACAACACATGACGGATTTTGCATAGAAACTTCAAGTGTGTATTTCGTGAAAGACATTGCTTGCGGCAATCAGACTCAGACGAGGTACGAGATTATTACATATGGGAAAAGAGAAAAGGGGGGAAGTTTTTACCACATAAGCGAGGGCGAGGCAGTGAACGCTTCCTTCGCAGAAAATGGCGGTCAGAGTCCGAAACACATAGTACAGGTAGAAGAAATTCCTTGACCTGCTATAAGCCAAAATGGCTGTGACCCGAAAAATGTTAAGCATAAGAAATTTCAGAAAAAATCGTCTTAATTAGATCGTCGATATTGATATATATATATATATATATAACTTAAAATTCAAAGACTGCTATACGTTTATAAGCAATGATTTTGAAGTTGCAATTTATGTGAATGAAAACTAGGGATGGAGCATATTATTTACCCAAGGGGATGATGGTGAAAACCAAGGGAATGGTGAGCAGAGCTTTCCTCCCATACTTATCGGAGAGATTCCCTATCAATGGCATCATCACCAGCGAGCCCAATCCCACTATCTGCAAACCCCCAATAAACATTTCCATCCATAAGTGATTCTATAAACAAAATAAAATATGCTTGTCGAGCGCATGGAATAGTAAAATAAATACTAAAAGTCAAGCATACATCATCAAGCTTATTGCGTGTAAATTTGCACGGATTTAGTTCAACATGCGCATGTCATTATATTGTCACCTCCGTCGATACTGTTACAAAGAAGACTTTTTGAAAATCGGTGCCTCCCTCGATTTTACCCAAAATACCCACAACAACAGGAGCTAGAAAACGTAATTTCACGCATTTGAAATCAACGAGTTGATTGCCACAGACTCATGGGTACACTGAGGAGCTACCGGACAACATCAAATTTAACGCCAATCTAACAATGAAGTTTCTACACGTTTGATTCGTGGGATGTACGATTTTTTTTTTTTTTAAATATGAACATTATGTATGGAATCTAATAATGTTGAGACTAAGAGGACAAAAGATCGAGTATCGCGTGCAATTAAAATATCTCACGGGAAGTAATAAACTTTATTATTTCCGTCCTTCCAAAAAGCAATTTGTTATTTTTCTCCAAAAAATGTTCACAAAAAAAAAAAATTTGCATAAAGTACAGTTGAGGAGATGGTGGAGTAACCACAAAAGAAAGTCAAAAGAATAGAGGACCAACCGTTACAAGGCACGCTTGGCCCCAAAGCGGGCGGTAATATCGTCATTTCGGGACTTCTAATTCTTGAATTTGCCGTCCTTTTAGCAATTTAATGAGCTTTGAAAGAAGAATAATGATACCGACCAAAAAAAAAAGAAGAATAATGATGACAATCGAACGAAAGGGAAGACCGAACGAAAAGCGCAAAGTGAGGGGAACCGTCGATGGGATGGGCCCCACGACGGGAGAATGAATTGACACGTGGGATGTGAGCGTGGGCCCCCCCTCGGAAGATGCTGCAAGTTAGGGAGACGAAATATTCTAAACATCCACTTAAAATCCCAGAAGAAAGACAAGTATAACATGCCTTCGAGTTCAAGTAAGCTCGGATGGTTGCTTAATCTCGACTCCTAAATCATGTTCTCGTGATAAATCCACGTATAGCTTTTCGGAAGCAATTATAGCTATAAGAGGATCGGATTGATAATATTATAGCACTCACAAAAATAATATCAGATTATATCAAACGTTTCATCAGTTACACAAATTACGAGACGACACAATTAGAATACTGGGGAAGATGCTTTTAGAAGGATGGATTTGGTGAGATCCACGGTATCTGATGACCGACATGCATTTTAAATAATGGAAGGAGAGAGAGAGATTTTCGCCTCTAGCAGGGTTTGAACGTTCAACTAGAAAAGGGAAAACCCTTATAAGCTTCATGACTGAATAATCCCAATGATGCAGCAAACATCATGTGTGTAATAATCTCTACCAACAGCATAAACTTGCTAAACTCATATTAGGACCAGTTGTCCAGCAATCGATTGTCGTGTTAAGAGAGAAGAAACGGGTCGACCTTTTCCGACTTTGCACGTACTTGAGGCTCGAATGCAATATCTTAAAGCGTGACGAAAAGGGAGTGCAAAGATTGGGTGTTTTACAGGGAGAAAACAAGAAACTGGAGGGCAAAACGAAAGGGAAGAAGAGGGTTTTTACCGCTTGTTGGATCCCGGAGAGGTAGATAGCGAGGGAGCACCGAGCTTGGCCAGGGCAGAGAGCCGAGACCGTCACGTCGGTGATCACCGGAGCCACCATGGTCGCCGAGAACAAGAACAGGAAATACGTCATGTGCAGATGGCTCAACCTCCCCACATCCTCCATCTCTCTCTCTCTCTCTCTCACGCACAGAAGAGCGAGCGACTGGCTCTGGCGATCAAGATCAGATAAAGAGCAGAAGTGGTAGGAGCTAGCTTTTGCTAAAAAGGAGCATTTGAATAAGCTGCCGGAATCAGTTAAAGCAGGCAGAAAAGGACGGGCTCGATCGTCGGGTGGGATCTCTCGCGAGCAAAAGCCAGGGAGAGAGAGAGACGGAGAGAGAGATACAGGACGCGAAGTGGATAATGACGGTATATAAAGCGAGCCATTCTGGGAGAAAAGGTAATCCGACCTACTGCTCTGACGTATCGATACGCACGAAGAGGTGAAAGAGTCATAGGGCTCGGGCACCACTTCGGATTCATATCCCAATAGTCTCGCGAGCACATGCCCTGCACGGGCTCCGTCTGATGTGGCGGTCGCTGAGACAGCGCTATCGACACAGCCCCGCGAGTTCTTCGAGCAAAGAACCGAGAACGAAGCAGGGTCTCGCTCGAAGAAACCAGCCCCGTTTGGACTTTGTGCTCGGTAACCAACCTCCATGGCTCGGTCGCTTGGGTTAAAAACCAGATGGGGGAGGGCGTACTCAGATAAGCTCCGGCGTGCGACTGATTAGGTTTTCTATTTATTGCCGATCGCTTCATGTGGGGTAGTCTGAATCTGAGCCAGGGCCAACTACCTAGGAGGAACCGACGCTTCGGAAGCGAGACAGGACATGCTTGGAAGCAAGAGAAAGAATCAGAAAAATACTAAAGAATGAAAGACCACGGTCCGGTTCGTACTCGACAGAACCGGCGACGACCGAAGGACAAAGGCCCGTATGTCTAAGCTGAGAAGTGTTTGGAAGATTGGGCCTTAGTCGTGGGCTGGAGGAGACTTCCAGACCTTTCACGGCAATTTACGAAGAGGGTACTTCATCGCAGTTCTGAGATTTCGAACTGTTTGGTTTGAAGAGTCCCGATGCACGAAAAGAAGAAGAGGAAAGCGCCATGGCGGGCCCTAGAAATTGGGAGAGCGCTCTAAAGCGCTCGCCACGCGAAGCTAAGAGGAAGTTTCGCTACGTGACATGTAGCATAAGATCGAAAGCACGCCAAAGTGCAATAGCTGGAAAAGAAAAAAGCACGACGTCTCATCGACCACGAGTTTGTTTTAGGTCAAAAAAAGGTATGTACCAGTTTTTGTCTGATAGGAAATGGGCTTGAGAAGTCGATACGCGACCGTCCCAACAGAAACTAAAGATGGCGTGATTCGAAAAGAGATGGAGCCGAGTTGGGATCATGGAAAGACGTGTGAAATTTGACGTGACTTTGTCCCGTTCTTACATGAACTTTTTGGGAAGCTCCGAAACTAAAGGTGGGTCACGATAGGATTTGCCAGGCGGTGCTTCGTTTGTAGATTACGAAGTTCAAGCTTTGTCCCCCGATCAGCGGGTGTGAGAAGTTTCGTCCAAAGGCAGGAGCAGTGCCAAAAATGTCTTTACGTGCAGCAGTGACTTCAAAGGCACGACCGCCATCCGGAAAAACAGCACGTTTGGACATGAACTTGATGCGGTTTTAGTGAAAGTTCGGGGCTAAATTAAGAGCTGATGCGACCCCGAAAGGCATGCATTTGCTCCATACATCGGAGACATTCGCTTGATGCATTTAATAATGGCGGGGATTCGGAGGCATTCTCTTGATGCATTTAATAATAGTGGAAATTTGTCTATTTTCCCGCATGAGACCCATCAAATTCAACGGCCTAAATGAATATCGACTACGTATCCATTCAATACAGACCACGGTTTTTTTCGAAAACAAATGCCAACAGAAATCAAGATATGCAAAGGTGGATATCCTGAAGGGAAAAGGAAAGAGCTAGTATCCCGAGGAGAGGAATGCTTTCTACCTAGCAAATCAATTTCAAGTGCGAAATAGATTCTATTCCTCTCACTTTCATGATTAGATCAACTATATATTTAAGTCATTCACTCGATGAAATTAGTAGGGTATGGAAGGCGATGAACATGCTCATTTAAGGCGAAAAGGAAAAAGTTAAAACACAACTGCATTTCTTTCTCATGTCCATATCAGCCACGACTAAGAAACCAAGAAATGGGGGATGCTATAGCTAATCTACAGATCGCAAACGCACCGTTCAACTCAAACGACAGACCGAAGCACTAAGTTCACGCACATCGAACAAAACAAGAAGAGTTTCACGTACCGCTTGCTGGAATCCGGAGAGGTAAATAGCCAGGGAGCACTCATCCATTCCGGGGCATATCGCCGCCATCGTGACGTCGGTGATGGCGGGGATCACCATGAACGTCGAGAAGTTATGCAGGAATATCGTCATGAACAGTTGGCTCAGCCCCCTCATCTTCTCCATCGCTGCCCTCCCTCTCTCCCTCTCTCTCCCTCTCCCCACTTAGAAGAAGCAGTAGCTGAGAGATCTGGACTGGTCACCAACCTGATGAGGAGGAGGAGGAGGCGCCTTGGAGCGAAGCTTCTACTAAAGCAGCGAAGCCTAATTGTACAACGAAGGGGGACGGTAAATTTAAGGGGCTCCGTCCGCGGTGGGCGAAGCGTACACTTTTTGCCGTTCAGCCTGATTTTCGTCACCCTTTTTGGCTTTTGTGTCCTTGTGCACTTCGGTTTTTATTCCTCCTGCCTAGAGGCACCCGATGGTGACCCTACTCCAATCACGGACCGATCGATCAAAGCCCCCCCGATGTAGATAAAGCCACTCAATCCATGCGCGTTGCGTTAGGTCTATCTTACACGGCGGTCAATGCGAATCTCCCGATGTAATTTTCCAGACCATGAGATCGCTTGGCTAGCCCTTCTCGTCAATATATCGAGCAATCTAATCGCTGAGGCAATTATCTCGAAGTAAGCACTAGAACATGGGGGAAAGAAAGGAGATGTTGTTGTCTTGAGGGGTCAACATTTGGAGGGTGAAAGGAACCCTGTGACGATGCGTAGCTTGTAAGTGGATGCAATACAAAAGGAAAAAAGGGGTCATTCAAAGGCTAATAATTCCCACATCCCATTCAAAAAATTACGAAGTGTGCTGAATTTGGGCCCATTTGGGGGTTGGCGTGCATTTCACACCTACGCTTTGAGGCGTGCAAGCTTGAGTTTATGCCTGATGAAGCTGGTGTCTTGGTCGATCAAGGATTTTGCCCTTAAGTGTGAGAAGTGAGAGGTGTTTAGGTGACTTAAAATGTTTACTTAGAAGAGAAATATTTCCTTGGCTTTTGGTCATTAGATTCGTTCATTCGATCCACGAATGTGGAAGGAGCATATAATTAGCTGACCTTTTTGGTGGAGTTTTCTTCAAGAGCCCCTTGTTCTTCACGATTGCTTTCACTTGTTCAAGAGCACTCTGTGCCACATAACCATCCGTGTGACTTTTCTTTCTGTTCTGTTATTTTCTTTTCAATTTTTGATATCTCAATCATTTAGGAGAGTCTAAAAACTTGCTCTCTCTTTTTTTTTTTTTAGCATAAAAACTCTTTTTTAGGGTAAAGGTTGAATACCGCGTATGATAAACTAGCATTTCCTATTTAACATATCTGTGAATTGCTTAAATTATAAGATGATAAAAGGCACATCACGCTCGACTTTTCTGTAATTGGAAGCAGCGTGCATCGTCGTCCTCAAATGTCTACCGTACTTGATTAGTCAAGTTAGTTCACAAGTTGAAGTCATTTCAAGTTTTTTCAAATCTCAGCTTTTTTCTAAATTGGAGCTAACTTTCCTGATATAAAATGAACACCTACCCACTCTTCTTTCCTTTAAGTGAAAAAAAGGATGACGAAATATATATATATATATATATATATATATAGAGCACAATTTTTTAATATAGCATAATTCACACCTCATGATAGGTTACAACCGTATTCATCCGGCATGTTCTATAGCAATTTATGATCCAATTCATTGTAGATTATGCTATATTAAAAAATTATGAACTAACTAATAACGTAATTGTATCATATGGATACAAATATAGTATTTTATAATGTGTTGAGGATAATGTTATCCACAATATTCTTAACATGATTCCCGGTCACACGATAGGGTATTACAAACCAAAACAACTTAATAATTATTTTACAATAATTATATGTTACGGTTCCCGAGGGAGAACTACAAACAGGCGATGCACACCACGTTACATGGATTTAATTGGAAAATGACGAGAGATAGACGAAGCATGCCACGTCGGCTGCCCGTGGCCCCCGCGCGTTCGGGCACTATGGCAGGTCAAGCAGGCCCATTTGTGTGGCGAGCCGGGCTTGGTATATCACGTCAACAAGGCCGTCGATTACTATATCAACAAGCCCGGTCCTCTTCTTTTTTTCTTTTTCTTTTTTCCTTTGAAGGATGATTGACGGCCATTGATCAATGATGGCTATCGGCTATTGCTCATGCTCACTTGGATAACCACACTAGGCACTGGGTTTCGGGCTCGGGCCAGCCCATCTTCCCAGCCCGGCCGGGCACGTGGCTCAAGCCACGTGGGGTCGGAACGGACCACTTGCTGTTTTTGGGCCTGGCTCGACGCTGGCCTTACTAGTAACTGGGTGAAGCATGCCGGGCTGGCCCGACACTTTCGATGAAACATCACATTAATTTCGTGAACCATCTAGGATGCAATTTAAAGGGAGATATTATTTTTTGCATATTTCTTCTGTTATTTTATTTTTCATAATGTCCTGACGGGATGAAATCTCATGCATGCTTATACTGGTGTAACTGGTATGATCCCCCAGAAGATTTTCTTTTTCTTTTTTCTATAAGGTTTATATACTACTTCTACCCATTTTAATTTCCGGGCAATATTTTCCTCCGCTCAGGAATGGCGAAATCAAGTTTTCATGTGGGTGCGTACTAATCTCTCGTAATGTTTTCTTCGACAGCCCCTCTATGGAGACATTGATGGCTTTGGAATCTACTCCCAAAGCAAAACAGATGGGTAGTTAGCGTACGCCAGTTTTTCAGCTGAAGAACTGAAAGTAGCTTATTTTAATCCTGCTAATCACATGCAAACTCTTACGGGTCAAAAATAGTCTACGCAAGGGTTAGATTTAATTGGTCGATAAGACTTGCAGCGTGTTTTATGGGTCTCTAAATAGCCAAGTCTCTGCACACATATATTTTGAATTATCAAAGAAGTTCGCATGTGGTCCTCGAGATCCAATCAAGACAAAAGTCTTCATAGTCCACCTCAATTATCAAAGCGGAGGATGCGCTTGGAGGCATCTTGGCCCCACATGGCAAAGACAAGCGAATGAACAGCACCAGATAGGAACGGGACGATAGTGTAGGTCGTCGATGTAACGTCGGATGTGGGCAACGCATGCTCCCACCCATGCTCCCTCGGACCATTAAATTAACACCAACGTCACGTGTCGTGTAAGGCACGTGATAGCAGCCAAATTGAACGAGATTCGAGCTGCGATTGTAAAATTATAAGGCAGAAAATATCTACAATTTAAATAAATGTAACCTATAAAGATTTGGGATTTGCCTAAGTGAAAATCAAGTCGGTTGTGGTCCCGAGTGATGTAGCAGGGGCGGGGGACTCCGAGGCCATGTAGGGTTTGCTGCGTGGCTGTATTGTTGGGCACGGATCCTGGGGGCTGCTCGTCGCTCCCTAATTCAAAAACCGATGATTATCTCATGTCACGCATTATTATCTTGTGTTAAGCATTATTTGAAGTATTAATATTCTCGTGAAAGAGAATACTTTATATTTCGATGCATTGTCTTGTGGTCATTCGTTCGAGGGCTCATCGACTTATTCTGAGTCCATAAACAATAGTTGCCCGCCCATCGTTTGTATCGCAACGTGGTAGCATCCTCGACTACAAAACAATACGACCAAATATGTCTTTGCTTCGGAATGAAGAAAATGGCTTCCCCAAACGAAGAGGGCAAAAAAGGAGGAAAAATATCCACTAGTGAAAATGTGCTAACGAGCAGGGGTGTCATCGGTTCGGTTCGATTCGATTTTTTTGAAAAACCGAACCGAACTAAACCGAATAAGACCTGAACCGAATACGAACCCAATCGAAATTTCGGCTCGGTTCGGTTTTTCGGTTTTTCGGCTTTTAGCTTTTGGTTTTTTTTACTTTCTGAAAATTCACAAAAATAATCCACAACGGGGGCATTCCACGATCTCTTGCACTCTGTTTTCGACAACAGCAGGTGCTACATTGGACTCTTCCCAAGCCCTAATCTCGTCGTCTTCCTCTTCCTCTTCCTCTTCGTCTTTCTGCACGACGTACTCCTTGCTCTGCTGGTAATCGCTTCCTGCTCCTGCGTCCTCTTCTTCTTTGGACTCAAGGACCGGACCCCGAACGCTGGTCGGGCCCAAGTTCTTGGCCTGGACGCCCTCCGAGTTGCTGCTCCGGGTCGAGTCCCGCGCTTCGACGGGTTCCGGTTGTCGTCGAGGCTGAAGAGCGTGCAGAGCGTACTCTGGAACCTGACGTCGCTGGACTTCCTCTGCGGCTCGAAAATGCCGGAGAAGAAAACCTCGTTCTTGGACGCCGAGAACGACTTGGAACTGGGGCAGGGGCAAGGGCAGTGGCGGAGGGGGAGGCTCCGTCGTGGGATTCATAACCGGCGGTGGTGCTTGGTCCCCACTCCACCACAACGCTGCAGGATCCCCATCGCAAACCGCTTCGCATCATCAAAAACCCCCAAAAAGATCAACGACCGAGAGAAAAAAACCCTCACCGGACCCTTCTGGGGCGGCGTTCAGCAGGTTGGGGGGCTGGGGGAGGTTGCGGGAGATGAGGCCGAGGGCGCACATTAGTGACTTCGTCTTCCCCATGCGATCATCGAGCGGCGAACCATCACCGTCCCGCTCGCGCTGCCGCTGCTGCGGCGGTGGCAGCTGCTGCTGCTGCTAGCCTGCTAGGGCGGGGGCTGGGGGCTCTCGAGCTGGGCCACCATGGAGGGAGGCGCGTGAAAGCCAGCCAGAGGAGATGGGAGTCGAATTTTTAATGGTTTGATTTTATCAGTTCGGTTCGATTTAAAAACCGAACCAATAAAAAAATATTGATTTTTAATGGGAACCGAACCGAAAAAACCGAATTTTTTCGGTTCGGTTCCGTCCCTGACACCCCTATTAACGTGCCCATTTTGTGCAGAATATACACGTCTCAGCATAAAGCAAACGGAATCTTTGGAAAGCTCGAACTTCTACACGACGTCCCCAATGAAATCCCATGCCTAAAGCAGTGCTACAAGAGAAGACCCGATCGACAAGAGTAGACAATGGTTGCCAAGGTCAGATGACCAAGACAAAGAACGGCTCTTGCTAGGCTTCTTACGAAAAGGCAGAAATGAGTCGAATTACATACCAAACAGAGGCAGAGCGTGCCCAAGACATATATGTGAAAATTAGAGTTTACTCATAGAGACGTCTTTTAATGTAACGATAAGTCTAGCTCTTAAGTTTCAGATTAGAGCACAAATAAATTGAGTGATCTAAAAAAGTGTCCACTTGTATAATTAAGAATAAAATCGTGAGAATCAATACAAAATGGGCCAAAGTGGATAATATTTTGAGTAAGTTAATCTAGAGATGACACACTATACATATTCAACAACGGGCAAACATCATGATTGATCAGGTCTATGTAAATCTTGTAACATTACTCAAATCTTTTGTTGGACTGACAAGTAATTGGTTACGATGGTATGAGAGCTCATTCCTCTTCTTGTTATCATGATTTCAAACTTCATTTGAAACGCCTGAGGAGTAAATCTTGAATGCACAGATCAAGTGCGCGAAAGCTAGCTCGAACATTACATTTACGCAAGAAGAAGTATCTCTCGCCCACATCAATTTAAGTTCCTTTCCAAAAATTACACTAACTAAACCAAGTTTTTCCTTTTATTCACGACACTTTTTAATAATTTAATGGAAAATAGTTGGTCCTCAAATGTGCTGACTAAAATATGTCAAAATATTAAAATACTAATCACTAATCTTTTTTCTCCCTCCACGTGCGATCCCATGGATGTGGAGTACAGTCACATGGATAAAGGACCTTTATTCCTAGTGGGAAAGGGGAAAAAATGGAAGGCCTTCCCCGTGCCACCTTTCACAATATTTGTATATAGGCGCTACGCTGAAGATACAATTTGGCTTGCGTGCCATTAGATCCAATCTCGGGGCTTGGCCCGTGTTATAGGGGTTAGGGGTGGATATTAATTTAGAATGGTCCAAAGTTGATCCTAGACAAACCCTAGTTGGACCTAACCCGGCCAGTTCTAATCCAATTTCCGAGGGGACTTGGCCAATCTCTGGTCTTGGGGCCATTGAACTTGTACTACGCAAGTTGGTCATTAGTATGGAGTTATTAGAGTTGGTTCAATCCTGTTTTTTGCACACCCTACTTATAACTTAAATTGCCTTGTCCATTCTCTTTGTTCGCCCT
The DNA here is from genome assembly GCA_014182575.1 of Eucalyptus decipiens. Classification (NCBI taxonomy): domain Eukaryota; kingdom Viridiplantae; phylum Streptophyta; class Magnoliopsida; order Myrtales; family Myrtaceae; genus Eucalyptus; species Eucalyptus decipiens. The sequence goes on along the minus strand of CM024614.1, from coordinate 19,690,257 downwards.
TTTTCCTCTCCCTCTCTCTTTGAGTCTCCCTATCACTCTCTCCCTCAATTTCAGGTTCCTCTCTCTCTCTCTCTCTCTCTCTCTCTCTCTCTCTCTCCCTACTTGTTTATTCTTTTCCGATGCCAATTATTAGCAATGAAGACTCCAGGATCTTAGCCAGCTAGATTGATCATCATTTGCAATCAACATTTGCATCTTAAAGGTACGTATGCCCATACTCGGTTCTTGGAGAAATAGAGGCCAAGAATCTTAACTTGAATGGCCATGATAGTTTTGCATCTTCACCAACAATCATAGTATCAATTCCTTTTTATTAATGCTTGATATTTCAACATGAATACAATTAACTTGAGCATACATCTTAACATTTGAAAAAACAATAAGAAAATAGGATTTGTAACTACGGTCCCTATATGTTGACACCCAAAAGTGTTTAGTCTTTAGTTATTATCGATATACGATGATCGTTTGGAATCAACGAAGGTGGACTCGATAACCTCATATGCAACTATTAAAATTAATGAAGAAAAAGGGAAAAGAGTGGAGAAAACTATTTGGGCATATTTGATTATCCTTGAAGGAAGCCAATTTAATGGATTGAAGTTTAGTTGATATTATATGCAGATGATCGATTCAAAAGATTGCATCTAAGGTTCAGGCATATGTAAATCCATTAAGAGGACCGTGGAGAATAATTAGGTGAAAATGGAGAATGAAGTTGTTATTTTGAAAGGAATTGATGATGTGGGAAATAAACAACTCCTTGGAAGTAAGGAAACTATTTTGAAGGGAGTTGACAACGTGGAAATATGGAATCATTATTTTTGAAAGCGTCAAACTATAATTCAACCACGAAGGGACTACTATGAGACGGTTATGATAGAAGGTCTATAAATGCCAAATCCTATCAATTAGAATGGGCCTCCCTCGACAATCAAAATGTAATCTTTTATTATCTCTACTTTTTCTGCACTTTATTTTTCCTTAATTATAGTTTCCGATTCATGTCATCAGTTAAATTTTGATAGATATCTTTATCTCGATGTTTCGTCGTTGATTCAATTCCAGCGTGCATCTCTATCATGGGTGTCACGTCGCCGATTAAATTCCAACTTTACATCTTTGCACATTCTCAAGCTTTGTCGTCAATTAAATTCCAACATAGTTCATATACGTATATTGCTGTGGAAATGGTTGTATTTTCAAGCCTTGTTGTTAATTGAATTCCAACACGGTTTATATGTACAATTTGGTTTGAAGTTTGAAATAAATGGTTGTAGTTATTTTTGTCCACCAAGATATTTCTTGTCCGGAGTCGCCACAGAACCCATCTCCTCTCATCAAAAGCCGAAGTACAACTTTCAAAAAAGATGTTTTGTCGTCGATTAGATTCCACCGAAACACTAATTGGAATCTATAATATCAAAATCTCCATTCTCATGCTCAAAACAAAAATCATAAATTGGTGGATCTAATTGTATGGCGTTATGGGTTTATAATTCAACTCACATATATCAATATAAGTGGTGAGATATCCTATCAATTGCACTAATAGTAATTTCAATTTAAAACTATTGTTACATATCAACTATGTTGTTTGTTCTATTTTCAGGTTTTAGAATTTGAAGCAATCTTTTAAAACTAAATAATAAATGAAGTTGTATAATCCATGGAACTTTTTATTGTTTAATTGTATCTCACGTGTTTGCCTTCAATGGTTTATTACTTTTGGCAAGTGGATATTTTTGTCAGCTTCATTTCTTAATATCCTATCATGTACCTATATTGAGATATTGTTAGTGATTCTCAAATATCGATTAGTGTGAGATTATCCATGCAATTATGCACTCTTCAAATAGGAATTCATTTGCATTATCGATGTATATATAATTTTAAAGAGTACGTTTGTCCTTTTGACAAATACAAAAAATGAAACAAAAAAAAAAAAAAAAAAAAAAGAATCGATTGGTCTCAAATTAACCCTAGAATTAAACTGGATCCATAGGGTCGTCTAGGACGTGTGATACGTATTTTTTTTTATATGTATCTAATAATTGTAATTACGCATGTGGAAACACAATAAAATTTCACAACATCCCTTATAAGAATGTCGCACAAATTTAGTAATATACATACCCTTCTTTATATCAACACTACTAGTTACACAAGCAAACAAAATACATAGTCTAGGGAAAGGTTAGGGTTACCTAACACCATTACACCAATTCTAACTAAACCACTATCCAATTCAAAGATGAATGGCATTTAACATCAACTCGTCCCTTTATCACTATGTCTAGGGGAATCATCCTACAAATCTAGAAAAGGAAAAAAAGAAAAAAAGGATGATTCGAAACTGAGTAAATGAAATCTCTAAGTCTAAAGTAGGAGATCACCATGCAAAGCACAACGCCTAAGCGCATACAAAATAACTATGATAGACAATAAAATAAATGGATGCATTAATTTACCTATCATGTTATGTCGATAGAAATCATAAACAATATTATATAAAATTATTCACTCAAATACAAGCGGATGACATAAGACATTGTTATGCATGATCATATTATTTATTTCGTCTAATTTCATCCTGATTCCTAGAACATTTCGTCAAGCAGGCCATTTCCACTATTAGGTATCCCAAACACTCTAAGGTAATCCCGACTTTATGGGGTATCGTCGTCATCAATATGTGAGCGTCGGACGTAACTTTTTATAATACTTTCTATATTTACTTAGGGAAAATGTCACAAATGGTCCCTATACTATTACTTAATGTGCAATTTCGTCCCTGAACTTTCGATTGGCTCAATTTGGTCCCTGAACTATTGATAAATGTCCGATTTGGTCTCTGAATTTTCGATCGGCTCAATTTGGTCCCTAAACTATTGATAAATGTCCGATTTAGTCTTTCGTTACTATTTTTATTTTTTTTCTTTTTTGCTTATAGTAACGAAATAGAAAAAATAAAAATAAAAATTACGAAAAAAGAAAAAGAAAAAATCATAACGAAAAAAAAAAACCAAAAAAATTAGTAAAGAAAAAAAAAAAAGAAACCCTAGCGGTATTGTTCATCTTCCTCGCGGAAGTAGCCTTGCCCGGCGGCTTTGCGCGCCGGACCTCGACCGCGCCGGCGACCCACGAGCCCTCTCTCGCTCCACCGCCGCTCCACCGGTCTCGCCCGCGGCCCGTTGACCTTGCAACGCCTCGCCGCCCGCAACTTCCAGATCCGGCGACCTCCGCGTCCTCGCCGCACCTCAACGCTCCGCCCGATGACCGACGACCCGACGCACGCTACCGAGCCGAGCCGATCCTTGCTGCCGCGACCCGGCGCTCGACGTCCCCGCTCCGGCCGTGCCGACTGCGACGCCATCGTTGTCCCGATCTCGCCGCTCGAGTGTCCGACGCCGCCAGATCGAGAGCCCCGCAGCAGCCACAACCCAAACGCCCCGCTTGCCTCCGCCCGACGCTCAACCGCCGCCGTGCCGCTGTCCCTCGCCATGACCCGACGCCGCCGGAGCCCACACCGCCGCCGCTCGCCTTTCCCCGATGTCCGACGCTGACAAGCCTCGCGCCCCGCGACGCCCTCGCCGGTGCCCCGCCACGCCGAAGTCCTCGCCGGTGTCAACCCTCGTTTTTCCGCGAGGAAGATGAACAGTACCCGCTAGGGTTTCTTTTTTTTTTTTACTTTTTTTTTTGGTTACGATTTTTTCTTATTTTTTCGTTATTTTTTTATTTTTTCAATTTCGTTATTATAAGCAAAAAAGAAAAAAAAATCGTAACGAAGGACTAAATCGGGCATTTATCAATAGTTTAGGGACCAAATTGAGCCGATTGAAAATTTAGGGACTAAATCGGGCATTTATCAATAGTTCAGGGACCAAATTGAGCCGATTGAAAATTTAGGGACTAAATCGGGCATTTATCAATAGTTCAGGGACCAAATTGAGCCAATCGAAAGTTCATGGACGAAATTGCACATTAAGTAATAGTATATGGACTATTTGTGACATTTTCCCATTTACTTACATAGCAACAATGTACATGCTCACATTATAATCATATGATCTCATTAGCATCAACAACGAAATCAACATTCATTTCAAGAATTGACATCTAATACACATCTTTTCAAGCAATTTACTTTTGAAATAGAATTTCATTGTCCTTTCAATTATTACATACATAAATGATGATAAGGAGATGTTTACCTCTTTTCAGTTCTCATGCAAGCATATGATAACATTATTGGAGAATCAGCTACATGCACACTGATAATCCAGCAAAAGATCAATAACTCAAATGTCAACAACATAATACAAACAATATAAATAATAGACAACAAAATGTCTACAACCCAATAATCAACAACACTAGCTAGTAAATTGGTAACTTAATCAATTCACGAAAATATCACTTTTCGGATAATTTTATTTTTGAATATCATGAAAGTTGATTAGTCACAACTTCAACATATGGAAACTCATTGATCCAAGTCAAATAAACATAACGATTCATTGTGCAATCGTTCCAATTTTCTCACTCTTAATATTCAAGTTTAAACTAAATTAACAACTATCAAAACCAAATCAAGAGCACAAGGTAAATCAATTTTATTTAGCCACTAGAGTTTTTATTTACATTGAAAATGACTTGACCAGATCAAAGCTTTAAACACCTCGAAAGCAAATAATCAAGAACACTAATTAATAATCTTTAATCTTTGTAAGCAACAAAACTAGTTTGTTAATATGAAGAGGAAATACAATAATTTTGATCACTTGAAAAGATGAAAGTAGAAGTTTCAACAACACAAAAGCAAGGCCTTTGCTTTTCCTCATGGGAATTGAAAACGAAAGTTGAAGAAATGAGTTGATGAGTGAACAATAATGAAATGAGGGCTTATGTTCTTTTACAAGTCTCCCTCGGTGGTCCCCAATCTTTGCTTTTCCTCATGAGAATTGAAAACGAAAGTTGAAGAAATGAGTTGCTGAGTGAACGTTAATGAAATGAGGGCTTGTGTTCTTTTAAAAGTCTCCCTCAATGGTCCCCTCCCTCCCCCCCCCCCCTCTCCCATCAACTAAAACAAGGAAGAAAAGAGTAGAATTAATTTAATCATGGTTAAGGCATTAATTGTCTTAAGGTTAAGATAATAAGTGTAGGGAATAAGTGTTTCAATGAAATTGATTCATGTGCCCCATATGCTAATTGCTAGGGTGCAAATGGCTTGATATTATATGTCAAGAGAAAAGATGTTTATTTGAAAGATAGAAGGCTTCATTTCATTTGGCCAAGTATGAGCAATAATCATTCCGAGCTTAATGAACTAAGGTCAAATTTCATAAGGCGATACATGACCTCATCACTACCAAGTTCTATATTTTTAAGAGGAAAACATGTGAGGGGTTAATAAAAAGACACAAATGTAAGACCCTCACCTTTGCTTTAAAAGAATGGGACAAGAAAGGGAATGAAATGTGGCATATAACTCTTTTTTTCTTTGCAAGAATGAGTTAAAACTCCATATTTATAGCTTGAATACTTATAGTAGTTTTTAGGATCAATAGGGGGATGTATTTGGAAGCCTTCAAAATATATAAAATGATAAGAACAATTAACCATTGGTTAAATGTAATGATAACTATGAATTAAAAATATGAAGTGAAAATTAAAGGAAATGTGGTCAAATTAAAATGTTACAAATGACTTAATCTTATGGTTCTAAAGTAGATATTTTAATTCAAATGAGAGATAGCTTCTCTTTGGTCAAGTAAATGGAATGAGTTATCCATGGTATTAATGGGCTAAGGTTAACATTGATGATGTGATGCATGATGTTAAAGCTAGGCTTAGTTTGGTGTCATCAAGAACATACAAGAAAACATAAATGGTAGAATAAAGAGAGGTGGCATAAATTAAATATTACCAAATGAATCATCTATAGTTTTCCAATGTAGATGTTTTGTCAAGTTACCCAAAATATCTAGTAAACAGTATGTAAACATGGAAACTAGTGTCCACTATACATAATTGGTAAATTCGAAAAATATTTTGAACCCACTAAAATTATCAATGAACGATATCGAATGAACATATTAGTTCCCTTCTACAATTAATATAGTGGTTAATCTGTTACCATCATTTTATATCATTACATACGTGTCATTTTTAATGAACGATATCAAATGAGCATAACAACTGTAGGATGTGAGGGCGAGAAAAAGAGTGAATAAGAAATCATGTGAGTCTAAATAAGTTGTAAACCCATCGAATACTCATATTATTTTGAATTTCGTCATTTTAAATTCATTTATAACTAATTTACTAAATATAATTAACCCATATAACAACTCAATTTGTCCATATGAATTTAGAAACGGTACTAATTTTGATAGGTCTACATGCCATCATTGGAATTTTCCGAAGTACCCTTTTTGGATGGAGCGAGCAATTTTCTTCCACATTTCAAGATATTTTATGACGGAAAATGACAATCTCCCACCAACAAGAATAATAGAAAAAAAAAAAAACAACAGACACAGGAGAGAAAAAAAATCTCCACACAACAACCCATTCACGTCTGTGACCCACTCCTGAAAGAATGAGGAGGAAGAAAAAAAGCCCAACTCACTCTGCTACCCATGAAATTAAACACTCCAGCCCTACTATAAATCCTCAAATACGCCCCACAATCTCCCTCCCACCCTCTCTCCAAAACCTCAACAAACCACTCTCTCTCTTCTTTCTTTAGATCTTCTTTCTCATTGATCCAAGTCAAATGAACATAACGATTCGTTATGCAATCGTTCCAATCTTCCCACACTTAATATCCAAGTTTAAATTGAATTTAACAACCATCAAATAACCAAGTTAAGAGCACTAAGTAAATCAATTTTATTTCGCCACTAGATTTTTTATTTACCTTGAAAATGACTTGACCAAATCAAAGCTTTAAACACCTCGAAAGAAAATAATCAAGAACATAATCTGAAGAGGAAACACAATAATTGTGATCACTTGAAAAGATAAAAGTAGAAGTTTTAACAACACAAAAGCAAAGCCTTTGCTTTTTAGTCATGGTAATTGAAAACAAAAGTTGAAGAAATGAGTTGATGAGTGAACGTCAATGAAATAAAGGCTTGTGTTCTTTTACAAGTCCCCCTCGGTGGGTCCCCCCCTCCCCCAACTGACTAGAACAAGGAAGAAAATAGTAGAATTAATTTAATCATGGTTAAGGCATTACTTATCTTAGGGTTAAAATAATAAGTGTAGGGGGTAAGTATTTCAATGAAATTGATTCATGTGCCCCATATGCTAATAGCTAGGGTGCAAATGGTTTGATACTATAAATCAAGAGAAAAGATATTTATTTAAAAGATAGAATGATTCAGTTCATTTGGCTGAGTATGAGCAACAATCATTCCAAGCTTAATGAACTAAGACCAAATTTCATGAGGTAATACATGACCTCATCACTACCAAGTTCTATATTTTTAAGAGAAAAACATGTGAGGGGTTAATAAAAAGACACAAACATAGGACATTCACCTTTGTTTTAAAAAAAATGGGACAAGAAATGGAAGGAAATGTGGCATGGAACTCTCTTTTTCTTTGCAAGAATGAGTTAAAACTCCCTATTTAGAGCTTGAATACTTGCAGTAGCTTCTTAGGATCAATAGGGGGATGTATTTAAAAGCTTTCAGAAGATATAAAATGATAAAAATAATTAACCATTGATTAAATGTAATGATAACTATGAGTTAAAAATATGTGGTGAAAACTAAAGGAAATGTAGTCAAATTAAAATGTTACAAATGATTTAATCTTATGGTTTTAAAGTAGATATTTTGATTCAAATGAGAGATGGCTTCTCTTTGGTCAAATAAATGGAATGAGTTATCCATGGTATTAATGGGCTAAGGTTAACATTGATGATGTGATGCATGATGTTAAAGCTAGGCTTAGTTTGGTGTTATCAAGAGCATGCGGGAAAAGATAAATGGTAAATGAAGAGAGGTGTCACAAATTAAATAGTACCAAGTGATTTATCTATAGTTTTCCAACATAGATGTTTTGTCAAGTTACCTAAAATATCGAGTAAACAGTAAGTAAGCATGGAAACTAGTTTCCATTCTAAATAATTGGTAAATTAAAAAAAATATTTTGAACCCACTAAAATTATTAATGAACAATACCGAATGAGCTTATTAGTTCCCTTTTACAACTAGTATGGTGGTTAATCCATTACCATCATTTTATATCATCACATACATGTCAACATTTTTCAATTTTCTTTTAACAAATCAAATTCCAGACAATCACTGTTGCGGACTCCACAAAATTGATGACATCCATCCATATTCGAAATTCCAAATTAAATAATACTTAACTTTATATCCTAAATATTATCAACAAAGATGAAAATTTGGGATGTCACAGGGTCAATCCTCGAACCCAAAAATTAGGGATCCACCCTATGCGAGTTGGTCCTTGGGTTGGTTGTTGGACTAGTTTACCATGCTCACACCTAATAAGGGCACTAAGACATTTTGAGCGGATCTTGAAAGTGTATTAGTATGAAAGCCAGACCCCATCTTAAATGTGCAAAATGTTTATGAAGGGGGGTTTGACCAAAAAAATCTGGCCGGCCCCGCCCAAGCCCTCCTCATGATCACCTCCACATGTAGATTGGCCATCGATATTACTATAACTAATTTCTCAAATTTGGAAGGTGTTAGAGTATTTTCGATAAATCAAAACAGTATATACTTTTTGGGAAGGAAATCCATGGACAGATTGATTAACGAATTGGTCATCGAATCCAGTGATATAAATGATACTAAAGCATCATATAGGCCATCGAGAGGTTCTTTTTGCACATTTTCTTTTTTAAAAAAAAGGGGAGGGGGGATGCCAATAGGTGTAAAGGACATTTATGGACATTCTCTTGTACATAATGATTTTGATAGCTAAATTAAATTTCTCGACGATCTTATAGCACTAGTAAATCATAGCATTCGAAACGCTGTATTATAACAAAAAAAAAAAAAAAACAAAGGTTGTATACTGGATCCACTTCATCATACCATAAATTCATAGTTCAAAAACCAAATTTTTAGTGCGAGACTAACTAATATAAAAAAAAGGATGTCTACTAAATATTTTTCCCTTATATAATAAATGTCCTGGGAGAGAGCACCAACAATATAATGCAAACCTTCCCCAACCCTAGGTTCCCAAGCTCGAGTTCAAATCTCCATTTTACGTTCCTTTCAATTTTCACAAGAAAACAAGAATTCTTTATCTTGTTGGTATTTCGGTCTAAATCTCTATATTCACATCTTATTAGATCAGTCAAACGTGAGATCGTGTTGGGTTAAAAATAGTCCAGCTAAATTAATCTATTTAATTTGTCTTGACCCGTTTCCATGCAACATAGATTTCATAACCCATACACACCGCATATTCAATTTGACTCACATTGCTAAAACATTTCCACATCTAACTCAATTTAAAAATATCATAGGCTGCGTTTGACAGTCGGGAAAAATATTCATGATAAATTTTATTAGGTCTAGCTTTCAATGCCTACGATATAAGGGGGATATATCTTTGAATAAAATTATCCCATGGAAAAAGTGGGATAAATGTGGATAGGATTTAACATTCATAATAAGAAAATTATTTTCCTCAAATGACGATATTCTTAAATTGACAAAATTAAAATTGTATTTCAATATAAATAATATTTGAATTCTAATATAATAAATTCAAAATAACAAAAAAATAACAATTTAGTTATTTTAATTTAATCTTATTTTTATTTATATCTTCTAAAATAATCCTATTTTATAAAATAAATTTAATATATAAATATAACTATATATTTATATTTATTACATATTTTTGGTATTTTAGTATTTTAGGTATCTTAGTACAGTTTACTATTTAATAAAATTTTATTAGAGAATGACGGAAGGGGAAGAAAGAAATAAAAAAAGAAATTAATTTAGAAAGAGAGGAAAATAAAATAAAAAGTAAATAAAAATAAAGTAGGCAAAAGTGTAGCGATAAATTTTTACTATTTCCGTTTGTAAAATTTTCGATTCATTTATAAATAATATACATGACACGATATAAATATATTCAATCATCAAATAGTGGATGTGATAATAGCACAATCATTGAATTTTATATCTTACCATATCCAATTTCATCCTGATTAAAAATTCAAATGACTAAACATAGTTATAGGGTACAGAACAAACAATTGTGAGATCAAGTGAGGGCGAGAAAGAGAGTGAAGAGGAAGTCGTGTGAGTCTAAATGAGTTGTAAACCCATTGAATTTTTATATTATTTTGAATTTCGTCATTTTAAACTCATTTATAATTAATTTACTAAATATAATTAACCCATATAACAACTCAATTCATCCATATGAATTTAAAAACGGTAGTCTACATGCCATCGTTAGAATTTCCTAAAGTGCCCTCTCATTAGATGGAGCGAGCAATTTTCTTCCACATTTCAAAGATATTTTACGACCGAAAATGAGAAACCCCCACCAACAAGAATAATAAAAAATAAAATAAAATAAAAGACACGGGAGAGAAAAAATCCCCACACAACCACCCGTCCGCGTCCGTGACTCAGTCCCGGAAAAAGGAGAAGGATGAAAAAAAGAAGCCCCAACTCACTGAGTTCTTTAGCCCCACTATAAATCCCCAAATACGCCCCCACTTGGCTCCCCACCGAAACTGAGCACTCCAAAACCTCAACAAACCTCAACAAACCTCTCGCTCTCTTCTCTCTCTTCTCTCTCCAGATCTTCTTTCTCTCTCTAGGGGGGAAAACCATGGACTCGGTGGCTCTGTGGTGCACCGGAGCCCTCATCGCCGGCGGCATCTACTGGTTCGTCTGCGTGCTGGGGCCGGCGGAGCAGAAGGGGAAGCGGGCCACGGACATCTCCGGCGGCTCCATCTCCGCCGAGAAGGTCCAGGACAACTACGACAGCTACTGGTCCTTCTTCCGCCGCCCCAAGGAGATCGAGACCAAGGAGAAGGTCCCCGACTTCGTCGACACCTTCTACAACCTCGTCACCGACATCTACGAGTGGGGCTGGGGCCAGTCCTTCCACTTCTCCCCCGCCCTCCCCGGCCGGTCCCACGCCGACGCCACCCGCCTCCACGAGGAGATGGCCGTCGACCTCATCCGCGCCTCCCCTAACGACCGCGTCCTCGACGTCGGGTGCGGCGTCGGCGGGCCCATGCGCGCCATCGCCGCCCACTCCCGCGCCCGCGTCGTCGGCATCACCATCAACGAGTACCAGGTGGCCCGCGCCCGCGCCCACAACAAGAAGGCCGGCCTCGACGGCCTCTGCGAGGTCGTCTGCGGCAACTTCCTCGAGATGCCCTTCCCCGACTCCTCCTTCGACGGCGCCTACTCCATCGAGGCCACCTGCCACGCCCCGCGCCTCGACGAGGTCTACGCCGAGGTCCTCCGCGTCCTCAAGCCCGGCACCCTCTACGTCTCATACGAGTGGGTCACCACTGACAAGTTCCGCGGCGACGACTCCGACCACGTCGACATCATCCAGGGGATCGAGCGCGGCGACGCCCTCCCGGGGCTCCGCAGCTACGCCGACATCGCCGCCACCGCGAGGCGGGTGGGGTTCGAGGTGCTGGAGGAGCGGGACCTGGCGGCGCCCCCGGCCGGCCCCTGGTGGACGAGGCTGAAGATGGGCCGGATCGCCTACTGGAGGAACCACATGCTGATCAAGGTCGCGGCGGCGCTCGGGGTCGCGCCCAAGGGGACGGTGGACGTCCACGACATGCTGTTCAAGACGGCCGACTACTTGACCCGCGGCGGGGAGACCGGGATCTTCACCCCGATGCACATGATCCTCTGCAGAAAACCCAAGGACTCGCCCCCCGCGGACTCTTAGGTTAAAATCCGCGACCCATGGTAACGACACCCCAATTTCAATGGTTCCCTTTTCGTTCTTCTTTTTCTCGTTTTCTTTTCTTTTGTTGCTGAACTGAGTTATGATGATGACTGAAGATTATTCACTGGGGGAGAGAAAAAAAAAAAAAAAGAAGAGAAGTTATTCTGGGTTTTCTTCCTTTTCTTCTTTTGCTTCGATTTTGGGGTATAGCTTCTTCCTTGTACTCTTTGGGTTTCGCAATTTGAATACTGGTTCAGAAAAATCCCATGGCTGGATCGCAGGCGTTTGCTTACTTCTGAGCTAGCGCCGGTGCTAGTTCGTGCTTATCCCGTTCTCGCGATGAATATTGAATTTTGGGGATCTCATTTGATGACGCGATTACGCTGAAAAATCTGGACTGAGATACGAGGGCCGGACTCAAACGAGTCAAAGAGTAGGAAAATAAAAAAAAATAATAATAATAATCAAGAATTGACAGCTACGGGAAAGATTCCCTTAGGGAAGGCTTTCGCCTTTCCTTTCATGGATCGCACTGCGCCGAGAGACGTCGATCGCCATCGGCCGGATTCGTCGCCGCCGCCCCGCCGCGATCCGCGGCCCGATCTTGTTTAGGTTTCTCCATTTTCTCGTCCTTTCCGGTGAATCGAGGGGCGAGCGTGTACGTGGGTGAGCGTGCGCGCGAGTGAAGGCGAAACTTCCTCTCTAGAGAGAGAGAGAGAGAGAGTGGTGGGGACAGAGCACGAGGCGCGCACATGGAGGGGAGGAGAGAGAGGTACCTGAGCTGAAACGGCTAGGTGGCTCGTCCTGTGTCTTCTTCCTCCTCTGTAACCTTTTCGAAACCTTTTGAATTTTTTGTCGCGATCGCTTTGCTTTGCTTTGATATTTTATTTTATTTTACTTTATTTATGTTTTTCTCTTTTTCGCAAGTCGATGTGAATGAGCTGGTTGAAAGTGTGAGGGGCGTGAATCGGGAGGCCACGTGGGGTCCGCCCACCCCGCTTTGGATCTTTCAAACTTTTCGGTTAGCTCCTTTTGTCCTTTCGCTCGTTGTTTTATGCCCCTCGCATCGGAAGGGATTTTCTAATCGTAAAAGCGGATCTCATTTTTTGCCGATGGATCTAAATGGAATTACCCCCAAAATACGTATAAATGCAGTCGTTAGCAACCACGTCCGATGCGAGTCGTCCAAAAGAGTGCGTGCGACCACATCAGAACAGCTGCCGATCGTTCGCATCTTAATATTTGTAAAAGCGGATCTTGATTTGCTGCCGACGATTTTCAAGCCTGGTCAATAGGATAAGTCAGTAGAGTAAGTGGGTGTCCATCATCCGCCAGCACAGGTGAGTCAGGAATGAGACAGCTTTATCGCCCTTCAGTGTCCATCGCTTTCCTCTTCCGTTGCGGCCAACGCTGATTGAGCACCCAGTAGCGTATAATTTTTTGAGTGCCGAGCAAAGAAAGACGAAAAAGATCAGCGTATCGAATGACTCGAACCGGATAACTTGTTAAGACTTCTTTCGAGTGGAGTGTTCACAGAAGCGTTAGCGTATACGGCCCTCTCAACGAGCCAACGCAGGCCTCTTTGCTCGAGAACTGAATTCGAAGATGTGCACAGGAGGACAAGAAAGCTTAAAACCCGAGTGGAATCTGAGTGAACATCCCACTTTTGTCATTTTAGCAAATGAACTGCCTGCACGTTAAAAGAGGAAGATGGTGGGTCACCTTGGGTTAGCTTTGGCATATCCCCTGACAGGGCCAGGGACAGCCTTGCGGCTTACCTGTTACCAGCACATTCAGGCAAGCGATGCTCGCGCAGAAAGACAAAAGAAGATGCCAAACCTTCGATCCCCCCCCACATGTGGGGACGACCGGGAGCTAGAGTGCTGCTTCTTCGCAGACCTCTGAAGCTTCAACGTCAGCTCACGGGGCTCGCGGATCTGAGATCCGAACTGGCAGGGAGCTGAACAAGTACCTAGAAAAACTTTTAAACAATGGCCTCAAACTGGACCACTGTAAATGGATTTCGATTGGTGACTCACCAATACCTTGATGCATAACATATCAGCAGCGGATGTCTTCCAAGCAGAGCAGCGACATGGATTCATCTAACATCACGCTCGGTCAAAATAAAGAGTTTTGAGGCAAATAATTTGCCCACTAAATCACGATACGCCAGTGCTAATGGAGGGCCTGGCTATCGCAATGCTGACTCCGAAGGTTCATAGTCATTGGTGCGGTCAGGAGCTTTGCAAATAATTATACTAACTAATCTATGAAGAAGGTTACAATCTGACCCTCAAGCCGTATGAAAATGGCTCGTGCTCCATAAACTCAATACGCAAGTAGATCCCAACAACAGGGGAGTGAAGTTTGCAGAAATGAAAGTTAGATCCAGCAGAGAAAACTAATAAAAGGAGTTTCTCAATAACCAATGTGATCGAGCAAATGAACTATAATCTGAATTGCAAGCTACATGACAGGGGACAGCTCTATAATATGAACCGCAAACAATAGTGTGTTCATTAGGCTCCACTGCAAATTTATGTACAACTGCATTCAGGTGCCGAACTAAGATGTATATCCAACATCACGCTATGCTGCAGCACCATAGTAGTGGTGGAAATGCCATATATCTCAGATGGATCATTATCCAAATAGGTCTAACGTTTAAATTGTATCCCAAATGCATGAAAACGTATGTGGCACATTACCATCTATAGTACTATGCTGAATGCAATTAGAGTCGAAAGGAGTTCATAGACCAACGAAACTAAAATATCAACTTCTTCATAATTTCAAAAGGCGAGAGAAATAAAACTTATGCACATTCCCTGGCATCATTTTATAGGGTCTTATAATGGAAGAACTTGGTTACAAGCCAAATTGGAGGACAATGAAATTCTACAAAGACAGGCATATCTCAGATACACCAAGCATCACAAGGCAGAAGATCGTACTTGGTTGGGAATAAGTGCTTAATTGGAAGATGAAATTCTACAGAGATAGGCACATCTCACATACACCAAGCATCACAAGGCAGAAGATCTTACTTGATTGGAAGATAATACTCCATTTTTCCATAGTTTGAGTGCTTAAGGCACATATTCAAGCAGAGTCCTTATTCTGAGAATGCTGGAACGCATTAGCTCCATAGATATCCATCACTTGACGTATATCAGGATGAAGTCTTTCAAGCAATCATATATTATCTAAGAACGAGGTATTAAACTCTAAAATTGCTCTAGAAGTGCCAGTGGTGGCTGGCAGCTGCTAAAACAAAACTTTGTAGTGTTTCCAGAAATCATGACTAGCTAGGCAAAACTATCTGTTTTATATGAGGAAGCGACAAGGCAACCAGCCAATAGAGGACCAAAAATTCTATAAGTTGGCTCAAATTTTCAATATTATTTCTTTAAATTTTCAGTTGAATATATCTTTTTTAAAGAAAAAAAAAAAGTGATCAGGAAGGGGCAGGAGCCAACATCAGGCCCCTACTTCACCAGCCACGATCAAGAAAAAGCATTTGGATATAAGGAGCAAAATGTTAATGCTTGGATTGAGTGAGCACATTGAGAACAGATAGCAATTTGCAAGTGACTGGAGTAAAATAGAGCTACGACATGGAAATGTGTTAACTTGAACAGGTTTTACGAGAATAAAGGTTTCATGATGAAAGCAATGACGGTTTTAATATGACTATATGATCACTAGATGTTACACCACATATTATGGATACATAGTTGGTCAGTCAAAATATTGACTTCGTACAAACAAAGGGAAAACACAGTGGTCTCAAGTTTGGAATTGATTTTCTGGACCTGAACAGATGAGATGATCTGTATGAGGATTTTTCCTCATACATTAGGTAGAAAAGGGAATTCCAGAGCAAGAGAGATCACCAATAAATATGTTTCATACCAAAATTTGCTTTTGAGTTACAAACAAGCAACAAAGTATAGTTCCACATTGAAGAAATGTAGGGAAAACCTACAGTACCAAAATGAACCAATGTATTGTTGCACCGAATAAAAGTCAAATGCTAAACTCTAATCAAATGCATTACAAGATGATGAAAAACAAAAAAGATTGTCAGGGAACTAATGCTAGGGCATTGTGTAACTTACTTGACCTGCATATGCAGGTGAGCACATTCCTACAAAGGTCGAGTAACGAATCCCCTATCCACCATTTTCTCCACTAACTCCTCATGCTTCTTCAGCTGCCCTGCCTTCCTAAGCTGCTCTAGAACCATCTGATAAACAGGCAAACCAGGTTTCAAGCACTTGGCTTCGATCATTTCTAGAAAATACTTGTAGGCATTGTTCCAATGCCCCATCCCACAGTACATGGAGATCAAAATCCGGTATGTGTTCACATTGGGCTCCACATTATTCTCATCCATTTCCTTCTTCAACTTGATGACCATATCAGTTGACTTTGAGTCGGAGAACATCCGCATCAGTATATTGTACGTCACTGTATTAGGCAGACATTTCAAGTCCTTCATCCTAGCATACAACCTGTGAGCACCGTTTACATCTCTCAATTTTGCAATGCATCTAAATATCGGATTGAAGGTGGATGCATTGGGGCTGCAGCCTTTCTTAACCATCGAATTAAGCACCTTCATAGCTTCCTCGTGACTTTCATCTTTACAATGAGTCTCAATGAGAAAATTATACGTTATCGTATCCGCAGGACACCCGAGCCTCTTCATCTGATTATACACCTGCAACACCTTCTCAGTCCTGCCGGCTTTCACGTGAACTCGCATCAAATTGTTAAAGGTTATCGAATTTGGTGTGCACCCAACATCAAGCATCTCCGCAAAAACATCATGGGCACGGGTAATTTGCCCACACCTACACAGAGCATCAATCACAATGCTATAAGTATACACATTGGGCTTTATCCCCAGCTTCTTCATGTCCCCAAACACCCTCTCCGCCTCAGAGATATTACTGGCTCGGCACCACCCGTGAATCAAGCTAGTGTACACAACGACATCAGGCTCAAACCTATCCTTCAGACTATCAAAAAAGGATTGAGCTTCGACCGCCCTCCTCTTCTTACTCAACATACTGATAACAATCGAGAAGGCGACCTTATCGGGCCGGCAATCATACTCCTCCATCCGGTTAAAGGCGTGGACAGCCTCGGCGGCCAATCCCGCCCTAACATAACGACGTATCAAAATCGCGAAAGTACCAATCTTAATCTCGATACCTCGCGACTTCATGGCGTCGATCAAGTGCCACGCCACGTCGAACTGGCGCACCTTCCCGGCGAGGTCGATCATCTCGTTGTAAGGAGCGGGGGACGCGAGCTCCGCCTGCGCCGCGGCCCAGTTGAAGAAGGCGAGCGCCTGGAGGAAGGGGATGCCGTGGCGGAGGTCCCCGCATTTCTCGACGACGCGGCGGATGACGGCGGGGGAGAGGGAGCGGGAGCCAGAGCCGGAGCCGGGGGGATAGGCCCGGGCGAGGTCGAGGGAGAGGGCGGGGATGGCGAGGCGAGGGTCCGGCGGGGCGAGGGCGAGGGTTCCGGCGGGGCTGGGGTTCCGGCGGTGGTGCTCCCTGATCAGGGCGTGGAGGTTGTCGGCCGCTAGGGTTTCTTCGGGGGAAAGAGGAGGAGAGGGGGCGAGCTCGGGAGGCTCGCGGCTTCCGGGCCCTCCACCTCCTCCTTCTTCTTCTCCTTCTTCGCGTTCTTGAAGGTGGCTGGTGGAGTAAGAGAGAGGACTGCCGGAGAGAGGGGTGAGGCGGAGGCGCGCGCCTCGCTTGAGCAGCGCCATCGTCGATGGCGGCTTCTGAAGAAAGTTCGCTGTCGGTCGGGCGTTGCAGCGGCGGCGGGGGCGAAGACGAGGCCGAGCAGAGATGGTTACCTACTGGAAACGACGACGTTGGTCGTGTATCTCAGTCTCCCCCTTGCCTTCGCTGGCCACTTGTAATTAGGATAGGTAACCAGAAAGGCGTGAATTTTTAGAATCAACAAGAGAAACAACAATTTTTTATATATTTGTTTCGACTGTTCTTCCGAAATTTTGGAAATGGAAGATATTTAAATAAATCGGCGAGGGGAATAAATTAAGTAGGTACTCAAATAAGTAATTTATGCAATTTGACAAGTTAAAAGCTTTCAACATTAAGGATTTCCACAAAAAAAAGAAAAAAAACGTTGAAGGTCAAATTTCAAATGTTTCAAAGGAAAAATAGAGATTAAAAAGTAAAAAGTGACGACTACCATCATACGCGATAAATTTCACCTTGCAAAAAAGAATTCAAAGAATGGACTACACCATCAATTAATTCAAATGAAAAAAATCAACCTATTTATGTTAAGAAGAATTTGTTTTGTGAAAAATGAATGATTCGGAAAATAATTTACAATCATAATTTTTCTTGTAGAAAGATGAACATATCATATAATTTTTATTGTTCATGAAAATATTTAAATAAAAATTATTTTTTAATAATTGAACTTTTTATCGATTAATTATTCTAAAGGATCTATTGAAGGAAAATAATATTTATATTATTTATTTTCTACCAAATAAACGAAGTACAAAAATCAATGAACATAAAATATTTATAATATTCATGAAGATATTTAATGAAAATTATTATCGATAATGAAAAATATTATCTTTTTATTAATAATTATTGGGAAAATTTCAAATAAATATTCAAAGTGGAAGCGTTTTCTCAAATAAAAGTTTAGAGTGGACCTTATTTTAAAAAGTATTTGAAATTACTAAGGGCACATTTGGTAATATTTCGTTTAAAAATTGTTCTAGTACGAAATAGAAAAAAATGTTTCTACTCCGGGGGAATAATTTTTTAACGAAAAACGTGTTTGGTAAAAACTTGTTTAGGAAATAAAAATGAATAGAAACACGTTTGGTAAATTTGCATTCTTTTTTTTTATTTCTTTTAATTTTTTTTTTTTTTCTTTTTTTTTTTTTTTTTTTGGCCGATCGTTGGCCTCGGCCATGGGTGGCGGCCTCGCCCGGCCACGATGAGGCTCGCCAACCCTCGGCGAGGCTCGGCCTCGCCTTGGCTGGGTGAGCTCGGGCTTGCCCAAATCCGGCGAGCTCGAGCTCGCCCAACCACCGGCGAGCCCCAGCCTCGCTAGGGCGCGACACTCGCCTCGCCAAGAGCCGGCAACGCTCCGGCAAGGTCGCCGGACCTCAACGGCGTCACCAACCCTTGACGGCCGATCGCCGGCCATGGCTGAGGCTGACGACCGGCCAAAGAAAAAAGAAAAAGAAAAGAAGAAAAAAAAAAGAGAAGAAAAAGAGAGGAGAGACAAAATTTGTTCTTAAAAATTGTTTCAGAAACAAGAAATACGTTTTTCTTATTTCTTGTTTCTGTTCCAAATATGTTCCCGGGAACAAAAAAATTAGATTTGGAACAAAAATGCAAACAAACGTATTTCTGTTCTTTTTTTTATTCTCTCGGAACAAAAAAAAAACAGAAATTTTATTTATAAAAAAAAAAAAAAGGAACATTAACAAATAGGCCCTAACTTGTCTCAAATGAGGGACCCAACCCACTCGTTATTCAAATCTTCTTCAATAGACATATTCCAGCAAATAAAGCATGGGCAATTTTGTCCAAAAACTGTAATCGGGTAAAAAATATAGAGGTGATCGGTTCCCGGTTCGGTCGGGTTCCAAGGTGGAACCGGGAATCGGATGGGGAGAATCGGTTCCCAATTTTGGGAACCGTGGACCGGACCGTTGGTCTTAGGACCGAGAACCGGACCGAACCATCGGTTCCGGTCCAGTTCGGTCCGGTCCAAAAGAATTGGCACTTTCTTTTTTCACTAAAGAATGACCATTCACTAAAGAATAATCATACTCCGGACCGATCAATCAAATTCGATTTCCGAGCAATCTAATAAAACTACTCACACATATTTCCACGTGTAAAATATTCAAACTTCACTTGTGTGAATATCAATCATAGTTTATATGTTTCATGCTTAATTTTAAGCATAAAACTCATGAACAACGTGATTAAAGGTTGTGCTTGGCGTAGGTTTTATAGACAATCTCTCTTCTATACTTTGAATGTTTAATCGATATGAGACTTTTTAAGGCTCGAAGTGCCTTGTCGTTTGCAAGTGAGGGGAGCAAGAGAGAGAGTGTGAGCATGAGGAGAGTTTTTTCTATAAATAAAGAGTAACAACAAGAGTTTTGGTAGTCTCTTGGCCACATAAGAGGTTGTTACCTAAATTGCAATTCCGATTGCAATAAGTTTCATATATAATATTCATATATTATATGTGTTTATATATTATCTGAATATAAATTATATATAAAAAAAATTTGGTCCGGTCCGGTCGGTCCGGTTCCCACCTTGGAACCGGGAACCGGACCAACCGGCCGCCGGTTCCAAGATTAGGAACCGGGAACCGGACCGCCGACCGTGGGAACCGCCCAAAACCGGCCGGTCCGGTCCGGTTCGGTCCGGTCCCGGTTCGGGCAGTTTCCGTTGCACACCCCTAAAAAAAATAGGTTTCAAAGAGAAGCTTTGCTTTCTTTTTCTTTTTTTGAATTTACGATCCCAAATCCTCAGCCTCTCATCTCCTCCTTCATTCACATCTCTCTCTCTCTCTCTCTCTCTCGCAGACACAGACCCATTCATTCCATCATTTTGATGGCGCTGCTGTGACTCAGGAAGCCATCGAGCAGGAGGACAAAGTACATATCGCTGTGCATGTGGTCCTCGTCGATGGCGAGGTCGCGGAGACTGGGCGGTCGAGGAAGGAGTCCGCGTGGCATAGCATCTTGTTCGGGAGCTCGAACGTGATCTTGCCAGCGACTTACTTCCATCGAGGTCCTCGTTGTTCACTCCCAAAAGACGAACAATCCCTTCTGCTCTCGCTCTCTCCCGCACACATTTTCTTCATCATTGCTAGTGTGCTACTATGTGATGCTCTTGATTCACTGTCAATCTGTCGCGTGAGTTGAGCTAATATTCCAGTTTGATGATTTTTGCAGCTCGACCCACTATCGTTGTTAGCTTTGCGATTAAGTTTCGTCTGAGAGGAGTAGGGAGGCTTCGTGAGCAGACTTGTGTAAAACTCTTGCGATGCATCTGCCAATTGTTGCACCTTTCTAACTGAACAATATTGCATCAAAGAAGGTGAAAATAGTGGCTGAGTGAAACTCTTCAGCTTCACGTCTCATTGCAATCAATGTGGTATTCCATGATATGCTTGTAGCTTGTCGACACGCTACTTGAACAAGCTACAATGGCTATTCTTGGATGAATGAAGAATTAGATGCGCTGATTTAATAAACTGACCTTGGTCAAAACAAAGCAAATTAGAGGATGTTGAAATTTAATGAAATTGACACTTCTCCGGCGCTTGTTCAAAGTGGCACACCATGTGTCTTTGAGTGGACCTAACTGCACAAAAAAATTCTTCTATTTACGATGCTTCGATTAACAAGTTCAAAGTGGTACACCATGTGTCTTTGAGTGAAACTAGCTGCAAAAAAAAAAAAAAAAAAATTAAATTAAATTAAATTAAAAAAAAAAATTTAAAAAAACTTCTACTTATGATGCAACCAGCAAAAGAACTCGTCCCCCAAAATAATTGGTTTTGGTTTGCTTTGAAAAGCATATGAATTCTTCAATTCAAGTTATAAACTAAATTGGTTCAAAGCAATTACCAAAATTAATTTGATCTCGGTTGCAGTTGTCTTATAAAAGCCCAGTATTAAATACACACTTATCTTTTCTTCAAAGATTTCATTTCGAGCCTATCTTTTGGAGAAATTGATACCGTTATCAAGCCGAGAAGCTTGGAGGAGTGGTAAGAGGGGCCAAGAGAGGCTCCATGAGAAGCTCGGGACAAGGGGAGGGGGAGAGGATTCAAGTCAGAATTCTTTAATTTGGATCAAAATATATATATATATATATATATATTTTTTTGGACAAAATCAATTTGGGATCTTTCTGATTTAATTTGTAGAGAATCTATAAAGAAAATTCAAGAGGGGAGAGGATTCTCTCTTATTTGGTTGGAAGAAAAATCTACACTAAGCAAATTGAAGATTGACATGGAAAAGAAAGAAAATATAAAAAAAAAAGCCATATAATTCAATTTGGAATCTTTAATTTACCTTTATTACCGTTACAATTTTTGGACAAAAATGCCCATACTCCAATCCTGGATTAAGTCCACTAGCGAAAATTTGGCCGACTAGCGAGTTGGGCCCTCATTTGAGACAAAGTTCGCAACTTTAGACTTTGGACACTTATCTGAGAAAATGGCTCTACTTTAAGTCCATAGTGAAATTTTCCCTAATTATTTGAGGAATGGAATGCGCCACTATTCGACCAGGTCGAGCTTGGGATGGATCAACAGGCCCGCTAATGCTCTGGTTCAGGCCCGCTAATGCTCTGGTTCAGGCCCAAGGCCCAATTGGCTTTGTCCCAATCCCAATTCCAATTTCACATCCGCAGTTCAGCTCGTCAACAGCAAACCGATCGGAGGCACCGAGCGATGAACGCGAAGCTCCAGAAATGGCGGAATCTCTCGATCCTTTGGAGCGCTGCGAAGCCAAACGACGCCGCCTCCGTCTCCGTCTCCCGCGCCCTGCACCACGGGCCGGACACCGTTGAAGAGCTCCTGGACAGGCACGTCGTCAAGAAGGAGAAGAAGTCCCTGGACGAGGAGGAGGAGGAGATCCTCGTGGCGCGGCGGCTCACCAGCACGCGGCGGGAGGCGCTGGCCCTGTACCGGGACATCCTCCGGGCGACGCGGTTCTTCCCGTGGCCCGAC
This sequence comes from Eucalyptus decipiens, assembly GCA_014182575.1. Classification (NCBI taxonomy): domain Eukaryota; kingdom Viridiplantae; phylum Streptophyta; class Magnoliopsida; order Myrtales; family Myrtaceae; genus Eucalyptus; species Eucalyptus decipiens. The sequence continues at coordinate 19,667,514 of CM024614.1, read as the reverse complement.
CAGCGCGGCGTGCCGTGGCGGGATGTGCTGCGGGAGAACGCGCGGAGGGAGTTCGAGGAGGCGCGGTTCGAGCGGGACCCCGAGGTGGTGACGCGGCTGCTGATCGGGGGGAGGGACGCCGTGGAGGCGGCTCTCGAGAAGCTCGCCGAGAAGCACCGGCAGCAGGTCGAGAAGGATCGCGGAGATGGGCGGTGATCGAGCCGATCGAACGATGTACGAATTGTGATGCCGTCCCTTACTTTTTCTCTCTTTCTCTTTCGCCCCTTAATTGAATAATAAGAATGATGAATCCCGATCGGATCCTGTGCGTCTCTCTACTTGAATGGCTAGACCTCGTGATCTGGTCAGAAAATTTAGGTGTTTTGGGAACGAGTGGATGGAGAAGGAGACCGAAGCTAAGGTGTTTGTGAAAATTACTGAGTGAGCTTCTGAATTAGATTCCATGCGGTTGAGACGACATCGGATGGTTTAAAAATCTGGATTACATCGTTTGTTCTTCGTCACTGAATTAGATCTAATGATAGATTTACGGACCAAGAGATTTTTCTATGGACCCTTTCAAAAGTACCATTCCATGCGCTATTTTAACGTGAGTAGTTAACATCTGTATAAATCTGTCGTTACAAACTCTTCTCCAAAAGGTCGCGTGAAAATTTGATAATCCTGGATGCATTATCTTTGTTGTGAAAATCATTTTTGCTTCATTCTCCATAAAGTGGATTGCCGCCTACATGTCGCCTGAGCAATCGAAGACGTCTTTGATTAGGTATTTTCAAATAAGAATCAATTACATAACTCTTACCATCTCTTAATTATGTCTCTCCATAGTGAATCATAACATTCATGAAATTTCTAAATACCATGAAGCCTATTTGTTTCCCAAAAAACGTTTTCATCATTTTTTCATGTTTGGATTTTTTAAAAATTTGACTCAATGGAAAACATATATTTAAATTCAAGAAAATGATTTATTCCTTAAAAATCAAAACTAATTTTTCAAAATATGACTAAATATCGATACTTTGATTTAAAACTTTTCACTCGTGTTCGGATCCATTGAGACCAGGCCTAAGACCCTAGTGCCTATGCTTAATGACGTGGCACCCAAGCCTGAATTCCTAGTGCTTGAGCTTAAGTCCTTGATACTAAGGCTTGGGTCTACAGTATTTGTGCCTGAATCTACCAAGCCCATGTCCATTGAGATTGAGGCTCGAGGACCCCAGCACCCACATCCAAGTCCATCAAGGTTGAGCCCGGGAGTACAATGCCTGTGATTGTATACTTGGCGCTCGAGCCTAGGTCCATCGAGGCTAAGCACAAGATTTTAGTTCATGCTTGGACACCTTGCGCTCAAGCCCAAGCCCATTAAGGTTGAGGTTTGGATCCTTAGCGCTTGAGCTTAGATCTACTGAGGTCCCAAATCTATCGAGATCAGACTCAATAACTTGGTGCCCATGCTTGAATCCCTCGTGCTTAAGCTCGGGTCCAATAAGGCCATGACTTGGAACCTTAGTGCTCATGCTAGGGTTCATCAAGGCTTTGGGCACTAGGGATCTAACGCAAGCAATAGGTATGGTCTCAATGGACCCAATTTTGGCCCTTGTGAATCTGGGCTCAGGAATTGAGGACTAGAGCCCGATTATTAGAGACCCAAGAACAAGCACTAGCATCTTAGGCCTAGCAATGGACTGAGGCTCGAGTGTTGGGGACCCAAGCTTGAGCACTAGGTGCCCACCCCAGTCTCTATGGACTCGGGGCCAAGCTTGAGCATTGAGGCCTCACGCTCAGCCTTTATGTATTAGGAACTTGGGTGCTAGGATCCGAGCATGAGCACTAAGGCCTTAGGCCTGATCTCTATGGACTTAGGACTAGTTCTTCTCCTCTCGCTTGGGACCTAAGTGCCCGTGCATGGGTCCTCACCAATAGAGTTGGGATCTTGGTGCTGGTGCTTGGTTCCTCAACTGCCCGTACACAAGTTATTAGAGTCTGAGTAGTACATGTGTATTTAGGAAAATCAAATTAGATTTTTCTTTTCAAATGGTGGAAAATATTTCAAATTATTTTTCAGGTTTCAGCTAAACATCAAAATATTGTCGTTTTCTTAAAAAAATATTTTTCTTGGAAAATATTAACATCTTTCGTAAAAGGAAATGAGCCTAGTATATAGTTAAAAAAAAGAAAAGTAAATGCAATCAATATGCCACGTTGAGTGATTTATTGAGCGTAGAATCAAAAACTTATTCTCTACCTTTACATTAATTCAACATCACAATATGCATAAAAAAATCTAGACCGACTTTGTTTCGAGTACAACTTGCCGAGTTATTCAATAAATACATTCAAAACATCGGCAAATTTTCATATAATGTTGAAATACAATATCTTCAAATATTACTGAAATTGTATTGTTTTTAGAGCTACCTCGCATGATGCGCGGGCTGGCGTCTAAATGATGAGTAATCGACTATGTTTTCATTGGATTTATTCGGTAATTTTAGGGACATAACAGATTTTTTTTTTGGTCAGGAGGGACATAACAGTTTATATTATAGAATTTCTGTCGTTTTTTTGCTAAGGAAAAATGAAAATTACATGCCTAAATTGATGAAGAAGCCCTAGTTCCCCCCACTTCCTATCACATTCGCGATTTCCCCCATTCACCAAGCCGATCAGAGTGGCAAGCAGCGATGAACCCCAACGCCAGCCTCCTGATACGGCGGAGCTCCTCGATCCTCTGGAACGCGGCGGCGCAGCGGAACGCCGCCGCCTCCTCCATCTCTCGCGCCCTTCACTACGACAAGCCCTTCGACGACGCCAAGCCCTTCGACTACGCCGAGGAGGAGGAGGAGGAGGAGGACCGGCTCCCGGTCAGGCGGCCGGAGCCGAAGACCCTCTACCGGTCCATCCTCCGCATGACCCGGTTCTTCCAGTGGCCCGACCCGCGCGGCGTCCCGATGAGGGACGTGCTGCGGGCGAAGGCGCGGAGGGAGTTCGAGGCGGCGCGGCTCGAGACGGACCCCGAGGTCGTGGGCCGGTTGCTGGACGGCGCCGGCGAGGCGGTGCACGCTGCGCTGGAGGAGGTCGCCCAGGGGCAGAGGGAGAAGATCGAGAGGCTCGCGGCGGAGAAGAAGCAGGCCGAGCAGCAGATGGAGGAGCAGCGTGCGGGGGGACAGTGATCGCGTGGGTTTTTGCTGATTGGACGATGAATGCGGTGCAAATTATGAAGCCTTCCAAGTTTTTTTTTTTTTTCTTGCTTTCTTTTCTTTATCCTTGCCCTTTAGCCTTAACATGAAGAGGGTGATCAAATACCTTGCTGTCTTTCTATTGAACGACATGATCGTGCCATCTGGTCGGAGCAGGACTGGAGAAAGAGGATGCAGCTCAGGTGTTTGTGGAATTTACTGAACGAGCTTCTGAATTGGATTGCAGGCGCTTCTGACTTGGGGCGCGGTAAATAACTAAATTCCTTCTTCGGTCACTATATTAGGTCTTCGCAAGCGGTCTTCGTAACCCAATCCCCCGTGAATGAATCGTTGCACTCTAGTGTTTATGCATTTTGTTAGCATTTTGACTGATATATTAGGTCTGATCTTTCGATGAATCGCTGATATGTCATTGATGTGAGATTTCATGATGCGTAGAAAATCGAACCTTGTAAATTCTAACGGGTGTTGGAGGGCACCCATTTCTATGCGTACCAGCCATTTCGGAAGAAACTGTGGTTCGATTCATTACCTCGATTATGGATTATGGAGGCTACAGTCTGTTGCGGCGCGATTGCACTTGAAACTGCAAGTGAGATTTTGAGAATGAATACCTCGATAACTTGCAATCGTTGGTCTAAGAACCATTCAAAATCTCGATCTTATAGCCATTCAAAATCTTGATCTGACATGGATAAAACTTACAGTTTGATTGTATGAAGATGTGATTAGGTCTTTTCAAAGTTTGAAACTCCGTTTTTTTTTCTCTATCCAAGTTAATCATCATCTAATAAAAATAGGAAACACCTCGAATGATCTGCTTGGATGGATAGAGGATTTGCTTTTCAAGAGTATCTAAAAGGTTTCATCGATATGTCAATCTTGAATGTTGATATCCATGAAGATGAGGATGTGGGATTGGAAAACCTCTGCTTTCTGTTCTTCTGTTTAGGACAGAAGATGTACACACTAATCGTACATAACACGAGAAAAAGTGCCTCGAATATGATTTTCTTTAATCGATTACTGAATGAGTGCCTCCCCGTCCGTGCCATTAAAAAGCCCTAAAAGTTTATACTTTCAGAAAACAATACATTATGAGAATAGGAACTTTACATTACGAAGCAATAGTCAATCCGAAAGGCCTCCTTTTTCATCAAAACGAAAGGCTTCCTTCCCACCGCCTCCGAATCGTCAACGGAGTTCATCACCCCAAAAAGTCAAAACCTGGTGCCGCAGCATCCCACCGCCGCTAAAACCATGGGCGAGCGATTTGACGAATACGCCCTCATATATATTCCACCCTAACATTGCTAACGTCCTCAAATCCCAGGGACAGTATCGGAATTTCGCGAGCGTCGGTCCACCCGACGAATCCCCGGAACGACGCCTATTTCAATAGTCACTTCACACGGTCGAATTGAATTTTTCCAAAAAAAATAAAAAAATAGAGAGGCAAACGACAAAGAAAATAGTTCGGGAAAATTCCGTGCTTGGCGTCGCAGTAGTTTTTTTGGTTACGCCGGAGAGGTATGGAATCCGAGTTCCAGGCGCCGAAGTCGGTCACCTTCTACCTCCGATCGCTGCTGGTCTCCGTCGAGAGGAAGCTAGGGTTCCGAGCCGCCCCGAAGATGGCGAGGGCGCCGAGGCACGCCCGGCCGCACCACGGCAGGAGATCCACGCTCGCGCTCGTCCTCGGGATGCTCCTCGCGCTCTCCATCGTCCTCCTCCTGCTCCTGGCCCTCGGCATTTTCTCCCTGCCGATCGGCGACGGCGATGCCCCGGCGAACGGCTGGAGCTCCTTCAGGCGCCGGGCTTTCGAGAGGTGCGCGGTAGTTGTTACCTGATTGGCCGTCCTGAAAGGCCAAAAAAAAAAAAAAATTTGATGCGTAGCCGTTGGGAATTGAAGCTGGATCGTTTCTGTTTGGGGTGACTTGATTTCGTTTGCGGTTTGATTGTTTCAGAGGTGACGGATTGGGGCAGAGAGGTGAGCAGTGGACCGAGGTGCTGTCGTGGGAGCCCAGAGCTTTCATTTATCACGGTTTCCTGGTCAGTATTTTCGATTTCCGCGCGGGCGATGTTCGATCGCTGTTCGTTTTGGTGTTCATTTTGGTTGGTTATGGAGTTTAGAGAGCAGGAATTGAGATGTTCTTGGTCATGGGGATGCCAGGTTGTGCCATTCTCGTACGGTTCTGCTTTTCATTTTTTGGGGGTTTTATGTCGTTTTTTGTATTTGGGTAGTGTAAGGGATGCAACTGGAGGAGTCTGTTGTCGATGCAAGATCGATCGATGGCTTAAGTACGGGAAGACTGTTGTTAGGCTTGTCGATCAGGGTTGAGGATTCAATCTCTAATCTGGGAGGATGTTGGTGCACCCGATGGCCTAGATTATATAGCAAAATCTTTGCTGCATGTTGATGAATATTTTAGTTGTGTACCAAAGTCATGCTCCGGTCTCTTGGTGATGAAAAATTATGGGATTCTGGTCTTCCTTTACCTAGATTTTGACGCTAATAATAGTTCACAACATTGTATCGGTTCATCGAAACAAAGTTGCAAAGGCAACTTTTGTATTAATCTCTCATTCAACAATTGGGCCAGAAAAATCTCTTATTTGACAATGTGCACAAATTTTTGCATTAGGAACCATTTTGATTCAAGTTTCTTGATTCATCAGTTAGATCTTGAACGATGCACCTTTGAATGACGACTGAAAGTGTGCTTCTTGTCTGCGCCGTTTGAGTAGCTTTTCACATCTTTCTCCGATCCATTTGTATTTTGGATTTGTTAATATGAATGGAAGAATTTTGTTGCATGATGAATGATATGCTTGGTTTGTTAATCAAGTTGAATTAATGCGATACAAATCAAACTTATGCAGTCCAGAGAGGAATGTGAATATCTGATAAGTCTTGCTAAACCTCATATGGCGAAGTCAACTGTGGTAGATAGCACAACTGGGAAGAGTAAAGACAGCAGGTTTGGATTTCCAGCACCTTTTGACCTTTCAATCTGTGTGGCTAGTCACATCAGTCCTTTATTGATAATGTCAACACTCTTTCTTTGAGAAGAAATAGGATGACATGTTTGTAACATTGTGTGGTTGCAGGGTCCGCACAAGTTCTGGAACATTTCTGCGGAGGGGACAAGATAAAATCATCAGGGACATAGAAAAAAGAATAGCAGATTTCACCTTCATTCCTGTAGGTAGGATAAATACCATGCATCATATTGTCCCAGTGGTTTCAATTATGCAGCAGTGCATTGAGATGTTCAGTCCGATGAATGTGTGATCCCAGAGTCCTAAACGATTCAGTCGATATTTTGCTAAAAACCTTGCAAATTGTAAAATGAGAGCATCTATCCAAGTAACTTAACCTAGGCCACAGTTGTTTACTATTTTGAACCTCCCATTTCCTTCTCTGTTCCGTCACATTGAGCTGTAAGAATTATAAGATATAATTCTTGAAAATATACTGCTCGGGTTGTTTCTTTGCCCATCAAAATATCTAGACGATTATTATTGACTATGTGGATAACATGATGTTGCTTATTTCTGAAACAAATCCAGAGCATGGAGAAGGTCTGCAGGTTCTCCATTACGAAGTTGGACAAAAGTATGATGCTCATTATGATTACTTCCTTGATGAGTTTAACACCAAGAATGGTGGTCAACGAATTGCTACGCTACTGATGTATCTGTAAGAGCTTTCCTTGACTTCATGCACTGAGCCTTTTTCTTTTTTCTCCTGCTCTTAAACCCATTGACTTTGGGTTTTGTTTAACAATGTTTTTGTTCCTGGTGCTGCAATTTGTTTGTATAATTACTACTTATCTAGGTCGGATGTTGAAGAAGGGGGTGAGACAGTTTTTCCTGATGCGAAGGGAAATATCAGTTCAGTTCCCTGGTGGGATCAATTATCTGAATGTGGTAAGCAGGGTCTGGCTGTGAAGCCAAAGATGGGTGATGCATTACTGTTTTGGAGCATGAGGCCTGAAGGCACGCTTGATCCTTCGAGCTTGCATGGTTAGTAATTGCTTGATCTCCTGCAGACTTTAGATCTCAGATAACATTCATTCCACCACTCGTCCCTAATTAAGGAAGGAGAACAAGATGGGGCTTCTTTGGTGGCTTTGGTCTTGCTATTCATTTGTGGTTAAATGTTTCATAGTGTGGTTGTGTTCCGTCATCTGATCATATCTCATTTTCTTAGGTGGTTGCCCTGTGATTAGTGGAAACAAGTGGTCATCTACAAAGTGGATGCATCTCCGTGAGTATAAGGTCTAAGTCACCGCATACTTAGGTACCTTTCGATGCTGAAACTAGTTTCTTATACTTGGTGTTGTGACTTTAATATCCATGTATTGGCTGGTAGACAGTTTCTATGTGGGGTTTCTCTGTTGCCTGTTTGAGGTTTTATGTATGTCGATGTGCAGTTATCCTGAATGCCCTGCTTTTACCAATCTTATCGTATACAGAGATATTCTGATTATCTGAATTACTTGAAGAATGCAAAATCGACATAATGTTCTACTTCATCCAAGTGATTGTAAAAATTCCAAAAACTCATCAGGAGCTCTCATGCTTCTGATATAAGCATTAAGCAGAGCATACATCTTTTTTTGCTGCTTATTGTTTGTCACACTTCAACCTTACCTTCAGTTTGATATGGCAGGAATAGGGAGACAAGAGCATGTTATGGGAAATATTGCTGTCCTGCGACAGTACAGATGCTGTCTTGTCCGTCCAATGATCACTTAACCCTGCTGACTAAAACACGTTGTTAAGCCCATGTTCGATAAGCTTCTTTGTTTCTCTAACCACCAGGTCTCATGAGAAATATTGTTTTTCCATCTTTTAGAAGAGTAAACCCTTGTACTATAAAGTCCACGGGAAATGTGCATAGATAGCTGGAGAACTGGAATTTTGATTGATCTGATAATAACATGGCGAAATAGGACTAAAATACTAAGGACAACAGTGTATACTGCTTCTCTCACTATGCTTTCTTGGCACTGTATGCTGTTTTTGGAGAGGAAGTACGAGAACATATTGGATTTGTATTCTTCGGCCCTGAGCCCGTGACTTTTACGAGATTGAAATAAGAGCTTCCCATGATTCCCCTCTCTTTACGTTTCTTCTCCTCTTTTGCTTCTGTGCTGAGGAAGCTTCGTATCGAAGGTGAGGGGAGAGTTGGTGATTTTAATTGTATGAAGACCGTTTCCTTCCTAGAAAACTACACGAAAAGTCAGTAAATGAGGCCAAGACCTCCTCATATTGAACTTACCTCCTGATTCACGTGATTGATCTTATTCTGGAGTATATAGAAGTTTAATCTCGAATTTTTTCAGGAGACCTGTGGGAGGAAAAAAATTGTCATAAGAATTGCGAGACTCGCGATTCCCCGATGAATTCAGGAGAAATGAAAACATTTCTATATGATTCTAGATTATGAAACTGTGTAACTTTCTTGAAATCTAGAGCATTAGCCATGGATCTCTGGCGGATGGATAATCTTGTAGCAAGCTGGTTAGGTAGAGGTGACAAGTTACTACTTGGTTTATAGACAAATACTATTGGCTCCTATCAGAAATCTGCGAGTGTCTAAATTGTTCTAGATTGAGATCGATTCCATCTATCACGCTATCCAAAATAATGAGGTAACTTGTGTAGAGAGTTAAATCGAAATAAAAATACTATATTCTAAAAAGAAGATCGAGGGTTAAATCGAAAGGGGATTTTTCAAACAAGTCATTTTTTTTTTGTCTGAGATCCATTGCTGCTGCTTTAATTACAATGGGCTGGAGGTTCAACTCGTTTTTTTCTTTCGTACAGGGGGTTCAGTCGAAATAAAAATACTGTATCTAAAAAGAAGATCGAGAGTTAAATCGAAAAGGGATTTTGCGACCGAGTTATTTTCCTTTGTCCGAGATCCTTTACTGCTGCTAACATTACCAGGGGCTGGTGCCCAGGAAAAGACTCAGAACCGACTCCCTCCTTGCCTTGATCTTTCGAAAAATTGTTGGCTAAGCTAAGCTAAGCTGGCCTAGATAGCGACTGCTGGTTTCCATTTTCTCCCACCTAGATACATTATTGGATTTTAATAAATGGCAGAGGAGGATTATTAATCAAGGAATAGTGGACTGAAAAGGACTTTTCACCCATCCACGGACTATACCATTCATTAGGAAATTCCAGGAGGGCTGCGGCTTCCTTGTCAGGGGAAAAAATCTTGCACAAGATCTTATCGCTCTTGCCGACCTACCTATGTGAAGGAGATAAATGTACAACACGCATCCGAGGACGGAGTTGAATATTCAAGAATATGAACATCGATATACCCACATCCCTGGAACGTGCAGAGAAATTGCAACACCCTTCGGTACACGACTTCGCTGCCGTGTTTCAAGTTTTTCACCGTTTCAGATGAGCAAATTTCCAATATCTAGTAGCAAAAGATCGATATCGTTCACAGATATGTAACATGGTGATCTATGCACGTTCCTACTGGCTATATCACCACACCAGCGAAGCAATTTAACACTAGAGTTACAGAGAGAATTTGGAAAGAAGAAAATAATTTGCAGGAACAAAAAATGAATGTTCAAGAATGACGCTGCAACACGCATCCGAGGATGGAGTTGAATATTCAAGAACACGAATAGGGATATACCCAGATCACTGGAACACCTCTCGGTACACGACTTCACCACCTTGTTTCGAGTTTTCACCGTTTCAGATGAGCAAATTTCCAATATGTATTAGCAGAAGACTGATATCGTTCGCAGATGGTCATCTGTGCACATTCCTACTGGCTATTTCGCCACATACAGATTCTTTTTGCATGCCAGCAAAGCGATTCAACACGAGAATTACACAAAGAACTCGAAAAGAAGAAAATAATTTGCCGGAACAGAAAATTACAGAGCCAAGAGAAAGAACTCATGAGACGTGGATTATCCAATTTCAATTTGCTCTAACCGTGGCGGGTTGGTACAATTCGAGAGGTCTAGGAGGATCCATGGTCCTTCTCTTCCACAGGTTGATCTCTTTCCTCGATTCTGGATTCACCCTGACGCCACCGCCACCAACCGGAATTGGTGCAGAGAAAGGAATGATCACTTTATCATCCTCCTCTTCTTGATCACTCTCTCTCTTCTCTTCGTCCGAGTAGTAGTGAGAGTAGTCTTTGCGGTCGGCGTCCAACACCGGCCCGACTTCTGCCGACCAGTCGAAGCTTGCCAGCGTGTCCCTCCCGCTTGCAAACCGTTTCATCTGACTCAAGGACGGGGCTCTGTCGGGAAGCAACGGTGGCTTCCGGCAATTATTTCCCGAAGTATCAGACGGTTTCTTCTTGCTGCCTCTTCTAGCTCTGTTGAATATTCTCTTTAACGTTGAGCTCTGCTTCTCGAGAGCATTACTCGATCTCGGAGGCTTATGGACATCCCGTTTCAACTTGGAAAATGAAGAAGAAGCAGATGAGGAGAAGGAAGAACGCTTATCAGCTGACGACGGCCACGATTTCTTGTTCTTGTGCTTGATCTGGCCCATGCACGAGACTTTCGGCGATGTGGGTTCGTTCACGTCGAAGTCTCGGTCATTCCTGTTCTTGGCTCGAGCTTCGTCGGGAATTAGGGATATGAGTGGACCGGAAAAACCTGTGCCGACATGGGATCTGAGCCTGCGCTTTGTGCTGTTAATGAGCTCCGACGAATATGAGGACGATGACGACGGCAGTCTCTTGTCTAGATCGGGGCTAAAAGGAGGGTTTTGGAAGAAGCTGATGGATGAAGCTGTTCTTGGCAAAAACTTCAGCACCTTCTTGCTCTTTGGCTTGGCCTGTGATTTCTCCATCTTCGCAAACGAGGAGCTGCTCTTCTTTGAACGTACAGCCTCTTGTTGCCGAGCCATCTATATGTATACACACACACATAGAAGACAAGCAATCTCCGGAGCTGTTTATTGACTGCATCAAATGGTCAAAAGGGTCATGGTCAAAGGCGAAGGAGGCAAAAGGGCCTACCACCGCCAGCAGAATTAAATAAAAAACAGTTGGGCTGATGCATGTTCTTGTCTTCATACTTATCCACACTGCACTTCGAGTTAAAGCTTACGCAACCTCAGCATCCGATGTATGATTTGATCAACCAGTTGGAACATATCCTTGGAAGTACGTGAAGACGCGCTTACCCCGTTTCATTTTGCTTTCCCGTTTCTTGACTTTGAGAAGGTTTAAATCTTGAATGTTATGCGTGTGCAGATTAGATTGAGTGCGCAAGAAATTAAATGCATACGTCACGGAGAAAGATCCGGTCAAGGAAATGACCCACGGGTCATTCGCTGATCTTTCTTTTATCCGTTTTTGCACGTGCAAGTGCCAATGCTTGTCTAAATTAGGTGAATGATTATCTTAGGGTTTAGCAGGAGGTTCTTCTTTCCCTCTTGACACACGTGCGCTCGACCCCTTGAGCACGAGGAGATCTTCTCCATTCCCCTGGAAAATGTTGGGATACACGAGGAGATCTTTAGCGAGATCACAAGTTCAACGCAAGTGAATCTCAGAATTGTCATAGCTGGGACATCTTTCGTGTGTGGAGAGATTTCTCGACCGCAGGTATTTTAATGGAACCGTAATGATAGGTTCACAAACTTTAGAGCTTCAAGGAATGGGTGGGGCAAAGTAATTATGACTCAATCCAAATATTTTCTAATGGATGTGCCGGCCCCTCATGATAATGTTTAGAGTGGTCGTTATCCCTTTAACTTGTCAGAAAGAAGAAAAAAATAAGAATATTGCAGCTCACAAACCTGTTGTCTCTCCATGCATGTGCATGTGTGTGGGACTGAATAGAAAGATGTTGGGAAAATATATACTTTGCATTCCAATTCTCAGATGATTGACGGTTTCATACAACATAATAATTTGGAATAATTCGTTATGCCGGAATGCATTGGATTGTGCGTCACGTTGCAATATTCAGATGTCGCCATATAATAATACTACATATTCTCTACATAGGCTTAATTATAGAGATGGATGTACAAAAGGGGAGCAAATAATCATTCAGCAACCTTTCCTCCTATCTCCCGTTTCCATCATGATATTGAGTTCCTCTTCTCATCATGGCCACAAACTCCTCGTAGTTGATATTCCCATCCTGCATCACACAGGTGGGATCATAATGAACTTGAGTCAGTTGGGGGATATAAGGATCGAGAAATCAAAGTAAAAACTCAAGGAAAGATTTGATACTTTGTTTGTGTCAACATCCTCGATGATCTCGTCTATGGTGGCATCGCCCCCCACTCCGTATTGTGCCATAGCTTGTCTCAGCTCGTCTCTCGAGATGAACCTACAGAAGGTTAAGCAAGCCGAAATGCAAGTAAAAAATTCAAGCAAAATACAAAAGCTTTGGACCCTAACAACACTGAGCATGATATGTTCTTTGATTTCACAGGTTTTGGAGTTCTGAGATAAAGTGGTCCCTCAATTGTGTTTGCAGACCTTAATCTCTCTTTGAACAGCAGTCGTGAAATGTGCTCCGAATAAGGTAACTCACATTATTCTTGAGGCATAACACATTGGAGCCTAGCAGAATCAAGGTGAAAGCAGCACTAACCCGCTGTTGTCTTTATCGAAGTATTGGAAAGCCTCGATCAGATCTTCTTCCTTCTCAAGCCTGTGGCGGTTAATCGTGGCGGTGATGAATTCGGTGTAATCAATGGCCCCACTCTTATCGACATCAGCCTGTTAAAAGAAATTCATTTTCGGAGTGACTTCCCAAAGAGAAAAGCTCCTCAACTGTACCTGGTTGTTCCACAGAGAAGAAGTGAAAGAGAGTTCAAATGATTGATTGTGCTTACAGCATCCATTAGCTGCCTGACTTCTGGTTCAGAGAGCTTTGATCCCAACCTAGACAATCCCGATTTAAATTCTTCAAATGTGATCGTACCACTGTCGTCGGTGTCCATGTTGCTGAACATTTGTCTCAAGCCCTTGATTTCTTCTTCCGTGAGGTTTTGCGCAATTACCTTCACTCAATAACAATTTCAGTAAGGAAAGTGAAACTTTGAAGCAGCTCTTCCACTGCACCTCAAGAACATAGAATATCATCCTTTGTCGCCAAAAGCATAAAATAGAGACTACTGATGAGAGCTATGAAATCAAGTAGAACCGAGATAATGATTGTTCCAGAAGTGTTCAAAGCTAGACTGTCTAATCTATTTCTGGAACCTGATGTCCAATTATGCAAGGAAAGTATCTGTAGACTAGTAGAAAAACAGTACCTTCTGAGCAAGTTTCTTCAGCTTGTTTGACGCTCTAAATTGGTTCATCCTCCGCAAGACAGCATTATCCATAGGTTTATCAGATGCCACTCCATTTTCCCGGAGCCAAGGATGTTCTGTCCAGACATTGTATGCAAACAATATGTCAGTGTTCTTTTAATGATTTTCAGGTTTGGTTCAGATTCGCCAATTAGATTATGATCTAATTCGTTATCCTGTTAATGCATAAATGTGGACTGACTTAATCAAAGAATGTCATTTCACGAACTCCCTAGGAATTGTTTGATTTTGATATGAAACCACAGAATTTCTCTAGAAAAGGGAGCACTTACCGAGGGCATCCATGGCGGTGATCCTTTTCTTAGGATCCCTCGTCAACATTTTTTGGATGAGATCCTTTGCTGAAGGGGAAATGGATGGCCAAGGATGGTTTTGTAGATCTAGGCTGCCTTCCGATATTGCTCTAAGTATGTCCTTCTCGTTCTCTGAGAGGGAGAAAAATGTTACAGATTCACAGTAAAATTAGGAGATATACTAGTCCATCAAGAGCTGATCATCGTGAAATTTGGATTGATGTCCAACGGAACAAACAACGCCTGTTTTCTCAAAAATGTTCTACAAGGATGTGGAAAAGTGCAATTGAATCCGGAAAACACTTGACAAGATAGTTAATAGTGAACAACTGTCGTACAAGCAAAGGCTTACCTGCCCAGAAGGGAGGTGAACCAGAAAGGAGGATGTATAAGATGATGCCTGCGCTCCAGACATCGATTTCCTTCCCATACTTTCGATTCAACACCTCCGGTGCAACATAGTACGCACTTCCCAAAAGTTCCGTATACACCTTCCCTGCCCAATGATGGCTCCAATTACTCATTATGATTTACTAATTACATCTCCAGAAGATCAATTCACAAGGAAAATAAGCGAGTCAAACACCAAGCGGCTAGTCCTTTAAAGGTTGTACTAGAATAATAGCAACATTACGCTGCGAAACTCCTTCCTCTTCCCCAATGTAGACATGATTTTAGAATGTGCAGATGCCACTCATGGTGGTACAAAACCTATGAGATGGACTGATGTAGTTACTTAAGCATCGCCACGTGATGGACATGCAGCAAATCTTTGTAGAACCTAAAACTTGCACGGTAACTTTTGGAAATCTTCCTAGTACACAGAACTTCGCTGATTCCACAATTCCAGGCAACACATCGTACGATAAGACAGAAACAGAAGCAGAATTTATGGTATAAAATATACATAAATTTAACAAATATAGAAGTTACTCATTGAAAATAGACAATTTCCTACACAAATTAATCTACAGAGAGACATGGACACAAGTAAAATTCCATTAGACTTGTTTGTAAAAGCACATCATTAGCATTAGAGCGTTTCGGAGAGAGAAGGAAAAGTGAGAAGCAACTCTATCCTAGTTAAAAACAGGGAGGCAGAAAGGATTATGTTGTAGAACTCATGAACTTAGGAAGCAACGGGAATTTTTTCGGACCCAAAATAAAGATTACAATCTAACACGTAAGATTACATCGAATATAAAATTTCATTCACGCAATTTTTCACATCTATATATAATGAAAGAAAAGGATTTCGTGAAATAGCGCCCTGAAATGCTTGTTAAGTAACCAAACAACAAAAATCTAATTGCAGTTCCTAGCGGACCGATTTCTCTGCTGGTTCCGACGTCCAATTAATTAGCCGACCAGTTTAAACCAGTTCCAAGTTTCATAAACGGAGAACAGAACTTGTGCTCTTTCGAAACAGATCTGGAACCTAACCGATGGGTTAGGTCGGGTTAGACAAAATTCCCACAAAATTCCCAGTTCTGTCCCTGATCGATTACCCAATCGTAAACCGTGAATAATCACGGTACTCTACTCTCCAACACCAACCTTGGAATAATCCGGGACCAGGTTATGGGGTCATAGAGCAAGCTTTACGCGCACTCAAATGAATGGGGTCCACTTTCGATCTTTGGATCATGCGAGTTCCACTTGAATCATCGTAGGTCCACCTAGTGGGCTCTCCTAATCAAGAAAATTTTCATGGGGTCTGCCTCTCTTTTCTCCTAAGTTTTATTGATTCAATTATTAACAATGGCTGACCCCCCGTTGACCTGTCCCTCTCATCCTGGACCCGCCCGTTGACCCCGACACGAAATATCATCATCACTCACCAGGAAAAAATGAAGAAAAAACTCCATATCCAAGGCATCACCAGCTTCCAATTTCGCAATCCGCACACGGATTCCCTCGTCATCCTCCTTTTCTGCAAATTCTAATTCGCAGACAGGACCCCGTGAAGAAAACGCAACCCCCGGATGCCCAAAAGGCAAGAATGCAGTCATTCTACCTCTCCTCGACATCATTTGCCTTTTACAACTCAAAAGGATTCCGGGAAAGACTCGTGGAGATTGGAGGCTTGAAGAAGACAAAAGATTAAAGCGTGTGGGGAACCGACGAAGAAAGCGGTTTCACGTGCTCTGGGGAACAAAGAGCAAGACAAGCATCGGCCGAAAATCCCGTGCTGGATTACGAACAAGAAAGGGAGAAAGTTTCGAACACATGACTCCAACGTCGACGAGATGCAAACTTGGACGCCAATCTAATCTCACCCCCACCATAAACATAACGGCAAGCTAAGCATCAAGGACAGCAAGGACTTTCATGGCGTCTGTTCTTATACTTTTGTAGCCAACATGATGATGGAAAGAACAAGATAGTTATTAGTTATGCCTTCCTTGTGCTGGCCTAGTTTCTTTTCTTTTCTTTTTTTTTTTTTCTAAATTACGACGAAGAAAGTTTACAGTAGGTGAGTAACTAGCCTCCAGACGTGGCTGGTGCGAATGGACTGATGGCTGGCATCGCGTTTCTAGCTAAACAAGGAAAATTCTAATCCAAGCAACATGTAGCAAAACAACTGAACCAACCAACCAACCTGGTTCGATGAAGACGGAGAGGCCAAAGTCGGTGATCTTGAGAGGGGCGTCTTCGCTCTTGTTGGCGAGCAGGAAGTTCTCGGGCTTGAGGTCGCGGTGCATCACCCCCATGAAGTGGCACACGTGCACCACGTTCACTACCTGCCGCCCGATCTTCGCCGCCTCCTGTTCCGAGTACGACCCCTTGGCGATGATCCGGTCGAAGAGCTCGCCGCCAGAGCAAAGCTCCATGACCAGGTGGAGGTACTCCGGGTCCTCGTACGCGCCCTTGAACTCCACGATGTTGGGCTGCCCGGACAGGTGCTCCAGCATCAGGATCTCTCGCCGGACGTCCCCGATGTCCCTGTCGGTTATCAGCTTGCGCTGCGAGATGGACTTGCACGCGTACTGGATGCCGGTCGAGCGCTCCGTGCAGAGGTAGGTAACCCCGGACTGGCCACGGCCGAGTTCGCGGTCCAGGTTATACAGGGCCTTTACGTCCGCGTAGCGCTTGCCGAGGATGCGGCCAATATGGGAGGATGGCTGGGGCTGCTTGGTGAGTGAACTTGCAGGCGGCGGTCCCTGCGGTTGCCAGTGTGACCATGGCTTTGGTTGTGGCGGTGGATGGGATTTTCCGGTCTGTTTCCAGGGGTGACGAGGGAAAGACTCCGAGGAAGAAGAAGAGATGGGGATGTCCTGGGATCTGGAACAGCAGAGTCCCATTGCTGGCTATCACAGAGTGAGAGAGAGAGAGAGAGAGAGAGAGAGAGAGAGAGAGAGGGATGACTGATGATGCTCTCGTTGCTCTGGTTTGTTCGGGGGATTATATGGGGTGATGATGAAGTGAAGAGAAGGGTCTTCTTCTTCTTCTTTATAATCATTTATGATATTCTCTCTCTCTCTCTCTCTCTCTCGGGGAGTAAGGGGTTATTCCTTCTCGATTGCCGGCTTTAGCTTTCCGCTTTGGGTGCTTTGCGTTCTCACTTGGGCAGTCCATAGAATATTTGTAATTATTTCTACGTTTCCTTATTACAAACTCAAATTAAGAGGCAAAAAATCTTGAGAAGACCCACATAATTAATTTTCTTGAATATAAAGAAAGAAAAATTAAATTTGATATCGAAATATAAATAATTACAAGTAAAACATATTATCACTTATTAAAAAGAAATCGTTAATATTATTATATAGATCTATTAAATTTAAAAGATGAAACAACATTTAAAACATTGGCTTTGCAACTAATAACAAAATCATTGTGCAATGAAATGGCTTCTTATTCATTTCGCTCAAATTAAATTGCTCTAGAAGAACTCTTGGTAACCTAAAATTAAGACCAGATATTGATTATGCATAAAACAAATAAAGTAAAGAAAAATTCAAGATAAGAATAATGACTCAATAGAGAAAAAGATTTCTCCATTGATCCAAATCTTGTAGATGATGTACAATGACCTAAAACATTATAAAATCAATCTTAGGATCACGTGAGTCAAAGCTAAAGTTAAAAAAAATAAAAATTCTTGGTCGATTTCCTTTGACTAGAGAAAAATATACACTATCCTAAAAGTCACAATTGAGTTTTTCAGATATTTCTTATTTTTTTTTAATATTATCGCTATGATTTGTTCCTTTAAATAAGACAAGAAAATTGTTTTTTCATATGGAAAATGCAATTTCATATAATAAAAACGAAAAAACCTGTTAGCCCAGTCTCCCACTTTGGAGATGGAAAACGCTTGGCTGATGTTTGACCATCTTTTTTCTTGGCACCGCGAGCCAAGCATTTTCCATTTGTAATCCTCTCTTTCTGCTCGTGTAAGCTTTTTTAGGCCATGTTTGGCAACGTGCCAAACAGTGACTGATTCTGATTTTTTGTTCCCAGAATCAGTTTTGGACGAGAATCGCATTTGGTAAAAATTTTGTTCCAGGGAACAATTTTGTTCCCAGAATCAGTTTTGGAGAAGATTTGAGAATAAAAAAAAAGTTGATTCTGCATCTGAGAATCAAAAAAAGAATCAACACAATAAAATCTTTCTTTTTTCCTTTCGCCATCCCGTGACCATCGCCCGCCGCCGCCCGTCGGCCGCCGCTGGTCGCCCATCGCCTTGATCCGGTGAGCTCGCGGAGGCTCGCCCGGCTAGGGCGAGGTCCGGCAAGCTCGCGGGCCGGGCGAGCCCGCGGCCACCGGCCGAGCTCGCTGGCTCGACCGGTGGCGGGCGGGCCTCGCCTAGCCCCGGCGAGGCTCGCTGTCCACCGGCGAGGCTTGGCCTTGCCGGATCCGGCGAGGCCGAGCCTCGGCGGGGTTGGGCGAGCCTCGCCCCGCTACACGGCGAGCCTCGGCCGACGAGGGCCAGCCTCGCCGGGGGTCGGCGACGCTTTGGTGAGGTCGCCAGTCCGGCGACCGACCATAAGAAGAAGAAGAAAAATAGGAGAAAAAGGAAAAAAAGAAAAGAAAAAATGAAAAAAGGAAAAAAAAGAAAAGAAAAGAAAATTAAAAAAGTAGAAAAAATTATTTAAAAATTAAAAAAAATAATTTAGAACATAATCAATAAACACGTTATCAAATGCAATTCTATTCCGTAGAATCATAAATTTTAGACAATTACCAAACACGTTTTTTTACTCGGAATCGGTTAAGAACAGAATAAAAAATAATCATTTCTTGTCAGAATCAGTTCCCGGGAACAGAATCGTTACCAAACGCGCCCTATAGGTCATCTCTATATAACGTTTTAAGAGACTGGGCATGGTTTCATTTACCCCTCCCCTTACGCAATGAATTGAGCTTCCCATCACTCTCCAAACTTGCTGCGTGAGAGGGTCACAGGAAATATTCAGTGGTTTATTAGGCCCTGTTTGGTAACCATCCAAACAAAGTCCGATTCGATTTTTGTTCCCTGAATCGGTTTGGGAACGAGAATCGCGTTTGGTAAATTTTTGTCCAAAACCGATTACAGGGAACAAATTTACTCCCAGAATCGAGTTTTGGACAAGAATTGAGAATCGGAAAAATATGATTCTCCGTCCGAGAATCAAAAAAGAGAATCAAAAGTGCCGAATCAAAAAAATTTTATTTCTATATTTTATTTTTATTTCTTCCTAGTATGAAATATATATTTGTTGTATATAGAATACATATTTAATTTTATGTTATAATTTAGTATTTTTATTTATTACATATTGTAGGGATATTAGTATAGTTTATACTATGGTTTATTATTTGCTATATAATAAAAATTGATTAGTTAATATTTTTATTACTTAGTATAAAAATATAATTAATCAATGAATGGTTTATGAAAATTCAATATCAAATTTATTTTAATCTAAAAAGGTAATTAAAAAAGAATTGGAATAGAATTTAAAAGAAAAGATGAGAAAAAGAAAAGAAAAAGATGAGAAAAAGAAAAGAAGGGCATGAAGAAAAGAAAACAAGAAAAGAAAAAAAGGAAAAAAAAAGAAAATGAAAAGAAAAAAATGAAAAAAAAAAAAGAAAAGAAAAGAAAACAAAGGAAAAATGAAAAAAAGAAAAGAAAACAAAGGAAAAAAGTAAAAAAATTATTTAAAAATTAAAAGAAATTGATTTGGAACAGAATTAATGAACAGCAGTGCAAACGCAATTCTCTTAGGAATTAGAAATTTTAGAATGTTACCAAAAAACTTAAAATCTTAGAATCGGTTAAGGGAATAGAATAAAAAGAATCGGTTCGATCGAATCGAATTTCTCGGGAACAGAATCGTTACCAAACGCACCCTTAGTACCACATCAGCCATCGAGGTGGCATATATTATTTTCACTCATATCCAATATATTGACATCTATCCATCAATCCATGTCAGCAACTGATCTGATGTGAAGTCTAAATAAAAAAATTTAAAAATCTCTTCATCTCTTTCTTCTTCCTCCTTAGTCCATGGCCGCTGGACCTCCGCTCCTCCCCCGCCGTCACCACCAGCAGAGTCACGGGCCACCGTGACCGAGCTGACCACCGCTGCATCTAAGCTAGCATGGCCAGCTCCGTTTGTCTTCCCCGTCTCGAGATCTGTCTGTCCGTGGCCGAAATCGTCTGCACTCGTCCATGCCCGTCATCCGTCGTCGGCATCGTTCATCCATGGTCGAACGCGTTCGGGCGTCATCTCCGTCGTTCATCCACGGTCGACCACGAGCTGATTGCAAGGGACGACAGATCTCAATATTTGAGCTCTGTCCATACCTACGAGATCTCGTCCTCGCCCATCGCCATGGCCAACCAAAGCCGACTGCAAGAAGACGGCTCCTCTGTTTTTTTCCTTGATATTTGAGATCTGTCCATGGCCTTCGAGATCCCTTCCTTGCCCGTTGCCATGGAAGAGACCAGATCTAGAGACACGACTCTAGTCTAGATCCGGACGGAAAACGACTGCAAGCTACCATGACGATGAAGGGGTGGCTCGGCCGTCGATGGGGCCGATCACGAGCCGGCTGCAAGGGGCGACAGAGCCGGCCATGAGCGACGACGTTGGAAGACGGAGGCGAGCAAGAGCACGATGGAGGGGAAGCATCCATGGGTGAATAGATTGCAGAGTGTTCTTTTTTTTTTTTCCTCTTTTATTCAACGTTAGAGGACATGTGTCGATTTTGGATTTGAGTGAAAACACATGCCACCTTAGCAGCTGAGGTGGTACTAACAAACCACCGGATATTTCCTTCTATTTTGGCGAGTCAAGGTTTTTAAGATTAATCGATTATACGCTCAACTTTTCAGATACTCTAGATTACGAGGGAGCAATTTTAGGTTCCGTATAGGTTCATGGAATCTATAACATACGTATTAGAATAGATTCCTCATTTTTTGGAACCTGAAATATACCCTATACATCCAAGAACCTAGAACTTATCATATTACAAGAACCAAGATCTTGAGTTCCACTTATATTATTTATTGAATGGTTGCAATAAATATCACATCTAATGACCATTACTTGCCACTACAATTCATAGACACAAAAAAAATATAAAACATTAATAATGTAAAAGTCATAATCATAAAATGAAAGTTTAAGCTAATGCTTTGTATTCATCATCGAATGCCATGAAATATCTCGAGATATTGCAAAGAAAAAAACAATATATATATATAAACTTATTCGAGGTTTTAGGTTTCACCTATCTAGAACCTAAAATCTATCTTTCGAAATATATTCCTCAATTTTTGGAATTTCGAACTGGATAGGTTTCTACCAGTTTAGTTTTTAGGTTCTAGGTTCAATTCGAGAACTATATTCACCCATAATCTAGATGTGGTTGTTTCGCTAGAAAGTTTCGAGAAAACATCTTTTGAAGTATTGATGAATCAATGAGTGAATTGACAAAGGTTGTGAATGTTATTTGTTGATTTTGGACAAAAAGGTAAATGCCAAGAAATTTAAAGGTATGAAAATTGTAGCAACCATGACTAGCCATTTAAATTGTGAAAAAGTAAAGATAAAGAAAAATTTACAAAGAACGTTGAGTTCTATGATTGATTGGATTCTCAACCAAAAGTAATATATGGTTATTTAAAGGCCATGGGATACAAACGATTATTGTTTTTAAATGATTACTTTCTAATCCTATTTGCAGAACAAATAACTTTATAATCGTATTTGCAATCACAAGAAATTACAACAACATTTACCCATACGAAATTATGAAATCCTAAAATAGTGGTGTAAAAATTTCAAATAAAGGTTCGAAATGCCATTATATTCTCAAAAGAGAGTTTAAAGTATATTTTATTTTAAATAAGGGTCCGAAGCGACTTATTCAATCTCAAATAAGAGCCTAGCTCTCTGACCGGTCGAATCTGTAATAACCAGCAAGCACATCCATCTCATGTGTTGATTTCGGCAACATGGTTAGGGGTCATTTTTGTCTGAAAGCATTTCTTTTCTTTTCTTTTTTTTTTTCATTATTCATTTTACCGTTCACCATCTTCTTCCTTCTTTTTTCTTCTTCTACACCATGCCGAGCAAGCTCGAGCCGTAGGTGCACGTGCGGTTGCAGGTCTTCAGGCTCACCGTCTAGGCAGTCCTAGGTCTTAAGCTCACCTCTAGATTCGACGATGGCTGCTTGTCCAAGGCTGTAAGCCTTGATGGGCTGCAAGCCTTGACGGTGAGGTCGAGTTTATGCCTATAGATTTGGAGCTATGATCTGGCGATGGCACCTTGTCAACCAATCTTGTGGTGACGGTGAAGAATGGAGGAGAATGCCCTGAATAACGGATTGTGACGATGGCGTGACAACGACAACGACCGTCGAGGCTAAGTTGATGGCTCTGGCAAGATGAGTAGGGGACACGAACTAACACCGGTTTGGTCTGAATTTCTCATGGTGACTTGGATTGATAAAACGTGATGAGAGTGAGGGAATTGGTTGTGTTGGCTGTGAGCCCAGTGATGGTCCAAGCTTGAAGAAGATAAATTTCTGTTTGAAGTTTACTAAAAGAGAAAAAAAGAGTTTCTATTAGAAGAGGGCATCTCTTGGTGTTGAGATGAGGTGTGCGGATAACGTGCTGTTGTTTTCTATCAGAAAAGGACATCTCTTGGTGTTGACCGTCTTTTTCTTACCGCGAGCCAAGCATTTTCCAATTGAAAACCAAAATTCATGGGGTATTATTATTTTATTATGGAATGACAAGATCCAGAAATATTGAATTAGGGAGTGTTTGATAGTCATTTTATTATTGGGAACAATTTCTGCTTAGAAATAGTTTTTTTTTTAAATCTGTTTCTTGGATGAACTTCTACGGATTTGAATGTGTTTGGTAACCTTACAAAATTTTTATTCCTAGAATAGAAATTATTTTGGTGTGACTCAAATTTTTCTATGAGTTAGAATTTGTTTTAATTTGTTTTAAAATTTTATTATATATTTTTTTCTTTTCCTTTTCTTGTTCTTGTTCCTCTCTCTAGATATATAAACAAGGAAACCAATACTTGTTCTGAATATTGATAAACCTGGCAAATATCTTAAATCTACTAAAATTATTGGTAAACAATACTGAATATTAGGAAAGTCTCAATTCGTTTAATTCAAACTTGAAAATTTTCAAATATGAAATTCAACTTATACTGGCCCTTTCCTACATCTATTATGGGGTTAAATTTAATGATGGTCATTCTACCCACTGATGTAGTGATGATAGTTATCTATTTAATCTCAAAGCATCGTATTCCGATAATCATATTAAATACTATTTTGAGTGTAGAAAATTGCAAATATTACATAGGATTTTAGAGCCTCTTGGAATATGTTGATTATCGACCCTTTCAAGATGTGGTTTCCATAAAAATGTACAATAACACATTTGTCTAACCCCAATTATTGTTGAACTTCTTCGACAATATCTGCTAGGTTCGACTGTGAATTTAGTTGGCCATCTTGCCCCCTAGGTGGTAAAGTTGATCTTGTCGAGTAATCTATGTTAAATGGCATGTTAAGCTTAGTAAATATATTAGCCCCTTTGAGTGGCATGGGTACACTGACTGGTCTTATGTTTTCAACGTTTGGCATTGGTCCATTTTTTCAACCATTTTGGTTTGCGAAATTGTTAATTTTATTCCGATTATCAAGATTGACATCAATAAATTGAAAGAGAGACTAGGAATGTACCCTGTTACCACTGGATTGAGTTGGAATAATAGTGGATGATTAGATAGTATGACCTTGGTAAAGCATCATTCAAGCATTGATCACAATTGGTTTGATCACATTCGATATGTAACTCATGATGTAATTAACTGTTTTATTTTTGCAGTTCTTCAGCCAATATTCTCATGGTAGATGCCATACTGGATTTTGGAGTAGCATCCTTTAACTGCTTATCTATATGATGCATTAAAAGATTAAGATCTCCTTTTGGTTACCCTCTGCCACTTAACTAGTGGCAAAGAACTCCAAATGTGCGGCAGCCTCATTGCCACTTTGTGGTAATGGTTATTGTTTTCGGCAACATTGTCGAGCACTTACTGATTTCTCGTTCTTGCCATTGCCATCTCCTTGAGATCAATAAAATGCTTCTTACCAAGTGTGCCAAAAAGATATTTTGTTGAAAAGTGTCAAGGAAATATCTTTCTAAGTATTGATGGATTGAGGAGCGAATCGACAAAGGTTGTGAACGGTCCTTTGTTAGTTTTGGACAGAAAAGTAAATGACAAAAAATTTAAAAAATACAAAAATTAGAGGCAATCACGACCTATCATTTAAATTGGGAAAAAGTAAAAATAAAGAAAAATTTGCAAAAAAATATTAAGTTCTGTGATTGATTGGAAATCTCTACAAAGATTACAATGTGGCTATTAGCCTACAGTTGATGGTTACAAAGGACCATTAAATTTAAAAGATGACTTATTAATCCTATCTTTAGAACAAATAACTTCCTAATCTTATTTGCGGTTACAAGAAGTTACAATAACACATATCTACAAGAAGCTACAAAATCCTAAAATAGTGGCTTTAAACATATTTGCCTAACAGTTACCTATTATCTAGTAACACTTATCTAAAAAAAGTTACATATTCGAAAATATTGTTATTTGATAGTTACATGTAGATGTTTATGACTTCATCACTGATATTTGTTGTCAATAATTTTCTTGCAAGTTGTCGATATTGTTCTTTATATCGATGGCAATTGTTGTTCACCAAACTCTTTTATTATTGACTAGTTTGTCATTTGTCGATTATAACTACAAGTATGTTATTTTTGGGTGTCAACAACTGTATTTCATGTGCTTTTGATATGACTAAAGATTCAAATTGTCTCATATTTTGATGATTCAAACCTTTACATTAATTGATCATACACTCAACTTTTCGAAATTCTAATGCATTGTCTTCTTTTATCTTTGAATCCGTGTACTTTTAATGTGATAAAAAATTAAATTGTAATCTTTCACACTTGATTAATATAACATCTCTTGGCCAAAGAAAAGCTAGCGTTAGATTAACATGGAATATTGTTTTTAATTTGGGGTGCGTTTATTTAAATGAAAATTTCATAATGAAAGAATATTTTTTAAGAAAAATGGTTAATTTTCATTTGTTTGGTAATTAGGGAGAGTGATTTCATTTTTACTAGAAGGGAAGTTATTTTCCTCCAATCTAAACTTCTTGTTTTCAATCCGTGGAAAACGTTTTATCATGACCTTTCTTGAGGTGAATCACTGATTGGAAAGTTAATGGATTACTAAACCAAAAACTTAGCGTGGACTCTTCCAAGCCTTATCAATCACAACCTTGGGATTTTGATTTAATCAGTTTAAACAAATAATTTAGTTCAGTTAAGAGTCATCACTAATCTACCATGGATCGATTAGAAACTCATGTAAAGCGTGGGAGGACACTTTACTCATTCAAACCATTATATATACGAGGACTTGATTATGTTAGGTTAATCTAACATTCTTTCAAATATTTTGCAAGCAATTTTGGTCAAATTTAAACCTAAACCACTAATGTGGAAGGTAATTATGCGAGTGCACGATCAAGAAATTAACACTCAATAAATCAAAGCAATAAAGCATAAATAAAAAATAAATAAATCAAACCTCAAAGCCTTAAGTAAGCCAAAACACTACCTCACCATAACGTGGTTCCTATGAACCACTAGTGAAAATATGATACTTGAACTACTAAGCTATTGACATTTGACATGAACTAAAATATTTGAATGACCTTAATTTTAATTTTAATGACAGGTGAAATGAATATGAAATAACTTACTGTTTATTTAAATACCGCCTATATGCAATCTTAATAGGTTAATCCTATTATCCAACTATATGCTATGATTATTTTTGTGCTTTCTTAAAATTTAAACTATATTCTATGCATGATCCTAAAACATATAATTATCAAATAACATGCAATATACAGTGAAGATACATGACGAGGTTATGACGATGACATAAGTATCATGACATAATAATATGATAATCTGACAATGAGGATGTGGTAATGATAATGTGATGACGAAACTAATTCTATATGAAATATGTTTCTCTCTCTTTTTTTTTTTTAATTGTAATTTTCTCTAAAACTAAAACATTGAAACTTCTTGAAATATATCATATCCTAAATTAAATTAGGAAACGGTGTTACCGGGTAGGGCGACGGGGGTGCTGAGTGGCGGCCCTGGGGACGTCAAGGACTTGTCAAGGGCTGTGGAAATTCGCGGGAGCTCGAGACACCAGGAAGCAGCATGACTCGACAGGAAGACTTTTGGAACAAGCTGGAAGCAAAGCCTCGCGTTGAGAATCGACGAGCGGTGACGCGAAGTACGATGCGGTGCTGGCGGTGCAATTCGCGGTTATCAAAAACGTGCAAGGCAAGCAGCGACTCTTTTTCTCCATCTTGCGCGTCTCTGTTTTTTAATCAATCCCCGTAAAGGTGATGGGATCCAGAGTGGGTCAGTTCTCACTTTGGAAAAAGAATTCGAACCAGAATCGGGGAATTGGACAAGAAGGATCAATTCCCCCATCCACCGGTCCGCTCTAGAAACCGACGGTGATATCTCCTTTTCCTTTCTTCCTATTCCTCGCAAGACTTCGTGATGTTTCGGTTCATGTAGGAGAGGAAAATCGAGAGCCTCGAAGTAAAGTAATCAAGGCGCACAAACAAGCGAACACTTGGAGGGCGTCTTGGTCCAGAAGCTAGATCTAAGTGAGGTTCACAATTGTGAAACTCATAGGTAGAGTCACGGCAATCACATATATCAGACATGGATTCATGGCAATCCTTACCCTATACTTTGTACGAAGAATAGAAGGAAAAAAAAGAAAAAACAGAGCATTTAGTATTTTTCTTGATGAGATATAATTTTACAGTCAAGATCAGCTAAAAATGGAGGAGGTGGGAGTTGAGACTCAAGATGAGACTGCGAGAGGGAGGCGTCAAGCAAGAGGGACTAACGGAGGCTAGGCGTGCGCATTAGAGGGTCAGTTTGAGCCTTGAGGCAGTCAGGCTGTTAGGGTTGTCGGCTTCTTTCATTCTTACTCAAACTTTTAAAAAATATGTTTCAATAATAAGAACTGTAAAAAAATAATTATGAGCCCAGTCTACTCGTGAAGTCAATCGGTAACCGAATTGCATCACCTACTCCAATTTTTAGGAAGCGACTTATTCCTTTGTGATTTCGATTTGATTTGATTTTATTCCTTTGTGATTTCAATTTGATTCGATTTCAAGGTTCCCTCCAACTCATACCTTTTTATGAGGGGGAAAAGGTTGGGTCCTTTAAGAAAAATAAGAGAATTCACTTTCTTTTTGTGAGTGGGCACATAAGTATTTATTTTTCCTTAGTTATTCCTTGGTCTTGACTCTTAATTATATTTATGTCTAGATTGGCAGATTGCCTCTTCTGTCTCTTCATTTTTCCTTCTTTGGCCTCTTTTTTTGGGCATTGTGGACTTCTATTTTGCGAGCGTGTCCTAGAATAAAGTCCACAGCACATGAAAGGTTTAGAAAGTTCCCCGCGCCATATTACTTTTCCTATCTTAAATTCAAAGGATATCCTGATAAGGGAATTGAAATTATGCTCTCTCCTCTTCTCTTCGTAGCTGAAATATGAGACGCCTTTCCAATCTTAATAATGCAATATTCCCTTGACGTGAATTTCGGCCATCATGTGCAAGGCACACTGTAAATATAGAGAAGCTTGGCCAAATTTGTATCCCCTTGCGTGTGATCCAATCGTTAATTAGAATAGACCTCTTAATCAAATCTCAGTATTTCTCTCATTCTTAATCTTCTTGCGGCCGAAAAGTTGATGAAATAATGCGGGTAAATACACTAGAGTGCCAAAAGTTATGTATGGCGCTTACTTTGGTACAAAAAGCTTATTTTGGATTACTTTAAGTGCCAATAAATTTGAAAAATGATCATTTCTGTACCAATGCCAATCTAATTAGCTGAAAATCCAACGTGACACTTTTTTTTATTAATTTTTGAAGCTGACGTGGCCTATCGGAAAGTACTACAGTTAGCATCCAAATAACAAAGCAACACCGTTTGCCGTCTTTTTACCTAGTAAGAACCCTAGATCCTCAAATTGAGAGAGAGAGAATGCATAGGCTTCCTCCTTGTCTTCTTCCCTGAAGAACAATACTAGCAACAGCACCAACAGTGACACCAACGGCACCAACGGCGACACCAACAGCAGCTACTTCGACCCCCCCTTCTTCCTCCTCCTCCTCCTCTGCCCTCGCCTCCTATTTTTCCTGCCACTTCTTGCTTGAGCAACAATCTCAACCTCTCTTCGCTCACCTGGTCGAGCAACTACAATGACAGCCAAGCGATGGTGGCTGAGCGACAGCGGGTGAACGACTAGGCGAACAATGGTGGCCAAGCGACGGCGAGCGGACAACAAAGAAACTCTAATTTTAGTCCCCATATTAGTTATATGACATTGTTTTTGTGAGGCTGTCCACGTATGACGACAAAATGATGTCGTTTCTTAAGAATGATGAAAACGACATTGTTTAAAATTACCGCAAGTTTTTTTTTAAATATAAAAATCACATAATTAATTTGGCTAGTATCTCTTACCAGTGGCACCAAAGTAATTGTTTTTTCTCCAATTTGTCACTTATCCGAGAGAAACTTTTAGCATCAAAGTGAGTGCCGTACAGATCTTTTGGCACTTCTATTGTACTTTTCCCAAATAATGCCCTATTGCCTTCAATTTTGGTCAAATTTCCTAATTTGGCATCCATATTATGAATTTCAGCCACCATATGAGACTAAATGACTAAAGGACTTGGACTAATTTCCACTTGATGGCTTAATCCAATTAATTCACTTAAGCTTCGAAACCTTCCAGCACCAGTCTAATTAGAATGCAATTATATGAACCTGTTATTACTAATGCTATTAAATGATGGATGCTCCTATTATGCAATTAAAGAATATTCTTTTGTTTGGGGTTAAAGACCAACTCTTGGTTTTTTGTGCCATAAATACTTAAATGAGTCATCAAAATTTAGGCGGCAACAAATTTTTTTTTTTTGGCAAATCGATTAGTTTTCCATTATAAAAGATGGCAAAAAATCGAAAAACAATTCCTTAGAAATAGGTTTTCTTTAAAGAACTAGACCCATAACGTCGTGTGCCTATAGAACAAATATGTACATGTAAATTAAACGTTTGATGCATCATCCAATTTATATGTGTAGATTAGACGTTGGATGCATGATCATTAGCATCACCTATTGCCATATAGTAGTCGATACATTTTTTTTATCTTTTTGGTTGGTCCTACTCTACTCCTATTCTAACTTTCACTCTCAGACTTTTACCTTGCCTCACTGTAGAGCGTAGGAGTCGAAACCCACACTTGAAACTAAATCGTCCCCATCCCAATTTCTCTAAGAAAGTGGGGATTCGAACTCTCTACCTTCCCCTTCGATATTGGAAGGGTGGCCACTGGGGCAAACCTCAATGGTAGTCGATACATTCCAATTGATGCTAAATCACAATTGAGGGACTAAGGGAGGCATTAAGGCGTGCACGTGAGAAGCTCAGGCCTAGGCAATCAGGCCTTAAGGGTTGTCCGCTTCTTTCAATTTTATTCAATTTTTAAAAAATGTTTTAATAATAAGAATTGTAAAAACTTATTATGGATCCGGTCTACTCCTGAAATCAATTGGGAACCGAATCGTATCACCAATTCCAAGTTTTAAGAATCAGCCTGTTCCTTCCTGATTCCTATTTGGTCCCATTTCAATGCTCACCCCCAACCCAGTCCCTTGTTGACACGTGTGTCCTCTCTTTTACGAGTGGGAAAAAGTTGGGCCCTCAAGGAAAATAAGAAAATTCCCTTTCTTTTTGTGAGTGCATCCATTTGTATTTCTTTTTCCCTAGTTTTTCCTTGATCCTGACTCTTGATTATATATATTTCTCCAGATTTGCCTCTTTTGTCACTTCACTTTTCCTTCTTCGGCCTCTTTTTTGGGGTATTGTGGACTTCTATATTGTGAACGTGTCCTAGAATAATGTCCCCAGCTCATGTAGGTTTAGAAGTTTCATGCACCGTATTACTTTTCCTAATTTAAATCCAAAGGATATCCTAATCAGGGAATTGAAGTAATTCTCGCTCCTATTCTCGTTGCAATAGGCCCCCCCACCGCTTTCCAAATTTAATAATGCAATCTTCCCATGATATGAATTTCGGCCATCATGTGCAAGGCACAGTGTAAAAATAGAAGAGCTGGGCCGAATTTTGTATCCAAATTAGAATACACCTTTTAATCAAATCTCAATATTTCTTTCACTCTTAATCTTTTTTGGTCGAAAACTTGATGAAATAATGTCCCTTCGCTTTCAATTTTGATCAACTTTCATAATTAGGCATCCATATTACGAATTCAGCCACCATATGAGATTAAAGAGCTTGGGCACTAATTTCCACTTGATGGGCTTAATCCAATTGATTCACTTAGGCTTGGAACCTCCATGCACCGATCCAATTAAAATGCAATTATATGGGCCAATAATTACTGCCATTATTAAATGACAGATGCTCTAATTATGCAATTTAACAAGAGGATCCAGACTCACTTCTAGTTTCTATGACATGAATGCCTCAATGGATTGCTAAAATTTAGGTATTCGTATATTTTCCGTAAATCGATTAATTTAGTAAAAAATCGAAAACCAATTCCTTGAAAACTATTTTTCCTTCAAACAAGCAGACTCACTAGCGTCGTGTGCCTATTAAATCAACCTGTATTTGCAGATTAGACAGACAGCACATCTATCATTAGGATTGTCAATTGCCACGTAGTAGTCGATCCATTTCAATTCACGCTAAATCACAATTAAGGCCATCCAAAGCTCGCAATTTTTCTTGGTAATATCCGAGAGCGATGATTACCTTCTTCGTAGACAACAAGCTAACTTATATTCACCGTCGACAAGCGTACATCAAGAAGAAGACTTTGAACCCTCTTGATCATCATTAATTCAATTCGGATAAACGGAACGGAACTCAACGACTTACTTTGTGATTTCATGCCGCGCGCCCCATTAGAAATCTCTGGTCAGCCGAGACAAAGCAGGCCGTCACGGGCTGACGGTCGAATCCCCACCTGCGGCCCGGACACACTTCGGGTGCACCTCGTACCCACAGTCCACGCACAGATAAGCCCATCCGTCCCCCTGCTCGTCGCAGTCGCAGCATATGAAGGGCCCGCCGCCGGTGCCGTCTGAGACCAGGGTGAGCTCATGGTGGTGGCCTGCGTGGAGCTCCGACCTCGGGAGGCCCTTTGCCTCCTCGTCCATCTGCCTGTGCAGCGACTCCAGCTGGGCCTCTGTGAAAGCATTTCACGTATGGATTTAACTATTACTACTCAGTCTTCGATACAATAAAGCGGCCGATTGGATTGCTAAAGTTCATCCTGCCGGCTCTCTCTTGACAGACTAGATTATAAATTTCCCTGAATCCCTTTAGTTGATCTTATGTTTGGACCTTAAAGCCTTTCATAATTTGTCAAATTCGGTTCAGAAATGAATATCTGCTGTTCTGATCCCAAAAAAATAAAGAGGATGGGGACACTTACCAAAATTCTTGCACTTGTTGCAGGTCAAGCTAGATTATCCAAATGAATACCTGACTTCAATCTCGAGCCATATAAGAGACGACCAAACTCCTATTGTCATTCAATCTCTCAAATTCCATACCAACATAATGACATATGGACCATTTGGTTCTGAACAAGGGGAATCTTTTCATATCCCACAAGTTGATGGGGCAGAAATTGTTGGGTTCCATGGAAAATGTGGCAAGCATCTTGATTCAATTGGAGCACACTTTGGGCCAATTTCTCATGCTTATCCTTTTGAAGTTGTGGGACCATTTGGGGGTAGTCATGGTATGGACATTTGGGATGATGGGAAATACACAGATGTAAGGAAAATTGTCGTAGGCTTCGATTCAGTAGTCAAGTCTATCTCTACTTTATATGACAAGTATGGACATCCGGTTGGTCCCCTCTCACGTGGCACAAATGAAGGAGGCAAAACATATGAGGTAAGTCATTAGTATTCTTGTTTCCTTTTTTGGATTGTATGGCCGAGTTGCGCTTGATTAAGCTATCGGGAAATAGATGGGCCCAAAAGGTGTTAATATTAAAATCAGAAGAAATGAAACATTACAAATCCAAGAAAAGCGAGCATAATAGTCGTCCTTAGATACATGTGATGTTCATATATTCGATCTCATTTCCTGAACTATTGTCTTGCTTTCCTCACCTCTTCGAATTTTGATTTTTTTTTTCCCAGATTAAACTGGACTACCCACATGAGTATTTGACTTCGGCCTCAGGCCACACAGAAAAAGCTTCTGGAGTTGTCATCCTTAAGTCATTAACAATCCATACTAATGCAAAGAGTTATGGACCATTTGGAACAGCAGATGGAAGGTACTTTTCATTTCCATACACCGGCGGTAAGATTGTCGGGCTTCATGGGAGTTGCGACGGCCCTCGTCTCGAGTCCATTGGAGCTTTCTATGAGCCGATTCCTCATACATATCCTGTTAAGGTTTTTGGGCCTTTTGGAGGTGCAGGTGGAGATTCCTGGGATGATGGACAATATGCTCATATAAAGAGGATTCTTGTCCGCTACGAGTGCTCCATTAATTCCATTGATTTTGATTATATCAACGTGGATGGTTCTATTCGATCCACTAGGCATGGTTCTAAACTCCAGGGACGTATTTATGAGGTTGGTAAACTCATTTCCTTTATTACTTCTCAATGTAAGGATCAAATAAAATTTGCGGTAAGTGAATAATTCTATTTTGTAATTGATTGAATCAGTCCCTAGGACTTCTATAATTAAGTCGTTCCTTGGCCAGATTTTTCCGGCACGGAATTTGTAACGATCCTTATAAAAACAATTAAAAGATGGTTGCTTGTGGTTTTCAAAGGCAATGCCACCTGAGAAAAAAACTTTTATCAGTTCGATTGTGATTTTTTTGTTTCTTTTTGAAGGAGCGGATTTAAAATCCCGGCGAGGAAAAGAAAAGTCGATGATGATTTGCATCACCTTTCCAATTGATATTATTGATTTGCCTTATTTCCCAGGAATACTAGCTAGCGGTTCTGCTGATTATATGTGAAATACAATGATTTACATCCATTGGACCACTAAATGATTTTTTTCAATTTACTTCCGATTTGCAGGTTATATTGGATTACCCCTTCAAGTCTGTGGGGTTATTTCAGAGTTCAAGTGGGTCAATTTGGGAGCTCTATCCCTTTGACCGTTTGGAGTTATTTCGGAGTTCAAGTGTGTCTTGTTGGGATGATGGCAATGAGCATACCAATGTAAGGAAAATCATTGTTGAATTTGAAACAAGTAAATGGCCATTCATCCTATTAAAATATGTCTCGAGTTTAAGCCCGAAGTAAAACGATGAATTTTGAAAATAAATTAAATTAAAATAAAAGGAGATGAGTACACGAATTAGTCTGGTTGACGTCATATTATTAGAGATAAAGCTGGTCAACAAACTTTGGAAGTAGTTGACCGATGCAGTCTGTTCCTTCATGGAGTTGGACGAAAAAGGGAAAGTCCAATCTTTCTTTCATGTTGACCGAATCTTGGATTATTCGGTTTCTTCCATGCACGCAATTCTCTGGCGGTTATATATATATGCTCGTGGGACTCTCTTCAGCGAAGCCACATCTTGAAGCGCCGCGTGAGTGCTTGATGTTCCGCCGTTATTGATGCAATCAAACTTGAAGCACCAAATATCGAGTGCTTGAAAGTGGGCTTGTTGTTTTTCGTTTGTGCAATTACATCTGAGAAGAATTAGTGTTTGTAGTCGATTAAATCTTGAGGTAAGATTTGCATGTAATTCCTTCGTGAGATTGAGAGATTATTTTAGAGGAATTTCAGGGCTAAACACCGCACGCGTTATTGGGTGTAATTGGGGCTTGGAAAACACTGAGAGAGTGTTTGAGTGACTCGAGTGTGTAATCTCCTTGTATCGCTTGATCTATAATGAAATTCGATGCTGCTCTCTCCGTAGACGTAGATCTTTACGACTGAACCACGTAAATCTGATGTTCGATTTATTTTCTTCATTTGTCTATATTATTGTTCGATCGCTCGCTTTATTGCAACACATCCGATCAATTTGGTTTTAGTACGAAGAGGAGAATAAAAAATTGTGGCAATCAGAGGCATATGATGGAGTTGATGGAAACACATTAAATATAGGTAGGAACGTCAATATCCATACGGTATGTTCCCTTAGATACAAATATTCTGTAAAATCCTTACAGAACCCTCATAGCCTACGATGGCGGGAGACTCTTTTGAGACTTAAATCGTGAGTTTGATGGTTGTGTCTATTAATGCAGATTGAAATACATGATCCAGATGAGTATCTACTTCTGTATCCAGGGTCAGGTTGGGTGGCATTAGATCCCTCACGTTTCAAACTAACAAAAGAATGATCGGACCTATTGGTAAAGAATGGGGCAAACACTTCTCATCTCCTGCAACGGGTAGCAAAATCGTTGGATTTTATGGGATGAATGGAGAACAACTTGAAGCGGTGGGAGCGTATTTTGAACCAATCTCATGTCTTTACCCAATCAGGTGGATGTGTTTGGGATGATGGGACATTCAATGGTATGAGGGAGATTGAGGTAATGTATGACTCTGTTATCCGTGGCATTATGTTTGTTGAAAATATGTCTCGATTTGAGCCCGTTGAACGAGAATACATGAACTCGATCACGTGCGAGTCAGCAGAAAATGTGGATTGGCCGAAATTGTCAGAAGATCGCATGCGGATCTATGAGCTGCAAGCGTGAAGAATGGACAAAGCATGCAGCCGCGTGAGGGGAAGACCATTATTTTATTCTACCTCTTTAATTGCATGCACATGGACGTGCATGCATGGTGAATGGACGTGGAAGACTAAAGCCAATTGTGGGCTTGTTTTGTCTTCTTTCTTTAACTCCTTGCTTCTTATTTTATTCATCTGCAGACAACCAAAGGAAAGAAGGAATAAAATATTACTTGAAGGAGTTGAATGTCGTGGAGATGGTCTTGGAAGACGGTGGCCATCCTTCTTTCGCGCTTGAATTATGGGCGCATGTTTTCTACCTTATTAAATGCGTCCCATGCATGCATGCGTGCCCGTGAATTTTGGTGGGCGTCGAGTGCTGATTGCGGGCGCCTGAATGGCTTCACATTTTCTGTCTTACTTCGTCCTTAAAAGGCAGAGGAGCGAAGGAGAAGATGGCGCCGAGTTGAGTTATTTCGGTGGCCGAGAGAGAGCTGAAGATCTGGTGAGAGAAGTCGTGAGACTTCCTGGAGAAAAGCCAGAAGCTCTCGGCAGAGAGAGTTTTTCTCGTTGAAATTACATCCGAGTGTTTTAGCCAGTTAAATTCTTGTGAGTAGAATTTGTATAATTCCTTGAGTGAGGTTTCACTAGGAATTATGAGGGGCTAAACACTTGTGTGAGTTATCGGGGTGTAATTTGGGGCCGGGAAACACCGAGAGTGTGTTTGAGTGCTCGAGTGATTGTAATCTCCGGTGTATCGCTTGTTTCTATAGTGGAATTCCGTGCTGCTCTCCCGTGGACGTAGGTTCCGATATTCGGGCCGAACCACGTAAATCCGGTGTCTGATTTCCTTTCCTTCATTCCGACTATTTTATCCGATTCGCTTGGTCCGTCTCCGTATTCCGCGCGCGCAACAACAAGTGGTATCAGAGCCTGGTTTGGCTGACGTGAAGCGAATTGGTGACTATGGAAGAAGGAAAGGTGAGAATCGACCAATTTGATGGGAAGGATTTTGCTTTCTGGAAGATGCAGATTGAAGATTGTCTGTACCAGAGAAACTTGCACTTGCCCTTATCCGGGGAGAAACCAGACTCGATGAAGGATGCCGAGTGGGAATTGCTGGATAGACAAGCGATGGGTGTTATTCGGCTGACGTTGGCTCGTAACGTCGCATTTAACATCGTGAAGGAGAAAACCACTGCGGGACTAATGAAAGCCCTGTCAAATATGTACGAGAAACCCTCTGCGATTAATAAGGTCTATTTGATGCGATGTCTGTTTCACTTAAAGATGGGCGAAGGTACGTCAGTAGCTGAACATATCAACGGATTCAATGAGGTCGTTAACCTATTGAGTTCGGTTGAGATTAACTTTGAAGATGAGGTACGTGCGTTGATTTTATTATCTTCATTGCCACGATAGTTGGAATACTACATTCTTTTGCTGTTAGTAATTCCTCGGGTCAAGAAGTTTGACATTTGATGAGGTTCGTGATTTGATTCGAGTGAAGACATTCGTAGGAAAGAATCGGTGAACCCGTGTCTCTGCTTTAGTAGGTGAAGGTAGAGGAAGAACTAGCACACGTGTTAGCGGGAACATGAAGCAGACGAAGTCAGTCTAGGACTCGGTAAGATTGTATGTTGGAATTGTGGCAATAGTGGGCATCGTAGAAGAGACTGTTTTAAGCTGAAAAATGAAAAGGGTAAGGGAATTAGAGTTGAGTCTACGAAAATGTTGCAGCTGTAGCTGAGAATGATTCCCGATGGTGTCGATTGTGTCTTGTCTGTCACTGAGGATTCGTCATTTGACGGATGGATAATGGATTCTGGTTGTTCATTTCACGTTACACCAAATAGGAACTGGTTTATCACTTATCAGTGCACGGGTAGTGGTAAAGTCCAGTTAGGGAACAACGCTGAGTGCGATGTTGTGGGTGTTGGTGATATTAAAATCAGAATGCATGATGGTATTGTGAGGACATTGACTGGAGTAAGACATGTTCCAGAATTGAAAAAGAACTTAATTTCCTTGGGTGCCCTAGATTCAGCTGGTTGCAGGTATTTTTCAGAAGGTTGAGTTCTGAAGGTTGTTCGAGGTGCCCTGGTGATAATGAAAGGAATCAAGCACGGAGGCCTGTATAAACTTCAAGGTGAGACGGTGACAGGTTTTGCCCCTGAGACGTTGGATGCATCTGTTCGAGAGTCTTTTGACTGCTCGAGGAAGACCTGGGTGTTTGTGCAGATGCACAAGTTTGATGCTGGTGTCAGGATCACGCGGTCGAGAGCTTTGATCGAGACGAGAGGCGGTAAGTCGATCAAGCATGTGCGGACTGACAATAGCATGGAGTTCTGCTTGGAGCTGTCAAATAAATTCTGCATGAAAGAGGGCATAGTGAAACACCGCACTAGTGCCAGTAAATCACAACAATTTGCAGAATTGATGAGCAGAACATTACTAGAGACGGCCCGTAAAATGATCTCTAGTGCTGGTGTTGCTAGGAGAATCCTAGCTGATGTGCTTAGTACGGTAAGCTGCACAGTGAATAGATCCCCATCAACTGCTATTGAATGGCGGACTCCTGAAGAAGTGTGGTCAGGTAACGTTGCTGGTTATTCTATTTTTAGAATGTTTGGTTGCCCATGTTATTTTCGAGTGAGTGATGGTAAGCTCGATGGGAGGGCAAGGTGCATATTCCATGGCTATGCACAAGGTGAGTGGGGCGATCAGTTGTGGTGCCCGGATATAAATTCACCGTTGACAGCAGAAAAGTTACCTTTGACAAGTCTCCGCATTTCCGGATAGGAGTGTTTTTGGCGGTGTTAATACGGATCGGACGGTGTTCAGCTCAAGGTGGAGTTGCAACCGGAAACTCCCGAGGTAGCGGGTACTAGCGGAATAATCGACACGGATGATGCTTGTAGCGAGGTGGAGCCAATAGAGCCAACGATTGCTTTGTAGCTGCTGAATTTGACAAGGTGCGTGTTCGACCTTCCATCGGATATGGAAGCAATGATGGTTTTGCTTTATCTGTGATACAGGAGGTTATGTCGGAAAATCCTTGTGGAGTAGCTAATTATGCAGGTGGAGTTGGTGTCTTGATGAGGTCCACGATTATGGAAAAGTTCAAGCGCGGCTTGAACTTGGAAGCACTCTGTGGCGGTTGAGCTCATTGGGGCTGTGGGAGAGTAGTAGCGAGGTGTCCACTGAAGCGATTATGATTTGGCTCAAACGTCGAGCCAAGGTGGAGATTGTTGAAAATATGTCTCGATTTGAGCCCGTTGAACGAGAATACATGAACTCGATCACGTGCGAGTCAGCAGAAAATGTGGATTGGCCGAAATTGTCGAAGATCGCATGCGGATCTATGAGCTGCAAGCGTGAAGAATGGACAAAGCATGCAGCCGCGTGAGGGGAAGACCATTATTTTATTCTACCTCTTTAATTGCATGCACATGGACGTGCATGCATGGTGAATGGACGTGGAAGACTAAAGCCAATTGTGGGCTTGTTTTGTCTTCTTTCTTTAACTCCTTGCTTCTTATTTTATTCATCTGCAGACAACCAAAGGAAAGAAGGAATAAAATATTACTTGAAGGAGTTGAATGTCGTGGAGATGGTCTTGGAAGACGGTGGCCATCCTTCTTTCGCGCTTGAATTATGGGCGCATGTTTTCTACCTTATTAAATGCGTCCCATGCATGCATGCGTGCCCGTGAATTTTGGTGGGCGTCAGTGCTGATTGCGGGCGCCTGAATGGCTTCACATTTTCTGTCTTACTTCGTCCTTAAAAGGCAGAGGAGCGAAGGAGAAGATGGCGCCGAGTTGAGTTATTTCGGTGGCCGAGAGAGAGCTGAAGATCTGGTGAGAGAAGTCGTGAGACTTCCGGAGAAAAGCCGAAGCTCTCGGCGGGAGAGAGTTTTTCTCGTTGAAATTACATCCGAGTGTTTTAGCCAGTTAAATTCTTGTGAGTAGAATTTGTATAATTCCTTGAGTGAGGTTTCACTAGGAATTATGAGGGGCTAAACACTGTGTGAGTTATCGGGGTGTAATTTGGGGCTGGGAAACACTGAGAGTGTGTTTGAGTGCTCGAGTGATTGTAATCTCCGGTGTATCGCTTGTTTCTATAGTAGAATTCCGTGCTGCTCTCCCCGTGGACGTAGGTTCCGATATTCGGGCCGAACCACGTAAATCCGGTGTCTGATTTCCTTTCCTTCATTCCGACTATTTTATCCGATTCGCTTGGTCCGTCTCCGTATTCCGCGCGCGCAACAACAATGTTTGTGTACGACAAGAGTGGTGAACAAGTTTGCTGAGTCATGCACGGTAGCCGCACCGGACAATTCAAGTCCAAGGTTAGCGCTTGTTTTTCCCTGTCCGATTTGAAACTATTTATTGACTCATTTCTTATTGGTCGATATGATATTGAAATTTGTTGGATCACATGACTTAGTAAATTGGACTTGGCAAATAAGTCTTGTTGACACCACTAGGATTTCCTTGTGAGATTATATAGGTTAAATTGGATTATCCATGGGAGTACTTGATATTGATCTCTGGTTATAAGCAAGAGGATGGCGACGACGTCAATAATGCTATTGTCGAGTCGCTTACATTTCACAGTAATAGAGGAAGACATGGTCCCTTTGGCAAGGACACGGGGAAGCACTTTTGGTATCCATCGACCGGAAGCAAAATTATCGGCTTCTATGGAAGATGCGGCGAGGCTCTCAATTCGATAGGAGTGTATGCGGAGCCCCTACCGCACCTGTATCCTTTCAAAACTATTGGACCCTTTGGAGGTACCGGTGGGACTCCATGGGATGATGGAGTGCATTATGATGTGAGGGGGTTTGAGATCAATGCCGACTTGGTAATTCACTCCATCCGAATTCTGTACGATGACAATGGTTCCTTCGTCATATGCTGTCATCGTGGCAGAGAAGAACACCAGTCTTCAAGGCACCAGGCTAGTCCATATCTCAATCCCTCTCTCTTAGCTTTTCGGTCTTTTTTCTGTCTGCAAGTTATTCATGTAGACGTTGCTTCTCATAATGTCCTCAGCTTCATGTAGCACGGGTTCATTTCATCGAAACTGAGGCTCTTCTTCTCGCATCCTACATCTAGAGTTCAAGCTTCAAACCTTCATACATTTTCACAAGTAATACATGTTTGGCTTAGCTCCTTTTTTTTTTTTCTTTTTTCTTTTTTTGCAGGTCATGCTTGATTATCCCAAGCAGCGCCTAGTTTCGATATTGGGTTACCGGAAAGGAAATGAAAACAGTCCTGATACTACCATCTGCGACGTGAAAATACATACGACGAAGACCACTTACGGGCCGTTTGCATGGAAATCATGGTTAAAGGATGAAGGTGATTTCCATATCCCATCGGCATTAGGTGGTGGCAGGATTGTTGGCTTCTTTGGAAAGGCAGGATCACATCTTAATTCTATTGGAGCGCGCTTGGAACCATACTAGACTAAAGCCCTCCCACCCGAAGCTTTTTGTTTTTCCCCTACCTTGGCTTGTGATTTTAAGAATGTTCTTCAGAGAAATTGTTCGATCAATCATTAACCTATTGTATAGATGCGAATTTAATCCTATACTTTTTCAATTTTACCAATTTAATCTTAAATCTTTGCGCAAAATACCAATGTAGTCTTTTTGCCAATTTTTGCTGGAAATTGCTAATATGGTGGTATGCTATGTAGGATGACCGATGATAACTGGACCGTCACGTAAGAGTCGCGACCTTCCCAGAGGTGAATTGCTGAAGAGAAAGCTAATAGATTACTAAGTCCAAAAACTTATGTGGACTCTCCCAAGCTTATACTAATTGCAACTTCGAGATTGTTAATTTAATAGCTTCACATGCAAATTAGTTTATTTAGGAATCACCACTAATCAGTTATTAGTAGGTCGAATAGACATCTAAGTACAGTGTGTGAAAACACTTTAGTTCTATGAGCAAGAGATTCATGGATACGGGGACTAGACTATGTCTAATTAATTCAATGCCCTTTCGGCACTATTTCCCTTTATTTGAAAAATATCTTGTAGGCAATCTTAGTTAATTTTAATTTAATCCACTAACATGTGATATGTGATCACGGGGATGCACAAACAACAATTTGACAAAAAATAATCAAGGTAATAAATAAATAAATAAATTGTTAGAAATAAGGCTAGCCTCGATATCAAGCAAAGCATACCCTCACTAATTAATTTCCAAATATATGCAAAGTGTTAATTAAAAAATGCATGCATGGCCTAATCATGAATTCTAAATAATACACAATTCTAAAATATTCTTTTTGGGTTTGTTTTATTTTTTATTTTTTTTGTGTTTATGAAGACTAAACCATATGTAGTGCTGCCGTTACAAGTTACTTACCAAAAAAAAGCATATGTGCATGGGATGCGATTCTAATCTTTAAATATGACTGTATGACCTAATTTGACATGACATGCAACATGCAATCTATATAACATCATTCTAATGACAAGTAGAGTTAATGTGAACTATTCTAACATTATATGCATTTTAGAGATGAATGTACAAAAGGAGAACAAATAATCATTCATCTATTCATCTACCTTTCCTCCTATCTCTCGTTTCCATTATGATCTTATGTTCCTTTTCTCATCATGGCCATAAACTCCTCGTAATTGATTCTCCCATCCTGCATCCCATAGGTGGGATCATAATGAACCTGAGTCAGTTTGAGCATATAGGGTTCGAGAAATCAGAGTTAAGGCTCGAGGAAAGATTCAATACGTTGTCTGTGTCGACATCCTCGATGATCTCGTCGATGGTGGCTTCGTCCCCCATTCCGTATTGTGCCATAGCGTGTCTCAGCTCGTCTCTTGTGATAAACCTACAAAAGATTAAGCAAGCAGAAATGTAGGTTAAGAAAACAAGTAAATACAAAAGCTTTGAACACTAACAACACCGAGCATGATATGTTCTTGATTTCACCGAGCATGAAAGTGCAATTGATTCCATCTATCACGCTATCCAAAATAATGAGGTTCAACTTTTTTTTTTCTTTCGTGTAGAGAGTTTTTTTTTTTTTTTGTCAGTCCTACTCTATTTCTACTTTACACTCACTCTCAGACTTTTGCCCTGCCTCTTACAAGGCGTGGGGGTCGAAACCCACTCTTGAAACTTACGTGTCTCCACCCCATCCCCCTAAGAAGGTGAGGATTTGAACCCCTCACCTCCCCCTTCCATGTTGGAAGGGTGGCCACTGGGGCGAATCCCAGTGGTTGTGTAGAGAGTTAAATCAAAAGAAAACTACTATATT
Source organism: Eucalyptus decipiens (assembly GCA_014182575.1). NCBI lineage: Eukaryota > Viridiplantae > Streptophyta > Magnoliopsida > Myrtales > Myrtaceae > Eucalyptus > Eucalyptus decipiens. The sequence continues at coordinate 19,624,957 of CM024614.1, read as the reverse complement.
TTAAAAAGAAGATCGAGGGTTAAATTGAAAAGGGATTTTTCAAACAAGTCTTTTTTTTTTTTTTTTTTTTTGTCTGAGATCCATTGCTGCTGCTTTAATTACGATGGGCTGGAGGTTCAACTCGTTTTTTTCTTTCGTGCAGGGGGTTCAATCGAAATAAAAATACTGTATCTAAAAAGAAGATCGAGAGTTAAATCGAAAAGGGATTTTGCGACCGAGTTATTTTCCTTTGTCCGAGATCCTTTACTGCTGCTAACATTACCAGGGGCTGGTGCCCAGGAAAAGACTCAGAACCGACTCCCTCCTTGCCTTGATCTTTCGAAAAATTGTTGGCTAAGCTAAGCTAAGCTGGCCTAGATAGCGACTGCTGGTTTCCATTTTCTCCCACCTAGATACATTATTGGATTTTAATAAATGGCAGAGGAGGATTATTAATCAAGGAATAGTGGACTGAAAAGGACTTTTCACCCATCCACGGACTATACCATTCATTAGGAAATTCCAGGAGGGCTGCGGCTTCCTTGTCAGGGGAAAAAATCTTGCACAAGATCTTATCGCTCTTGCCGACCCACCTATGTGAAGGAGATAATGTACAACACGCACTCCGAGGACGGAGTTGAATATTCAAGAATATGAACATCGATATACCCACATCCCTGGAACGTGCAGAGAAATTGCAACACCCTTCGGTACACGACTTCGCTGCCTTGTTTCAAGTTTTTCGCCGTTTCAGATGAGCAAATTTCCAATATCTAATAGCAAAAGATCGATATCGTTCGCAGATATGTAACATGGTGATCTATGCACGTTCCTACTGGCTATATCACCACACCAGCGAAGCAATTTAACACTAGAGTTACAGAGAGAATTTGGAAAGAAGAAAATAATTTGCAGGAACAAAAAATGAATGTTCAAGAATGACGCTGTAACACGCATCCGAAGATGGAGTTGAATATTCAAGAACACGAATAGGGATATACCCAGATCACTGGAACACCTCTCGGTACACGACTTCACCACCTTGTTTCGAGTTTTCACCGTTTCAGATGAGCAAATTTCCAATATGTATTAGCAGAAGATTGATATCGTTCGCAGATGGTCATCTGTGCACATTCCTACTGGCTATTTCGCCACATACAGATTCTTTTTGCATGCCAGCAAAGCGATTCAACACGAGAATTACACAAAGAACTCGAAAAGAAGAAAATAATTTGCCGGAACAGAAAATTACAGAGCCAAGAGAAAGAACTCATGAGACGTGGATTATCCAATTTCAATTTGCTCTAACCGTGGCGGGTTGGTACAATTCGAGAGGTCTAGGAGGATCCATGGTCCTTCTCTTCCACAGGTTGATCTCTTTCCTCGATTGTGGATTCACCCTGACGCCACCGCCACCTACCGGAATTGGTGCAGAGAAAGGAATGATCACTTTATCATCCTCCTCTTCTTGATCACTCTCTCTCTTCTCTTCGTCCGAGTAGTAGTGATAGTAGTCTTTGCGGTCGGCGTCCAACACCGGCCCGACTTCTGCCGACCAGTCGAAGCTTGCCAGCGTGTCCCTCCCGCTCGCAAACCGTTTCATCTGACTCAAGGACGGGGCTCTGTCGGGAAGCAACGGTGGCTTCCGGCAATTATTTCCCGAAGTATCAGACGGTTTCTTCTTGCTGCCTCCTCTAGCTCTGTTGAATATTCTCTTTAACGTTGAGCTCTGCTTCTCGAGAGCATTACTCGATCTCGGAGGCTTATGGACATCCCGTTTCAACTTGGAAAATGAAGAAGAAGCAGATGAGGAGAAGGAAGAACGCTTATCAGCTGACGACGGCCACGATTTCTTGTTCTTGTGCTTGATCTGGCCCATGCACGAGACTTTCGGCGATGTGGGTTCGTTCACGTCGAAGTCTCGGTCATTCCTGTTCTTGGCTCGAGCTTCGTCGGGAATTAGGGATATGAGTGGACCGGAAAAACCTGTGCCGACATGGGATCTGAGCCTGCGCTTTGTGCTGTAAATGAGCTCCGACGAATATGAGGACGATGACGACGGCAGTCTCTTGTCTCGATCGGGGCTAAAAGGAGGGTTTTGGAAGAAGCTGATGGATGAAACTGTTCTTGGCAAGAACTTCAGCACCTTCTTGCTCTTTGGCTTGGCCTGTGATTTCTCCATCTTTGCAAACGAGGAGCTGCTCTTCTTTGAACGTACAGCCTCTTGTTGCCGAGCCATCTATATGTATACACACACACATATATAGAAGACAAGCAATCTCCGGAGCTGTTTATTGACTGCATCAAATGGTCAAAAGGGTCATGGTCAAAGGCGAAGGAGGCAAAAGGGCCTACTACCGCCAGCAGAATTAAATAAAAAACAGTTGGGCTGATGCATGGTCTTGTCTTCATACTTATACACAGTGCACTTCGAGTCAAGGCTTACGCAACCTCAGCATCCGATGTATGATTTGATCAACCAGTTGGAACATATCCTTGGAAGTACGTGAAGACGCGCTTACCCCGTTTCATTTTGCTTTCCCGTTTCTTGACTTTTAGAAGGTTTAAATCTTGAATGTTATGCGTGTGCAGATTAGGTTGAGTGCGCAAGAGGTTAAATGCATATGTCACGGGCCGATCAATTGGGATCGTGACCACGCAGCGACTCAGGCTATTTTGGATCACTAAACCAAGCCTTGCTCGATCGAACGTTCACTTGCTTGCACACCTAAATCGAGAGAGAGAAAGCTTCTCTACCCAGATTGTAGAGAGAGAAAGCTTCTAGAGAATCGTAGAGAGAAAAAGCTTCTAAAGAGAGGAGCTCTGGAAATAAATGAATTTTGTATTATTGAAATGTTGGATTGATACAAATGAGGGGGAGGGCACCTCTTCTTATACTTGAGGCCTTCTGATTACATCAATTGATTTAGAATTCTTTTGGCGGACGAGAACGCACCGGCTCAAATGGCAATTACCATTTACCGACATAAATAAAGAAGATTTCTAGAATACGGTCCAATGACGGTGCCGCTTGCCCTTGGAAAATTCTGGAAGGAGACTTGTTGTAAATCCCATCGAGTGCAGGAGGTCCTCTGCGTCACAGCACGGTCCTTCATCTTCGGAAACCTCTTGGCCGTGACATATGTGTCACGGAGAAAGATCCGGTCAAGGAAATGACCCACGGGTCGCTCGCTGGTCTTTCTTTTATCCGTCTTTGCACGTGAAAGTGCCGATGTTTGTCTAAATTAGGTGAATGATTTTCTTAGGGTTTAGCAGGAGGTTCTTCTTTCCCTCTTGACACACGTGCGCTCGACCCCTTGAGCACGAGGAGATCTTCTCCGTTCCCCAGGAAAATGTTGGGATACACGAGGAGATCTTTAGCGAGATCACAAGTTCAACGCAAGTGACTCTCAGAATTGTCATAGCTGGGACATCTCTCGTGTGTGGAGAGATTTCTCGACCGTAGGTATTTTAATGGAACCGCAATGATAGGTTCACAAACTTTAGAGCTTCAAGGAATACCGATGCAGAATAATTATGACTCAATCCAAATATTTTCTAGTGGATGTGCGGCCCCTCATGATAATATTTAGAGTGGTCATTATTGTCAAAAAGAAGAAAAAAATAAGAATATTGCAGCTCACAAACCTGTTGTCTCTCCATGCATGTGTGTGAAACTGAATAGAAAGATGTAGGGAAGATATATATTTTGCATTCCAATTCTCAGATGATTGATGATTTCTTACAACATAATAATTTGGAATAATTCATTGTGCAGGAATGCATTGGATTGTGCGTCACGTCGCAGTATTCGGATGTCGCCATATAATAATACTACATAATCTCTACATAGGCTTAATTATAGAGATGGATGTACAAAAGGAGAGCAAATAATCATTCATCAACCTTTCCTCTTATCTCCCGTTTCCATCATGATATTGAGTTCCTCTTCTCATCATGGCCACAAACTCCTCGTAGTTGATATTCCCATCCTGCATCACACAGGTGGGATCATAATGAACTTGAGTCAGTTGGGGGATATAAGGATCGAGAAATCAAAGTAAAAACTCAAGGAAAGATTTGATACTGTGTTTGTGTCGACATCCTCGAAGATCTCGTCTATGGTGGCATCGTCCCCCATTCCGTATTGTGCCATAGCTTGTCTCAGCTCGTCTCTCGTGATGAACCTACAGAAGGTTACGCAAGCCGAAATGCAAGTAAAAAATTCAAGCAAAATACAAAAGCTTTGGACCCTAACAACACCGAGCATGATATGTTCTTGATTTCACAGGTTTTGGAGTTCTGAGATACAGTGGCCCCTCAATTGTGTTTGCAGACCTTAATCTCTCTTCGAACAGCAGTCGTGAAATGTGCTCCGAATAAGGTAACTCACATTATTCTTGAGGCATAACACATTGGAGCCTAGCAGAATCAAGGTGAAAGCGACACTGACCCATTGTTGTCTTTATCGAAGTATTGGAAAGCCTTGAACAGATCATCTTCCTTCTCAAGCCTGTGGCGGTTAATCGTGGCAGTGATGAATTCGGTGTAATCGATGGCCCCACTCTTATCGACATCAGCCTGTTAAAAGAAATTCATTTTCGGAGTGACTTCCCAAAGAGAAAAGCTCCTCAACTGTACCTGGTTGTTCCACAGAGAAGAAGTGAAAGAGAGTTCAAATGATTGATTGTGCTTACAGCATCCATTAGCTGCCTGACTTCTGGTTCAGGGAGCTTTGATCCCAACCTAGACAATCCCGATTTAAATTCTTCAAATGTGATCGTACCACTGTCGTCGGTGTCCATGTTGCTGAACATTTGTCTCAAGCCCTTGATTTCTTCTTCCGTGAGGTTTTGCGCAATTACCTTCACTCAATAACAATTTCAGTAAGGAAAGTGAAACTTTGAAGCAGCTCTTCCACTGCACCTCAAGAACATAGAATATCATCCTTTGTCGCCAAAAGCATAAAATAGAGACTACTGATGAGAGCTATGAAATCAAGTAAAACCAAGATGATGATTGTTCCAGAAGTGTTCAAAGCTAGACTGTGTAATCTATTTCTGGAATCTGATGTCCAATTATGCAAGGAAAGTATCCGTAGACTAGTAGAAAAACAGTACCTTCTGAGCAAGTTTCTTCAGCTTGTTCGAAGCTCTAAATTGGTTCATCCTCCGCAAGACAGCATTGTCCATAGGTTTATCAGATGCCACTCCATTTTCCCGGAGCCAAGGATGTGCTGTCCATACATTGTATGCAAACAATATGTCAGTGTTCTTTTAATGATTTTCAGGTTTGGTTCAGATTCGCCAATTAGATTATGATCTAATTCGTTATCCTGTTAATGCATAAATGTGAACTGACTTGATCAAAGAATGTCATTTCATGAACTCCCTAGGAATTGTTTGATTTTGATATGAAACCACAGAATTTCACTAGAAAAGGGAGCACTTACCGAGGGCATCCGCGGCGGTGATCCTTTTCTTAGGATCCCTCGTCAACATTTTTTTGATGAGATCCTTTGCTGAAGGGGAAATGGATGGCCAAGGATGGTTTTGTAGATCTAGGTTGCCTGTCAATATTTCTCCAAATATGTCCTTCTCGTTCTCTGAGAGGGAGAAAAATGTTACAGATTCACACCTAACAAGATAGTTAATAGTGAAAACTGTCGTACAAGCAAAGGCTTACCTGCCCAGAAGGGAGGTGAACCAGAAAGGAGGATGTATAAGATGATGCCTGCGCTCCAGACATCGATTTCCTTCCCATACTTTCGATTCAACACCTCCGGTGCAACATAGTACACACTTCCCAAAAGTTCCGTATACACCTTCCCTGCCAATGATGGCTCAAATTACTCATTATGATTTACTAATTACATCTCCAGAAGATCAATTCACAAGGAAAATAAGCGAGTCAAACACCAAGCGGCTAGTCCTTTAAAGGTTGTACTGGAATAAGAGCAACATTACGCTGCGAAACTCCTTCCTCTTCCCCAATGTAGACATGATTTTAGAATGTGCAGATGCCACTCATGGTGGTACAAAACCTATGAGATGGACTGATGTAGTTACTTACGCATCAAATCTTTGTAGAACCTAAAACTTGCACGATAACTTTTGGAAAACTTCCTAGAACACAGAACTTTGCTGATTCCACAATTCTAGGCAACACATCGTACGATAAGACAGAAACAGAAGCAGACTTTAGGGTATAAATGTATATAAATTTAACAAATATAGAAGTTACTCATTGAAAATAGACAAAATTTCCTACACAAATTAATCTACAGAGAGAAATGGACACAAGTAAAATTCCATTAAACTTGTTTGTAAAAGCACATCATTAGCATTAGAGGCGTTTCGGAGAGAGAACGAAGAGTGAGAAGCAACTCTATCCCAGTAAAAAACAGGGAGGCATAAAGGATGATGTTGCAGAACTCATGAACTTAGGAAGCAATGGGAGATTTTTCCGACCCAAAATAAAGATTACAATCTAACATGTAAGATTACATCGAATATAAAATTTCATTCACGCGATTTTTCACGTCTATATATAATAAAAGAAAAGGATTTCGTGAAATAGCGCCCTGAAATGCTTGTTAAGTAACCAAACAACAAAAATCTAATTGCAGTTCCTAGTGGACCGATTTCTCTGCTGGTTCCGACGTCCAATTAGTTAGCCGACCAGTTTAAACCAGTTCCAAGTTTCATAAACGGAGAACAGAACTTGTGCTCTTTCGAAACAGATCTGGAACCTAACCGATGGGTTAGGTCGGGTTAGACAAAATTCCCACAAAATTCCCAGTTCTGTCCCTGATCGATTACCCAATCGTAAACCGTGAATAATCACGGTACTCTACTCTCCAACACCAACCTTGTAATGATCCCCCCGGAGCCTGTTCTCCTGTCTGCACATTTACTGAACATCCGGGACCAGGTTATGGGGTCATAGAGCAAGCTTTACGCGCACTCAAATGAATGGGGTCCACTTTCGATCTTTGGATCATGCGAGTTCCACTTGAATCATCGTAGGTCCACCTAGTGGGCTCTCCTAATCAAGAAAATTTTCATGGGGTCTGCCTCTCTTTTCTCCTAACTTTTATTGATTCAATTATTAACAATGGCTGACCCCCCGTTGACCTGTCCCTCTCATCCTGGACCCGCCCGTTGACCCCGACACGAAATATCATCATCACTCACCAGGAAAAAATGAAGAAAAAACTCCATATCCAAGGCATCACCAGCTTCCAATTTCGCAATCCGTACACGGATTCCCTCGTCATCCTCCTTTTCTGCAAATTCTAATTCGCATACAGGACCCCGTGAAGAAAACGCAACCCCCGGATGCCCAAAAGGCAAGAATGCAGTCATTCTACCTCTCCTCGACATCATTTGCCTTTTACAACTCAAAAGGATTCCGGGAAAGACTCGTGGAGATTGGAGGCTCGAAGAAGACAAAAGATTAAAGCGTGTGGGGAACCGACGAAGAAAGCGGTTTCACGTGCTTTGGGGAATAAAGAGCAAGACAAGCATCGCCCGAAAATCCCGTGCTGGATTACGAACAAGAAAGGGAGAAAGTTTCGAGCACATGACTCCAACGTCGACGAGATGCAAACTTGGACGCCAATCTAATCTCACCCCCACCATAAACATAACGGCAAGCTAATCATCAAGGACAGCAAGGACTTTCATGGCGTCTGTTCTTATACTTTTGTAGCCAACAAGATGATGGAAAGAACAAGATAGTTATTAGTTATGCCTTCCTTGTGCTGGCCTAGTTTCTTTTCTTTTCTTTTTTTTCTAAATTACGACGAAGAAAGTTTACAGTAGGTGAGTAACTAGCCTCCAGACGTGGCTGGTGCGAATGGACTGATGGCTGGCATCGCGTTTCTAGCTAAACAAGGAAAATTCTAATCCAAGCAACATGTAGCAAAACAACTGAACCAACCAACCAACCTGGTTCGATGAAGACGGAGAGGCCAAAGTCGGTGATCTTGAGAGGGGCGTCTTCGCTCTTGTTGGCGAGCAGGAAGTTCTCGGGCTTGATGTCGCGGTGCATCACCCCCATGAAGTGGCACACGTGCACCACGTTCACTACCTGCCGCTCGATCTTCGCCGCCTCCTGTTCCGAGTACGACCCCTTGGTGATGATCCGGTCGAAGAGCTCGCCGCCAGAGCAAAGCTCCATGACCAGGTGGAGGTACTCCGGGTCCTCGTACGCGCCCTTGAACTCCACGATGTTGGGCTGCCCGGACAGGTGCTCCAGCATCAGGATCTCTCGCCGGACGTCCCCGATGTCCCTGTCGGTTATCAGCTTGCGCTGCGAGATGGACTTGCATGCGTACTGGATGCCGGTCGAGCGCTCCGTGCAGAGGTAGGTAACCCCGAACTGGCCACGGCCGAGTTCGCGGTCCAGGTTATACAGGTCCTTTAAGTCCGCGTAGGGCTTGCCGAGGATGCGGCCAATCTGGGAGGACGGCTGGGGCTGCTTGGTGAGTGAACGTGAAGGCGGCGGTTGCCAGTGTGGCCTTGGCTGCGGTTGTGGCGGTGGATGGGATTTTCCGGACTGTTTCGAGGGGTGACGAGGGAAAGACTCCGAGGAAGAAGAAGAGATGGGGATGTCCTGGGATCTGGAAAAGCAGAGTCCCATTGCTGGCGATCACAGAGAGAGAGAAAGAGAGAGAGTGATGACTGATGATGCTCTCGTTGCTCTGGTTTGTTCGGGAGATTATATGGGGTGATGATGAAGTGAAGAGAAAGAGGGTCTTCTTCTTCTTTATAATCATTTACGATATTCTCTCTCTCTCTCTCTCTCTCGGGGAGTAAGGGGTTATTCCTTCTCGATTGCCAGCTTTAGCTTTCCGCTTTGGGTGCTTTGCGTTCTCACTTGGGCAGTCCATAGAATATTTGTAATTATTTCTACGTTTCCTTATTACAAACTCAAATTAAGAGGCAAAAAAACATGAGAGGACCACATAATTAATTTTCTTGAATATAAAATAGAAAAATTAAATTTGATATCAAAATATAAATAATTACAAGTAAAACATATTGTCACTTAGTAAAAAGAAACCGTTAATATCATTATATAGATATATTAAATTTAAAAGATGAAAAAACACTTAAAACATTGGCTTTGCAACTTATAACAAAATTATTGTGCAATGAAATGGCTTCTTAGTCATTTCGCTCAAATTAGATTGCTCTAGAAGAACTCTTGGTAACCTAAAATTAAGACCATATATTGATTATGCATAAAACAAATAAAGTAAAGAAAAATTCAAGATAAGAATAATGACTCAATAGAGAAAAAGATTTCTCCATTGATCCAAATCTTGTAGATGATGTACAATGACTTAAAACATTATAAAATCATTCTTAGGATCACGTGAGTCAAAGCTAAAGTTAAAAAAAATAAAAATTCTTCATCGATTTTCTTTGACGAGAGAAAAATATACACTATCTTAAAAGTCGCAATTGAGTTTTTCAGATATTTCTTATTTTTTTGAATATTATCACTATGATTTGTTCCTTTAAATAAGACAAGAAATTTTTTTTTTTATATGGAAAATGCAATTTCATATAATAAAAACGAAAAATCCTGTTGGCCCAGTCTCCCACTTTGGAGATGGAAAACGCTTGGCCGATGTTTGACCATCTTTTTTCTTTGCACCGCGAGCCAAGCATTTTCCATTTGTAATTCTCTCTTTTTGCTCGTGTAAGCTTTTTTATTGGTCATCTCTGTATAACGTTTTAAGAGACGGGGCATGGTTTCATTCACCACTCCCCTTACGCAATGAATTGAGCTTCCCAACACTCTACAAACTTGCTGCGTGACGGGTTAGGTGCAGGAAATATTCGGTGGTTTATTAGGGCGCGTTTGATAACGATTCTATTATAGGGAGTAGATTCTGATAAAAAATGATTCTTTTATTCTGTTCTCGGGAACATATTCTAAGCATTTTAAGCCGTTGGGTAACTGTCTAAAATTTCTGATTCTTCTGATTCTGGAATAGAATTATGTTTGGTACCGTGCTCATTGATTCTACTCCAAATCAATTTCCTTTAATTTTTTAATATATATATTTTTTACTTTTTCCTTTTATCCTTTTTTTTTTTTTTTTTTCATTTTTCTCCTATTATTATTATTCTTCTTCTTGTAGCCGGTTGCCGGGCCTGGGCGACCTCACCGGGAGTGTCATCGGCCCTCGTCGGCGAAGCCTCGCCAATGACTAGGTGGGCCTCGCCAGGCCTGGGTGAGGCTTGCTTGGCCACTAATGGGGCCGGGCGAGGCTCGCCTAGCCACTAGTGGGGCTGGGCGTCGCAAAGCTTTGCCCAGCCTAGGCGAGGCCGAGCCTTGTCAGTGGCCAGGCAGGCCTCGCCGATGCTGGGCGAGGCCCGCCTAGCCCCGGCGAGGCTCACCCAGCCCCGCTAGTGGCTAGGCGGGCCTCGCCCAATCCCAGTGAGGTCCACCTTGCCACCAAAGAGGCTTGCCTCCAGCGAGCTCGCTGGACTGGTTGCCGGCGACTGATGACGGCAGATGGTGGCGATCGGCGGTGGTGAGTGGTGGCGGATGGTGGTGAGCGGCGATCGTGGATGGCGATTGATGAAGAAGAAGAAAAGAGAAGAAGAGTTGGTCTTGATTCCCAAATTTGTTCTCGAAATAAGAATCAATTATTTTTTTTTATTCTTGATTTTACTCCATATCTGTTCTCAAGAATAAAATTTTTAATTATGTTCCAAAACTACTCTCAGAACAGAAAATCAAAATCAGATATTATTTGGCACGTTGCCATATAGCCCCTTAGTGCCACATCAGCCATCATGGTGGCATATATTATTTTCACTCATATCCAATGTATTCACATCTATCCATCAATCCATGTCAGCAACTTGATCTGATGTGAAGTCTAATTTAGAAATTTAAAAATCTCTTCATCTCTTTCTTCTTCCTCCTCAGTCCACGGCCGCTGGACCTCCGCTCCTCCCACGTCGTCACCACCATCGGAGTCGCGGGCGCCGTGACCAAGTTGACCACCGCTGCATCTAAGCTAGCATGGCCAGCTCCGTTCGTCTTCCCCGTCTCGAGATCTGTCTTCCCATGGCCGAAATCGTCTGCACTCGTCCATGCCCGTCGTCGGCATCGTTCATCCACGGTCGACCACGAGCCGATTGCAAGGGACGACAGATCTCAATATTTGAGCTCTGTCCATACCTCCGAGATCTCGTCCTCGCCCATCGCCATGGCCAGCCAAAGCCGACAGCAAGAAGACGGCTTCTCTGTTTTTTTCCTTGATATTTGAGATCTGTCCATGGCCTTCGAGATCCCTTCCTTGCCCGTTGCCATGGAAGAGACCAGATCTGGAGACACGACTCTAGTCTAGATCCGGACGAAAACGACTGCAAGCTGCCATGACGATGAAGGGGTGGCTCGGCCGTCGATGGGGCCGACCACGAGCCGGCTGCAAGGGGCGACAGAGCCGGCCATGAGCGACGACGTTGGAAGATGGAGGCGAGCAAGAGCACAATGGAGGGAAAGCATCCGTGGGTGAATAGATAGCAGAGTGTTTTTTTTTTTTTTTCACTTTTATTCCGTGTTGGCGGACATGTGTCGATTTTCTATTGGATTTGAGTGAAAACACGTGCCACCTTAGCAGCTAAGGTGGTACTAACAAACCGCCGGATATTTCCTTCTATTTTGGTGAGTCAAGGTTTTTAAGATTAATCAATTATACGCTGAACTTTTCAAATACTCTAGATTACGAGTGAGTAATTTTAGGTTACGTATAGGTTCATGGAATCTACAACATACGCATTGGAATAAATTATTTATTTTTTGAAACTTGAAGCCTACCCCTATATCCAAAAACCTAGAACTTATCATATCACAATAACCAAAATCTCAAGTTCCTCTTATATTATTTATCAAATGGTTGCAATAAATATCATATCTAATGATCATCACTTGCTGCTATAATCCATTGATTATAATTTATATTTAAACACACGAAAAATATAAAATATTAATAACGTAAAAGTCTTAGTCATAAAATGAAAGGTCAAGCTAGTGCTTTACATTCATCATCGAACGCCTGAAATACCTTGAGATTTTGCAAAGACAAAAAGCAATATAATATATATAACTTATTCCAACTTTTAGGTTTCACCTATCTAGAACCTAGAATCTATCTTTCGAATTATATTCTTCAATTTTTGGAATTTGGAACTGGATAGGTTTCTACTAGTCTAGTTAATAGGTTATGGGTTCTACCCAAGAACTATGTTCACCCATAGTCTAGATGTGGTTGTTTCGCCAGAAAGTTTCGAGAAAATATCTTTTGAAGTATTGATGAATCAATGAGTGAATTGACAAATGTTGTGAATGTCATTTTGTTGATTTTGGACAAAAAAGTAAATGCCAAGAAATTTAAAGGTACGAAAATTGGAGCAACTAAAGATAAAGAAAAATTTATAAAGATCGTTGAGTTTTGTAATTGATTGGAGTCTCTACAAAAAGTAATATATGGTTATTTAAAGGCCACAAGATACAACAATAATTTTTTTTGAATGATTACTTTCTAATCCTATTTGCAGAACAAATAACTTTATAATCGTATTTGCAATCACAAGAAATTACAACATTTACCCATACGAAATTATGAAATCCTTAAATAGTGGTGTACAAATTTCAAATAAAGGCTTGAAATGCCATTATATTCTCAAAAGAGAGTTAAAGAGGGTCCGAAGCGACTTATTCAATCTCAAACGAGAGCCTAGCTCCCCGACCGGTTGAATTTGTAATAGCTAGCAGACACATCCATCTCATGTGTTGATTCTGGCAACATGATTAGGGGCCATTTTTATCTGAAAGCATTTCTTTTCTTTTCTTTTTTCTTTCATTTTTCATTTTACTGTTACCATCTTCTTCCTTCTTTATTCTTCTTCTACACCATGCTGAGCAAGCTTGAGCCATAGGTGCATGTGCGGTTGCAAGCCTTCAGGCTCACCGTCTAGGCAGTCCTAGGTCTCAAGCTCACCTCTAGATTCGACGACGGCTGCGTGTCCAAAGCTGTAAGCCTTGATGGGCTGCAAGCCTTGACGGTGAGGTCGAGTTTATGCCTATAGATTTGGAGCTATGATCTGGCGATGGCACCTTGTCTACTAATCTTACGGTGAGAATGGAGGAGAATGCCCTGAATAACGGATTGGGACAATGGCGTGACAACGACAACGACCGTCGAGGCTAAGTTGATGGCTCTGGCAAGATAAGTAGGGGACACGAACTCACACCTGTTTGGTCTGAATTTCTCATGGTGACTTGGATTGATGAAACGTGATGAGAGTGAGGGGATTGGTTGTGTTGGCTGTGAGTCCAGTGATGGTCCAAGCTTGAAGAAGATTTTCTATTAGAAGAGGCCATCTCTTGGTGTTGAGATGAGGTGTGTGGATAACGTGTTGTTGTTTTCTATCAGAAGAGGCCATCTCTTGGTGTTGACCGTCTTTTTCTTGGTACCGCGAGCCAAGCATTTTCCTATTGAAAACCAAATTCATGGGGTATTATTATTTTATTATGGAATGACAAGATCCAGAAATATTGAACTTCATCCCTAGTTATGGTGCTTTTGATAGTTATTCTATTCTTGGGGAACAATTTCTACTCAAAAATAGTTTTTTTTTTTTGAATGAACTTCTAAGCATTCGAATGCGTTTGGTAACCTTATAAAATTTTTATTCCTAGAATAGAAACTCATTTGGTATGACTCAAATTTTTCTTTGAGTTAGAATTTGTTTTAATTTTTAAAAATTTTATTACATTTTTTTTTTTTGGGAAAAAGCCACCAAAAACCCTAAACTTTGCCTCGAGTGACAGATTTACCCCGAACTTTGTTTTGTGATGTGAAAAACCCCGAAGTTTGCTACCGTGACACATTTACCCCAAATCATAAGGGCGTTTTGGTCTTTTTACTTTTAAAAACTTTTTTTTTTCTTTTTTTTCTTCTTCTTCTTCCTTCCCTCCGCCGGCCATGGCGGAGCCAGCAGAGGGAAGCCGTGCCCTCGCCCGACGTAGGCGAGGGCGGCCCTCGTCGGCGTCAGGCGAGGGCCTCCCTCGCCAGATCGGGCGAGAGCACCCTCGCCGACATCGGCGAGGGCACCCTCGCCCGACGCGGGCGAGGGAGGCCCTCGGCGGGTCGGACGAGGGCCTCCCTCGCCTAACGCCGGCGAGGGCACCCCTCGCCCGACCCAGTGAGGGCCTCCCTCGCCGACGCCGGCGAGGGCGGCCCTAGCCAGCCCAGGCGAGGGCGACCCTCGCCCGACGCTGGCGAGGGCAGCCCTCGCCGGACGCCGACTTCCCTCCACCGGCTCTGCCGGCGCTCCACCATGGCCGGCGGAGGGAAGAGAGAGGAAGAAAAAAAGAAAAAAAGAATAGAAAAAATAAGACGAAAATACCCTTAATGGGGGTAAATGTGTCACGGTTAGCAAACTTCGGGGTTTTTCACGTCACAAAACAAAATTCGAGGTAAATCTGTCACTCAAGACAAAGTTTTGGGTTTTTGGTGGCTTTTTCCCTTTTTTTTTTTTTTTTTTTTTTTTTTCTTGTTCTTGTTCCTCTCTCTAGATATATAGACAAGGAAACCAATACTTGTTCTGAATATTGATAAATTTGGAAAATATCTTAAATCTACTAAAATTATTGGTAAACAATACTGAATATTAGGAAAGTCTCAATTCGTTTAATTCAAACTTGAAAATTTTCAAATATGAAATTCAACTTATACTAGCCCTTTCCTACAACTATTATGGGGTTAAATTTAATAACGGTCATTCTACCGACCGACGTAGTGATGATAGCTATCTATTTAATCTCAAAGCATCGTATTCCGACAATCACATTAAATACTATTTTGAGTGTAGAAAATTACAAATATTACATAGGATTTTGAAGCCTCTTGGAAGATGTTGATTATTGACCCATTCAAGATGTGGTTTCCATAAAAATGTACAATAACACAATTGTCTAACACCAATTGTTGTTAAACTTCTTCAACAATATCTGCTAGGATCGACTGTGGATTTAGTTGGCCATCTTTGCCCCTAGGTGGTAAAGTTGATCTTGTTGGGTAATCTATGTTAAATGGCATGTTAAGCTTAGTAAGTATATTAGCCCCTTTGAGTGGCATAGGTACACTGATTGGTCTTATGTTTTCGACGTTTGGCATCGGTCCATTTTGTCAACCATTTTGGTCTGCGAAATTGTTAATTTTGGTCCGATTATTATGATTAACATCAATAAATTGAAAGAGAGACTAGGATCGTACGCTGTTACCACTGGATTGACTTGGAATAATAGTGGCTGATTGGACAGTATGACCTTGATAAAGCATCATTCAAGCATTGATCACAATTAATTTGATTGCCTTCGATATGTTACTCACGATGTAATGAACTGTTTTATTTTGCTGTTCTTCGGCCAATATTCTCATGGTAGATGCCATTCTTGATTTTGGAGTAGCATCCTTTGACTGCTTATCAGTATAATGCTTTAAAAGATTAACATCTCCTTTTGGTTACCCTCTGCCACTTATCTAGTGGCAAAGGACTCCAAATGTGCGGCAGCCTCATTGCCACTTTGCGGTAATGGTTATTGTTTTCGGCAACATTGTCGAGCTCTTACTGATTTCTCGTTCTTGCCATTGCAATTTCCTTGAGATCAATAAAATTCTTCTTACCAAGTGTGCTAAAAATACATTTTGTTGAAAAGTGTCAAGGAAATATCTTTCTATATATTGATGGATTGAGGAGCGAATCGACAAAGGTTGTGAACGGTCCTTTGTTAGTTTTGGACAGAAAAGTAAATGACAACAAATTTAAAAATACGAAAATTAGAGGCAATCACGACCAATCATTTAAATTGGGAAAAAGTAAAAATAAAGATAAATTTGCAAAAAAATATTAAGTTCTGTGATTGATTGGAAATCTCTACAAAGATTACAATGTGGCTATTAGCCTACAGTTGATGGTTACAAAGGACCATTAAATTTAAAAGATGACTTTTTAATCCTATCTTTAGAACAAATAACTTCCTAATCTTATTTGCGGTTACAATAACACATATCTACAAGAAGCTACAAAATCCTAAAATAGCGGCTTTAAACATAATTGCCTAATAGTTACCTATCATCTAGTAACACTTATCTAAAAAAAGTTACATATTTGAAAATATTGTTATTTGATAGTTACATGTAGATGTTGATGACTTCATCATTGATATTTGTTGTCAATAACTTTCTTGCAAGTTGTTGATATTGTTCACCAAACTCTGTTATTAGTTTGTCATTTGTCGATTATAACTACAAGTTTGTTATTTTTGGGTGTCAACAACTGTATATCATGTGCTTTTGATATGACTAAAGATTAATTACCTCGTATTACGATGATTCAAACCTTTACATTAATTGATCATACACTCAACTTTTCGAAATTCTAATGCATTGTCTTCTTTTATCTTTGAATCCGTGTACTTTTAATGTGATAAAAATTTTAAATTGTAATCTTTCACACTTAATTAATATAACATCTCTTGGCCAAAGAAGAGCTAGTGTTAGATTAATATGGAATATTGTTTTTAATTTGGGGTGCGTTTATTTAAATGAAAATTTCATAATGAAAGAATATTTTTTTAAGAAAAATGGTTAATTTTCATTTGTTTGGTAATTAGGGAAAGTGATTTCATTTTTACTAGAAGGGGAAGTTATTTTCCTCCAATCTAAATTTCTTGTTTTTAATCCGTGGAAAACGTTTTATCATAACCTTTCTTGAGGTGAATCACTGAAAGGAAAGTTATTGGATTACTAAATCAAAAACTTAGTATGGACTCTTCCAAGCCTTATCAATCACTTTGGTGTTTTGATTTAATTAATTTAAACAAATAATTTAGTTCAGTTAAGAGTCATCACTAATCTACTATGGATTGATTAGAAACTCATGTAAAATGTGAGAGGACACCTTACTTATTCAAACCATTATAAATATGAGGACTTGATTATGTTAGGTTAATCTAACATTCTTTCAAATATTTTGCAAGCAATTTTGGTCAAATTTAAACCTAAACCACTAATGTGGAAGGTAATTATGCGAGTGCACGATGAAGAAATTAACACTCAATAAGTCAAAGCAATAAAGCATAAAAAAAAAAAAATCAAACCTCAAAGCCCTAAGTAAGCCAAAACACTACCTCACCATAACGTGGTTCCTATGAACCACTAGTGAAAATATGATACTTGAACTACTAAGCTATTGACATTTGACATGAACTAAAATATTTGAAATACCTTAATTTTAATTTTAATAACAGGCGAAATGAATATGAAATAACCTATTATTTATTTAAATACCGCCTATATGCAATCTTAATAGATTAATCCTATCATCCAACTATATGATATGATTATTTTTGTGCTTTCTTAAAATTTAAACTATATTGTATGCATGATCCTAAAACATATAATTATCAAATAATATGCAATATTTAATGAAGATACATGATGAGGATATAATGACGACATAAGTATCATGACACGATAATATGATAATCTAACAATGAGGACATGGTAATGATAATGTGATGATGATGAAACTAATTCTATATGAAACATGTCTTTTTTATTTTTTATTTAATTATAATTTTCTCTAAAACTAAAACATGAAACTTCTTGAAATATATCATATCCTAAATTAAATTAGGAAACGGTGTTACCGGGTAGGGCGGCGGGGGTGCTGCGTGGCGGCCCTGGGGACGTCAAGGACTTGTCAAGGGCTGTGGAAATTCGCGCGAGCTCGAGACACCAGGAAGCAGCATGATTCGACAGAAAGACTTTTGGAACAAGCTGGAAGCAAAGCCTCGCGTTGAGAATCGACGAGCGGTGACGCGAAGTACGATGCGGTGCTGGCGGTGCAATTCGCGGTTATCAAAAACGTGCAAGGCAAGCAGCGACTCTCTTGCTCCATCTTGCGCGTCTCCGTTTTTTACTCAATCCCCGTAAAGGTGATGGGATCCAGAGTGCGTCAGTTCTCACTTTGGAAAAAGAATTCGAACCAGAATCCGGAAATCGGACAAGAAGGATCAATTCCCCCATATACCGGTCCACTCTAGAAACCAACGGCGATATCTCCTCTTCCTTTCTTCTTATTCCTCGCAAGACTTCGTGATATTTCGGTTCATGTAGGAGAGGAAAATCGAGAACCTCGAAGTAAAGTAATCAAGCCGCACAAACAAGCGAACACTTGGAGGGCCTCTTGGTCCAGAAGCTAGATCTAAGTGAGATTCACTATTGTGAAACTCATAGGTAGAGTCACGGCAATCACATATATCAGACATGGATTCATGGCAATCCTTACCCTATACTTTGTACGAAGAATAGAAGGAAAAAAAAAACGGAGCATTGAGTATTTTTCTTGATGAGATATAATTACGGTCAAGATCTGCTAAAAATAGAGCGAGATGGGGGGGTGGGAGTTGAGACTCAAGATGAGACTGCGAGAGGGAGGCGTCAAGCAAGAGGGACTAACGGAGGCTAGGCGTGCGCATGAGAGGGTCAGTTTGAGCCTTGAGGCAGTCAGGCCGTTAGGGTTGTCGGCTTCTTTCATTCTTACTCAAACTTTAAAAAAATATGTTTCAATAATAAGAACTGTAAAAAAATAATTATGAGCCCAGTCTGCTCCTGAAGTCAATCAGGAACCAAATTGCATCACCTACTCCAATTTTTAGGAATCGACTTATTCCTTTTTGATTTCGATTTGGTTCGATTTCAAGGTTCCCTCCAACCCATACTTTTTTATGAGGGAAAAAAGGTTGGGTCCTTTAAAAAAAACAAGAGAATTCACTTTCTTTTTGTGAGTGGGCACATAAATATTTCTTTTTCCTAAGTTATTCCTTGGTCTTGACTCTTGATTATATTTATGTCCAGATTGGCAGATTCCTCTTCTGTCTATTCATTTTTCCTTCTTTGGCCTCTTTTTTTGGGCATTGTGGACTTCTATATTGCGGACGTGTCCTAGAATAAAGTGCACAGCACAGAAAGATTTAGAAAGTTCCCCGCGCTATATTACTTTTCCTATCTCAAATTCAAAGGATATCCTAATAAGGGAATTGAAATTATGCTCTCTCCTCTTCTCTTCGTAGCTGAAATATGAGACGCCTTTCCAATCTTAGTAATGCAATATTCCCTTGACGTGAATTTTGGCCATCATGTGCAAGGCGCACTGTAAATATACAGAAGCTTGGCCAAATTTGTATCCCCTTGCGCGTGATCCAATCGTTAATTATAATGCACCTCTTAATCAAATTTTAGTATTTCTCTCATTCTTAATCTTCTTGTGGTCGAAAAGTTGATGAAATAATGTCGGGGTAGGTACATTAGAAATACCAATAAGTACATTAGAAATACCAAAAGTTGTGTACAAAGTTTACTTTGATGTCAAAAGTTTATTTTGGATCATTTTAAGTGTCAAAAAATTTGAAAAAAGATCATTTCAAAGCCAATGCCGATCTAATTAGCTGGAAATCCGACGTAACACTTTTTTATTAATTTGAAGCTGATATGGCTCGTCAGAGGGTACAGTCAGCATCCAAACAACAAAACGACACTGTTTGTTGTCTTTTCCCCAAGTAAGAACCCTAAATCCCCAAATTGAGAGAGAGAGAGAGAAGGCATGGGCTTCCTCCTCGTCTTCTTCCCCTAATAACAACACCAGCAACGGCACCAACAGTGACACTAGCAGCGGCACCTTCGACCCCCCTTCTTCCTCCTCCTCCTTTGCCCTCGCCTCCTATTCTTCCTGCCACTTCTTGCTTGAGCAACAACCTCAACCTCTCCTCGCTCACCTGGTCGAGCAACTATGATGGTGGCCAAGCGACGGTGGCTGAGCGACAGTGGCTGAGCGACAGTGGGCGAACGACCGTGCGGAATGACAGCGGTCGAGTGATGGTGGGCGAGCAACAGCGGCCAAATGACAAAGAAACCCTAATTTTAGTCCCCATATAAGCTATACGACGTCGTTTTTGTGAGGCTATCCACGTATGATGGCAAAATGATATCGTTTCTTAAGGATGATGGAAAATGACATCATTTAAAAATACTGCAATTTTTTTCTTTTTTAAATATAAAAGCCACATAATTAATTTAGCCAGAATTTCTCGTCGGTGGCACCAAAGTAATTTTTTTTCTTCAATTTGTCATTTAAGTGATCCGACAAAAAATTTTGGCACCAAAGTGAGTACCGTTTATAACTTTTGCTACTTTTATTGTACTTTCCCCAAATAATGGCCTGTTGCTTTCAATTTCAATCAAATTTCCTAATTTGGCATCCATATGCCACCATATGAGACTAAAAGACTAAGGCCCCATTTGGTTTAGCATTCCCAAGGGGCTTTGAGCCTCCAAAGTAACTTGGGAGAAAATTTTGGTGTTTAGTTCAGCATTTGGAGGTCTCCTTAGCCAAATGCTTGTCTTTGAAATGCTGAAAGCCCAAAGCAAGTGGGGACCTGCTTTGTGCCTGCTTTGGGCTTTCAGCATTTTTGGAATGCTAAATAGGGGTTTAATGATTTTTTTCTTCCAATATTACCCTTACTGATAATTGCGTTTTCCTCTTTTGCCCTAAAAATTTACTATTCATCGTCTTCCTCGGACTTGTTGCATGAAGGGTCGCCGAATTTGGTCGCTAGAGGTTAGGCAACCTCGGGCATCGACCCCCTGCACTGCCGTCGCTTGGGTCACAACCTCAAGCGACGTTGGCTAGGTCGCGTGACCCAACCAGTGTCGCCTAAGGCTGTGCAACCTAGGTGACGGCAGTACGAGGGTCGTGCGACCTACCGCCTCCCACCACTACTACCACCAACTGCCCCCCCTCCCCCCCACCACAACCACCAGCTTCGGCTGCCTCCTGATCGTTCCCCTCTGCTTTAGAATCTCCTCTTCCTTTTTCCTTTTTTTTTTTCCTTTTTCTTTTCACCTCAAAGCTACTTTGCAAAATACACCAAAAAAGACTATCCAAACACCTTTGCCTTAACCACTGGGATTCGCCCCAGTGGCCACTCTTCCAACATGGAAGGGGGAGGTGAGGGGTTCAAATCCCCACCTTTTCAGGGAGGGATGGGGGTGGGGATGTGTAAATTTCAGGAGTGGGTTTCGACTCCCACGCCCTGCAAGAGGCAGGGCAAAAGTCTGAGAGTGAGTGTAGAGTAGGAATAGAGTAGGACTGACCAAAAAAAAAAAAAACACCTTTGCCTTCCTCAAATGCCCATTCCTTTAAAGATACTTGGGGAAATGCAAAAACATTTCTCCAAAGTTGAACCAAACGGGCCCTAAAGGACTTGGACTAATTTCCACTTGATGGCTTAATCCAATTGATTCACTTAAGCTTCGAAACCTTCTGGCACCAGTTTAATTAGAATACAATTATATGAACCTGTTATTACTAATGCTATTAAATGATGGATGCTCCTATTATGCAATTTAAGAATATTATTTTGTTAGGGGTTAAGACCAACTCTTGGTTTTCTGTGCCATAAATACTTAAATGAGTCATCAAAATTTAGGCGGCGATATTTTTTTGGCAAATTGATTAGTTTTCCATTATAAAAAATCGCAAAAAACTGAAAAACAATTCCTTAGAAATAGGTTTTCTTCAAAGAACTGGACCCATAACGTCGTGTGCTTATAGAACAAATATGTATGTGTAGATTAAACGTTTGACGCATCGTCCAATTTATATGTGTAGATTAGATGTTGGATGCATCATCATTAGCATCACCTATTGCATGGCAGCGCGAAGAACAGTTTTGGGCCATGAGATCTCGAATACATTGGCTGAAATGGGGGGATCGTAATACACGTTTTTTTCACGCAACTACAATCCAGAGGCGACAAAGGAATAAGATTACGATGCTCAGGGATGAAACAGGGGATTGGGTCAGGGATCCTAGTTGGCTTCAGGAGATGACAACTTCTTTCTTATCATCATTATATACCATAGCTGGAGCTCGCAACTTTGAACCTATTTTAGATCAATGTCCTACAGTGGTGACGCCAGCCATGAATAGCGCTCTAATGTCATCGTTGACCTTGGAAGAGTTGAGACTAGCTACGTTTCAGCTGGGAGCAACCAAAGCTCCTGGTCCTGATGGGCTGACTGGTCTTTTTTATAAGACTCATTGGAATATTATCAAGGATGATTTTTTCAAAGAGGTTCAGCATTTCTTTCTCACAGGCCATTTCCCTTTAGCCTTAAATAAAACAGTTATTACTTTGATCCCAAAACTCCCTCACCTTGAGAGTCTTGATCAATTTCGCCCTATTAGTTTATGCAATTTTGCCTATAAGGTTATCTCTAAAGTGCTTGCAAATAGACTGAAACCTCTGCTACCAACTCTAATTTCTAAGGAACAATCTGCTTTTGTGGGTGGGCGCCAGATACAAGATAATATCTTGCTAGTATAGGAGGTGTTACATCAACTTAGATCTAAAAGGAGGAAGCGCAAATTTCATGCTGTTGTCAAGTTGGATATGCAGAAGGCCTACGATAGAGTCGAATGAGACTTTTTACATGCTTATCTACTTAAGTTAGGCTTTCATCCATTATGGAGTACTTTGGTCATGCAGTGTATCACCACTACATCTTTCTGTATCAACATGAATGGTGATCAACTTAGGCCCTTTCATCCTACCAGGGGCCTTCGCCAAGGAGATCCTCTCTCCCCATACCTTTTTATCCTTTTATCCAATCTATTATCATCTCTCATTCATAATGCACTCGATATGGAGACACTCAAAGGTATTAAACTCAACAGATGGTGCCCAACTCTTTCACACCTTCTTTTCGCAGACGATGCAATTTTCTTTGTAGAAGGATCGGTTCGGGAATGTCAAAATTTATCAAATCTGCTAAATCAGTATTGCTTTGCCACGGGCCAAGAGGTGAACCACAACAAATCTGGTATATTTTTTAGTAAATCTTGCCCTACTTCTTTATAGGAAAATATGGCTAATGCTATTAGAGTACCTATACTGCAACGTTGTGGGAAATATCTTGGTATACCATCTGATTGGGGTAGGTCGAAAAGGGATATGTTCTCTTGGATACTAGCTTGAGTGAATACCAGATTGGAAGGTTGGAAGGAAAACCTTTTCTCAAAGGCGGGGAAAGAGATTATGTTGAAGGCTGTAGTACAATCCATACCACAGTATGCCATGTCCATATTTCAACTACCCATTTCTCTATGTACCTCTATTGAACAAAGAATTGCAAAATTTTGGTGGCAGAATGATAGACAACGAGCAGGCATACATTGGTGAAATTGGGAGGTACTAAAATAGAGAAAGGCAGCTGGTGGTTTAGAGTTTCGGGATCTCCTCAGTTTTAATTTAGCCATGCTGGGTAAGCAAGCATGGCGATTACTTCTTCAGCCATCCTCCTTGTGGGGTAAAGTGTTTAAAGGATTATATTTTCCAACCACACGGTTTGATGAGGCAGAAAAAGGCTCTCGCCCGTCATGGGGCTGGCAGAGCCTTTTGAGTGGACGGGATGTGATTTTCCCTATGTTTGCTGGTCAGTAGGAGATGGGAGTTCTATCAAAATCAGGGAAGATAGGTGGTTACCTATAGGCAGATTAACAGGACCTCCTCAATGAGAAGAGCCCACTTTAGTGGCTGATCTTATTGATTACTCTACCAACACATGGAAGTACTCTCTACTCCACAGATTTTTTGATTCCCGGGTGGTTCACCAGATTGCATCTATTCGGTACGACCTAGATTTGCCATGGATAAACTTATTTGGACTGCTACTTCTAATGGCGACTACACAGTTAAATCAGCATATCACAATATCAAACATTCAGCGGAGCTTAAACTCAATAGCGCACCCTCAACCTCACATCAACATCCATCTTTACTATGGCACAAATTGTGGAAAATGCACACTTTGCTCCTAAGGTACGACATTTCTTGTGGTTACTATGTCAAAATAGTTTAGCAACAAGAGCTAATCTACATCATAGACATATCATTGACAATCCAAAATGCCCTATTTGTGATCAAGACACCTCGGAAACCTTGGAGCACTTGTTCCTGTTCTGTCCCAGGGTTTTGCATGTTTGGAGTAATCCTCAGATCAACCTCCCCATTCAAACTCAGCATATAAGGAATATCATAGCCCGGATCATAGAGCATGCCGGTGATCAGAAACCCTTACGGTCCGCGGTGATTGCCACGATCCTTTGGCACATCCGGAAGGCTCGAAATGCATTTATTTTTGGACGAAAACATCCTGATCCGCATCGTGTGGCTAAAGAAGCAATGCTTCAATCTCGTGTGGATTCCACTGTTGCTCGTTCTTCCACCTGCAAAGCTGCTTTGTTTCAGCATCACGGAACTATATGGAGACCCCTAGATCCGGGGGTTTTAAAGGTCAATATCGATGGATCTTATCAACTGGGAAGCAAGGAAGGGACTATGGCTTGTGTGTGTCGTGATTCGCAGGGACAACTTACCGGTGGCTTCTTAGATAGCTTTGCTGCCTTCTCGGCTCTACGGCGGAGATCCACGCCGCTTGCTTGCTCTCTGTCATTTGATTGATCAAGACCTCTCTCATCTGTGGCCGACTCTTGAATCGGATTGCCGGACCCTCATCGAGACATTGAAGGGTCGGCGCTCGCCGCCATGGCAAGAACGAAGCCTCTTCTCCATTTTGCCTTCCTGCTTTCGTTTTCCCAACATTTCCCTAGCCTTCGTCGCCGTGAGGCGAATGTTGCTGCTAATTGGGCTGCGAAGGCCCATAGGGTTAATTCAAGCGAAGTAACCGGGCTGTTTTTCCCCCTCCCCCTCTTTTAGATCTTATTTACGCTGATGCGATAGCTGCTGCTTGTAATCGGTTTGGTCCTTAAATATAATAGGTTCTGTTTTGACAAAAAAAAAAAAGGAAAAAAAGTGAATTCACTTTCTTTTTGTGAGTGCATCCGTTTGTATTTCTTTTTCCCTAGTTTTTCCTTGGTCCTGACTCTTGATTATATATATTTCTCCAGATTTGCCTCTTTTGTCACTTCACTTTTCCTTCTTTGGCCTCTTTTTTTTTTTGGTATTGTGGGCTTCTATATTGTGAACGTGTCCTAGAATAAT
Source organism: Eucalyptus decipiens (assembly GCA_014182575.1). Classification (NCBI taxonomy): domain Eukaryota; kingdom Viridiplantae; phylum Streptophyta; class Magnoliopsida; order Myrtales; family Myrtaceae; genus Eucalyptus; species Eucalyptus decipiens. Next base: position 19,599,810 of record CM024614.1, on the reverse strand, counting down.
GTCCCCAGCACATGTAGGTTTAGAAGTTCCATGCACCGTATTACTTTTCCTAATTTAAATCCAAAGGATATGCTAATCAGGGAATTGAAATAGTTCTCTCTCCTATTCTCGCTGCAGTAGGCCCCCCTCCCCCCCACCGATTTCCAAATTTAATAATGCAATCTTCCCATGATATGAATTTCGGCCATCACGTGCAAGGCACACTGTAAAAATAGAAGAGCTTGGCCGAATTTTGTATCCAATCGTTAATTAGAATACACCTTTTAATCAAATCTCAATATTTCTTTCATTCTTAATCTTCTTTCGGTCGAAAACTTGATGAAATAATGCCCCTTCGCTTTCAATTTCGATCAACTTTCATAATTAGGCATCCATAATTATGAATTCAGCCACCATATGAGATTAAAGAGTTTGGGCGCTAATTTCCACTTGATGGGCTTAATCCAATTGATTCACTTAGGCTTGGAACCTCAATGCACCGATCCAATTAAAATGCAATTATATGGGCCAATAATTTCTGCCATTATTAGATGACAGATGCTCTAATTATGCAATTTAACAATAGGATCCAAACTCACTTCTAGTTTCTATGACATGAATGCCTCAATGGATTGCTAAAATTTAGGCATCCATATATTTTCTGTAAATAGATCAATTTAGTAAAAAATTGAAAACTAATTCCTTGAAAACTATTTTTCCTTCAAACAAGCAGACTCACTAGTGTCGTGTGCCTATTAAATCAACCTGTATTTGCAGATTAGACAGACAGCACATTTATCATTAGGATTGCCACGTAGTAGTCGATCCATTTCAACTCACGCTAAATCACAATTAAGGCTCCAAAGCTCGCAATTTTTCTTGCTAATATCCGAGAGCGATGATTACCTTCTTCAGAGACAACAAGCTAACTTATATTCACCATCGACAAGCGTACATCAAGAAGAAGACTTTGAACCCTCTTGATCATATCATTAATTCAATTCGGATAAACGGAACCGAACTCAACGACTTACTTTGCGATTTCGTACCGCGCGCCCCATTAGAAATCTGGTCAGCCGAGACAAAGCAGGTCCTCACGGGCCGACGGTCGAATCCCCACCTGCGGCCCGGACACACTTCGGGTGCACCTCGTACCCACAGTCCACGCACAGGTAAGCCCATCCGGCCCCCCGCTCGTCGCCGTCAAAGCATATGAAGGGCCCGCCGCCGGTGCCGGGCGAGACCGGGGTGAGCTCATGGTGGTGGCCCGCGTGGAGCTCCGACCTCGGGAGGCCCTTAGCATCCTCGTCCATCGCTCGTGCGGCGACTCCAGTAGGGCCTCCGTGAAAGGGTACGCCCGCTCCGGTACGGAGTTGATCAGACTCCGGACGTGCTTCGTGACAGTCTTGCCATCCGGGCCCAAGACGACCAAGCAGGGAATGTCCTGCACGTCGAAATGCCTAGCGAGCGTCCTGATCTTGGGGTCCCCAAAGGGCAGCGCGAGCCCGGGCATGAGGGCGAAGTAGGAATCGAACGAGGCCCTGTCGTGGTCGCTCGACACGTAGACGATCTCGAAGTCCTCGACGCCTGGTCGCTCGGAGATCGCGTGCTTGATCTTGTGGTAGATGGAGACCAGCTTGGGAGTGAACTTCATGCCCGGAAGGCACCATTGGGCCGAGAAGAATAGGCCCAGTGTTTTACCAACTAAAGAAGCAACCGGTACCTGCACTTTGAAACAGTGAGATCTACCATGTATTTAAATATCGCTCGACCTTTTGGCTACTGATATCTCAAGTTTTTCTAGGATTGCCAAGTTATGTTTTAAATCAAATTGAGTATGGGCTAGTATTATTGTATTTTCCCTCACTTGATCTGCTGTCCTCCTCCTTGCGGTCATACCCAACCACTTAGTCCATCTGCTAGTGGCGGTGGCAGCAGAGATATATTGTCTGGTCTGAAATGTTAGTCCCCAAAAGGGGTGGGTATAACCATTCAGCTGTAAAAGATCCATTAAACTATACTATACAAGCCATCACGATCTAGTTTTACGCAAGATAGACAAGACAAGTCATCAAGGAATGAATGTGCATCTAAACCCTATAACTCTTTAATGCAATGACCAGTGTAGTTCCAACAAATAAGATGCATCATGCTCAGTCACACAAGTCCCGATCATAGGGCCAAATTGTTATGACACGTCTCATTCCATGCCATACAATTTAGTCCCATAACCAGACCATACTCACACTTAGTATAGTCATCAGTTTTAGCATTCAAAAAGGTTTTATCCCCCTAGAGAACCAATGTTTGCGTCCTTTTGGGATTTCGCACCCAACCTGGCGTCGCAAAAGCCTTCGAGCATGTATTCAAAATACAAATAGACATCCAGAGCGTGTTGCGTTACACCTCTAGGCATCTCGCATCCCACCTGGCATCACGAGGAACCTCCAGGGCGTGCCATGAAAATGGTTACCCCGATCCTCCGGATTTACGTACTGACAAGCATACAACCGGGCATCCTGATGCTCCCGGGGAAAACCTCTAGGCATGTATTCATAATACAACAAGGCATGCAGAGTGTGTTGTGTTACACCTCCAGGCATCTCGTACCCCACCTGGCATCACGAGGAACTTCCAGGGTGTGCCATGAAAATGGTTACCCCAACCCTCCGGATTTACGTACCGACAAGCATACAACTGAGCATCTTGATGCTCCCGGGGAAAACCTCTGGGCATGTATTCATAATACAACCAGGCATTCATAGGGCATCGACTCATTCGAACCTCTGGGCATCCCGACTCCTGGGGCATCGTTGACCCGAGGGTCCAACGGTAACAATTAACATCTTAATTTCCAAAAACACTTTTCAATGCAATGACAAGATGTCCCATGAGTCTTCATCAAATCTCAATATTGCATGATATGCTGAAGTCAATATCATCATATCAAATAATAACTCAAGATGCATTCACCTTTGGGACAAATTGAGCAAATTCGAAATAAAACAGCTCAAACGTCAAAATGCACAGTTTTAGTAAAAATTTTGGTGTAACCCCTAAATGAACTCAGAAAATTCTGAAATTTTGATATGTTATAAACAAGACCTAAAGGAAAAAATTTCATGCATAACACTAAGTCAGATTCATTGTATATCAAGGGCAGTAATTGCTATATTCTTTACTAACATTCTGTAATAGCTTCTAGATTTAACATTTACAAAGAAAATCGTTTTACTGACCAAACCTTGTCCATTTATTCTCAAATTTTGATATGTTATTCCTAAGGGTGTGTCCTACAACTTGTATTAAGGGTTCGAAGTCCAATTCTAACTATATAATTACCGAAAATTCACAGAATTGTCAAAGTTCATGCTGTTTTTTACAAAACAGTTTACTAATTCTAAGAGAACTACTTCTACTCATTCAAAATCCAGCATCCAACATTCACAACCCAAACATCTCCAAGTCCATTGCACTCTACTAGACAACAACTTCACAACATGATATAGGTTAATGGACTTTCACTTGCCTCAAGTCCTATGATTCAATGACTAGGGGTTTGGTTCGGTGGTGCGGTCTGACGGCGGTGAAGACAAGCGACGTCAACGACGGCAGCTCGAGCACGGCAGAAGGCAATCCTTCTCTTCTTTCCTCGCGGCTTACACTCGCGCGCCTGCTTCCCCCACGAATTCCCTCAATCAAACTCTCTCTCTCTCTCTCACTCGCTCACCCGCTCGCTCTCGGTTTCTCTCCTTGCTCAATTTTTTATTCGGTTCCTTCCTCGGCTAATCCGCCTTTTGTTCCTCACTTAATTGGTTAAATCATTTTTCTTGCATGCAGGTTATTTGGTGGCAGCAGGAGTTGAAGACAACTGGTGGAGGCGTGGCTACCCTTGCTCGATCCCTCCTCTTGAGCTGGCCACCGGACGAAGAGCAACGTGGTAGTTGCTGGGCCTTCTTCGGTCAACAAACGAGAAGAGGTCTTGAGGATTGTTGACCGTCTTTGTCGACAATCAAAAGGGGTTTTGGGTTAATTTGGGGCTCGCGAATTGGTGGCCATATGGTCCTAATGTATGGCCCAATTTCTCCAATGATAAATCCTTAAATTTCTGCACAAGTATGGGGCATTTCGATTTCCATGGAAATCAACTAATATCACCTTATTCAATTCGCCTCATGAACAAGTACGTGACCGAAGTTCTCACATGGAGAAAGAATTCGACAAAGCGGCATGGTGATAAAAGCTCATTTCCTCCTTGCCGAATCGCACGAAGAAAAGACGTGCATGGTCGTCATGCACAGTCCAACTTCTCAAAATTTTACTCTTAAATTCGGCATGCGTGTTCCTCATGCATGGCCGAATTCCATCAATCGATCAAAGTCCAAAGACTTCTCTTGTTGCACGGTTGGTCAGTCCAATAGATAAAAGAAAACGTGGCCGTTGCATATTTGAGGGTTGTTGGAATTTTCGGATGCCACATCTTCTCCCAGGCTTCTTTGCGGCAGTGAGGGGAAACGGCGGGGACGCCGGCGACTCAGCGGTGGCAACGTGGTGGGTAGCGATAGTGTGGACGGTGAAGGGCAGCTGCGGAGACGGGTGGAGGTGCGGCTTCGCGGGTTGCCGACATCGGGTAAAGGTGTGTCGACGAGGGGCGTCGGCTTGGTTGAGGAGGCGCTCAACGGGAGGTAGCGCGGGTGGCTAGTGTCGAGCAGAGACGGTTATGGCGTTGCGGGCAGAGGCGTTGTAGGGGCTGCGTCGAGTTGCGGCTGAGGAGCGGCATCGAGCGAGCAGATCATGGACAAAGCAGGGGCAGCAGCAGCAGCTTCGCTGGGATCTTGCGGGTTGCAAGTGAGGCGAAGCATGATGGTGGCTGGCGGAATGGCGACACGGTGTCTGGCAACAAGGGCAACAGAGCGTCGATGACGGAGGCAACATAGGCTGAAGCGGCTCGGGCAGCAGGGGCGTCACTGGTGACGAACGAGCGAGTAGGGGTACGACGTTCGAAGACGGTGACGGAATTGAGCCGCTGTGGCTGTGGCGACGACGAATGGAAGTGCGGTGGCTCGCCTAGGATTAGCAAGCAGGAGCAGAGGCGGTGTCGTGAGGGCTTGGGATTTGGTGCTTGGGCTGGCAGCAAGGAGGACAGTGGTTCAGACGGCGTCGGGCAGTGCTGCCGCTACCCTCCTCCCCTCAGTTCCTTCTCTCTCTTCTCTCTACTGCGTTGCTTCTTGACACCGGCACCTCTACTCCAAATCTGGGTTCCGAGGAAGACAGCGGCAAATGGCGTCGATTGGGTGGCTCGTCGGCGGTGGTGGTGGTGTGGCTTTGAACGCAGTGGCACGACTCCCTCCTCTCGAGCTCTCTCTCTCTCTCTTTGTCCGCCTCTCTCTGTGCTCTCTGTTTGTGCCTCTCCCTCTGGTTCTCTTTTGCTCGATCGGTGTCAAGAGCAACGGTAGCAGGTGCTATGAGTTAGCACTCGGAGGGCAGCGGCGACGTCACAGCTTTGGGCTGCAGGCGTCGCAGGGAGCAGTGGTGGCGCAGCGAGGGCTACAATGGCGACCCCTCCTCCCCTCTTTTCTTCTATTATTTTTTTCTTCTTCCGTCCCCCCTCCCCCTCTTTGTCCCTACCTTTCTCTATGGTTTCCTGTGCGAAGATAGAGAAGGGAGAAGGCTAGCGTGGGCTAGGCCAAAAGGGAAACGTGCCTGGCCGCGCAAGGGAAAAAGAGGCATTTTTTTTCTTCTTTGTTGTTTTGTTATTTTTGTTATTTTTGTTACTTTTTTCTCTTTTTCTCTCCTTTTATATATATATTTGAAAACGCAAATTAGGTGTCAACAAAGATAAATATAAATGACCTCTAACATGTCAAAACTATTAAGAGTAGACAAAATGTCAATTTTATCAGCCTTTTTACTCTTTCTCTAAACATGTAACAAAGATGTTAATGCATAAGATTATTCCTTATGCAAAAAAAACTTTTGGAAAAATCATTTTCAACCGTATATGCAATGTATATAGTATTGTGACTTAAACATAATATGTACAATCCATTTGATATAATGTAATACTCAATCCTATTTGAATTAAAGAACACAAAAGTAACATTTTTTTTTTTAATTTCAAAAAAGTAGCCACATATGCTTAAACAAGATATGGAAACTAAATTTCGTGTAAAGGAAAGTACATAAAATGTGTTTCTTAATACTAGTTTAAAGAAAGAATCTAGAATTAAAATGATATATCCAAAGTCGACTTTATCGTTATTTTCCACGGTGAGCTATGATTCATCTTGATTTAGATTTCTTAGATTTATAAATTTCTGTATGATAAACACAACAAGCTTGTTGTCTCACTATCTAGCCACCATGAATTGGATGAGCTTATGATAGGCGTTTGATTCATAAATAATGCTAAAAAATCATTATTTATAGGCTCACACTCAGACAACCAAATTTTGTGTGCTTACTGCAGTGTATCTTTATGTGACCTTCCTTTAAAAAGAAGTGACAGTTACTAATTCTTTTTGAAAGATTCTATCTTAGGATCCAGATTGTTAGAATGGCCAGTGATTTTATGAGTTCTTTTATGAATATGATTTTTAGACTTCAAATCTACCATTCTTAGAACGTAATCCCTAACCTCGTCAGAACCATTATATCTTATATTAAAGAACTCTTACAAATGTGTCTCAATCTCGATATTAGACAAGACATAATTTTAAGCCATCAAGGCTTTTATCATCTTTTTAGCTATGCAGTCAGCTAGTAAGTCATTTTCTTTTCAAGTGTTCCCAACTAGAACGTTTCATGAATAATAGACAAATCTGATTGCTCTTTTTCTAAACAGAAAATCCACTTTCCATTACTTAAAATTTGAACTTCAATAGTTATGGAGTTATTGATTACTAATAGGGTGACTAAAAAACAAGCAATATATAATTAGCATAATGTGAACACTGTGTAACTTAATGACGTATAAGTACATGCTTAAAGAGTTACATGCATCATCGCATAATCACATTTGAGTAGATTACATGATATGCATTTGTATATTCCCACATGACAGCGATCGTACGAATATATTCAAACCATCGTGAATTCATCACTTTTGGGTGTATAAACCACTAGGATCAGTCATTCCACTATACAATCATGTATTCCTCAATAAACTAATACACAATCATCTCATTTGAGAATATGACCACGCATTAGAACATGAGACATCCCATTATTATACGAGACTGATATTTCTCAAACCCAATCAAGTGTGCCACTTTGGTGGTCACAACTTAATCGAATCCTCAAAATTCTCATATACTATGGATATAAATTTTACTTCTCACATATATCATATACATGTGATTTTAATTTTAACGACATGGGTAATTTATCGCTAAAATCACATAGAATGCTAGTTACACAGCTTTATTCATTAATACAAGTTAATATATATATATATATATATATATATATATATATATATATATATATATATATATATATATTCAATAAATCATACTCTATACAATCTTTATGTGATGATTTACATGTTTGCTTGTACCCATATTTCTAAATCATAGAAAAATACAGAAAATATCCTAAAAATACCAACAACAAAAAAACGCATGTGTTTAGGGTTCCGTATGTATTTTCAATCAAAAATAAAAATAAATAAATACGTCACAATGTAGAGTATCTCCATACGAACACATAGACTCCAAAAACACCTTAATCGGAGTTTGGCCTCGCTCGCATGCACGTCCAGAGTGCACGACGCGTGCAGCGCATGCATGGGCCACCTGGACCGGTCTGACTACCAGTCCAACCGATTGACCGATCAGGTCAACAGTGAACCGGGTTGGGTGGGTCAACAATTGAATCCGAGTCGGGTCAATGGGGATGGTTAACGATCAATCAGGTTAAGTCAACGAGTCGAGTTGGAGCACTCTTGCGGGTTGCTGACCTCAACGTAATGTTAGCCCTCACACGTGAGTAGTGCCCTATGTAGCAATGACACGGACACTCAACACGCGACACGACACAACACAACACGCCAACACGTTATTTCTTGAAAAATAGAGAATTCTGACACGTTCTGACATGTTATATATTAAATATATATATATGCAAAAATAAATAAATAATAATAAAAAGAGCATATAATTAATTTATACTAAAAATATTAATCCAACATTTGTTAATATCATTTATTATTTTAATATGACAGAGATTGAATGAGAAATTCAAAGATTGCAAACAAAAAAGAGTAAATTTGAAGGAACATGTCCTATTTCTTTGTCGAAAATTAATGAGATTCTTATAGTACCAGACCAAGTTCGAAGTTCATGATATAGATTGGCTTGAGCTCCTTTGCAAAACAAGGTTTGAGAAAAATGAAAATCCAAGACAAGAACTCTTAAAGTATGACCAAAAGAAAAGGAAATAACTAAATTCGCTATGGAAAATGTGACCAAAAGAGATAACTCACAAGCGACGCCTGTAAGGGTGGAAAAAAGCAAAAAAAAAAATCACAACTTTAACACTGCGGGGGCAGTGGAGCGACGCCGGCGAGAAGAGGGGTGTTCCATCGTCACTCATGGGAAGGTCAAAACTTATAAGTGAGAAGTTTGAGAGTGAAAATTTTCTTCTTTCCCCTTTATTTTTGTTATTTTCATTATTTTTTTCATATATATATTTTAACCCCTCAAGTATTGAAATTTTTTAAAATTGACCCCGTGTGTGTCGAAGTCGAGTGTCGGAATTTCGGACTTGCTTGTCAGAGCATGTCGAGAAGAGTTGACCACTAACACTCGTTGACCACGTGTCAAAATGTGTCGGAGCGTGTCCGACATGTGTCAGAGTGTCAAACACGACACGAATGCTTTTGGAGAGTGTTGGTGTTTCTTAGGTAGTGCCTTGCTCGTGAGAGCACATGAGGGTGTGTGCTCGATGCCCCGGCGGCACATGGCCATGGGTGGGGGCGTGTGCAGCCTCTTCGGGCAAAGTGTCGGCCACGATTTTGTTTGTCTTGATGAGCCCGTTCCATTTTTATTAATTATCATGATTAGGATATTAATAGAAGTAATTATGTGCTTAAATCACTCATTAGCATTTGAGACAAGGAGTGATAACCGATCATATTACTCTTACATACTATTATTGTAAAGAAGTCCATCTAGATGGTAAAATAGATAAGTACGAAAAAAAAAAGAGTGAAATTTACGTTTCACATATGGATTTAACTATTACTACTCAGTCTTCGATACAATAAAGCGGCCAATTGGGTTGCTAAGGTTCATCGTGCCGGCTCTCTCTTGACAGACTAGATTATAAATCTTCCTCGATCCCTTTAGTTGATCTTATGTTTGGACCTTAAAGCCTTTCGTAATTTGTCAAATTCGGTTCAGAAATGAATATCTGTTGTTCTGATCCCAAAAAAAGAAAAAAAAAGAAAAAAAAAAAAGAGAGAGGATGGGGACACTTACCAAAATTCTTGCACTTGTTGCAGGTCAAGCTAGATTATCCAAATGAATACCTGACTTCAATCTCGGGTCATATAAGAGACGACCAAACTCCTGTTGTCATTCAATCTCTCAAATTCCGTACCAACAGAAAGACATATGGACCATTTGGCTCTGAACAAGGGGAATCTTTCCATATCCCACAAGTTGATGGGGCAAAAATTGTTAGGTTCCATGGAAAATGTGGCAAGCATCTTGATTCAATTGGAGCACACTTTGGGCCAATTTCTCATGCTTATCCTTTTGAAGTTGTGGGACCATTTGGGGGTAGTCATGGTATGGACATTTGGGATGATGGGAAATATATAGATGTAAGGGAAATTGTCGTAGGTTTCGATTTAGTAGTCAAGTCTATCTCTACTTTATATGACAAGTATGGACATCCGGTCGGTCCCCTCTCACATGGCACAAATGAAGGAGGCAAAACATATGAGGTAAGTCATATTAGTATTCTTGTTTCCTTTTTTGGATTGTATGGCCGAGTTGCGCTTGATTAAGCTATCGGGAAATAGATGGGCCCAAAAGGAGTTAATATTAAAATCAGAAGAAATGAAACATTACAAATCCAAGAAAAGAGAGCATAATAGTCGTCCTTAGATACATGTTATGTTCATATATTCAATCTCATTTCCTGAACTATTGTCTTGCTTTCCTCACCTCTTCGAATTTTGATTTTTTTTTTCCCAGATTAAACTGGACTACCCACATGAGTATTTGACTTCGGCCTCAGGCCACACAGAAAAAGCTTCTGGAGTCGTCATCCTTAAGTCATTAACAATCCATACTAATGTAAAGAGTTATGGACCATTTGGAACAGCAGAAGGAAGGTACTTTTCATTTCTATACACCGGCGTCAAGATTGTCGGGCTTCATGGGAGTTGCAACGGCCCTCGTCTCGAGTCCATTGGAGCTTTCTATGAGCCGATTCCTCATACATATCCTGTTAAGGTTTTTGGGCCTTTTGGAGGTGCAGGGGGAGATTCCTGGGATGATGGACAATATGCTCATATAAAGGGTGTTGGGTTTGTCAGATTCTCAAAAACTGGATTCGACACTAAATCGAACCCTTAAACTTGTGCGGAAGACGACCCCGGGAAAAACACTTGCATCATCGATCCTAAAGCATATCACAGAATTGAACGTAACTTGTTAGCCACAGATTAAACATCGATGTCGAATGAGGAAGAGAAACCGATCATGTTCGATCCGATGATGTCAATTGGCATTGAAGGGAAGATGGCGTCGCTTTTTTGCTTACTGTTTTTCTTTTGGAGGGAGAGAGGAAGGAGGACGTACATAATATGCCAAAAGGTGCGTTCCTCTCTCTTTTCTCCCTTATATATGTCCCATCCAAAAAGAAACGTACTCCTTCATCATATCCCTCCATCCATGAGCCATAATCTTGTGGGCTGGGCTTTTAGGCCCAACATGAGCGGATGGGCCAACTTAGGCCCATCACATTAATAAAACCATCATCTTCCACTCGCGCATAGTGGGCCGAATAGGATTCTCTTTACCTCTCTTCAACATTCATACCGGTGAATAATCCGTGCGACCAGCATACTTTGAGAGCTCGTTGCCATACATCTGTTAGGAATATATAGCAGCTCATAATGGGCATCACACTCTAAGTAGATTTAGTATGCAGTACCCTAAATCGATCGATCACATTTATATCTCTCTTGATCTCTTTTAAACAATGATATATATATATATATATATATATATATATATATATATTGTATTCACAATTATGATTATCCCAAAGACAGTCATAATTGGTCGACCAGTAAATACAAAACTACAATGTGATTCTCCAAATTTGATCTTCCTCTTTTCTTCAAACTATCAATGTTAGTTCAGCTTGCTTTTCTAGAAATATCCCATTAGATCGAATCAACTCATGACTATTGGCAACATCCTAAGATAGCAAACACTAAATAGAAATCTTGAGAATAAGTAAAAGTCATGAGGGCACTAAAATTAAGGAACTTTTTTCCTCAAGAGTCTCACACAGCGTAAAAGTTGAAATCAAACTTTTGTCACTCTTATTCGTCGTCTCATGCATACGTAGTATGAAATATGTATTACGGTATTAACTCATTTCCCATGGAGCGTATGTCTACACCTTCAATACCATACAAATGATAGTTCAAACATACCCAATGTCTAACTTGAGTTCACGTATCTACTCATTCACAAAATTCATCAGAACTCACATCTGGCATCATAGACAGATAAAGTAAAAATATGTGGGCTATTTTACTTTCGGACATAGTAAATATCATGTCCTCATCTTAACACTTAGTTAATGCGACATATATATTTTAAGCTTGAGCTCTCAATTATCACATAAATAATAAGCTTAAAAACAGTCTCATCTCTATTTATCACATAGTAAATAGAGACAATTACCCATGTGAGTTGGCCAATCTTATATCTGTCCAACATACTTTCTTAACTTAAAGTAATGCACTGAGCATTAAGATGCATAAAAATCAAACAAAGATTCATAGGCATTAATAATGAAAAAACACAAGTTCATAAATGTGAACAAATCAGGGAGATTACAATCCAGCACATCAAACTCTACGCAATCCTAGAGATTTTACATGACCACAAAACACATCTCTAGGTATTGGCTTTGTCATAGGATCTGCTACTATTCTATGCGTAGATATGTACTGTAAGTTCACATCCTTTTGTGCAACCATATCTTTGACAAAGTTATACTTGGTATATATATGTTTAGTCTTGTCATTATATTTTGGATCTGTACGCTAAAGCTGCTTGGCTATCATAGTTAACCAATAATGGATTTGCAGCTTTCTCAATAACACCTAAATGATCCAAAAATCTCTTAAGCCAAACTCCTTCTTGTACCGCTACTGATAATGTCACGAACTCAGCTTCCATCGTGGACAAGGCTATACACGTTTGCTTCTTACTGCTCAATGATATGGCGCCATTGTTTAGTAAGAAAACAAATCCAGAGGTAGATTTTCTTTCATCTAAATCTCCTCCCCAATTAGCATCTGAATAGCCTTCAAGTCGCAGATCCTTTCCTTGGTAATTTAACTTGTAATCAGCAGTTCCCTTCAAATACCTCAGTATTCTCTTAACGGCCTTCCAATGCGCTTGACTTGGGTTGGATTGGTATCTACTCACCATTCCAACTGCAAAATATATGTCAGGTCTTGTACACATCATAGCGTACATCAAGCTCCCAACAGCACTGGCATAAGGAACATGTTTCATTTGTTCATTCTCTTGTGGAGTCCTTGGACACAGTCTATGGCTCAATCCTTCACCTTTTGCAATAGGAGTGTTTATGGGTTTATAATCTTGCATACGAAATCATTCAAGAACCTTATTTATATATGTTTCTTGCAAAAGAGATAACGATCTCTTCGAACGATCTCTTGAAATCTTAACTCCAAGAATATATGCAGCCTCACCCATATCCTATCTCAAAGTTGGAAGACAACCAACTCTTGACAGTATTAACAAACTCCATATTGCTTCTAGCAATTAGTATATCATCAACATATAATGATATGATCACAAATTGATCATTGGATCTTTTGATATATACACAATGATCCTCATTATTGGATCTTTTGATATATACACAATGATCCTCATTAATCATTGTAAAATCATATGCCATTATGGCATTATGAAAACGCATATACCATTGTCACGACGACTGCTTAAGGCCATATATCGACCTCAAAAGTCGACATACCTTTTCTTCTTGGCCTTCTTTAATGAAACCAGCAGGTTGTTCCATATATATTTCTTCCTCTAATTCTCCATTGAGGAAAGTAGTCTTTACATCCATTTGATATAACTCAAGATCCATACTAGCCACTATTACCAGAATAATGCGAATCGAGGTAAATCTTACTACATGAGAAAATATATCTTCATAATTAACTCATTCCTGTTGATTATACCCATTCGCCACAAGGCGAGCCTTATGCCTTTCTATCGAGCCATCAGCTTTTCACTTTATTTTGAGAACCCACTTGTTCCCAATAACTTTGCGTCATTTTGGAAGATCAACCAGTTCCCAAATTTGGTTTAACTTCATTGACTCAATTTCCTCTTTAATTGTATGAATCAATTTTTCCTTACTAGGGCAATTTAGAGCCTCATTAATATTTCTTGGCTCATCCTCATCTTGTGGAGCAATCATAAAAGTTTCCCCTTCAATGTCAAAACATCAACGGAGAATACTTTGGCGACTTGTTCGCCGTATGGGAGATTGTACACTTTGCACATCATTCCCCATTATGCTCTAACTGGGATTAGATAATGATGATATCGTCTCATCATGTGGTTGCAATTGAGAATGATTTGAATTCAATTCATCACTTCTCATATTACTCCCACTTGGACGAACTTCACTAATATCATTATCTTGATCCGAGGTTTCAAATAGGGAGTAATCTTCCCCTATTTCACAATTCTTAGGAAATTCATCCTCTAAGAATGTGACATCCCGTGATTCAAATTTAATTATACTCCCACTTTCCTGCTCACCTATGAACACATACCCTTTCAAGTGTTCGGAGTATCTTATGAAAATACTCTTATTTCCTTTGGGACTCAATTTCCCAAACTTGTGAGAGGACTTATGAGTATAGACAGCATAACCCCATGGTTTAAGAAAACTTAAGTCCGGTTTTTAATCTGTCCATAACTCATATAGAGTGGAAATAACTGATTTGGAAGGCACCCGGCTAAGTATATAGGAAGCAGTTAACAACGCATCACTCCAAAAAGTGATAGGTAAGTTAGCATGCGCCATCATGGACCTAACCATTTCCAGTAGGGTTCTGTTTCTTCTCTCCGCAACACCATTTTGTTGAGGAGTATATGGAATAAACAACTGTCTTTCTATTCCTTTTTCATCACATAATTTTCTAAACTCATCAAATAAATATTCTCGACCTCGATCAGATCTCAATGCTTTTATTTTTTTGTCTAATTGATTTTCTACCATGTTCATAAACCTTTTGAAACAACTTAATGCTTTAGATTTATGAGAAATCAAATAGACATATCCGAATCGAGTATAATCATCTATAAAAGTGATGAAATAAACAACCCTATGCCTTCTTCTCACATTCATTGGACCACAGACATCAGAATGGATTAAATGCAGAGGAAATTCAGCTCTTTTACCTTTTCCAAATGGTTTCTTTGTCGTTTTCTCTTTTAGGCAATACTTACATATGGGCAAATCGACTTTTTCAATGTTGCCCAACAAGCCCTCTTTAGCTAGTATGTTCATACGTTGTTGGCCAATATGACCAAGTCTAGCATGCCACACATTCACATCATTATCATATGAATTGGGAGACGTGAAAAGGGAATAACAAACATTTGCATTAACATAGTAAATATCTAATATAATGAAATCATCTAGAAAATAACTACAACTATAGTAATTTGTATCCAAAAAAAAATCCACACTTCTATTATAGAAGTTTATATTAAAACCTAGTTTAACCAACACTAAAACAGACACTAAATTCCGACGAATCTCCGGAGCATATAATACATCATGTAGGAACAAAGTGCGTCCACCACGCATGTTTAGTTGACATGTGCCAATTCCTTTTACTTCAACTCTGGAGTTGTTTCCCACATAGATCCACTTAGTTCCAGTTGGTACTCATCGGAATTCCATGAAGGATTCTCTATCCTTCGCTACATGGTCTATCGCTCCTGAATCTACAGTCCACAAAGGATTAGACTCAGTCAAGAATACAGAACTCGACACAAAAGCAAAGTTCTGAAAAGTACAAGGGGTGTATACCTTATTTGGCTCATGGCAATCATGAGCATAGTGACCCTTCTTGTCACAATTGTAACACTTCACCCTTGTAAGCTTCTTCATCCGAGGATGCTTTTCTCTTTCATGTTGGTTAAGCTTAGGTTTCTTCTTTGAAGGACCTACTTCATTACCTTTCCCTTTATCAAACCAGTTAGGACGTTTGCGCTTGGAGCTCAAAACTCCATGTAAACTAAAACCAGCATGATAAATTTCAGCTTCTGGCTTAGCCGCCAAGAGGCGGTCCTCTTCCAGCTCAAGATGACGCACTGCATCCTCAAAGATTTTGATATTTTCATTATGGGTCAGGTGCACCTTCATATGCTCCAAACTCTGAGGCAAGGAACGAATCACTACTTGCACTTGCTGCTCATCTGTCAGGACAAGGCCAGCATCTTTCAGCTCATTAATCATGTTTGACATCTTTCTAAGATGTTGTTTTATGGTCTGACCATGAGGCTTCTTATAAGAGTCAAACCTAATAGTGAGCTGCCTCAGTCTAGTCACCGAAGTATGACCAAATTTCGCTGCCAATGCTTCTTACATTTCCTTGGCATTCTCAAAACGCTTAAACTCTCGCATGACGTCATTTTCCATGCTGCTCAACAACATAATGCGAGCAAGAGAGTTCTTTCTTTTCCATACAGCAAATGCTTCCTTATCTCTCTTGTGCTGTGCAGTGTTTCCTTCTTCAGGTTCTATCATGGTCAGGTTAAGAGCTTCTAGTGCCTTTTGCTCTTCCAGCACATATTGGATTTTCATGTGCCATATTTCATAGTTGTCGCCATTGAGCTTTTCACCTTTGTTCAGATCGGCAACTATGCTCTTTGTGGCTGAAGCCATTGATCTGAACACATCAGACATTTATGCACGATATAAATGCCTATCATTTATGCATCCTTTTTGCACAGACCCATCATATTAATGAACAATTTCAAGTAAGGTTTCAGAATCAAAAGATTACTTTGTTTCCAATCATCATCCAAAAATCCTAACTTAAAACTATCATTAATATAATTGTCTTATACAAAATAAATTCTATGAAGCTACAAAAACTTCTATGAGCTACCTACAACAGTCAACACTAACAGAAAGCAAATAATATTTGACATCCAATAGAATAATTATGCTTTCACATAATATAACTAACATATCAGTTGCTACATCAACATCAATCAGGTAGTAAACATTACATAAAACGTTCACAAAGCACACTTAACAAAGGCCAGCCAATACATCTAACACCAAGTCAATACACGAACTAGGAAAGATCATCTTTTGTTCAATTTTTTTTATCTTTTCCCTTGTAACAATATAGTAATATTCATCTATAAAATCTATCACAATTTTCCTATATGAAGCGGCTCTATTGACATCCCATATGCGATTCAACACTCCTTGCCATTCTGGTGGAAGGGTGTTCATAAAAAATCGCACCATCTCAAACTGTGACAAGGGACGACCATTCCATATGACCTTTTGAATTTTTCCGTTGACTTCAAGAACGTGATCAATTGAGTCACCACTCTCCCATCGATGATCATTCAGCTCAGCTATCAACTTAGAAAGCCTTTCATTTTGTTCATCGGTAATTGCGTGAATAGGTGTACGCAACCTAAGGGGAGGTATTGTTCCTACAACAAATGCAGAACAAATAAGGGATCACATATAATCTACATAGACTTAATTTAAAAAAGAAACACATTCTTTTCCTTTTCTTTTTTTTGGGTCAATAGTCAACGGTCAACGGGTCGGGTCCCTGAGTCGGGCGGATCGGTCGGGCCGGTTGGGATGGGTCGGACGGACGGACCGGCACGTGCGGCACGCGTGTAGCTGACGTCACGATGATGTCAGCTGGCGCGTGCCTCGCACACGCCACCGACCGCGCATGCGCATGTGCGCGCATCGGTCGCGAGCGCGCGGGCTACGCACGCGCCTTCCCCTGCGAATCGGTGCATGCAACGATGCCGGTTCGTTCCGATTGCACGTGGGGGCGCGTCTAGCGGCCGTTGGTGGCGTTCCACCACTCGTTGCGATCGTCTCAACGAGACCTTCCATCCAACGCCATCATAAATCGATTTTGAGTTACAGAAACTCGAAAAAATGGATGAACAGTGCTCGGGTGTTGGGATTTTTCGCCCCGATCGGTGTCGGCCAATTAATTTCGCGAAGAAACAATAAGAAATCATCCATACACATGAAAGGAGTCGGGAAAAACATGGAAAAGGATTGGGAAACAAGAACTAAGGCTCTGATACCAATGTTGGGTTTGTCGGATTCCCAAAAATCGGATTCGACACTAAATCGAACTCCTAAACTTGTGCGGAAGACGACCCTGGGAAAAACACATGCATCACCGATCCTAAGGCACATCACAGAATTGAACGTACCTTGTTAGCCACAGATTAAACACTGACGCCGATATGAGGAAGAGAAACCGATCCCGTTCGATCCGATGATGTCAATTGGCCTTGAAGGGAAGATGGCGTCGCCTTTTTGCTTATTGTTTTTCTTTTGGAGGAAGAGAGGAAGGAGGAACGTATGTAATATGCCAAAAGGTGCGTTCCTCCCTCTCTTTTCTCCCTTATATACGTTCCCTCCAAAAAGAAACGTACCTTGTCATCATATCCCTCCATCCATGGGCCCTAATCTTGTGGGCGGGGCTTTTAGGCCCAACATGGGTGGACGGGCCAACTTAGGCCCATCACATTAATAAAACCATCAAAGAGGATTCTAGTCCGATACGAGTCCTCCATTAATTCCATTGATTTTGATTATATCAACGTGGATGGTTCTATTCGATCCACTAGGCATGGTTCTAAACTCCAGGGACGTATTTATGAGGTTGGTAAACTCATTTTCTTTATTACTTCTCAATGTAAGGATCAAATAAAATTTGCGGTAAGTGAATAATTCTATTTTGTAATTGATTGAATCAGTCCTAGGACTTCTATAATTAAGTCGCTCCTTGGCCAGATTTTTCCGGCACGGAATTTGTAATGATCCTTATAAAAACAATTAAAAGATGGTTGCTTGTGGTTTTTAAAGGCAATGCCACCTGAGAAAAAAACTTTTATCAGTTCGATTGTGATTTTTTTGTGTCTTTTTGAAGGAGCGGATTTAAAGTCCCGGCGAGGAAAAGAAAAGTCGATGATGATTTGCATCACCTTTCCAATTGATATTATTGATTTGCCTTATTTCCCAAGAATACTAGCTAGCGGTTCTGCTGATTATATGTGAAATACAATGATTTACATCCATTGGACCACTAAATGATTTTTTTCAATTTACTTCCGATTTGCAGGTTATATTGGATTACCCAGATGAGTTTATAACGTCAGTTGCGGGTTTCTTCACCGCCGTTATGAATTCGCTCACATTTCGAACTAATAAAATAATATGGGAACCGATTGGGAGAGAGGACGGGCAGTACTTCTCCTTACCATTGGAAGCTGGCAAAGTTATCAGCTTCTTTGGGAGAAGTGGTGGTTCTCTTGTATCTATTGGAGCACAAATCGAGCTATACCCTTCAAGTCTGTGGGGTTATTTCAGAGTTCGAGTGGGTCATTTTGGGAGCTCTATCCCTTTGAGCGTTTGGAGTTATTTCGGAGTTCAAGTGTGTCTTGTTGGGATGATGGCAATGAACATACCAATGTAAGGAAAATCATTGTTAAATTTGAAACAAGTAAATGGCCATTCATCCTATTAAAATATGTCTCGAGTTTAAGCCCGAAGTAAAATTATAAATTTTGAAAATAAATTAAATTAAAATAAAGGAAGATGAGTACACGAATTAGTCTGGTTGACGTCATATTATTAGAGATAAAGCTGGTCAACAAACTTTGGAAGTAGTTGACCGATGCAGTCTGTTCCTTGATGGAGTTGGACGAAAAAGGGAAAGTCCAATCTTTCTTTCATGTTGACCGAATCTTGGATTATTCGGTTTCTTCCATGCACGCAATTCTCTGGCGGTTATATATATATATATATATATATATATGCTCGTAGGACTCTCTTCAGTGAAGCCACATCTTGGAGCGCCGTGTGAGTGCTTGATGTTCCACCGTTGTTGATGCAAGCAAACTTGAAGCACCAAATATCGAGTGCTTGATAGTGGGCTTGTTGTTTTTCGTTCGTGCAATTACATCTGAGAAGAATTAGTGTTTGTAACCGATTAAATCTTGAGGTAAGATTTGCATGTAATTCCTTCGTGAGATTGAGAGATTATTTTAGATGAATTTCGGGGCTAAACACCGCGTGGGTTATTGGGTGTAATTGGGGCTTGAAAAACACTCAGAGAGTGTTTGAGTGACTCGAGTGTGTAATCTTCTTGTATCGCTTGATTTATAGTGAAATTTGATGTTGCTCTCCCCGCGGACGTAGGTCTTTACGACTGAACCACGTAAATCTGATGTTCGATTTATTTTCTTCATCTGTCTATATTATTGTTCGATCGCTCGCTTTATTGCAACACATCCGATCAATTTGGTTTTAGTACGAAGAGGAGAATAAAAAATTGTGGCAATCAAAGGCATATGACGGAGTTGATGGAAACACATTAAATATAGGAAGGAACGCCAAGATCCATACGGTATGTTCCCTTAGATACAAATATTCTGTAAAATCCTTACAGAACCCTCATAGCCTACTGTTGGAGAAATCGCTCTAGAAGATTTTGAAGCTGACAAAACGTTTCCATCAGTCTAGTCTAGTTATTTGCGTCTGAAGACTTTCTGACCACCAGACTCATAACTCCAGACTCATAACTCAAGACTCAAGATTCAAGACTCAAGACTTAAGACTCAAAATTATTCTCATTGTGAGTCTATCTCGATCCGGTGTCGAAGGAAATCCAAATCGAGGATTATGATTAAGGATTTCATCTTGATCTCTGGAGAAGATCTTTTGGCTGGACCAATACAACGGATTCTTTGATTCGTATCTAGATCAATTGAAGATCCGATTATCGACGAAGTATTCTTGGAAGGTTCTATTCATGGAAACCAAGATCCTGATTGTATGGGCGAACGGGATTGATGGGCTATCGTCGATTCCTTTAATAGCTCGGATGATCTTCTTGATTGATTCCGTCCAACGGGTAGATTGGAGGAATTCCTTTGGTAAGTGCCAACGGTTATGATGGCATAAAGGAGTATAAAAGGAAGACGTTCTAGTTGTTCAAGAAGTGTGATCGATAGAAAAATTCCAGTACGAAGCACCTTGATTATTAGTCGATACGATCGAGCGAAATTGTATACGAGAGAGTGTTTATACTTGGTGATACCTTGAGTGAGTGTGGTAGTTCATCTACACCCAGAAATCAAGGAAGATCAACGCTGTAACATCTCTTTGTTCATAGTGGAATCCAGCCGATTGGCTGTCGGTGCGAAAAGAGTGGACGTAGGCTTGAATCAAGCCGAACCACTATAAATCGCGTGTTTAATTCTCTCTTTCATTCACCGAGTCTTACGATTGAATGTTATTTGTTGCAATTCCTTAATTGTCTAAGTATTGTGCGAAAAATCGTTTATATACCTATTCACCCCCTCTAGGTACTAGCACTAGCTATATCAATTGGTATCGAGCCCGTGTTCTTACTTTATTTGAAGTGTTTTACTTCACAAAGTAAAAGATCCATGGCTAGTATGCGGCACCAGGGGCTGATGGAAGGGCAAAGCAATACCAGACCTCCCTACTTTGATGGAAAGGATTACAACATCCGGAAGAATAAGATGAAAGCCTTTCGCGATCAAAGGATCCTCTCGGAATGGGACGTTGTGGAAAAAGGGATCACTCCTACTGCTGCATCGGTTTCGAAAGAGGAAAAGAAACAATGAGACCGATGGAATGACTCGGGAAGAAATCAATAAGAGACAAGCACTCGATGCAAAAGCAATTTACTCTTTATATTGTGCTTTGTCACCAATCGAATATAAGAATATCTTCTTGTGTTACAGCAAAAGAAGTATGGGACAGATTACACATCACCTATGAAGGAACAGTCGAGTGAAGGAGACCAGAATCAACATTCTTCTTGGTCAATATGAATCCTTCAAAATGAAACCAGGAGAACCTATAACCGACATGTTTAGTCGCTTTTACGAGATATTGTCAATGGTCTTGAGAACCAAGGACAAAAGATCTCTGATCCCATGAAGGTGAACAAGCTACTGCGTGGACTTTCTAAGGATTGGAATCATATAAAGACTTCAATAAGAGAGACGCAAAGAATTATGCCACTATCTGTTGATGAGCTGATTGGAACTCTTTGAGTCTTATGAAGTGGAACGAATCAATGAAGACGAAGATCCAAGAGGTAAGAAATCTATTGCATTGAAATCAAATGATGATTCGATGATGCAGATTCGAAGATGATCCGGATGATGAGGAGCTTGCTCTTATGATAAGAAGGTTCAGAAAACTGAATAGAAAAGGAAGAAGGTTCAACTCCAAGAAACAAAATTTTCAAAGACAGCAATCCAAGTCTGTTGATGATGAGGAACCAAACAAGGATGTAGTTTGTTTCGAATGTAAGAAAAAGGGACACATAAGACCCAACTGTCCTCTTCGAAGAAGAAGAAAGGAAAAGCTGAAAAGTTTCGAAAAGCACTCAAAGCCGAAACTTGGAGTGATACCGAGTGTGAAGAAAGTGAGGATGAATATGCCAATCGTGTCCGATGGCACAATCGGACTCGGACTCGGATTCTGGATCGACTCGGAAAGTGAATTTGAGGTAAGTGATTTTAAAATTCTGTCAAAGTCTCTAAATATATTGATGAACTGTGTTTTAGTCTTAAGACTTCTCTCAAAAGAGTTTCCGAACTAAAAAGGGAAAACTTAGCTTTAAAACAAAAAGAAAACATTCTAGAAGAAAGAATCAAAAGTTTAGATTTGAATGTTTCGACTCTTAAAGAGAAAGAAGATAATCTTTTAAAAGAAAATACTTTTCTAAAAACTGACTTATCAAATATTTCAAGGAAATTTTCTATAGGATCTGAAAAACTTGAAAAAGTTCTTTCGGTTCAAAGACCTTACTTCAATAAGTCTGGTCTAGGTATGACAAAGAGAAACAATTCCCTTGATTGATTTTCCTAAAGTAAAAGAAAGAATTAAGAAGAGACCATCGAAAGAGGCTTACAAAAATCATTTCAAAAAGGTTTTTGTAAAATCAGTAGGTCGAAATGCTCTAAGATGTTCAAAGTGCAACAGTAAGGATCACTTTGAAAAAGAGTGTCCTATGATTTGGAAGCCTGTTAAGAAAGCATGGCCTTATAATGATTATTCTGCTAACACCAAAGGACCCAAGAAAATTTGGGTACCAAAGAAAGTTTGAGATTTTCATTTGAATGCGGGTCTCCGTCAAGAAAAGGTAAAATGGTATCTTGACGGCGGATGTTCAAGACACATGACAGGAGACTCAAATAGCTTCATAAAGCTTATTCAAGTGAACGGAGGAAAAGTTTCATTTGGAGGAAACAGCAAAGGAAATATTGTGGGATTTGGAACTGTCAAAATTGGAAATCTCACAATAAACAATGTTTCTCTAGTAGAAGGACTCAATTACAATCTTCTCAAAGATCAGTCAACTATGTGATACTTTTGGATTCAAGATTTTCTTCCAAGAAGGAACATGTTCGGAATCGTAAAGACTCTACTCGTCTTTCAAAGGTCGAAGGCATGGAAATATCTATCTCCTAGATGTGAAACCGGAAGATTCGCAATGCTTAATTTCAATTCAAGACGAAGCAAGTACGTGGCACGAAAGCTTGGGCATATTAATATGAAGCAATTAGCCAAAATCTCGTCAAAGCAGCTTGTTCGTGGTCTACCCAAATTGCCTTATCAAAAGACTGAACTGTGTACTCCTTGCATTCTGGGAAAGCAGGTAAAAAATTCACACAAGTCTATAAATCATGTATCTACTAATCATGTACTGCAGCTGCTGCATATGGATCTCTTCGGACCAACCGAGAACCCCAGTATTGGAGGTAAGAAATATTGCCTAGTTATTGTAGATGATTACTCCCGTTTTACTTGGGTATATTTTCTTGCAAATAAGTCTGAAACATTCTCGTATTTTGAAAAATTTGCTAAAAAGATTCAAAATGAAATTGGATGTGTTATATCAAGTATAAGAACTGATCATGGAAGTGAATTTGAAAATCAAAATTTTATAAAGTTTTGTGATGACTCTGGATTTAAACATGTATTCTCCTCTCCATATACTCCTCAGCAAAATGGAGTGGTGGAAAGGAAGAATCGATCTCTTCAAGAAATGGCTAGAACTCTTTTAATTGAAAGCAAAATTCCTTCTCGATTTTGGGCTGAAGCTGTTTCAACAGCATGCTATATAATTAATAGAGTCTTTTTAAGACCTATTTTAAAGAAAACCCCTATGAGTTATTCAAAGGAAAGAAGCCTATTGTTTCATACTTTCATGTATTCGGATGCAAATGTTTTATATTGAAAAATGCAAAAGATCAAGTTGGTAAGTTCGAAGAAAGATCGAGATGAAGGCATCTTTCTTGGATATTCTACATCAAGCAAAGCCTACGAGTCTATAATAAGAAGAGCCGGTCTGTGGAGGAGTCAATGAATGTCAAATTCCAAGACTCTACGCAAAATGAATCCAGTCGGACTAAAGCATGAAGAGTCCGAACCTGCTCCGAGACCCTCAAAAGATTACAACTCAAGAAGCTTCTCGGACTGGAAGATCGGCATCAAGCTACTCGAGAAGACTCAGATAAAGAAAGAGATCTTCAACCAGTCAAATCAACCAGAAACTGGAAGCATAAATCCAGTCATCCTAAAGATCTCATTATTGGAGAAATTAATGAAGGAATCCGCACCAGATCCAAAAGGCGTGAAGAGTCTAGTGCTATAGCTCTTATTTCTGAAATTGAACCAAAAAGCATAGAAGAAGCTCTATCGATGAAAGCTGGATTGAAGCCATGCAAGAAGAACTCGGACAGTTCAACATTAATGACGTGGGATCGACATCTAAACCAAAAGGTAAACTGTTATTGGAACCAAATGGGTGTTCGAAACAAGATGAATGAAAAAGGAAAAGTCGTACGAAACAAAGCAAGACTCGTGGCAAAAGGATATACGCAAGAAGAAGGAATAGACTATGATGAGACTTACGCTCCGTGGCAAGGTTAGAAGCTATTCGTCTATTACTTGCGTTTGCTTGTGATAAAAATTTCAGGTTATTCCAAATGGACGTCAAAAGCGCTTTCCTAAATGGATTTATCCATGAGGAAGTTTACGTGGAACAACCTCCGGGTTTGAAGACCCAAAGAAGCCGGACTCGTCTTGACCGAAAAAGGCTCTGTATGGTTTAAAGCGGGCACCTCGAGCTTGGTACGACGGACTAAGTAAGTTCCTATTAAAGAATGGTTTTGCCAAAGGTAAAGTTGATACTACTTTATTTATTAAAAAGGAAAACAAAAGTTTTATACTTGTTCAAATATATGTTGATGATATCATATTTGTATCCCCAAATGAAAGTCGTGCAAGAAATTTTCAAAGTCTATGCGGGATGAATTTGAAATGAGTATGATGGGAGAATTAACATTCTTTCTTGGTCTTCAAGTAAAGCAATTGAAGGAAGGAACTTTCATTTGTCAAGAAAAATATGCTAATGATCTTGTTAAAAGGTTTGGATTGGAAAATTGCAAAAGACTGATATACCAATGTCAAGTTCGTTGAAAATAGACAAAGATGAAGAAGGGAAGAAAGTTGATCAAAAGCTGTGAAGCATCATCGGTTCACTTCTTTATCTTACGCCTCTAGACTCCGACATTTTGTTGAGTGTTTGCATCGTGCTAGGTTTCAATCGGATCCTAGAGAATCTCATCTCAAGGCTGCAAAACGTGTTATTAAATACGTCGCCTCATCTTCAAGCATCGGTCTATGGTATCCTAAGGAAGGAGACTTTAATCTTCGGGATATTCGAGACGCCGATCCGGCGGTTGCGAGTCGATAGAAAGAGTACTTCAGAACCCGCCGGTTGCTTGAAGCGGGGATGTGTCTTGGTTTTCAAGGAAACAGAGCACTGTAGCTCTCTCTACAACAGAAGCAGAGTATGTAGCACTTGGAAGCTGCTGTTCGCAAATTCTATGGATAAAACAACAGCTACAAGACTTTGGGATTGAAGACTCATGCACTGAGATCAGATGTGACAACACCGGCGCAATCAATCTCACCAAAAATCCAATTCTTCATTCAAGAGCAAAGCATATAGAGATTCGACATCATTTTATTAGAGATCATATTCAAAATGGAGAAATCTCAATTCAATTTGTTGATTCAAAAAGTCAACTAGCGGATATATTCACAAAGCCATTGGAGAAAAATCAATTCGATTTCATCCGTACCCAGACTCAACATTTTGAAGCTTGAAGAAGTTAAAGTCGATGAATTTCCATCAATCGACTCTATCTTTCGACTCGAATTCTCGAGACTCAAACCTTCATTGTATAGGCGTAAGTTATTCTTTTAATCTCGAAAAGGTACGATCTTTCGTTATATTTGATTGATATAATCTTTAATTTCCAAAAACATGCCTTTTTCAAAAAGGGATAATCTCTTTTAAAAATGGCAGTTATTATTTTTTAAAGAAAGACGACTGTTCACTTCTCTTCGTATAGATTGCTCTTTCCTTTTCAAAAGCGAGTTATATATACACAGTTTTCTCTTTTACTCGATTCTCAAAACCCTAAAAGGCATTCTTCTCTCAACCCCGTTTTCTACTTCGTATTCATACTCGAGAAAGTTGTCGTTTTTCCTTGGGAAAGCAAGTGAAGGAATCTTCCATTGACAAGAAAAGATGTCTTCTTCGAGAAAGTCGTCAAGGATCGCAAGCAGGGGTCCACAAAGAATGAAGGAGGGACCGACGCACTTTGATCTCACCGAGGAAGATGATTTGTCGAGACAAAGCAACGAGTCCCTGTTTCTTCTCCACCTCATCACTCACCATCTACCCCACAAGGTGCGGGTCATCATCGGGAGGAAGTCATTCTAGAGGATGTTGAACTGTGAGAGCACAAAAACCCTCATTTATTTACATGCTCTATCGTGCGTTGAAAGTTTCTGGTTCTCCTCGAATTATATAGATGCCTTCCTTAAAGATAAGAATTATGGGAATGAGTACAGATTTTTGAAGCGAATGGAGGAATTGGGAATTGCTCCCAAAGGTAAGGTGAAGAGTCACTTGCGAACATTCCAAGTGACCCTCGTGTTTCAGGACCGATTCCTAATGAGGGGATCGAAGATGATAAAATGTTTAGTGATTTTCAACCGAGAATGGGCATTGCTTTGCAAAGGTGAAGGGAAATAAAATGGAGTTGTTTAGATCGAATGAACGGGAGAAGCTGTTCTTGATGCCGTTGAAACGAGGAGTGATAAACCCCGGGAGTGTTGATTTTGATTTCTGGATGCAATTAATGTGAACCTAAGGGAAAAGTTCGAACCTGCTTCAACTTGAGCAGTTTTGCACCGATACCACTGATGGTTATGCACACTTGATCGCATATTTCTATTCGAATCTAAGTTTTCTTGATGCGAATAGAATATCATTCAAAGTGTTCGAGATCGGGATTATGTGATAGATGTGGACATGGCGGACATAATTGGTGTTGAACGAGGACGTTATCAACCAATCAAAGTCTCGATTGCTCGTGCTACTCGGATCTTGTCAAAGACAGAGATACGAGAGGTGAAGATTACCTACTCGAAGATGAGTGCCATCAATATTGTGCTGCACAAAATTGTGATCAATTGCATCGAGCCAAAGTCTACATCAAAGGCGATGTATCCAATTCGGAAGCCAAATTGATGCATGCAATCAACTCGTGAAGAAGTTCTCTCTCCGCCTCATACTATTCTCTTCCATATGTACAGAGCAATGTCAAAGAACAAGGGACAATTGCCTTATCCAAATCTTGTGACAAAAATCTTCAGACACATGAATATCGAACTCCGCCACACACTCTGTGTTAGACCATGCGATAAAATGGTGGTAGGTTTGAATATGTTGACGAAGATGCGTCCGAAAGAACTTAGCAAGGAAATGGCAAAGTTCAAGGTGAAAACTCCGCTCTCTTCTGCATCAAAGAGAAAAGGGAAGGAGCCCATTGGTACTCCATCCAAAAAGAGAAGAACTCTCATCTTGGAGGATGAAGAAGACGATGAAGATCTTTCTATTCCTGCACTGGTAAGAACTAGACGTTCTGTATCTCGATCAACAGAACTTCAGTCGAAGCAAAGAGAAGAAGAAGAGCGGCGAAAAGGAAAAAGAAGATGAAGAAGAAGAAGAGCGAGAGAGAGAAAGAGATAGAAGCTGAAGAAGAAGAAGAAGAGAGAGAGAAAGAAAAAGAAGAAGAAGGAGAAGAAGAGAAAGAAAAGTCTGCTGATGAATCTGGAGAAAAAAAATCTGAAGAGCATGATATTCACTCCACCCATCTTGATGTCTTAGAGACAGGGGGAGTTGGCGAGCAAGAGTTTGATGTCTTAGAGACAGGGGGAGTTGGGGAGCAAGAAAAGTCCTCACCTCATGCTGCTCCAGAAGAGTCTCCATTGATTGAAGAACATCATGATACATCATCAAATCTGCAAGGTCATACAGAAGCGCCATCGTCTGCATTTACTCCATCTGAGAAAGTAAATGCTAGTATGTAGACAGACAATTCAGCGGATTTTCATCGTATTCTTGATATTCTTATGGAAATGCGGGGCCAAATCTATGCTCTGGACTATGAAATTCAAGCCATCAAGAATGCTGGCCAAGCATCTTGATTACCCCGGGAAGACAGAATGAAAGACCTCGCTCTGCAGATTCAAGCCAATGCCAAAGGAGAAGAGGTAGCAAAATTAAGGGAAGACTTGAAGAGGCTCGAAGGCATAGTACAGTCCATGGGAGAATTCCGGATCGTGCGCATTCCCAAGCGAGACATGACTCTTTTCTCACCTTTTACCGATGACAAAAAGGGGAGAAGAAATTTGAACCAACCATCTTTTCAAACATTGATTTTAAATTTGTTTTTGTGGATGTGAGTTTTAAGTTTTTTTTGAGTATGACTTGTGTGAACTTGAGTTTGGACTGAATTTGGCTATGGATTGTGATGCTTGACTGTTAGCAATTTATATCAAGTGTTGTTATATGGTATTACTCATGAAAGTCTAACCAATTTTCTGTGGATGCGAGTCTCGGTTGTTTTATTAAATCTTTATGAGATAGCCATATTGCTTGAGAAGTGTTTTTGCAGGTCAAGGTTGTTCAAATCTACAGGAAAGTTTTGTCATCATCAAAAAGGGGGAGATTGTTGGAGAAATCGCTCTAGAAGATTTTGAAGCTGACAAAACGTTTCCATCAGTCTAGTCTGGTTATTTGCGTCTGAAGACTTTCTGACCACTAGACTCATAACTCCAGACTCATAACTCAAGACTCAAGATTCAAGACTCAAGACTTAAGACTCAAAATTATTCTCATTGACAGTCTATCTGATCCAGTGTCGAAGGAAATCCAAATCTGAGGATTATGATTAAGGATTTCATCTTGATCTCTGGAGAAGATCTTTTGGCTGGACAAATACAACGGATTCTTTGATTCGTATCTAGATCAATTGAAGATCCGATTATCGACGAAGTATTCTTGGAAGGTTCTATTCATGGAAACCAAGATCCTGATTGTATGGGCGAACAGGATTGATGGGCTATCGTCAGATTCCTTTAATAGCTCGGATGATCTTCTTGATTGATTCCGTCCAACGGGTAGATTGGAGGAATTCCTTTGGTAAGTGCCAACGGTTATGATGGCATAAAGGAGTATAAAATGAAGACGTTCTAGTTGTTCAAGAAGTGTGATCGATAGAAAAATTCCAGAGTCTGAAGCACCTTGATTATTAGTCGATACGGTATGAGCGAAATTGTATACAAAGAGTGTTTATACTTGGTGATACCTTGAGTGAGTGTGGTAGTTCATCTACACCCAGAAATCAAGGAAGATCAACGCTGTAACATCTCTTTGTTCATAGTGGAATCCAGCCGATTGGCTGTCAGTGCAGAAGAGTGGACGTAGGCTTGAATCAAGCCGAACCACTATAAATCGCGTGTTTAATTCTCTCTTTCATTCACTGAGTCTTACGATTGAATGTTATTTGTTGCAATTCCTTAATTGTCTAAGTATTGTGCAAAAAATCGTTTATATACCTATTCACCCCCCCTCTAGGTACTAGCACTAGCTATATCACCTACGATGGCGGGAGACTCTTTTGAGACTTAAATCGTGAGTTTGATGGTTGTGTCTATTAATGCAGATTGAAATACATGATCCAGATGAGTATCTGACTTCTGTATCCGGGGTCAGGTTGGGTGGCATTAGATCCCTCACGTTTCAAACTAACAAAAGAATGATCGGACCTATTGGTAAAGAATGGGGCAAACATTTCTCATCTCCTGCAACGGGTGGCAAAATCGTTGGATTTTATGGGATGAATGGAGAACAACTTGAAGCGGTGGGAGCGTATTTTGAACCAGTCTCGTGTCTTTACCCAATCAGGTGGATGTGCTTGGGATGATGGGACATTCAATGGTGTGAGGGAGATTGAGGTAATGTATGACTTTGTTATCCGTGGCATTATGTTTGTGTACGACTAGAGTGGTGAACAAGTTTGCTCAGTCATGCATGGTAGCCGCACCGGACAATTCAAGTCCAAGGTTAGCGTTTGTTTTTTCCTGTCCGATTTGAAACTATTTATTGACTCATTTCTTATTGCTCAGTCATACATGGTCCATTCGGCAAGGACACAGGGAAGCACTTTTGGTATCCATAGACCGGAAGCAAAATTATCAGCTTCTATGGAAGATGCGGCGAGGCTCTCAATTCGATAGGAGTGTATGCGGAGCCCCTACCGCACTTGTATCCTTTCAAAATTATTGGAACCTTTGGAGGTATCGGTGAGACTGTTAAAATTATGTCTCAAGTTTTTCACTAGAAAAGAGGAAAAATAAATCAGATGAAGAAGGAAGAAACAATTTCCTTCTTGGATTCTCTGTTTCGGACGTGTGCAAAGCAAGACAAAAGAATAAAATAAAATAAAAGGAGCCCCTGCAGTTTCAAATTCCTTTGAAAAAGGAAATCTGGCCGTGAAGCTGAAGATATGCGCGTGAAACCGAAAAGGGAAAGGTGGGGCCCAAGGTCAAACCTTTGACCTTGGGCACACCCACACGTATAAAAGAGAAAGGTCTTCTCTTTCGTGCGTTTGCCTGCCTAAAGAAAACCTACGTAGTCGCGCGAAGCAGTAAGAAGCCGCACGTCCGCCGAAGAGAAGCTGGAGATTTCTTTTTGGCGTGCGACTTGAGCGCGTGGTATTTTTGTGCCATGAGTTTATCTCCAAGTTAGTTGTTTATTTTATAAACACTTTGAGTTTGAGGTTAAATCTAGGTGTAAGAAACATTTGAGCGATTGTAAACTCTGATTCTCCGATTTTAGTGGATTATTTGCTGCTAGCTCTCCCGTGGAAGTATGTGCCGATACTCAGACCGAATTACGAAAATTTCTAATGTATTTATTTTTCTCGTTTATTTTGATTTTACGTTAACGTAAATTACAAGATCCTATCGTTTCCGCGTATTATATCCCAACAGATGGAGTGCATTATGATGTAAGGGGGTTTGAGATCAATGCCGACTTGGTAATTCACTCCATCCAAATTCTGTACGATGACAATGGTTCCTTCGTCATATGCTGTCATCGTGGCAGAGAAGAACACCAGTCTTCAAGGCACCAGGCTAGTCCATATCTCAATCCCTCTCTCTTAGCTTTTCGGTCTTTTTTCTGTCTGTAAGTTATTCATGTAGACGTTGCTTCTCATAATGTCCTCAGCTTCATGTAGCACGGGTTCATTTCATCGAAACTGAGGCTCTTCTTCTCGCATCCTACATCTAGAGTTCAAGCTTCAAACCTTCATACATTTTCACAAGTAATACATGTTTGGCTTAGCTTTTTTGTTTTTTGTTTTTTTTCTTTTTTTGCAGGTCATGCTTGATTATCCCAAGGAGCGCCTAGTTTCGATATGGGGTTACCGGAAAGGAAATGAAAACAGTCCTGATACTACCATCAGCGACCTGAAAATACATACCACGAAGACCACTTACGGGCCATTTACATGGAAATCATGGTTAAAGGATGAAGGTGATTTCCATATCCCATCGGCATTAGGTGGTGGCAGGATTGTTGGCTTCTTTGGAAAGGCAGGATCACATCTTAATTCTATTGGAGTGCGCTTGGAACCATACTAGACTAAACCCCTCCCACCCGAAGCTTTTTGTTTTTCCCCCTACCTTGGCTTGTGATTGTAAGAATGTTCTTCGGAGAAATTGTTCGATCAATCATTAACCTATTGTATAGATGCGAATTTAATCCTATACTTTTTCAATTTTACCAATTTAATCTTAAATCTTTGCGCAAAATACCAATGTAGTCTTTTTGCCAATTTTTGCTGGAAATTGCTAATATGGTGGTATGCTATGTAGGATGACCAACGATAACTGGACCGTCACGTAAGAGTCGCAACCTTCCTAGAGGTGAATTGCTAAAGAGAAAGCTAATAGATTACTAAGTCCAAAAACTTATGTGGACTCTCCCAAGCTTATACTAATTGCAACTTCGAGATTGTTAATTTAATAGCTTTACATGCAAATTAGTTTATTTAGGAATCACCACTAATCAGTTATTAGTAGGTCGATTAGACATCTAAGTACAGTGTGTGAAAACACTTTAGTTCTATGAGCAAGAGATTCATGGATACGGGGACTAGACTATGTCTAATTAATTCAATGCCCTTTCGGCACTATTTCCCTTTATTTGAAAAATATCTTGTAGGCAATCTTAGTTAATTTTAATTTAATCCACTAACATGTGATATGTGATCACGGGGATGCACAAACAACAATTTGACAAAAAATAATCAAGGTAATAAATAAATAAATAAATTGTTAGAAATAAGGCTAGCCTCAATATCAAGCAAAGCATACCCTCACTAATTAATTTCCAAATATATGCAAAGTGTTAATTAAAAAATGCATGCATGGCCTAATCATGAATTCTAAATAATACACAATTCTAAAATATTCTTTTTGGGTTTGTTTTATTTTTTATTTTTTGTGTTTATGAAGACTAAACCATATGTAGTGCTGCCGTCACAAGTTACTTACCAAAAAAAAGCATATGTGCATGGGATGCGATTCTAATCTTTAAATATGACTGTATGACCTAATTTGACATGACATGCAACATGCAATCTATATAACATCATTCTAATGACAAGTAGAGTTAATGTGAACTATTCTAACATGATATGCATTTTAGAGATGAATGTACAAAAGGAGAACAAATAATCATTCATCTACCTTTCCTCCTATCTCTCGTTTCCATTATGATCTTATGTTCC
The DNA here is from genome assembly GCA_014182575.1 of Eucalyptus decipiens. Lineage (NCBI taxonomy): Eukaryota > Viridiplantae > Streptophyta > Magnoliopsida > Myrtales > Myrtaceae > Eucalyptus > Eucalyptus decipiens. The sequence goes on along the minus strand of CM024614.1, from coordinate 19,567,015 downwards.
TTTTCTCATCATGGCCATAAACTCCTCGTAATTGATTCTCCCATCCTGCATCCCATAGGTGGGATCATAATGAACCTGAGTCAGTTTGAGCATATAGGGATCGAGAAATCAGAGTTAGGGCTCGAGGAAAGATTCAATACTTTGTACGTGTCGACATCCTCGATGATCTCGTCGATGGTGGCTTCGTCCCCCATTCCGTATTGTGCCATAGCGTGTCTCAGCTCGTCTCTTGTGATAAACCTACAAAAGATTAAGCAAGCAGAAATGTAGGTTAAGAAAACAAGTAAATACAAAAGCTTTGAACACTAACAACACCGAGCATGATATGTTCTTGATTTCACCGAGCATGAAAGTGCAATTGATTCCATCTATCACGCTATCCAAAATAATGAGGTTCAACCTTCTTTTTTCTTTCGCGTAGAGAGTTTTTTTTTTTTTTTGTCAGTCCTATTCTATTCCTACTTTATACTCACTCTCAGACTTTTACCCTGCCTCTTGCAAGGCGTGGGAGTCGAAATCCACTCTTGAAACTTACGCGTCCCCACCCCATCCCTCTGAGAAGATGATGATTTGAACCCCTCACCTCCCCCTTCCATGTTGGAAGGGTGACCACTGGGGCGAATCCCAGTGATTGTGTAGAGAGTTAAATCGAAAGAAAACTACTATATTTTAAAAAGAAGATCGAGGGTTAAATCGAAAAGGGATTTTTCAAACAAGTCATTTTTTTTTTTTGTCTGAGATCCATTGCTGCTGCTTTAATTACGATGGGCTGGAGGTTCAACTCGTTTTTTTCTTTCGTGCAGGGGGTTCAGTCGAAATAAAAATACTGTATCTAAAAAGAAGATCGAGAGTTAAATCGAAAAGGGATTTTGCGACCGAGTTATTTTCCTTTGTCCGAGATCCTTTACTGCTGCTAACATTACCAGGGGCTGGTGCCCAGGAAAAGACTCAGAACCGACTCCCTCCTTGCCTTGATCTTTCGAAAAATTGTTGGCTAAGCTAAGCTAAGCTGGCCTAGATAGCGACTGCTGGTTTCCATTTTCTCCCACCTAGATACATTATTGGATTTTAATAAATGGCAGAGGAGGATTATTAATCAAGGAATAGTGGACTGAAAAGGACTTTTCACCCATCCACGGACTATACCATTCATTAGGAAATTCCAGGAGGGCTGCGGCTTCCTTGTCAGGGGAAAAAATCTTGCACAAGATCTTATCGCTCTTGCCGACCTACCTATGTGAAGGAGATAATGTACAACACGCACTCCGAGGACGGAGTTGAATATTCCAGAATATGAACATCGATATACCCACATCCCTGGAACGTGCAGAGAAATTGCAACACCCTTCGGTACACGACTTCGCTGCCTTGTTTCAAGTTTTCGCCGTTTCAGATGAGCAAATTTCCAATATCTAATAGCAAAAGATCGATATCGTTTGCAGATATGTAACATGGTGATCTATGCACGTTCCTACTGGCTATATCACCACACCAGCGAAGCAATTTAACACTAGAATTACAGAGAGAATTTGGAAAGAAGAAAAGAATTTGCAGGAACAAAAAATGAATGTTCAAGAATGACGCTGCAACACGCATCCGAGGATGGAGTTGAATATTCAAGAACACGAATACGGATATACCCAGATCACTGGAACACCTCTCGGTACACAACTTTGCCACCTTGTTTCGAGTTTTCACCGCTTCAGATAAGCAAATTTCCAATATGTATTAGCAGAAGATCGATATCGTTTGCAGATGGTCATCTGTGCACATTCCTACTGGCTATTTCGCCACATACAGATTCTTTTTGCATGCCAGCAAAGCGATTCAACAAGAGAATTACACAAAGAATTCGAAAAGAAGAAAATAATTTGCCGGAACAAAAAATTACAGAGCCAAGAGAAAGAACTCATGAGACGTGGATAATCCAATTTTAATTTGCTCTAACCGTGGCGGGTTGGTGCAATTCGAGAGGTCTAGGAGGATCCATGGTCCTTCTCTTCCACAAGTTGATCTCTTTCCTCGATTGTGGATTCACCCTGACGCCACCGCCACCAACCGGAATTGGTGCAGAGAAAGGAATGATCACTTTGGGTGCGTTTGGATAGACTTTGGGGGAAAGCCTTTGAAAAAATGCAAATGACTTTGAGTTAAAGGCATTTTTCAAAATGCAAACTGTGTTTAGTAAATTATTGTTTGAAAGTCCATTACGAAATACCTTTGTGTAAAATGTTGTTTGGAAAGATAAATTTATAAATAACTTTGGTGATTAATAAAAAATAAAAAATAAAAAGTAAAAATATTGGCTGATGAGGCAAGCGGCTGCCGGGCGACCTCGGGCCCCGGCGACCTCCGGCGAGGGCCGTCGGGTCGGGCGACCCCCGGCCGGGGCCGCCTAGGGTCGAGCGACCCCCGGCAGCCCTTCACGGAGGTCGCTTGACCTAGATCTGGGTCCGCCGGAGGTCGCGCGACCTCCGGCGCCGACGCGACCCAGATCTAGTCGCCGCAAGGTCGCGCGACCTCCCAGCGACCAAATCTGGGTCCATCGGAGGTTGCGACCCCGAGAAAGGTCGCGCTGAGGTCGCGCGACCTTCGGGCGCCGGCGCGAATAGGTCGTGTTTTGGAGAAAGCGAGAATATTTTGAACGACAAAACGTTTCTTTCAGTCTAGTCTGGATTATTACAGACTTTCGGTTTAGAGTCTGAAGACAGTTGGACATCAAGACTCAAGACTCAAGACTCAAGACTTAAAGATATTCTCATTGACAGTTTTCTAATCCAGTGTCGAAAGGCTATCCAGAATCTAAGTGTTTGGTTAAGGAGATAGTCCTATTCTCTGGAGAAGATATCCTGGCTGGGTTAAGCTAACGGATTCTTTCTATTCAAGATCCGATGATTGACGAAGTAATCTTGGAAAGTTCTATTCTTGGAAACCAAGATCCTAGTTGTATGGGCGAACATGATTGATGGGCTATCGTCAAGTTCCTTTAATAGCTCGAATGATCTCCTTAATTGATTCCGTCCAACGGGTAGATTGGAGGAATTCCTTTGGTAAGTGCCAACGGGTATGATGGCATGAAGGAGTATAAAAGGAAGACGTTCAAGTTATTTCAAAGTGCAAGCTCGATAGACGAATTCCAGTCCGAAGTTCCTTGATATTCAATCGATTCATTCGAGCAAAATTGTATACACAAAAGAGTGTTTATACTTAGTGGTATCTTGAGCAAGTGTGGTAGATCATCTACACCATGAATCAAGGAAGAACAACGCTGTAACACTTCTTTGTTCATAGTGGAATCCAGCCAATAGGCTGTCAGTGCAGAAGAGTGGACGTAGGCTTAAACAAAAGCCGAACCACTATAATCATTGTGTTCAATTCTCTTTTCCCTTCTCTCGTCTTTCGATTGCTTTGTTTATATCCATCGATTGTCTAGTATTGTGTGATTTAAGTAAAAATCGTTTTATACCTATTCACCCCCTCTAGGTACTCGTTCTAGCTATATCAATTGGTATCGAGCTTGTGTACTCACTTTATTTGAAGTGTTTTACTTGAGTAAAAGATCCATGGCTAGTATGTTAGCACGGGGCTGGTGGAAGGGCAAAGCAATACTGACCACCTTACTTTGATGGAAATGATTACAACATCTGGAAGAACAAGATGAAAGCTTTTCTACGATCAAAGGATCCTTTGGAATGGGACGTTGTAGAAAAAGGAATCATTCCTAAAGTTGCAGCTGTCTCAGAAAGAGGAAAAGAAGCTGTGGAAGCTAGCGGAATGTCTCAGGAAGAAATAATCAAGAGACAAACTCTTGATGCAAAAGCAATATATTATTTGTATTGTGCTTTGTCACCTACTGAATATAACAGAATATCTTCTTGTGATACATCAAAAGAAGTCTGGGATAGGTTACATATCACCTATGAAGGAACTGATTGAGTGAAAGAGACCATAATCAATATTCTTCTCGGTCAATATGAAGCCTTCAAAATGAGATCTGGAGAATCAATAACCGACATGTTCGGTCGTTTTACAGAAATTGTGAATGGTCTTCAAAATCAAGGTCAACCAATTTCTGATTCTATGAAGGTTAACAAGCTTCGTGGACTCTCCAAGGATTGGAATCACATAAAGACTTCAATAAGAGAGACACAAAGAATCATGCCACTATCTGTCGATGAGCTGGTTGGAACTCTTCGATCTTATGAAGTGGAACGAATAAACGAAGACGAAGATCCAAAAGGTAAGAAATCCATTGCATTAAAATCAAATGATGATTCCGATGTTACAGATTCGAAGACGATATGAACGATGAGGAGCTTGCCCTAATGATTAGAAGATTCAGAAAGTTGAATAGAAAAGGAAGAAGATTCAACTCTAAGAGACAAGGCTTTCAAAGACAAAGACCAAGACTGTTGATGATGATGAAGCAAACAAAGATGTAGTTTGCTTTGAATGTAAGAAAAAGGGACACATCGGACCCAACCTGTCCTCTTCTAAAGAAGAAGAAAGGAAAGGCTGAAAAGTCTCGAAAGGCTCTCAAAGCTGAAACCCGGAGTGATACGAGTGTGAAGAAAGTGATGATGAATATGCCAACTTGTGTCTGAGGGCGCAATCAGACTCAGACTCAAACTCTGAATCAGACTCAAACAGCGAATTTGAAGTAAGTAATTTCAAAATTCCTGTCAAGGTTTCTAAGTATATTGATGAGCTGTGTTTAAGTCTTAAGACTTCTCTTAAAAGGATTTCGAACTTAAAAGGAAAACTCTGTTTTAAAAAAAGCGGGAAAATATTTTGAAAGAAAAAGTTAAATGTTTAGACATGAATGTTTCTACTCTTAAAGAAAATGAAGAAAATCTTTTGAAAGAAAATTCTCGTTTAAAAATTGACTCATCGAATATTTCAAAGAAATTTTCAATAGGGTCCGAGAAACTTGAAAAAATTCTTTCAAGTACAAAGACCTTATTTCAATAAGTCCGGTTTAGGTATGACAAAAGAAACTATTCCCTTAATTGATTTTCCTAAAGTAAAAGAAAGAATTAAGCAAAGACCTTCAAAAGAAGCTTATAAAAATCATTTCAAAAAGGTTTTTGTAAAGCCTGTAGGTCGAGATGCTCTCAAGTGTTCTAAGTGCAAAAGTCCAGATCATTTTGAAAAAGAATGTCCTATGGTTTGGAAACCTGTTAAGAAAACTTGGGCTAGCACTGTTTATCTTACTAACACAAAAGGACCCAAGAAAATGTGGGTACCAAAGAAAGCTTGAGATAATTCTTTGAATGCAGGTATCTATCAAGAGAAAGGTAAAGTGGTATCTAGACAAAGTGGATGTTCAAGACATATGACGGGAGACTCAAAATGCTTTATAAAGCTTGTTCAAGTAAATGGTGGAAAAGTCTCATTTGGAGGAAATAGCAAAGGAAGAATTGTGGGTTTTGGAACTGAAAATTGGAAATCTCACAATAAGCAATGTTTCTCTAGTGGAAGGACTCAATTACAATCTTCTAAGCATCAGTCAACTATGTGATACTGGTTTTAAGATCTTCTTTCAAGAAGGAATATGTTCCGGAACTAGTAAAGACTCTACTCAGTCTTTCTTGGGTAGAAGGCATGGAAATATCTATCTCCTGGACGTGAAACCAGAAGAATCGCAATGCTTGATTTCAATACAAGACGAAGCAAGTCTGTGGCACAGAAAGCTTGGGCATATTAATATGAAGCAATTAGCCAAAATCTCAACAAAGCAGCTTGTTCGTGGTTTACCCAAATTGCCTTATCAAAAGATCGATCGTGTACTCCATGTATTCTCGGGAAAAGGTAAGAAATTCATATAAGTCTATAAATCATGTCTCAACTAATCATGTACTGCAAGTTTACTTCATATGGATCTCTTCGGACCAACCGTAACCCAGTATTGGAGGTAAGAAATATTGCTTAGTAATCGTGGATGATTACTCTCGCTTTACTTGGGTATTTTTTCTAGCAAGGAAATCTGAAACCTTTTCGTATTTTGAAAAATTTGCTAAAAATGTTCAAAATGAAAAGGGATGTGTTATTTCAAGCATAAGAACAGATCATGGTGGTGAATTTGAAAATCAAGATTTTACAAAATTCTGTGATGAATCTGGCTTTAAGCATATGTTCTCTTCTCCATATACTCCTCAGCAAAATGGAGTTGTGGAAAAGGAAGAATAGATCTCTTCAAGAAATGGCAAGAACTCTTTTAATTGAAAGCAAAATTTCTTCTCGATTTTAGGCTGAAGCTGTTTCAACAGCTTGCTATATTATTAATAGAGTCTTTTTAAGACCTATTCTAAAGAAAACCCCCTATCAATTATTCATAGGTAAGAAGCCTATTGTTTCATATTTTCATGTGTTCGGTTGCAAATGCTTTATATTGAAAAATGCAAAAGATTATGTTGGTAAGTTTGAAGAAAGATCGATGAAGGCATCTTCCTTGGATATTCTTCATCAAGCAAAGCCTACAGAGTCTATAACAAGAAGAGTCAGACTGTGGAGGAGTCAATGAATGTCAAATTTCAAGACTCAGTTCAAGATGAATCCAATCAGACTCATCATGAAGAGTCTGATCTTGCTCCAACCTCTCCAAAGTCTTCAACACAAGAGGCGTTACAGATTCAGGAAGACCAGCATCAAGCCATTTGTGAAGATTCAGGCAAAGAAAGGGATCATCAGCTAGATAAATCAACCAGCAACTGGAAGCATAAGTCCATTCATCCCAAAGATCTAATTATTGGCGAACTTAATGAAGGAATTCGCACCAGATCCAAAAGGCGTGAAGAGTCTGGTGCCGTAGCTCTCATTTCTGAAATTGAACCAAAAAGTATAGAAGAAGCTTTGTCTGATGAAAGCTGGATTGAAGCTATGCAAGATGAGCTCAAACAGTTTAACATTAATGATGTCTGGAAATTGACATCTAAACCAAAAGGTAAAACTGTTATTGGAGATAAATGGGTGTTCAGAAACAAGATGAATGAAAAAGGAAAAGTCGTACGAAACAAGGCCAGACTCATAGCCAAAGGATCTACGCAAGAAGAAGGGATAGACTATGATGAGACTTACGCACCAGTAGCAAGGTTAGAAGCTATTCGATTATTGCTTGCTTTTACTTGTTATAAAGATTTCAGGTTATTCCAAATGGACGTCAAAAGTGCCTTCCTAAATGGATTTATCCATGAGGAAGTCTATGTGGAACAACCACCTGGGTTTGAAGACCCAAAGAAGCCGGACTCGTCTTGGACCGAAAAAGGCCTTGTATGGTTTAAAGCAAGCACCTCGAGCGTGGTACGACAAACTCAGTAAGTTTTTAATACATAATGGATTTGTTAAAGGTAAAGTTGATACTACTTTATTTATCAAAAATGAAAACAAAAGCTTTTTACTTGTTCAAATATATGTGGATGACATTATTTTTGGATCATCTAATGAAAGTTTGTGCAAGAAATTTTCTAAGTCTATGCAGGATGAGTTTGAAATGAGTATGATGGGAGAGCCAACATTCTTTCTTGGACTTCAAATAAAACAATTGAAGGAAGGAACTTTTATTTATCAAGAAAAATATGCTAATGATCTTGTCAAAAGATTTGGGCTTGAAAAGTGCAAAAAGACAGACATACCAATGTCTTGTTCCTTGAAGATAGACAAAAATGAAGAAGGGAAGAAAGTTGATCAAAAATTATACAGGAGTATCATCGGTTCACTTCTTTATCTCACTTGCTTCTAGACCGACATTTTGTTAAGTGTTTGCATCTCGTGCTAGGTTTCAATCAGACCCTAGAGAATCTCATCTCAAGTGCTGCGAAACGTATTATTAAATACGTTGCTTCATCTTTAAGCATTGGTCTCGGTATCCTAAGAAGGAGACTTTAATCTTCCGGGATATTCGACGCAGATCTAGCAGGTTGCAGAGTTGATAGAAAGAGTACTTCAGGTACATGCCAGTTGCTTGGAAACATGACAGTATCTTGGTTTTCAAGGAAGCAAAGTACTGTAACTCTTTCAACAACAAAAGCAGAGTATGTAGCTCTTGGCAGCTGCTGTTCGCAAATTCTGTGGATTAAGCAACAGCTACAAGACTTCGGAATTGAAGACTCATGCATAGAAATCAGATGCGACAGCACCAGTGCAATAAATCTCACTAAAAATCCAATTATTCACTCAAGAGCAAAGCATATAGAAATTCGACATCACTTCATCAGAGATCATGTTCAAAATGGAGAAATATCGATTCAATTTGTTAATTCAAAGAGTCAAGCGGCGGATATATTCACAAAGCCTTTGGAGAAAAATCAATTCGATTTTATCCGCTCCGGACTCAACATTTTGAAGCTTGAGGAAGTTAAAGTCTAGAGACTCTCGGACTTAGACTCGAGACTCATGGCTATAAACTGTAAGTTGTTATTTTATTTTGTCTCGAAAAGGTATGATTATTTTACTAATTTATAATTACCAAGAAAAAGGGAATCGTGTCTTTTCAAAAATATAACTTCCATTAAAAATGGCAGTTATTGATTTTAAAAGAATTCATCGGTTCATCTTCCTTCGTACCGATTGGTTTTTCCTTTTTTAAAACAGAGCTATACATATACAGTTTTTTCTTCTCTATCTTCTAAACCCTCGAAAAGCATTTTTTCTCTCAATCTCGCTTCCATTTCGTGTTCAAACTCAAGAAAGTTGTCAACTTTTCTTGGGAAAACGATTAAAGAAATCTCTCAATGTCAAAGAAAGATGTCTTCTTCAAGGAAGTCCTCAAGAATCGCAAGCAGGGGACCACAAAGAGCAAGAGAGGGTCCTACCCATGTTGATCTCACCGAAGAAGATGACTTATCAAGTCAGCAATAGAGCCCGATTCGCTCTCCAGCACGTGATTCTTCTCCATCTACCCCCACAAAGTGCGGGTCACCATCGAGAGGATGAGATAATCGAGGATGCGAGCCCGTAAGAATACAAAAACCTTCTTTTATCTATAAACTCTATCGTGCTTTGAAAAGCATAGGAACTCCGTTGAACCACGTGAATGAGTTTCTCAAAAGTAAGAACTATGGGAATGAGTATCTTTTTCTGCGACAAATGGAGGAGTTGGGAATTGCTCCTAGAGGAAGGGCAGAGGAAGCACTTGCTAGTATTCCTAGTGATCCTCGTGTGTCTGGACAGACTCCTACTGATGGGAATAACGATGATAAAATGTTCTATGATTTTCAACCGAGATTGGGTGTTGCTGCAAAGGTGAAAGGAAAGATGATGGATTTATTTAAATCCAAAGAACAGGAGAATTTGTTTTTCAGGCTGTTGAAGAGAGGGGTGATAAACCCTAGAAGCGTTGATTTTGATTTTCTAGATGCTATTCATGTGAACTTAAGGGAGAAGTTTGATCTACTGCAACTTGAGCAATTTTGCTCTGACACTACTGAAGGATATGCTCAACTGACTACATATTTCTATTCGAATCTTAGCTTTTTGGATGCGAATAGAATGTCCTTTAGTGTCCGAGATCAAGACTACATAGTAGATGTTGACATGTTGGCTGATATCATTGAAGTAGAGAGAGGATCATATCAACCGATTAAAGTTTCCAGTGCTCGTCTTATGCTGGATCTTGTGAAAGGCAAAAAGATACATGAAGGGAAAATTGTCTACAAGAGAATGCGTGCTATCAACATTTTGCTGCACAAAATTGTCATCAATGTCTTAGGCCGAAATCGACATCAAAGACAGATGTGTCAAATTCGGAGGCAAAATTGATGTATGCAATCATCAAAGGGAAGAAATTCTCTCTTCCTCACATCATTCTCTTTCACATGTATAGAGCAATGGTGAAGGACAAGGGACAACGCCTTATGCAAGTCTTGTGACCAAGATCTTGAGACACTTAAACATTGAGCCCCCACAATCTCTCGTGTGTTCGACCATGCGATAAAATGGTGGTGGGTCTGCGAATGGTGACAAAAATGCGTCTAAAAGAACTTGAAAAGGAAATGGAGCAGTTCAAAATGAAATCTCCAGCACCTTCCGCATCCAAAAGGAAAGGAAAAGAGGAAATCAATTCACCATCCAAAAAGCAAAAGAGGAGACTCTTGGTGGATGAAGAAGAAGAAGAAGAAGAGGAGGATTGCACTATTTCTGCATTGATAAGGAGATAAGGAGAAGACGTTCTGTATCTGAATCAACGGAACGTCAGGAGAAGGAAAAAGAAGCAGAGGAAAAATAGAGAGAAGAAGAGAGACAAGAAAAGGCCAGAGAAGAAGAGAAAGAAAGAGCAGAGCAAGAAGAGAAAGAGAGAGAAGCGACAGAGAAAGAAGAAGCAGAGAAAGAAGCTGAAGAAGAAGAAGAGGCAGCCAAAGAAAAGTCTGCAGATGAAAATGAAGTTTTTCAAGACGCTGCAGAGATTGACCCTCATTCTTTCCCATCCGAGGCTTTAGAAACAGGGGGAGAAGCATTAGAAACAGGGGAAGGAGTTGAGCACAGGAAGACTACATCTGTTCCTCGTGAAGATGTGAGTCGCTCTAAAGCAAATCCAGAAAATGTTCAAATGCCTGGAGAAGGTCATGATACATCAACATCGAAACTGCGCGATTACATAGAAGATCCATCGTCTGCGTTTACTCCATCAGACCGAGCAAATGTCAGTACACAGACGGATAATTCGGCAGATTTTCGTCGCATTCTTGATATCCTTCTGGAAATGCGTGGTCAAATCTATGCTTTGGACTGTGAAATTCAAGTCCTGAAGAATGCTGGGAAAGCATCTTCTGTTTCCTTGCAGGATCAGATCAAAGATCTCTCTTTTCAAATTCAAGCCAATGCCAAAGGAGAAGAGGTAGCTCATCTAAGGGAAGACTTGAAGATGATGGAAGGATTAGTTCAATCCATGGGAGATTTCCAGATCGTTCGCATTCCCAAGCAGTATTGACTACTTTCTCACCTTTTTAATGATGACAAAAAGGGGGAGAAATTGCCAGCTTTGAACTCTGAACTAACTTTGAACCTTTTGAACTCTGAACCTTTTGAACTCTGAACTTTAAATTCTATTTCTTTTATGTGTTTATTGTAAGCTTGAACTTGAACTTGGTCTGATTTAAGTGTGGATTTTGATATCTGAATGCTTGCGGTTACATCAAGTATTGTTATATGGTTTTACTTGTGAAGGACTAACCAATCTTCCTGTGGATGCAGAGTCTGGTTGTTCTTTATTAATTTTTATGAGATAGCCATATTACTTGAGTAATATTTTGCAAGTCAAAGTTGTTCAAATCTACAAGAAAGTTTTGTCACCATCAAAAATGGGGAGATTGTTGGAGAAATCCTGCCAGAATATTTTGAAGCTGACAAAACGTTTCTTTCAGTCTAGTCTGGATTATTACAGACTTTCGGTTTAGAGTCTGAAGACAGTTGGACATCAAGACTCAAGACTCAAGACTCAAGACTTAAAGATATTCTCATTGACAGTTTTCTAATCCAAGTGTCGAAAGGCTATCCGAACCTAAGTGTTTGGTTAAGGAGATAGTCCTATTCTCTGGAGAAGATATCCTGGCTGGGTTAAGCTAACGGATTCTTTCTATTCAAGATCCAATGATTGACGAAGTAATCTTAGAAAGTTCTATTCTTGGAAACCAAGATCCTGGTTGTATGGGCGAACAGGATTGATGGGCTATCGTCAAGTTCCTTTAATAGCTCGAATGATCTCCTTAATTGATTCCGTCCAACGGGTAGATTGGAGGAATTCCTTTGGTAAGTGCCAACGGGTATGATGGCATGAAGGAGTATTAAAGGAAGACGTTCAAGTTATTTCGGTGCATGCTCGATAGACGAATTCCAGTCGAAGTTCCTTGATATTCGGTCGATTCATTCGAGCAAAATTGTATACACAAAAGAGTGTTTATACTTAGTGGTATCTTGAGCAAGTGTGATAGATCATCTACACCATTGAATCAAGGAAGAACAATTTGTAACACTTCTTTGTTCATAGTGGAATCTAGCCAATAGGCTGTCGGTGCGAAGAGTGGACGTAGGCTTAAACAAAAGCCGAACTACTATAATCATTGTGTTCAATTCTCTTTTCCCTTCTCTCGTCTTTCGATTCTTTGTTTATATCCATCGATTGTCTAGTATTGTGTGATTTAAGTAAAAATCGTTTTATACCTATTCACCCCCCTCTAGGTACTCGTTCTAGCTATATCAGCGTGACCACCCGGCGACCAAATCTGGGTCGCGCTTGCTGCGAGGTCACGCGACCTCCGGCGACCTAGATTTGAGTCGCACCTGGGTCGCGCGACCAGATCTTGCAGCCTGCCGGAGGTCGCGTGACCCATCGGCAACGGTCGCCCGCCTCTCGCTAGTTCGTCGCTCGCCGTCAGCAGCCCTGCACAATCCGTTTGCCTCAACGAAGAAGATGAACAGCTCAGCCAACGAAGAAGATAAAAACAATAGAATGTAGGGCAAAGCCAAAGCTAAAAGCCCAAAGCACCCCTGGGGCTGCCTTGGGCTTTCAGCCTTCAGAAGGCTAGCTTTAGCTCAATGGGGTTTCAAAAAATTTTCCCAAACAGCTGATACTTGGCCAAAAGGCCTTTAGGTGTCTAAGGCTGCGTTTGGGAACTACTTTCCCAAGGACCTTTAGACACCTAAAGGCCTTTTGGCCAAATATCAACTATTTCGGAAAAAATTTTGAAACCCCATTGAGCTAAAGCCAGCCTTCTGAAGGCTGAAAGCCCAAGGCAGCCCCAGGGGTGCCTTGGGCTTTCAGCTTTGGCTTTGCCCTTCATTCTACTATTCTCATCTTCTTCGTTGGCTGAGCTGTTCATCTTCTTCGTTGAGGCAAACGGATTGTGCAGGGTTGCTGACAGCAAGCGACGAACTAGGGAGAGGCGGGCGACCGTCGCCGGTGGGTCACGCGACCTCCGGCGGGCCGCAAGATCTGGTCACACGACCCAGGTGCAACTTAGATCTGGGTCGCCGGAGGTCGCATGACCTCGCAGCAAGCGCGACCCAGATCTGGTCGCCGGGAGGTCACACGACCTCACGGCTGGGTCGCACCTGAGGTCGTGCAACCTCCGGTGGACCCAAATTTGGTCGTCGAGAGGTCACGCAACCTTGCGGCGACTAGATTTGGGTCGTGTCGGCGCCGGAGGTCACGCGACCTCAGGCGCGACCCAGATCTGGTGGTGCGACCTCCGGCGGACCCAGATCTGGGTCGGGTGACCTCCGTGAAGGGCTGCCGGGGGTCGCTCGACCCCAGGCGGCCCTGGCCAGGGGTCACCCGACCCTCGGTGGCCCTTGCCGGAGGTCGCCTGACCCCAGGCGGCCCTCGTCGGAGGTCGCCGGGGGCTGCCTGAGGTCGCCGGCAGCCGCTTGCCTCATCAGCCAATATTTTTATTTTTTATTTTTTTATTTTTTTATTAATCACCAAAGTTATTTATAAATTTATCTTTCCAAACAACATTTTACACAAAGGTATTTCATGAGGGACTTTCAAACAACAATTTACCAAACACAGTTTGCATTTTGAAAAATGCCTTTAACTCAAAGTCCTTTGCATTTTTTCAAAGGCTTTCCCCAAAAGTTTATCCAAACGCACCCTAAAGGTCCTTGGGAAAGCAGTTCCCAAACGCAGCCTTTATCATCCTCCTCTTCTTGATCACTCTCTCTCCTCTCTTCGTCCGAGTAGTAGTGATAGTAGTCCTTGCGGTCGGCGTCCAACACCGGCCCGGCTTCTGCCGACCAGTTGAAGCTTGCCAGCGTGTCCCTCCCGCTCGCAAACCGTTTCATCTGACTCAAGGACGGGTCTCTGACGGGAAGCAACGGTGGCTTCCGGCAATTATTTCCTGAAGTATCAGACGGTTTCTTCTTGTTGCCTCCTCTAACTCTGTTGAATATTCTCTTTAACGTTGAGCTCTGCTTCTCGTGAGTATTACTCGATCTCGGAGGCTTATCGACATCCCGTTTCAACTTGGAAAATGAAGAAGAAGCAGATGAGGAGAAGGAAGAACGTTTGGCAGCTGACGATGGCCACGATTTCTTGTTCTTGTGCTTGATCTGGCCCATGCACGAGACTTTCGGCGATGTGGGTTCGTTCACGTCGAAGTCTCGGTCATTCCTATTCTTGGCTTGAGCTTCGTCGGGAATTAGGGATATGAGTGGACCGGAAAAACCTGTGCCGACATGGGATCTGAGCCTGCGCTTTGTGCTGTTAATGAGCTCCGACGAATATGAGGACGATGACGACGGCAGTCTCTTGTCTCGATCGGGGCTAAAAGGAGGGTTTTGGAAGAAGCTGATGGATGAAACTGTTCTTGGCAAGAACTTCAGCACCTTCTTGCTCTTTGGCTTGGCCTGTGATTTCTCCATCTTCGCAAATGAGGAGCTGCTCTTCTTTGAACGTACAGCCTCTCGTTGCCGAGCCATCTATATGTATACACACAGAAGACAAGCAATCTCCGGAGCTGTTTATTGACCGCATCAAATGGTCAAAAGGGTCATGGTCAAAGGCGAAGGAGGCAAAAGGGCCTACCACCGCCAGCAGAATTAAATAAAAAACAGTTGGGCTGATGCATGTTCTTGTCTTCATACTTATCCACACTGCACTTCGAGTCAAAGCTTACGCAACCTCAGCATCCGATGTATGATTTGATCAATCAGTTGGAACATATTCTTGGAAGTACGTGAAGACGCGCGTACCCCGTTTCATTTTGCTTTCCCGTTTCTTGACTTTTAGAAGGTTTAAATCTTGAATGTTATGCGTGTGCAGATTAAGTTGAGTGCGCAAGAGGTTAAATGCATATGTCACGGGCCGATCAATTGGGATCGTGACCATGTAGCGACTCAGGCTATTTTGGATCACTAAGCCAAGCCTTGCTCGATCGAACGCTCACTTGTTTGCACACCCGAATTGTAGAGAGAGAAAGCTTCTCTACCCAGATTGAGAGAGAAAGCTTCTAAAGAAAGGAGCTCTGGAAATAAATGACTTTTGTATTACTGAAATATTGGATGGATACAAATGAGGGGGAGGGCATCTCTTCTTATACTTGAGGTCTTATGATTACATCAATTGATTTAGAATTCTTCTGGCGGATGAGAACGCACCGCCTCAAATGGCAATTACCATCTACCGACATAAATAAAGAAGATTTCTAGAATACGGCTCAATGACAGTTCCGCTTGCCTTTAGAAAATTCTAGAATGAGACTTGTTGTAAATCCCATCGAGTGCAGGAGGTCCTCCGCGTCACGGCACAGTCCTTCATCTTCGGAAACATCTTGGCCGTGACATATGTGTCACGGAGAAAGATCCGGTCAAGGAAATGACCCACGGGTCACTCGCTGATCTTTCTTTTATCCGTTTTTGCACGTGCAAGTGCCAATGCTTGTCTAAATTAGGTGAATGATTATCTTAGGGTTTAGCAGGAGGTTCTTCTTTCCCTCTTGACACACGTGCGCTCGACCCCTTGAGCACGAGGAGATCTTCTCCATTCCCCTGGAAAATGTTGGGATACACGAGGAGATCTTTAGCGAGATCACAAGTTCAACGCAAGTGAATCTCAGAATTGTCATAACTGGGACATCTCTCGTGTGTGGAGAGATTTCTCGACCGCAGGTATTTTAATGGAACCGTAATGATAGGTTCACAAACTTTAGAGCTTCAAGGAATGGGTGGGGCAAAGTAATTATGACTCAATCCAAAAATTTTCTAGTGGATGTGCCGGCCCCTCATGATAATGTTTAGAGTGGTCGTTATTCCTTTAACTTGTCAAAAAGAAGAAAAAAATAAGAATATTGCTGCTCACAAACCTGTTGTCTCTCCATGCATGTGTGTGAAACTGAATAGAAAGATGTAGGGAAGATATATATTTTGCATTCCAATTCTCAGATGATTGATGATTTCTTACAACATAATAATTTGGAATAATTCATTGTGCAGGAATGCATTGGATTGTGCGTCACGTCGCAGTATTCGGATGTCGCCATATAATAATACTACATAATCTCTACATAGGCTTAATTATAGAGATGGATGTACAAAAGGAGAGCAAATAATCATTCATCAACCTTTCCTCTTATCTCCCGTTTCCATCATGATATTGAATTCCTCTTCTCATCATGGCCACAAACTCCTCGTAGTTGATATTCCCATCCTGCATCACACAGGTGGTATCATAATGAACTTGAGTCAGTTGGGGGATATAAGGATCGAGAAATCAAAGTAAAAACTCAAGGAAAGATTTGATACTGTGTTTGTGTCGACATCCTCGAAGATCTCGTCTATGGTGGCATCGTCCCCATTCCGTATTGTGCCATAGCTTGTCTCAGCTCGTCTCTCGTGATGAACCTACAGAAGGTTAAGCAAGCCGAAATGCAAGTAAAAAATTCAAGCAAAATACAAAAGCTTTGGACCCTAACAACACCGAGCATGATATGTTCTTGATTTCACAGGTTTTGGAGTTCTGAGATACAGTGGCCCCTCAATTGTGTTTGCAGACCTTAATCTCTTTTCGAACAGCAGTCGTGAAATGTGCTCCGAATAAGGTAACTCACATTATTCTTGAGGCATAACACATTGGAGCCTAGCAGAATCAAGGTGAAAGCGACACTGACCCATTGTTGTCTTTATCGAAGTATTGGAAAGCCTTGAACAGATCATCTTCCTTCTCAAGCCTGTGGCGGTTAATCGTGGCAGTGATGAATTCGGTGTAATCGATGGCCCCACTCTTATCGACATCAGTCTGTTAAAAGAAATTCATTTTCGGAGTGACTTCCCAAAGAGAAAAGCTCCTCAACTGTACCTGGTTGTTCCACAGAGAAGAAGTGAAAGAGAGTTCAAATGATTGATTGTGCTTACAGCATCCATTAGCTGCCTGACTTCTGGTTCAGGGAGCTTTGATCCCAACCTAGACAATCCCGATTTAAATTCTTCAAATGTGATCGTACCACTGTCGTCGGTGTCTATGTTGCTGAACATTTGTCTCAAGCCCTTGATTTCTTCTTCCGTGAGGTTTTGCGCAATTACCTTCACTCAATAACAATTTCAGTAAGGAAAGTGAAACTTTGAAGCAGCTCTTCCACTGCACCTCAAGAACATAGAATATCATCCTTTGTCGCCAAAAGCATAAAATAGAGACTACTGATGAGAGCTATGAAATCAAGAAAAACCGAGATGATGATTGTTCCAGAAGTGTTCAAAGCTAGACTCTGTAATCTATTTCTGGAACCTGATGTCCAATTATGCAAGGAAAGTATCCGTAGACTAGTAGAAAAACAGTACCTTCTGAGCAAGTTTCTTCAGCTTGTTCGACGCTCTAAATTGGTTCATCCTCCGCAAGACAGCATTGTCCATAGGTTTATCAGATGCCACTCCATTTTCCCGGAGCCAAGGATGTGCTGTCCATACATTGTATGCAAACAATATGTCAGTGTTCTTTTAATGATTTTCAGGTTTGGTTCAGATTCGCCAATTAGATTATGATCTAATTCGTTATCCTGTTAATGCATAAATGTGGACTGACTTGATCAAAGAATGTCATTTCATGAACTCCCTAGGAATTGTTTGATTTTGATATGAAACCACAGAAGTTCACTAGAAAAGGGAGCACTTACCGAGGGCATCCGCGGCGGTGATCCTTTTCTTAGGATCCCTCGTCAACATTTTTTTGATGAGATCCTTTGCTGAAGGGGAAATGGATGGCCAAGGATGGTTTTGTAGATCTAGGTTGCCTGCCAATATTTCTCCAAATATGTCCTTCTCGTTCTCTGAGAGGGAGAAAAATGTTACAGATTCACAGTAAAATCAGGAGATACTAGTCCATCAAGAGCTGATCATCGTGAAATTTGGATTGATGCCAACGGAACAAACGACGCCTGTTTTCTCGAAAATGTTCTACAAGGATGTGGAAAAGTACAATTGAATCCGGAAAACACCTAACAAGATAGTTAATAGTGAAAACTGTCGTACAAGCAAAGGCTTACCTGCCCAGAAGGGAGGTGAACCAGAAAGGAGGATGTATAAGATGATGCCTGCGCTCCAGACATCGATTTCCTTCCCATACTTTCGATTCAACACCTCCGGTGCAACATAGTACGCACTTCCCAAAAATTCCGTATACACCTTCCCTGCCAATGATGGCTCAAATTACTCATTATGATTTACTAATTACATCTCCAGAAGATCAATTCACAAGGAAAATAAGCGAGTCAAACACCAAGCGGCTAGTCCTTTAAAGGTTGTACTGGAATAAGAGCAACATTACGCTGCGAAACTCCTTCCTCTTCCCCAATGCAGACATGATTTTAGAATGTGCAGATGCCACTCATGGTGATACAAAACCTATGAGATGGACTGATGTAGTTACTTAAGCATCACCCGTGATGGACATGCAGCAAATCTTTGTAGAACCTAAAACTTGCACGGTAACTTTTGGAAAACTTCCTAGAACACAGGACTTCGCTGATTCCGTAATTCCAGGCAACACATCGTACGATAAGACAGAAACAGAAGCAGACTTTACGGTATAAAATGCACATAAATTTAACAAATATAGAAGTTACTCATTGAAAATAGACAAAATTTCCTACACAAATTAATCTACAGAGAGAAATGGACACAAGTAAAATTCCATTAAACTTGTTTGTAAAAAGCACATCATTAGCATTAGAGGCATTTCGGAGAGAGAATGAAGAGTGAGAAGCAACTCTATCCCAGTAAAAAACAGGGAGGCATAAAGGATTATGCTGCAGAACTCATGAACTTAGGAAGTAACGGGAGATTTTTCCGACCCAAAATAAAGATTACAATCTAACATGTAAGATTACATCGAATATAAATTTCATTCACGCGATTTTTCACATCTATATATAATAAAAGAAAAGGATTTCGTGAAATAGCGCCTTGAAATGCTTGTTAAGTAACCAAACAACAATAATCTAATTGCAGTTCCTAGTGGACCGATTTCTCTGCTGGTTCCGACGTCCAATTAGTTAGCCGACCAGCTTAAACCAGTTCCAAGTTTCATAAACGGAGAACAGAACTTGTGCTCTTTCGAAACAGATCTGGAACCTAACCAATGGGTTAGGTCGGGTTCGACAAAATTCCCTCAAAATTCGCAGTTCTGTCCCTGATCGATTACCCAATCGTGAACCGTGAATAATCACGGTACTCTCCGACACCAACCTCGTAATGATCCCCCCGGAGCCTGTTCTCCTGTCTGCACACGCAGCACACCTACTGAACCTCCGACCAGGTTATGGGGTCATAGAGCAAGCTTTACGCGCACTCAAATGAATGGGGTCCACTTTCGATCTTTTTATCATGCGAGTTCCACTTGAATCATCGTAGGTCCACCTAGTGGGCTCTCCTAATCAAGAAAATTTTCATGGGGTCTGCCTCTCTATTCTCCTAACTTTTATTGATTCAATTATTAACAATGGCTGACCCCCCGTTGACCTGTCCCTCTCATCCTGGACCCGCCCGTTGACCCCGACACGAAATATCATCATCACTCACCAGGAAAAAATGAAGAAAAAACTCCATATCCAAGGCATCACCAGCTTCCAATTTCGCAATCCGTACACGGATTCCCTCGTCATCCTCCTTTTCTGCAAATTCTAATTCGCATACAGGACCCCGTGAAGAAAACGCAACCCCCGGATGCCCAAAAGGCAAGAATGCAGTCATTCTACCTCTCCTCGACATCATTTGCCTTTTACAACCCAAAAGGATTCCGGGAAAGACTCGTGGAGATTGGAGGCTTGAAGAAGACAAAAGATTAAAGCGTGTGGGGAACCGACGAAGAAAGCGGTTTCACGTGCTTTGGGGAACAAAGAGCAAGACAAGCATCGCCCGAAAATCCCGTGCTGGATTACGAACAAGAAAGGGGAGAAAGTGTCGAACACATGACTCCAACGTCGACGAGATGCAAACTTGGACGCCAATCTAATCTCATCCCCACCATAAACATAACGGCAAGCTAAGCATCAAGGACAGCAAGGACTTTCATGGCGTCTGTTCTTATACTTTTGGAGCCAACAAGATGATGGAAAGAACAAGATAGTTATTAGTTATGCCTTCCTTGTGCCGGCCTAGTTTCTTTCTTTTTCTTTTTTTTTTTCTAAATTACGACGAAGAAAGTTTACTGCAGGTGAGTAACTAGCCTCCAGACGTGGCTGGTGCGAATGGACTGATGACTGGGATCGCGTTTCTAGCTAAACAAGGAAAATTCTAATCCAAGCAACATGTAGCAAAACAACTGAACCAACCAACCTGGTTCGATGAAGACGGAGAGGCTAAAGTCAGTGATCTTGAGAGGGGCGTCTTCTCTCTTGTTGGCGAGCAGGAAGTTCTCGGGCTTGACGTCGCGGTGCATCACCCCCATGAAGTGGCACACGTGCACCACGTTCACTACCTGCCGCTCGATCTTCGCCGCCTCATGTTCCGAGTACGACCCCTTGGCGATGATCTGGTCGAAGAGCTCGCCGCCAGAGCAAAGCTCCATGACCAGGTGGAGGTACTCCGGGTCCTCGTACGCGCCCTTGAACTCCAGGATGTTGGGCTGCCCGGACAGGTGCTCCAGTATCAGGATCTCTCGCCGGACATCCCCGATGTCCTTGTCGGTTATCAGCTTGTGCTGCGAGATGGACTTGCACACGTACTGGATGCCGGTCGAACGCTCCGTGCAGAGGTAGGTAACCCCGAACTGGCCACGGCCGAGTTCGCGGTCCAGGTTATACAGGGCCTTTACGTCCGCGTAGGGCTTGCTGAGGATGCGGCCGATCTGGGAGGACGGCTGGGGCTGCTTGGTGAGTGAACGTGAAGGCGGCGGTTGCCAGTGTGGCCTTGGCTGCGGTTGTGGCGGTGGATGGGATTTTCCCGACTGTTTCGAGGGGTGACGAGGGAAAGACTCCGAGGAAGAAGAAGAGATGGGGATGTCCTGGGATCTGGAACAGCAGAGTCCCATTGCTGGCGATCACAGAGAGAGAGAAAGAGAGAGAGTGATGACTGATGATGCTCTCGTTGCTCTGGTTTGTTCGGGAGATTATATGGGGTGATGATGAAGTGAAGAGAAAGAGGGTCTTCTTCTTCTTCTTTATAATCATTTATGATATTCTCTCTCTCTCGGGGGGTAAGGGATTATTCCTTCTCGATTGCCAGCTTTAGCTTTCCGCTTTGGGTGCTTTGCGTTCTCACTTGGGCAGTCCATAGAATATTTGTAATTATTTCTACGTTTCCTTATTACAAACTCAAATTAAGAGGCAAAAAATCTTGAGAAGACCCACATAATTAATTTTCTTGAATATAAAATAGAAAAATTAAATTTGATATCTAAATATAAATAATTACAAGTAAAACATATTATCACTTATTAAAAAGAAATCGTTAATATCATTATATAGATCTATTAAATTTAAAAGATGAAACAACATTTAAAACATTGGCTTTGCAACTAATAACAAAATCATTGTGCAATGAAATGACTTCTTATTCATTTCGCTCAAATTAAATTGCTCTAGAAGAACTCTTGGTAACCTAAAATTAAGACCATATATTGATTATGCATAAAACAAATAAAGTAAAGAAAAATTCGAGATAAGAATAATGACTCAACAGAGAAAAATATTTCTCCATTGATCCAAATCTTGTAGATGATGTACAATGACCTAAAACATTATAAAATCAATCTTAGGATCACGTGAGTCAAAGCTAAAGTTAAAAAAAATAAAAATTCTTCGTCGATTTCCTTTGACTAGAGAAAAATATACACTATCTTAAAAGTCGCAATTGAGTTTTTCAGATATTTCTTTTTTCTTTTTTTTTAATATTATCACTATGATTTGTTCCTTTAAATAGGACAAGAAAATGCAATTTCATATAATAAAAACGAAAAAACCTGTTAGCCCAGTCTCCCACTTTGGAGATGGAAAACGCTTGGCTGATGTTTGACCATCTTTTTTCTTGGCACCGTGAGCCAAGCATTTTCCATTTGTAATCATCTCTTTCTGCTCGTGTAAGCTTTTTTATTGGTCATCTCTGTATAACGTTTTAAGAGACGGGGCATGGTTTCATTCACCCCTCCCCTTACGCAATGAATTGAGCTTCCCATCACTCTACAAACTTGCTGCGTGAGAGGATCAGGTGGAGGAAAAATTCAGTGGTTTATTAGTACTACATCAGCCATCGAGGTGGCATATATTATTTTCACTCATGTCCAATATATTGACATCTATCCATCAATCCATGTCAGCAACTGATCTGATGTGAAGTCTAAGTAAAAAATTTAAAAATCTCTTATCTCTTTCTTCTTCCTCCTTAGTCCATGGCCGCTGGACCTCTGCTCCTCCCCCGCCGTCACCACCAGCAGAGTCGCTAGCCACCGTGACCAAGCTGACCACCGCTGCATCTAAGCTAGCATGGCCAGCTCCGTTTGTCTTCCCCGTCTCGAGATTTGTCTGTCCGTGGCCAAAATCGTCTGCACTCATCCATGCCTGTCATCCGTCGTCAGCATCGTTCATCCATGGTCGAATGCGTTCAGGCGTCATCTTCGTCATTCATCCACGGTCGACCACGAGCTGATTGCAAGGGACGACAAATCTCAATATTTGAGCTCTGTCCATACCTCCGAGATCTCGTCCTCGCCCATCGCCATGGCCAACCAAAGCTAACTGCAAGAAGACGGCTTATGACGCGGGAGCATCCAACGTAGCTCCATCGACCAACTCAGAACCATCGATGCTTATCCAAGCCAATAAAGAAATTGGGCATTATGTGCTTCAATGGATCATTTTGAATGAATAACGTTAATTATTTATCGATACTTTGTGGTATATTCAATGGATCATTTTGGTGAGCTTCTCCAATCCCGAAGTCCTTTTTCATTGACTGGTGGAAACTTTAGGCCTTGGTGGTGAGCTTCGTAGATCTCGATCCTCATCCTCGGTTGGTGGCGTGGCCTTTATACCTTGGAAGGAGATTGTTCTATCTTTTCTTATTCCCCTTTGTTTCTTTACCGTATACACTACTCCATACACTTAACCACAAAAATCCCCTCAAAAAAATCTCCATTCTTGAATCACACCCCATCACGCATCAAAATATTGGTATCAGAGCTCAAGGTTCAACTCATTTAAGTGATTCCTTTCTTTCTTCTGTTACAAATTCCTTATGGAGGATCAAGTTCCAAGAGCCTTGACTTTGGAGCAAGCGCACAACGAAAGGCGAGATCGTGCAATCCAATATCTTCAACAACAAGTGGAGCGAGTCCTCAATCTTCTAAAGAATCTGGCGAACAAGGACAACTAGCAAGGCGTCCCAACGAACGGCATCGACATGACGATTCTGAATCTCGTCAAAATTCTGATGGCGATTCCAAGTCCACTGGAGACAACAGAACGATTCTGCACTCTAGTGATTCTGAATCTCCAATTCGAAGACAAAGACGAAGAGGGAGGCATAAGGAGGATGAAAGAGACATTAAAGTGGAGGTCCCTACGTTTGACAGTAATCTCAATCCCAACAACTTTGTGGATTGGCTACGCACAACCAAACGAATTTTTGACTTCAAATCCTATTCGGGTGAGAAGAAATGTAAGGTTGCTGTCCTAAAGCTGACCAAATATGCTTCTCTATGGTGGGAGAATCTAAAGCATCAACAAGCAAGGGAAGGAAAAGGTCGAATCAAGTCTTAGGAAAAACTCAAGAAGTTGATGAAGAAGAGGTTCTTGCCTGACAACTATAAGCAAGATCTCTTCCTTAAACTGAATTCCCTAAGACACAAGGGATGAGTGTTGAAGAATACATTCGTGAGTTTGAACAACTCAAAATGAGGAGTGAAGTTCCAAAAGTTCCTGAGCAAACCATCGCTCGTTTCCTTAGTAGCATGAATCGAGAAATTGCTGATATGGTTGAACTTCAACCGTATTGGTCCTTTGAAGACGTATGCAAGTTAGCCATAAAAGTTGAAAAACAATTGAAGAGCAAGAGATTTTCCTCCAGAACCTCAACAAAGGCGACATCCTAGTTTAAGGGTGCTTCCTCAAGCAAGGGCGAGAGTATGTCGACAAAAGACAAAGGCAAGGGAAAGAATGCAGAGCCTTCCAAAGAAATCCAAAAGAAGTTTGAAGGTGATGCAAGGAAATGCTTTAAGTGCCATGGTTTTGGGCATTTACAAGCAAATTGTCCAAATCGGAGAGTTATGACTCTTCAAGAAATTGAGGAGGTCAATTTGATGCTTCAAGAGGCTGATGGCAATGAAGACCAAAATATTTCCGAATCTGATCAGGAAGAAGTTGCAGAGAAAGCCGATGATGGTGAGCTATTAATCATCCAAAGAGCATTGCATGTTGAAGTTTCTCCTCATAAAGAGCAAAGGGAGAATATATTTCACACGCGTTGCACTATTAACGGAAAAGTGTGTTCGATAATCATCGATGGTGGGAGTTGCACCAATGTTGCTTCGACAACTCTTGTCGACAAGCTGAAGCTTCCAACAATGAAACATCCTCAACCATACAAGCTCCAATGGCTCAATCAAGGGAATGAACTCAAGGTAATAAAATGTGTTCTTATATCATTTTCGATTGGGAAGAACTATCGAGATGAGGTTGTATGTGATGTGATTCCTATGGAGGCATGCCACTTGTTATTGGGTAGACCGTGGCAATTTGATATAAATGCTATGCATGATGGTCGGAAAAACACATACTCTTTTCATAAGGAACAAAAATGCATTACTCTTTTACCATTGAGTCCTTATTCGATACATAATAATCAACCTGGGGAGGGAAACACTTGTAAGGAAAATCTATTCTTGAGTGAGACACGGGTTGAGAGAGCCATTAGCAAACAAAAGAATGTATTTGCTTTGCTTGTGGTCGAGAAAAAAAGTGAGATAGAGCGACCCATACATCCAAAAATGCATTGCTTGTTGAAAAAATTTGCAGATGTGTTTCCGGAGGAGTTGCCACCTGGATTGCCTCCCATAAGAGGTATTGAGCATCAGATTGATTTGATCCCCGGTGCTCCACTACCAAACAAGCCAGCTTATCGATGCAATCCAGAGGAAACAAAGGAGTTGCGACAAGTCGATGAACTTATCATCAAAGGATACATCCGAGAAAGCATGAGTCCCTGTTTTGTTCCGGCTCTACTTGTACCTAAGAAGGATGGTACATATCGAATGCATGTTGATAGTCGGGCCATCAACAACATCATCATTAAGTATAGGCGTCACGCCCCGAACCCCGAGCGCGCACACATCCCATTGCGATCGATCAAATATGCAACGTCCCAGGATATGTCGCCGGCCCATTCATTTCATTACGCATGCGGAAGCGAAACAAATCCCCTGACAACATTTAACTTGGGATAGAAAAGCAAGAAGCAAAACCACAACATAACACTTTCATAATTCAACAGAATTACAAACAGAGGTTTACAGCCAAAAGTCTACAAAAGACCGGCTTTTAAAATGAACCGTCCTACGACCTACAAGTCGGACACGTTCTCCAATCTTATTGACTTCACCTCTGCAACTCCTCAAAGCCAACCAAAGCTATTTGGCCGCTCCGTCCACCAGGGACCTGAAATTTTAATCCCCAAACCGGGATGAGACAATGTCTCAGCAAGTTCAACCCTCTAAACCCTTATTAGAAAGAAAATACGCCCCGGGTGGCCTAGCCACATCACACAGAAGACTTACCTCGCATTAGCCTTCATCTGCAGGTTAGCACAATTTATATAATTCAACCACATGCAATTATGATAACCAAACAACCATGGCACAATCACATCATCATAACAATTCAACCACTTGGATCGTCTCAGCGATCAATCGACTTGGCCGATTACATGTCATTCTAGCAAATCAATCATTGCTCTCAATCACGGCCCTATAGGAAGATTTAACAACCAGTGGCAATCACAGCTCCACTCGGCACGACCTTTAATTAGGTGGTCCATCTCGGCCTCACTGGGCACGACCTCTAATAGGTGGTCAATCACGGCCTCACTGGGCACGACCTCTCATAGGTGGTTCATCACGGCCCTATTAGGCACGACCTCTCATAGGTGGTTTATCACGGCCCTATTAGGCACGACCTCTCATAGGTGGTCCATCACGGCCTCACTTGGCACGACTTCTAATAGGTGGTATATCACGGCCAATCGCCCATCAATTTCCACACTTAGGATTTTATAAAGAATTCCTATATATCGCAATCACACTCAATTTGCCACAACCAATCATCAATATCAAATTCTAAATGCACAGCAGCGATCAGCACGAAATTCTAAAAGTTTGGGGTCCTGACAAAATTTTCAGATTTTAATAAACAATTAAATTTATTCCGAAAATTAATTAAATAATAATATCCATGTTTTTCGCAATCCACACTCAATTTATAATATCCAACCATCAATTTCAAAATCCGAATACACAGCAGCGATCGGCACGAAATTCTGAGTAACCCGGGTCAAAAATAATTTTTTCGTTTTTTTTATAAATAATAATATTTTAATAATTTCGGAATATAATATAATATTATAAATTCCAGAATTCGAAATCATTAAATAATTCAAAAATAAAACCCTATTATGTCACATCAAGGCTTTATATTAAAAATAAACATACTTAACTTTAAACTAAACATACTTTAACTTAATTAAACACCATAATCTAATCATCAACCAAATAAACTAATCTAACCACCTAAATTTACTTAACTTAGACTAAGCACACTTAGGGCATCATTAACCCTCTAATCAAGATTTAGTGAGTTAAACTCACTGGATTAACGAGCCGAGCGGACCAAAACGACGAGGACGACGCGAGGATCGACTTTCCTCAAGGCGGGCCGAGCATCCGGGCTCGGGAAGGCGGTCGAAACGGGCCAAATAGGGGCTGCCATACCCATTTTTTTGGCTGCTGGTCGCGGCGGAGATGGGGCGGTTCCAGCGACGGAATGGGCGGAGGAACGGCGGAGAAGGGTGTCGGCAGCTCGGGCGGGCAAGGCGACCGCTCCGGCGACCCTTTGGCGACGGCGGCAGCTTGACGGAGGGGCAGGAGCTCGGGGCAACGGTGGTGACGGGCTGGCGCGGGCGAAGCGGAGCGGAGGGCCGAGGCGCACGCGGGGCGACACGCGGCGGCGGCCAGCTTCGGCGACGACGACGAACGGCGAGGCTCCGGCTGGCGGCGTCGAGCGGCGGAGGGGCGGCGTCCTGTCGGCTGGCTGGTCCGGTCGAATTCCTCTCTCTCTCCTCCTTCTTTCCAAGAAGCCAAAGGTTGAAGATGATGTTGATGGATGCTTTTCCAAGAGCCAATATCCACCCTCCACTTGTCCAAATCTCATTCTCTTTGGCCCAACCACCATGACATCATCCCATGTCATCTTCCACTAACTCATTTCCTCTACAACCTCTTCCAATGGTTGCATTTTATTTTTTCCGCCGGGGCATGAAACTTTGTACATTAATTTCTTTAATTCCATTCAATTCTCTTCCAATTGAGTCCAATTGAAGTCCATAAAATTAATCCAATGTCACCACACTTTAATTCACACCTTCACTTGTCCGTAGAACCAACTTAAGTCCCAAAAGTATGATCAAAAGCGGGCCTACTAATTTCTCGAGCCAAATTAGCCATTTTCTGATTATTATGCTGAAAAAGCTCGGCTTGCATGAAAAATCTTCCAAAGGTGAGTCAATAATCCTAAAATAATTTGTGACACACCCAGACTTCCAATTTCTGAATTTGATCTCAATCTCACGGTTAATTTCACTTTGGCACGACGCTAGCGCGGCCCAACCTACCGGGTAGCCTTTAGAAATTTTCATGCATTTGACCTGTGGTTGATCATCTCAAGCCACAATGTACATCTTTGAAACATTGGCGACTTTCGGTTGTCGGGAAATCTCAAGATTTCAAATACGAACACAGGGTACCCAATCGGCGAAAAGTCGGTCCAAAGTCTGCCGATCGACAAGAATTGTGCAATCTAGTGGAATCACCCACACCTGATCACATGCCTCTGTCGAGTCGACCTATCTCCGATCTTTAATCGATTTTTAATTGTGTCGTAATGACCCTTGCAGATTAGCTCGATCGAAAGATCGCTTTTTGGTCAAATTCTCGAGTCTAATGCATTAGAAACTCTCAACAGCTTCACCCAATAGACTAGTTTCCACATGAGTGGCCAACTCAAGGAAAAGAACTATATGCGTGCCAACGAAATACCCATATCAATTTATTGAAAATAGAATTGGAAAATCGGGATGTCACAATAGGTACCCTATACCTAGACGTGATGATATGCTTGACGAATTATATGGTTCTTCTGTGTTTTCAAAGATAGATTTGCGGAGTGGTTATCATCAAATCAGAATGCGAGAAGGTGATGAATGGAAGACGGCTTTCAAGACCAAGGGAGGCCTTTATGAGTGGTTGGTTATGCCATTCGGATTATCTAATGCTCCGAGTACCTTCATGAGACTTATGAATGAGGTTCTTCGTTCCTTTATTGGTCGATTTGTCGTTGTTTATTTCGACGATATTCTTGTTTATAGCAGGAACGAGGAGGAGCATATCTCTCATTTAAAACAGGTCTTCAATGTCTTGAGAGATCAAAAACTGTACGCTAAAATGGAGAAATGTGAGTTCTTCTCTCCAAGCATTGTGTTTCTTGGTTATGTGGTTTCCAAAGATGGAATCTCTGTTGATCAAACCAAGGTGGAAGCTATGAAGACTTGGCCGGGGTTCCGAAGTCCATTTCTAATGTAAGAAGTTTTCATCGAATTGTTTCTTTCTATCGACGTTTTTGTCAAAAAATTTAGTACCATCATGGCTCCTATAACTGAATGCATGAAGAATGGTGCTTTTGAATGGACAAAGGCTGCTCAAAACGCCTTTGACATAATCAAGCAAAAACTTTGTGAGTCCCCTATTCTTGCACTTCCTGATTTTGATAAAGTATTTGAAGTTGAGTGTGATGCAAGCGGAGTTGGTATTGGTGCTGTTCTGGTACAAGTACAAAAACCATTGGCATATTTCAGCGAGAAGCTATCTGATTCCAAGAGGAATTATTCGACTTATGACAAAGAGTTCTATACCATTGTCCGAGCTCTTGATCATTGGAGTCATTATTTGAGGCCAAAGCAATTCATCCTTCATTTTGATCATGAGGCGCTTAAGTTTATTAGCGGCCAACGCAAGCTTAATTCGAGACATGCAAAATGGGTAGAATTTCTTCAATCCTTTTCTTTCGTCTCAAAATATAAACCTAGGCACACTAATGTTGTAGCAAATGCTTTATCAAGAAGATATTATATGCTTGCGGTTCTAGACTCTAGGATTCTCGGATTTCAATCAATGAAAGAACTTTATTCTGAAGATGCGGAGTTCTCATCCATCATCAACAATTGCAAGCAGGGAGTTCAAGGTATATATTCTTTGCAAGATGGGTTTCTCTTTAAAGGAAATCAATTATATGTGCCGAAGAGTTCTTTTCGCGAATTGCTGATTTGAGAAGCGCATGGTGGAGGATTGGCTGGTCATTTTGGTATTAACAAAACTCTTGAGGTTCTTCAAGAGCATTTCTATTGGCCAAAGATGAGTGGAGATGTGCATGCTATCATCTCAAGGTGTGCAACTTGTCTAAGATCAAAAAGCCATTTCCATCAAGGTTTGTATACTCCACTTCCAGTACCATTGCAGCCCTGGGAGGATATTAGCATCGATTTCATTGTGGCTCTACCAAGAACTCAAAGAGGAAAAGATGCTATCATGGTGGTTGTCGATCGGTTCTCTAAAATGGCTCATTTCGTGCCATGTCACAAGACTAGTGATGCATCTCATATTGTTGAATTATATTTCAAATAGATTATTCGCATTCATGGAGTACCAAAGACCATTGTGTCAGATCGTGATTCCAAGTTCTTAAGCTACTTCTAGAGGACTCTATGGAGAATGCTTGGTACAAGACTCTTATTCAGCATAGCTTTTCATCCCCAAAACGGATGGCCAAACGGAGGTAACAAATCGTACTCTAACCACTCTTCTTCGTGGTATGGTGAGTAAATCGTTAAAAGATTGGGATTTAAAGCTTGCGCACGCTGAATTTGCTTGCAATCGATCACCAAGTTATACTACTGATCGATCGCCATTTGAAGTTGTATATAGAATTAATCCTCTCACACCCATTGATTTGATTCCAATTCCGTCTAACTCTCAAGTGAGCTTTGATGGAAAGAAAAGAGCTTAATCAATGAAGAAGCTCCATGAGCAAATTCGATCCAACATTGAAAAGGCCAACGAATCTTACAAGAAGAAAGCTAATCAACATCGCAAGAAGACTCAATTTCAACCGAGCGATCTTGTATGGCTTCACTTGAGGAAGGAGAGATTTCCATTTCGTCGAAAGAACAAGCTCATGCCTAGAGCTGATGGTCCCTTTAAAGTTATTGAGCGAATTGGTGACAATGCTTACAAGATTGACCTTCTTAGAGAGTTTGGAGTTTCGGCAACATTCAACGTGGGAGACCTTTCTCCTTACTTGGAGGATGAAAACCTTCTAGATTTGAGAACAAATCTCAAACAACCCGGGGAGGATGATGCGGGAGCATCCAACGTAGCTCCATTGACCAACTCAGAACCATCGATACTTATCCAAGCCAATAAAGAAGTTGGGCATTATGTGCTTCAATGGATTATTTTGAATGAATAATGTTAATTACTTATCGATACTTTGTGGTATATCGATAACTATCAATGGGAGGCCATTTTAGATGTTTTGTATGACCAATTGATGAAGTTTCAAGAGGATTATTTTTTGGTCATGGGAGGAGCTCGAATTTTGGGAAGGCTAAAGGTTCACGAATGCGGTTCAAGAATATGGAAAGCCAAAAGTTCAAGAACACAGAAAACTAACGGTTCGAGAATGCGGAAGGCCGAAGATTAAAGGCATTTAGTTCCCGTGTTAATAAAGGCTTTTTATTAAGTTCCTAGGTGTTTTTATTTTTATGTAGCTCAAGAGTCGAACGTTTAAGTTCCTAGGTCATTAAAGTTTGTTTTTAATATTTCCTAAGCCTAAAATCCTCCTATAAATAGGGGAAAACTATCCAATGTAAGGGAGATACGAATTTTATGAATGAAAATGGTGAGATTTCCTCTGCTTAAGTGAATTCCTTCGGAGAGTGGATAACTCCTTTCGGTTTCTTTATCCTTGGAGAGTATATCACTCCTTGGTGGTGAGTCAAGAAGCCCTTTATCTTTGGCTGGTGGAAGCTTTAGGCCTTGGTGGTGAGCTTCGTAGATCAATCCTCATCCTCGGTTGGTGGCGTGGCCTTTATACCTTGGAAGGAGATTGTTCTATCTTTTCT
Source organism: Eucalyptus decipiens (assembly GCA_014182575.1). Classification (NCBI taxonomy): domain Eukaryota; kingdom Viridiplantae; phylum Streptophyta; class Magnoliopsida; order Myrtales; family Myrtaceae; genus Eucalyptus; species Eucalyptus decipiens. Next base: position 19,535,656 of record CM024614.1, on the reverse strand, counting down.
TATTCCCCTTTGTTTCTTTACCGTATACACTACTCCATACACTTAACCACAAAAATCCCCTCAAAAAAATCTCCGTTCTTGAATCACTCACCCCATCACGCATCAGCTTGTCTATTTTTTTCCTTGATATTTGAGATCTGTCCATGGCCTTCGAGATCTCTTCCTTGCCCGTTGCCATGGAAGAGACCAGATCTGGAGACACGACTCTTGTTTAGATCCGGATGGAAATCAACTGCAAGCTGCCATGACGATGAAGGGGTGGCTCGGCTGTCGATGGGGCCGACCACGAGCCGACTAAAAGGGGCGACAGAGCCGGCCATGAGCGACGACGGTGGAAGACGGAGGCAAGCAATAGCACAATGGAGGGGAAGCATCCATGGGTGAATAGATAGTAGAGTTCCTCTTTTTTTTTCACTTTTATTCCGCGTTAGTGGATATGTGTCGATTTTCTATTGGATTTGAGTGAAAACACATGCCACCTTAGCAGCTAAGGTGGTACTAACAAACCACCGGAGATTTCCTCAGGTCTTGAGATATTTCCTTCTATTTTGGCGAGTCAAGGTTTTTAAGATTAATCGATTATACGCTCAACTTTTCAGATACTCCAGATTATGAGTGAGCAATTTTAGGTTCTGTATAGGTTCATGGATTCTACAACATATGCATTGGATTAAATTCTTCATTTTTTGGAACCTAAAGCATACCCTACATATCCAAGAATCTAGAACTTATCATATCACAAGAACCAAGATCTCGAGTTCTACTTATATTATTTATCAAATGGTTGCAATAAATATCACATCTAATGACCATTACTTGCTACTACAATCCACTGATCACATTTATATTTAGACACACAAAAAATATCAACATTAATAATGTAAAAGTCATAGTCATAAAATGAAAGTTTAAGCTAATGCTTTACATTCATCATCGAATGCCATGAAATATCTCGAGATATTGCAAAGACAAAAGCAATATATATAAACTTATTCCAGGTTTTAGGTTTCACCTACCTAGAACCTAGAATCTATCTTTCGAAACATATTCCTTAATTTTTGGAATTTGGAACTTGGTGGGTTTCTACCAGTCTAGTTTTTAGGTTCTAGGTTTTACTCGAGAACTATATTCACCCATAATCTAGATGTGGTTGTTTCGCTAGAAAGTTTCGAGAAAACATCTTTTGAAGTATTGATAAATCAATGAGTGAATTGACAAAGGTTGTGAATGTCATTTGTTGATTTTGGACAAAAAAAGTAAATGCCAAGAAATTTAAAGGTACGAAAATTGTAGCAACCGTGACGAGCCATTTAAATTGCAAAAAACTAAAGATAAAGAAAAATTACAAAGAATGTTAAGTTCTATGATTGATTGGAGTCTCTACAAAAAGAAATATATGGTTATTTAAAGGCCACGAGATACAAACAGTTATTTTTTTTTTTAAATGATTACTTTCTAATCCTATTTGCAGAACGAATAACTTTATAATCTTATTTGCAATCACAAGAAATTACAACAACATTTACCCATATGAAATTATGAAATCCTAAAATAGTGGTGTAAAAACTTTCAAATAAAGGCTCGAAATGCCATTATATTCTCAAAATAGAGTTTAAAGTGGATTTTATTTTAAATAAGGGTCTAAAGTGACTTAACCAATCTCAAATAAGAGCCTAGCTCTCTGACTAGTCGAATCTTTAATAGCCAGCAGGCACATCCATCTCATGTGTTGATTCCGGCAACATGGTTAGGGGGTCATTTTTGTCTGAAAGAATTTCGTTTCTTTTCTTTTTTTCATTATTCATTTTACCGTTCATCATCTTCTTCCTTCTTTTTTATTCTTCTACACCATGCCGAGCAAGCTCGAGCCGTAGGTGCATGTGCGGTTGCAGGTCTTTAGGCTCACCGTCCAGGCAATCCTAGGTCTCAAGCTCACCTCTAGATTCGATGACGGCTGCTTGTCCAAGGCTGTAAGCCTTGATGGGCTGCAAGCCTTGACGGTGAGGTCGAGTTTATGCCTAGAGATTTGGAGCTATGATCTGGCGATGGCACCTTGTCAACTAATCTTACGATGAGAATGGAGGAGAATGCCCTGAATAACGGATTGTGACAATGGCGTGACAACGACAACGACCGTCGAGGCTAAGTTGGTGGCTCTGGCAAGATAAGTAGGGGACACGAACTAACACCGGTTTGGTCTGAATTTCTCATGGTGACTTGGATTGATGAAACGTGATGAGAGTGAGGGAATTGGTTGTGTTGGCTATGAGTCCAGTGATGGTCCAAGATTGAAGAAGATAAATTTCTGTTTGAAGTTTACCAAAAGAGAAAAAAAGAGTTTCTATTAGAAGAGGGCATCTCTTGGTGTTGAGATGAGGTGTGTGGATAACGTGCTGTTGTTTTCTATCAGAAGAGGCCATCTCTTGGTGTTGACCGTCTTTTCCTTGGTACCGCGAGCCAAGCATTTTCCTATTGAAAACCAAATTCATGGGGTATTATTATTTTACTATGGAATGACAAGATCCAGAAATATTGAACTTTATCCCTAGTTAGGGTGCGTTTGATAGTCATTCTATTCTTGGAAACAATTTTTACTCAGAAATAGTTTTTTTGAATTTGTTCCTTGGATGAACTTCTAAGCATTCGAATTCGTTTGATAATCTTACAAAATTCTTATTTCTAGATTCGTTTGGTATGACTCAAATTTTTCTGTGAGTTAGAATTTGTTTATTTTTTTTTAAATTTTATTACATTTTTTTTTCTTTTCTTGTTCTTGTTCCTCTCTCTAGATATATAAACAAGGAAACCAATACTTGTTCTGAATATTGATAAATCTGGAAAATATATTAAATCTACTAAAATTATTGGTAAACAATATTGAATATTAGGAAAGTCTCAATTCGTTTAATTCAAACTTGAAAATTTTCAAATATGAAATTCAACTTATTATGGGGTTAAATTTAATGATGATAGCTATCTATTTAATCTCAAAGCATCGTATTCCGATAATCATATTAAATACTATTTTGAGTGTAGAAAATTGCAAATATTACATAAGATTTTGAAGCCTCTTGGAAGATGTTGATTATCAACCCATTCAAGATGTGGTTTCCATAAAAATGTACAATTACACATTTGTCTAACCCCAATTGTTGTTGAACTTCTTCGACAATATCTGCTATGTTTGACTGTGGATTTAGTTGGCCATCTTGCCCCTAGGTGGTAAAGTTGATCTTGTCGGGTAATCTATGTTAAATGGCATGTTAAGCTTAGTAAGTATATTAGCCCCTTTGAGTGGCATGGGTAAACTAATCGGTCCATTTTGTCAACCATTTTGGTTTGCGAAATTGTTAATTTTAGTCCGATTATTATGATTAACATCAATAAATTGAAAGAGAGACTAGGAATATACGCTGTTACCACTGGATTGACTTGGAATAATAGTGGCTGATTGGACAGTACCACCTTGATAAAGCATCATTCAAGCATTGATTACAATTAATTTGATCGCATTCGATATGTAACTCACGATGTAATTAACTGTTTTATTTTTCTGTTCTTCGGCCAATATTCTCATGGTAGATGCCATTCTGGATTTTGGAGTAGCATCCTTTAACTGCTTATCAGTATAATGCATTAAAAGATTAACATCTCCTTTTGGTTACCCTCTGCCACTTATCTAGTGGCAGAGGACTCCAAATGTGCGGCAGCCTCATTGCCCTTTGTGGTAATGGTTATTGTTTTCAGCAACATTATCGAGCTCTTACTGATTTCTCGTTCTTGCCATTGCAATCTCCTTGAGATTAATAAAATGCTTCTTACCAAGTGTGCTAAAAAGATATTTTTTTGAAAAGTGTCAAGGAAATATCTTTCTATGTATTGATGGATTGAGGAGCGAATCGACAAAGGTTGTGAACGGTCCTTTGCTAGTTTTGGACAGAAAAATAAATGGCAAAAAATTTAAAAATACGAAAATTAGAGGCAATCATGACCAATCATTTAAATTGGGAAAAAGTAAAAATAAAGATAAATTTGCAAAAAAATATTAAGTTCTGTGATTGATTGGAAATCTCTACAAAGATTATAATGTGGCTATTAGCCTACGGTTGATGGTTACAGAGGACCATTAAATTTAAAAGATGACTAAATTTAAAATATGACTTTCTAATCCTATCTTTAGAACAAATAACTTCCTAATCTTATTTGCAATTACAAGAAGTTACAATAACACATATCTAAAAGAAGCTACGAAATCCTAAAATAGTGGCTTTAAACATAATTGCCTAACAGTTACCTATTATCTGGTAACACTTATCTAAGAAAAGTTACATATTCGAAAATATTGTTATTTGATAGTTACATGTAGATGTTGATGACTTCATCATTGATATCTGTTGTCAATAACTTTCTTGCAAGTTGTCGATGTTGTTCTTTATATTGATGGCAATTGTTGTTCACCAAACTCTGTTATTATCGACTAGTTTGTCATTTGTCGATTATAACTACAAGTTTGTTATTTTTGGGTGTCAACAATTGTATTTCATGTGCTTTTAATATGACTAAATATTCAAATTGTCTCGTATTTTGATTATTCAAACCTTTACATTAATTGATTATACACTCAACTTTTCGAAATTCTAATGCATTGTCTTCTTTTATCTTTGAATCAGTGTACTTTTAATGTGATAAAAAATTTAAATTGTAATCTTTCACACTTGATTAATATAACATCTCTTGGCCAAAGAAAAGCTAGTGTTAGATTAACATGGAATATTGTTTTTAATTTGGGGTGCGTTTATTTAAATGAAAATTTCATAATGAAAGAATATTTTTTTAAAATAAATGGTTAATTTTCATTTGTTTGGTGGTTAGGGAAAGTGATTTCATTTTTACTAGTAGGGGAAGTTATTTTCCTCCAATCTAAACTTGTCTTCAATCCGTGGAAAACGTTTTATCATGACCTTTCTTGAGGTGAATCACTGAAAGGAAAGTTAATGGATTACTAAACCAAAAACTTAGCGTGTACTCTTCCAAGTCTTATCAATCACAACTTTGGGATTTTGATTTAATCAGTTTAAACAAATAATTTAGTTCAGTTAAGAGTCACCACTAATCTACTATGGATGGATTAGAAACTCATGTAAAGCGTGAGAGGACACTTTACTTATTGAAACCATTATATATACAAGGACTTGATTATGTTAGGTTAATCTAACAATCTTTCAAATATTTTGCAAGCAATTTTGGTCAAATTTAAACCTAAACCACTAATGTGGAAGGTAATTATGCAAGTGCACAATCAAGAAATTAACACTCAATAAATCAAAGCAATAAAGCATAAATAAATAAATAAAAATAAATCAAACCTCAAAGCCCTAAATAAGCCAAAACACTACCTCACCATAACGTGGTTCCTATAAACCACTAGTGAAAATATGATACTTGAACTACTAAGCTATTGACATTTGACATGAACTGAAATATTTGAATTACCTTAATTTTAATTTTAATGACAGGCGAAAAGAATATGAAATAACCTATTGTTCATTTAAATACCGCCTATATGCAATCTTAACAGATTAATCCTATTATCCAACTATATGCTATGATTATTTTTGTGTTTTCTTAAAATTTAAACTATATTCTATGCATGATCCTAAAAAATATAATTATCAAATAACATGCATTATACAATGAAGATACATGACGAGGATATGAGAACGACATAAGTATCATGACATGATAATATGATAATCTGACAACGAGGACATGGTAATGATAATGTGATGATGATGAAACTAATTCTATATGAAATATGTGTCTTTTTTATTTTAATTATAATTTTCTCTAAAACTAAAACACGAAACTTCTTGAAATATATCATATCCTAAATTAAATTAGGAAACAGTGTTACCGGATATGGCGGCGGGGGTGCTGAGTGGCGGCCCTGGGGACGTCAAGGACTTGTCAAGGGCTGTGGAAATTCGCGGGAGCTCGAGACACCAGGAAGCAGCATGATTCGACAGAAAGACTTTTGGAACAAACTGGAAGCAAAGCCTCGCGTTGAGAATTGACGAGCGGCGACGCGAAGGACGATGCGGTGCTAGCGGTGCAATTCGCGGTTGTCAAAAACAAGGCAAGCAGCGACTCTTTTTCTCCATCGTGCGCGTCTCCGTTTTTTAATCAATCCCCATTAAGGTGATGGGATCCAGAGTGCGTCAGTTCTCGCTTTGGAAAAAGAATTCGAACCAGAATCGGGAAATCGGACAAGAAGGATCAATTCCCCCATATACCGGTTCACTCTAGAAACCGACGGTGATATCTCCTCTTCCTTTCTTCTTATTCCTCGCAAGACTTCGTGATATTTCGGTTCATGTAGGAGAGGAAAATCGAGAGCCTCGAAGTAAAGTAATCAAGCCGCACAAACAAGCGAACACTTGGAGGGCGTCTTGGTCCAGAAGCTAGATCTAAGTGAGGTTCACAATTGTGAAACTCATAGCACATATATCAGACATGGATTCATGGCAATCCTTACCCTATACTTTGTACGAAGAATAGAAGGAAAAAAAAGAAAAAACAGAGCATTTAGTATTTTTCTTGATGAGATATAATTTTACAGTCAAGATCAGCTAAAAATAGAGGAGGTGGGAGTTGAGACTCAAGATGAGACTGCGAGAGGGAGGCGTCAAGCAAGAGGGACTAACGGAGGCTAGGCGTGCGCATTAGAGGGTCAGTTTGAGCCTTGAGGCAGTCAGGCTGTTAGGGTTGTCGGCTTCTTTCATTCTTACTCAAACTTTTAAAAAATATATTTCAATAATAAGAACTGTAAAAAAATAATTATGAGCCGAGTCTGCTCCTGAAGTCAATCAGGAGCCGAATTGCATCACCTACTCCAATTTTAAGGAATTGACTTATTCCTTTGTGATTTCGATTTGATTCGATTTCAAGGTTCCTCCAACTCATACTTTTTTACGAGGGGGAAAAGGTTGGGTCCTTTGAGAAAAATAAGAGAATTCACTTTCTTTTTGTGAGTGGGCTCATAAGTATTTCTTTTTTCTTAGTTATTCCTTGGTCTTGACTCTTGATTATATTTATGTCCAGATTGGCAGATTGCCTCTTCTGTCTCTTCATTTTTCCTTCTTTGGCCTCTTTTTCTGGGCATTGTGGACTTCTATATTGCGAACGTGTCCTAGAATGAAGTCCACAGCACACGAAAGGTTTAGAAAGTTCCCCACGCCATATTACTTTTCCTATTTTAAATTCAAAAGATATCCTAATAAGGGAATTGAAATTATGCTCTCACCTCTTCTCTTCGTAGCTGAAATATGAGACGCCTTTCCAATCTTAATAATGCAATATTCCCTTCACGTGAATTTCGGCCATCATGTGCAAGGCACACTGTAAATATAGAGAAGCTTGGCCAAATTTGTATCCCCTTGCGAGGGATCCAATCGTTGATTAGAATACACCTCTTAATCTAATCTCAATATTTCTCTCATTCTTAATCTACTTGTGGTCGAAAAGTTGATGAGATAATGCCCTGTTGCTTTCAATTTCGGTCAAATTTCCTAATTTGGCATCCATATTATGAATTTCAGCCACCATATGAGACTAAAGGACTTGGACTAATTTCCACTTCATGGGCTTAATCCAATTAATTCACTTAAGCTCCGAAACCTTCCGGCACCACTTTAATTAGAATGCCATTATATGAACCTATTATTGCTAATGCTATTTAAATGACGGATGCTCCTATTATGCAATTTAAGAATATTCTTTTGTTAGGGGTCAATACCAACTCTTGGTTTTCCGTGCCATAAATACTTAAATGATCATCAAAATTTAGGCAATATTTTTTTGGTAAATCGATTAGTTTTCCATTATAAAAAAATGGCAAAAATCAAAAAACAATAACTCAGAAATAGATTTTCTTCAAAAAACTAGACCCACAACGTCGTGTGCGTATAGAACAAATATATATGTGTAGATTAAACATTTGACGCATTGTCCAATTTATATGTGTAGATTAGACGTTGGATGCATCATCATTAGCATCACCTATTGCCATGTAGTAGTCGATACATTTCAATTGATGCTAAATCACAATTGAGGGACTAAGGGAGGCATTAAGGCGTGCACGTGAGAAGCTCAGGCCTAGGCAATCGGGCTATAAGGGTTGTCCGCTTCTTTCAATTTTATTCAACTTTTAAAAAATATGTTTTAATAATGAGGATTGTAAAAACTAATTATGGATCCGGTCTACTCTTGAAATCAATTGGAAACCGAATCGTATCACCAGTTCCAAGTTTTAAGAATCGGCCTGTTCCTTCATGATTCCTATTTAGTCCCATTTCAATGCTCACCCCAACCCAGTCCCTTGTGGACACGTGTGTCCTCTCTTTTACGAGTGGGAAAAAGTTGGGCCCTCAAGGAAAAAAAGTGAATTCCCTTTCTTTTTGTGAGTGCATCCATTTGTATTTCTTTTTCCCTAGTTTTTCCTTGGTCCTGACTCTTGATTATATATATTTCTCCAGATTTGCCTCTTTTGTCACTTCACTTTTCCTTCTTTGGCCTCTTTTTTTTGGGGTATTGTGGACTTCTATATTGTGAACGTGTCCTAGAATAATGTCCCCAGCACGTGTAGGTTTAGAAGTTCCATGCACCGTATTACTTTTCCTAATTTAAATCCAAAGGATATCCGGGAATTGAAATAATTATCTCTCCTATTCTCGTTGCAGTAGGCCCCCCCACCGCTTTCCAAATTTAATAATGCAATCTTCCCATGATATGAATTTCAGCCATCATGTGCAAGGCAGAGTGTAAAAATAGAACAGCTTGGCCGAATTTTGTATCCAATCGTTAATTAGAATACACCTTTTAATCAAATCTCAATATTTCTTTCACTCTTAATCTTCTTTCCGTCGAAAACTTGATGAAATAATGCCCCTTCGCTTTCAATTTCGATCAACTTTCATAATTAGGCATCCATATTATGAATTCAGCCACCATATGAGATTAAAGAGCTTGGGCGCTAATTTCCACTTGATGGGCTTAACCCAATTGATTCACTTAGGCTTGGAACCTCCATGCACCGATCCAATTAAAATGCAATTATATGGGCCAATAATTACTGCCATTATTAAATGACAGATGCTCTAATTATGCAATTTAACAATAGGATCCAGACTCACTTCTAGTTTCTATGACATGAATGCCTATGACATGAATGCCTCAATGGCTTGCTAAAATTTAGGCATCCATATATTTTCCGTAAATCGATTAATTTAGTAAAAAATCAAAAACTAATTCCTTGAAAACTATTTTTTCTTCAAACAAGCAGACTCACTAGCGTCGTGTGCCTATTAAATCAACATGTATTTGCAGATTAGACAGACAGCACATCTATCATTAGGATTGTCAATTGCCACATAGTAGTCGATCCATTTCAACTCACGCTAAATCACAATTAAGGTCATCCAAAGCTCGCAATTTTTCTTGGTAATATCAGAGAGCAATGATTACCTTCTTCGGAGACAACAAGCTAACTTATATTCACCATCGACAAGCGTACATCAAGAAGAAGACTTTGAACCCTCTTGATCATCATTAATTCAATTCCGATAAACGGAACGGAACTCAACGACTTACTTTGCGATTTCATGCCGCTCGCCCCATTAGAAATCTCGGGTCAGCCGAGACAAAGCAGGCCCTCACGGGCCGACGGTCGAATCCCCACCTGCGGCCCGGACACACTTCGGGTGCACCTCGTACCCACAGTCCACGCACAGATAAGCCCATCCGGCCCCCTGCTCGTCGCAGTCGCAGCATATGAAGGGCCCGCCGCCGGTGCCGTCTGAGACCAGGGTGAGCTCATGGTGGTGGCCCGCGTGGAGCTCTGACCTCGGGAGGCCCTTTGCCTCCTCGTCCATCTGCCTGTGCAGCGACTCCAGCCGGGCCTCCGTGAAAGGGTACGCCTGCTCCTGGTACAGGTTGATCAGGCTCCGGCCGTGCTTCGTGACGGTCTTGCCATCCGGGCCCAAGACGACCAAGCAGGGAATGTCCTGCACGTCGAAATGCCTGGCGAGCGTCCTGATCTTGGGGTCCCCGAAGGGCAGCGCGAGCCAGGGCATGAGGGCGAAGTAGGAATCGAATGAGGCCCTGTTGCGGTCGCTCGACACGTAGACGATCTCGAAGTCCTCGGCGCCTGGTCGCTCGGAGATCGCGTGCTTGATCTTGTGGTAGATGGAGACCAGCTTGGTAGTGAACTTCATGCCCGGAAGGCACCATTGGGCCGAGAAGAATAGGCCCAGTGTTTTACCAACTAAAGAAGCAACCGGTACCTGCACTTTGAAACAGTGAGATCTACCATGTATTTAAATATCGCTTGACCTTTTGGCTACTGATATCTCAAGTTTTTCTAGGATTGCCAAGTTATGTTTTAAATCAAATTGAGTTTGGCTAGTATTATTGTATTTTTCCTCACTTGATTCAATTTGCGCCTGACCCAATCTGACCTCAAGCTAGGGCGACAAAGTTAGCACTATCACGTGGCATCCCGACGATTTTACTTCCATATTGACTATACTATTTAGATCAGCCATGGCAGTCTCTACGTAGGAATCCATGGTTGCTCCCATATCCACGGACGATTATAAGAAGTAATAAACTCCTTATGTGGCTTACATGGGATCCACTAAATTAATGGTTAAGGTTAACCCAATCCAATGGATCAAGTATAAGGAAGAAATTTTTGTTATGAAGACCAAACTGCACTAAGCTCGAAGTCGGACCTAACATGATTTGTCACCAGACTCAGATAGTTTGCATTTCGAATCTAGATAAGCCGGGCCAACTATCAATTTCGTGATCAGGTTTGAGCGAAACTGATTATACTAACCTGACCAGTCACAGGGTGATGAGCCAAAAGAAAATCTCTATCATAGCTGCTGAGTAGACTGGTAAATGTCTGGTTCTCATGTTTCTCCTTCTCTTCCCTCTCCAATTCCTCCAATCTCTCCCTCGTAAACGGGAACGCTTCGACCCCGTATCGGTGGATGAGCTCAACACCATTGTGCAGTATCTCCTCTTCCTTATTACCATCGGGCTGAAGGATGACCAAGCATGGGATGCCCTCAACGTCGAATCTACGGCTCAGCGCCTTCTTGGACTCCAGGTCGGAGAAGGGGATTGCGAGCCACGGCATGGAGGAGTGATAGCTGTTGAACGCGCTCAGGTCCTCGTCGGCAGAGACAAAGACGACCTCGAATTTGGAGTGGTTGGTCTTCAGCTGCTCGTAAGCTTCTGATAGGACACAGTTGAAGTTCCGACACGGCGAGTACCAATTCGCCGAGAAGTAGAGGCCCACTACGCGGCCTTCCAGATCGGAGACCGTCACCTGACACAGCCAAATAATTCCATTCATTCTCACTACAGTGCAGCTTACAAACCGAAGCCTTTACCTAAGTTTAATTCTTTAATCGACAGTGAAATCCTGAATCCGTGATGAAGATTGGGACATCGTCCACAGAACTGTACTTTTCTAATCTACGAAGCTAACCCTGTAACAGCAATAGTGTTAAGAACCTAAAGACCAGCAAATGCTTGAAAGGGCAAGTCTTTTCGATGCATTTTCTGCACATCGGGACCGGACCTGCATGCCACGATGGAATAGCATCTTCTGCATTCGGCCATAGCTTATAAAAAGTACGAAAACGACGTTCCACCGCATGACAACACTTGGGAGCTCATCTGAGATCCACGTATCTAGGCTAGCTGGAACGAGATATTTGAAAAAGATAAAGGGGAAAAGGGAAAACCGAAAAAGCCCTGGAAAGTTGATGATTAGGTGTTGCTTTTTCGTTTGCGGTGGAGTTTGAAACGAGGTGGGACGCCCGCAATGAGGGAAAGACGGGGACTGCCCGATGCGAATTTGGTAGGTGGCAGCAGAGCATGGCCTCTTGACTAGAAGTTTCTTAACCAAGCCAGGCACGGCCCTCCACCGAATACGACACGACAAAGCTCCAGTTTCCCAAGAGGGAAGGCGAGAGACGAAAACAATCGTTGTACGCTAACCATGCAATGAGTGACATGTTTTATTCTCTGCTTTCTAGGTGTTTCGCAAGGAAGCGAGATACTGCGTGCTTAAGAGTGGAATGCTCAGTGATCACTTTTGACTAAGGGATCAAGCACAATTAGTTTAGATCGGCCGTATCCCTAAAGCATCTTTACGTGGACTTTAAAAGAATCCCATTCACTATATCGCCAATAAAGTCTTAATGAAATGCACTTCAACTTAGAGATTTTCTTTGCATTTGTGAGTAAAATCCCTTACCATGTAAACTTTACATAAAGAATCGCTTGAAAATTTTGTTGGTAAGATTGCTACAGGCAAAGCCTACTTAATTTCATGGAAGGAAATAATAAAGAGATAGCACACGCCTTTGAAACCAACAGGTATGCATCAGATGTCCAAGCACTTCACTAATCACCGAGATGCTGCGGTAGTTGTGGTTTCACGTGCCGTAAGTGGATTGGTATCAAAAAATTGACACGATAACATCAAAATACGGTATATCGTAGCAGATATAGTCGTATATATAGAGATGGAAAACCGTACACAAAATCTATGTCTTCCTCTATTCTCTAAGCTTGGCTCTGGTCAAGTGGGCAAGTCTTTCCTTCAACGAACCAAACTAACCTTTGTTTCAATGTAAATTAGTCCTGCGAGCGTCGTATTTCGATCCTAAATTCATGATTGCGTACATCTAATTCTGCTGCGCGCACCTTTACCTTATTAGGGTTTTTGATTATACGTATCAAGACTGCTCTCTTGGAGACTGACTTAGACCACAACCCACGTTAAAAATCTGAGCTTTGTTCTCTAGTTATCAGACCAAACCTGAATCCAATCCTCCAAATGACCTCAGAAGAATCCTTCGCCGTACGACTGATTTACTTCCCATGTAAAAGATAATAGAGTAGTTTCGAGAGATCGCTTGCGCTATCTTGAGGAAAGAATGAAGCGAAAAACCAGAAGAAAGGAAGGTACAAACCCAGCTTGATCCTACACGAGTGGATCTTTCAACGGATCCCCCGTCTCTTTTCCACTGTAGATCAGTTTACTGATGCAACGTTTCTACGCAACTCGTTCTTTTTTAATAGAAGATTAGTGAACGAAACATAGGAAACATCGAAAGAATATTACACAACAAGACGTCTGCAAACCGCTGCTCGTGCGACTGTTGTCTTATGCCGGCGATGACACGAAGCTCTACTTACTTCTGCGGTAGAGAGCTCTACTTACTTCTGCGGTAGAGAGAGAGAGAGAGAGAGGGAGAACCTGAGACCCAGTTGGAGAGAGAAGATAGTCACGATCTTTGGAGGCCAAGAGAGACGTGAATCTGGAGCTCGAGACCTTCTCAGCATGGCCGTTCGACGTGACCTCGACCCCGCTGGTGGTCTCGTCGTCTCGATCTGCTCCTTCAGGAGAAAAAGAGTTCATCTCCTCAAACCTCTCGCCTCTCTCTGACTCTCTCTCTCTCTCTCTTTCTAAAGGATGGACGAAAGGGCACGCTTTCCAGATGATGGGAATAAATAATGCATAAATCGAGATTAGCCAATAGATTCATATGACTAAATATGATTAAGAGACCAAAAGAAATCTGATTAGAGCATAAAAATTGACATAAAATTATCCATATTTTTTTTTTATTTTCGGTTAATCATGTATTTTACCTAAAATGCGACTCGTTAAGCGACAGAACCATTACAGGGTTTGATACTATCGACTCCTTTCATAAAGTCCAAGGTCCAAAACATCCTTCACAAGGCATTTTTTCCGATGCGTCACGCGCTTCGGTCTTTTGGCTTTTGGAAATTGGAAGAAGAACCGGACATCTGCTGGCACAACGAGCATCACATCATCTCGTCCCATCCCTATGCAAGTAAAGGCCCCACCAGTACCACCCCGACATCGCCTCATCCGCAGCGCAACACGTAGCACTTCGCGACCCGCAACCCGAGCGGCTCCCGCCCCCGCACCGGACCGCAGCACGACACGCCCCGCCCCCCACTCATCAGTGTCATCACCTCACGCTCCCATCGCCACCCACTGCGTCGACCCCGCTTCCCCACCCAGTCAACGCAACCCGAAACATCCTGGGACGTGTCCGATGATCCGCGAGCTCGGGACGTCCGCTTCACGCTGAGACGAGAAGCACCGGATGATTACGGCTTTTCTGGCGTGGAGGGGCCCCCCCGCGTCATCATGAAAGCCTGTGGAAAAACGGTACTTTTCGACGGCAGCGAGAGGAGAACCGAAGGACGGGGGACACCTGTCTTGGCGTCCTCGGCTTTCTCTGTCTCTCTTAATCTTTCTCCCTCGTAGGGGGGCCAGGATCTCGGGGCCCCTGCTCTTTTCCCCGGAAAATGATGAAGTGGGGTCTCCATCCGTGTACGGAACTCCGCTGTCCGGACCCCCGCGAGCGTTCGGATCCAACGGCGCCGACGTGCTCGCGGTTGCGGGCGTGGCGGCCTTCGGCGGCTGGGATGATCGGATTCGTTCGGCCTCTTTAGGCCACGCTGCTGCATCTGGGTTCGGACGACGCGGGGCGCCCAGGATCTGTGCATTATCTTTGTATGAACCGCGACATGATTAAAAGCTGGATTGAGATAACTGATGAGATACGGCGAGACGAGGACTCTGTGAGAATTGCGTCATGCTTCAGAATCGGTCGTTGGGAAATTGAATTTCGAGTGAATATGGGGGAATGGAGATTGCTTTTGAAACTTTTTTAAGGTGTCTTTAGTAATCATTTGATTCTCGGAAATAATTTTTATTCAAGAATAATTTTTTCTAATTTCATTTCCAAAACGAATTCATAAGTATTCAGATGCGTTTGGTAATTACACAAAATTTATGTTTTCGGAATAAAAATTAAACAATAATGTGTTTATTTTAACCCTTGATTTTTATTTGTAACATAGCATTTTCTTTAAAATATTTTTAGGAGATTCCTATTGGTAAAAGGTCAGTCGGCCTTGTCACTCCTCTCTAGTTAGTCGATAGTCTTTATTGTGCCTTACGATTGGCTAGAAGAGGAAAAAGAAGAGAGGAAAAGAGGAAAAGAGAAAAAATGAAAAAATGAAAATGGATTGATTTTAGTATTGTTATTAAAAGTAAATGAGTAATTTTTTTCAGAACTAATCTGTTCCCAGAAATAAAAAAAAATTAGATGACGTTACCAAACGAATTTCTATTTTATTTATTTATTTTAGAGAACAAAAGAACAAAAATAGTCAAGAATTGGCTAGTAGCAAACACATCCTCACCATCTTTCTTCTCCTTTTCCATTCGCTCATCTTATTCACCGTAGTGTCATATAATTTTTATGTCTTCAGTGGGAAAAAGCAGGTCGGCCAAGGGTGCTAAACAAGCGCTGCACGGTTCGGCCCGTCCCGGGCGGTTCAACATGACAGGTCATGCCTAGATTGGCCCGTCCTATTGCGTTGGCGCAACACGGTGCAGGCCTGTGGTGGGTGGGGCCAGCCCGAGCTTGTGGCGACGAGGAGTCGACCTGTCCATTTCGGTGTAAAGCCCTCTTTAAATGTTTTTTGGGCTAAGTGGTTGTGGGCCACTCCAAAAGAAAAAAAATACAAAGGGCCAGGCCAGGCTGGCTCGACCAATATAGTGCAAGGCACGGTGGGCCCACCCTATCCCATTTGCCAATTGCCACCGTTAAAGCAGGCTCAAGAGGGCCTCCGCTAATTCAGTTGCTTCAGAAATTCTCTTGAAGGACGCCCGTCGTGTCGAAGAACGACACGAGTGATCGGCGTTCGAGCCAGCCTATGAGTTTTCAAAATTAGAATACGGACTGGCCAAAGACGGTCGGGCTAGTTCTGATCTCCGAAGAGGCCAGGATTGAGATGAGAACGTACCCACAAATTGAAATCGCATTGCACCTTTTTTCCATCTCTTTAAGATGCTATACAAATTTCGATGGTTAGAGCTACTTGATCTACAATGGGCACAAATCCATCACCACAATGAAGAAGACTCTATTTGTTATGCCTACAACACATAAATTGCTCGAGACATTGTTTGAACTGATAACAAAAAATATATGAGTCTACTTCATCTCAATTGTTGAATCACATGAGTGTTTTATGAAATTCATGTAAATGAATAGTAAATATGTGTTAGGGTGTGTTTGTTTTGCGAAAAACAATTTTCGAGAAAAGGTTTTCCTCATTTTCCAGCGTTTGGGTCATTTAGGAAAATGAGTCAATGGAAAATATTTTTCTAGTCAATAGAAAATGTTTTCTTTCAAAAACTTAAATTTAAGAAAACGATTTCCCCTTTGAAAGAATCGGAAAACATTTTTCAAAAAATTTTAAGGTCCTTGCTTAATGAAAAATTTATTATTAAAAAGAATTTCTAATAAAAATTTTGAATTTGTTATTGTCATATCTTTTTTTTTTCTTGTTTTCTCTTTTCTTTCTTTGCATGTGAACGTAAACCCTAACTCCTTCCCTCTCTCTCCTTCTCCTTCGCCCCCTCCCTTTCGTCACTGTCGCCTCCTCCAACCCTAGCCCCTCCTACGCTCCATTGGCTTCGCTCTCTCTTCCTCTTCATCAGCGTCTTCTACACCTTCAATTATTTTTCAAATGTAATCCAAATACCAGAAAATATTTTCACAAAACAAAAGATAACTAATCATTTTCTTGGAAAATCGTTTCTCGGAAAACATTTTCCAAAACCGTTAAGTTTTTCGTGAAACAAACATATTCTTAAATTCATAGACACTCAAGTCATCGAGAGTGTTTCATCCACTCACTCGCTGCCCGCCGGTCGCCACCATGCACGGCGGAGTAACCAACCTGCTCAAATCAATTAAGAGATTCTGTGTCCGTCCGTTTCGCAAAGCATTAATCATCACGGTCGCAGTCGGCCATAAAACGCTTCTCTATCTCTCTAGAAATTTGGAATAAAGGAAAAAAGAAGGGATATGTTCAGTAGAAGTCCTAAAACTTGTGCAGAAAGTGCAATTGAGTCCTAAAACTTACAAAGAGTTCAATCAAGTCCTAAAACTTGTCCAGAAAGTGCAATTGAGTCCTAAAACTTACAAAGAGTTCAATCAAGTCCTAAAACTTGTCCAAAAAGTGCAATTAAGTCCTAAAGTTAACACCGTTAAGAAAGTTAACGGAAATTACTAACGTGGCGCTGACGTCATATTTGAAATGATTTTTTTTATTTTTCAAATGGCTTTTTAAAATTATCTTTTATTCAAAATATTTAAAAATTAGATTAAAAACTAAAAAGGAAAATCTAAATTTACTTAAAAAAAGAAAAATCTAAATTTATTTAGAAAAAAAAATTTGTTCAAAAAAAAAAAAAAGGGTGGTGGACTTCCGCCGCCGCCCATCGCCGGAGGGGCCGGCGACCGTCACCGGCCCCCGGGCGGGGTGGCCAGCCCTCACCGAGGGCCGGCAACCGTGCCCCGGGCAGGCGAGGCCTCGTCGGCCCTCGCTCGGGGCCGGCGAGGCTCGCCGGATCTTGGCGAGGCTCCCCCATCTGGTGAGGCCTCATCGGCCCTCGCTCGGGGCCGGCGAGGCTCGCCAGATCGGGGGAGCCTCGCCGAGATCCTGGCGAGCCTCGCTAGCCCCGAGCGAGGGCCGACAAGGCCTCGCCCGTGGCGGGCGACGGTCGCCGTCCCTCGCTCGCCGGGCGGGCGACCGTCGCCCCCGGGCGAGGCCTCGTCGGCCCTCGCCCCCGGGCGAGGGCCGACGAGGCCTCGCCGGGGGCGACGGTCGCCGGCCCCGGTGCGGGCCGGCCACCCCGCCCGGGGCCGGCGACGGTCGCCGGCCCCTCCGGCGATGGGCGGCGGCGAAAGTCCACCGCCCTTTTTTTTTTTTTTTTTTTTGAACAATTTTGTTTTTCTAAATAAATTTAGATTTTTCTTTTTTTTTAAATAAATTTAGATTTTCCTTTTTAGTTTTTAATCTAATTTTTAAAGATTTTGAATAAAAATAATTTTAAAAAGCCATTTGAAAAATAAAAAAATCATTTCAAATATGACGTCGGCGCCACGTCAGCAATTTCCGTTAACTTTTTTAACGGTGTTAACTTTAGGACTTAATTGCATTTTCTGGACAAGTTTTAAGACTTGATTGAACTCTTTGTAAGTTTTAGGACTCAATTTCTTTTCCATGATCGATCGTGGATGGATCCCGGTCGAGCGGGATCGATCGTGGTCGAGGGCCTGCATAAGTTTTAGGACTTGATTGAACTCTTTGTAAGTTTTAGAACTCAATTACACTTTCTGCACAAGTTTTAGGACTTCTACTGAACATATCCCAAAAAAGAAAAAAAAGAAAGACACAGCGAAGAGAATCGAAAGCTAGCACGGGCTTTGACGATCTCAAGCTTCTTCGGCCCACGACCGAGGCTCGAGCTTGGCCATGCAAACGGGGCACACTGAACGCCGAGCGAGCCACGTGTCGGCGCACTCCTGGTGGAACCCGTGGCGGCAACCCGGGACCACACAGGCGGGCTCCTCTCCGGCAACCTCCTCAAGGCAGACCGCACACTCTGTCCCCGCCGCCAGCTCCTTCCCGGCCACCTTCGGCAGCGCCGCAAGCTCCTGAGCCGACAGCCCTCCGCCTTGGGCCGGCTTGTCCGTTCCGGCCCGGTGACCGGCGCCGGGGACGTACCTGAGGAGGCAAACATAGACCAGGAGCACCGCGCTCCCGCCGGCGAACGGAAGACAGAGAGCCAAGAACACCGAGAGAAGCATTTTCTCTCTTTCTTCCTGGGTCTTAATCTCTCTGGGTGTTGAACTTGAGAAGCTGTTGAAGGTGGGTGGAGAGTGTTGTGAAGCAGGCCATCGTCGATTGGCTTTTTGGTTTTCTGTTTTCAAGGAAAGGCTGGGGACGAAAATGGTGAGCGTTTCTAGGGATCGCGAGGATCTGGTCTAGTCCTCCGCAGATGCTATAGCTGGTTGGTATGAAAATTGTGAGCAAATCTCTCTCCTGAATTTGTTAATTATTCCCGCATCGTGTTTGGAGTTACGGCAAAATATAGGGCTTTATTTCCTTCAATTAGAATTCAAGATTTGTAAGATATTTTTCAAAAAATGATTACTTCTATGGCTTGAATAACAAGACAAAAGAAAATATTTTTATTATCAGTAATAATTTATATTTAATTATTTTCGCGGGCGGTGAAAATATTTCTCATTCACTTATTTTTTAAAGTGATATAAACGATCATTTAGTGAAATATATCTTTTAGAATCTTGAGTTTTCTTTAATAAACGAACCCTAACTATAATTACCATGGAATTATGGTATGTGATGTGTATGTGACGTGTTTTAAATGATCTTATCCTTTGTGACGTGTATGTGATGTGTTTTAAATGATCTTATCCTTACAAGATAGAAACGGTCATATAACATGACTCTTTTAATTTTATGGAAAATTTCCTAAAAATAGTCGCTCATATTAGTTAAAATAATTAATCAATGAATAATGTTTCTATAATCAATAATAACTTAGTTTAAACATTTTCAGAGACAACGAAAATACTTTACCTTCAATATTTTTTGTAAGTGACACGAGCAACTATTTTTAGAAAAATATCTTTTAAGATGATAATTATGGATATTAATAATTAGCATGAGTCATCATGAGCAATACTATATTAGCCCTTTCTTTGGCCTTTTTGGAGGAATTTAGAATATCCATAAAAGTAAATTTATTATTTACGAATCCTTTTTCAATTCTTCGAATCTTTTTTTTCCCTCTTGCGGTCCAACCAAATCATGTGTAAAAACATAAAAGTAAATTTATTAATTTAACGATCCTTTTTTTAATTATTGTAATCTTTTTTTCCTCCCTTGCGGTCCAACCTTTTTTTTTTTTTTGGTCATGTGTAATAATGCTCCTTCCTTAGTAACCTCCGTCCGAGCATTGACCTCTGTTTTCCTCGCAATCCATTCGATCCCGGCCGATTCTGTTCCCGGTCAAAACGACGGCGGCGATGACGTGGAGCTCTCCGGTCCCGGCGGCGCTGCTCTGGGCGCTCTCCTTCTTCGCCGCCCACCGCGCCCTTGTCGGGAGCGCCCAGTCGCTGCCGCCGGCGAGGTTCGACGGGTTCGTGTACGCGGAGCACCGGGTCGACGCCCGCACCGTCGTGATCGAGGCCTTCCTGGACCCGGTCTGCCCGGACAGCCGGGACTCGTGGCCGCCCCTGAAGCAGGCCGTCGATCACTACGGGCCTCACGTTTGGCTCGTCGTCCACCTCCTCCCTCTGCCGTGAGTGGCGCGAATCTCTCTCTCTCTCTCGTCGTCGTTGAATTTTGTGTTTTAAGGGTTTTCGTCCGGCACGCGTTCGGCCGCGTCGTTCGACGGAATCTTGTTCATTCAGATACGCGAAGCAGACGGCGCGGGATGCGATTAGCTCGGCTGATAATTGTGTTTTGCTGAGGTCGAACTCAATTGGATTTCATCTCCTGGATATGGAATTGGATAGAGTAGGATGTGATAGGATCAGGAACTTGAGAGACTGTTGTTGTATCGTGTCTGGTTCAGATAAGTTTGGCAGGGTATCGTTTTCCTTAGCTTCGGGGAGACATGGATGTCTTGATCGAATTGATTGTTTCCGACTGTTGGTGAATCTTTGCCATCTGGGCGCTTGAGCAATCGAAAGGGCTGACCCAAGTGTCGGCTAAATTGCCTCCACAATTTGGTTCACGCCTGATCAGAGCAGTGATTCGTCGAGCAAGTCTCAGTAAATGCTGCAATTTCCATCTACAAATCTGATATGGCAGCTATTTTGCTGTCGGACCTTGGTTTGCCAAGTCAAAACATGGTTGCAGGGTGGGCTAAATCGTGGTTATGATTTGGTCTGTTGAGCCATATTGCAATTTATTAAAAACACCCTAGTCGGATCTATCTTTACTCAAAAGCTTAGGCCATACAGTTATGGACCAACTAGGCATTATCCATTGCTTCTTTTTACTTCAACTTTCCAATGGATGTACAGTTTTTTATATTCTCAAAGCTTATCTGGTCCTTGAGGTTGGATTTCTCATATGGTGTTTTATCTGTATCTGTACTGCCATATACCATTGGAAGATTTGCCAAATGCCACATAAAATGATCTTCAATTGATATTTCACGTGTTCAGTGACATCCAATTTGCATTATGATGGCAATGTATGTAACTGTTTCATTTGCTTGTGTGGTCGAATTACTATATGCATGGATCCGCTCTTCTAGGTCCGGTATTCTCCATACTTTTTATCTTCAAAGTCATCTTCATAAATTATATGGATCGAGAGGACCTGATTGCCGTATATAGTTTTTCTTGGGATTAGAGATCTCAATATTGTTATCACTATCTACTAACTTTGCTTTCTAACCTTTCGAACTTGCAGTTATCATGATAATGCTTATGTTGCATCTCGTGCGCTGAACATTGTGAATTTGCTAAATACATCAGCAACATTCCCACTGCTGGAATTGTTCTTCAAAGAGCAGGTCAGTACCTCCAGTTCTTGTGTCATTGGCATTTCTTATTACGATGAAGAAAAGCTTGATGAATAACTTATAGGTGATTTTTGCCTGGATTGATATCATACTGGGGATTGATGTTGATATTTGACCCATTGCGCTGTACCTTTTTGTTTATGTTACATGGCAGAGCTTTAGTGATGCAGTCAAGAGTAGTTCATGAGGTTTTTGTAAAAAATAATATCTTTTGAGGGAAATCCGGAACTTGATAAACTTTCTGAAAAACTGTATAATCTCTACATTGTCTTTTGTGTGTCAACGGATGAAAGGAAGGCTTTTTAGCCCCACCTTTGGGAGAGTAGGGTACATACTCTCCCTCATTTTTCTGTCCTTTTTTGATACTCTCATCTCTCACTCATCTTTCTTTTCCTTTTTTCCTTGTTTGTATACTTTCATTATTTTAGTATATTGTTTTATTCAAATAATAATGCACACCTTTTCAAAAAACCTGTTAATTCACATCTGATGTATTAATCACAGGTCATGACATGTTTGGTTTGGCTTTCACCTTTTATCTTGTCTTTCTCTATTTTCAATTTGGAACTGGATTTTGTTTTTTTTCCATCTCTATCTATCTGTAAAAGGATACTAAAGGATGTTGCAGAAAACCCTCTATTTTATTCTGTTCTAACTATTACTGTGCTACTAAAGGAGAGTTTTGGAAGGACATACGTCTTTTCCTCGCTCCCCTCTTTCCTTGTATTGTATTAACTTTTATTTCACTAATTGTCTATCGATTTTTACCTTTGCCCATCGTTTCTTCTCCTTTTTTCTTTCAGCCTTTTTTATATCAAATTTCCCATACTTTATTTTTCAAACTATATTATATCATTCTTTCTAATTTAATAAAAAATTTCATAATCATAAAACTTGCAGCACAATCAGGAATTTTGATGCTCACATTTGTAAGTGTCAAAATTTCTATTTAATCTCCCCAATGAAATAAGTTCACATTATTAATATGCAGCATCATAATCTTAATAACAATTACTGCATTAAGAAAATGTCATATATGGTTGTGAATTCACTATTTGCAAAGGAGACACCACTACCTATTATATGTTCATGGAATCCTCGAAATATTTGGATTGAACATAGGATACCATTTAAAAAAGGGCAAATACCACAAAAAAACCACAAATTATGCCCACCGTGACACAAACACCCCAAACTTTCTTTTTTTTGTGTCACCAAAAACCTTAAGTTTGTCCACTGTAACACAAATACCCTTAACTCTTTTTTTTGTGTCATGAGGAAACTCAAACTTATATATGTGTGACATATATACTCTCTATTTCAGTTCCATTGAAGGCGTATTTGTCATACTGATATAAGCTGGTTTTTTATTACAAAAAGCTTGGGATATTCATTTCACAATGGGCAGATTTAGGGTTTTTTTGTGACACAAAAAGAAGTTCAGGGTATTTGTATCACAATGGGCATAGTTTGGGCTTTTTGTGTATTAACCCTTTGAAAGAGTATCCTATTAGTTGTGTTGTGACAAAACATGGATGGTCCCAAAACTATTCATACCCTCAACTTAATTTGACAAGCAATTTCTATATAGGACGGTAGTTTGGAGTTATTTTTTCACTTGGTCGATAGAAGGGTCTCCAAATATACTGATATACATGTATGGAGCTGTCTGAACCTTACTACAGGAAAGTACTTAGATAGATTGAGATTTATAAAGAATGCTACAAATGTTAAAAATTTGATAAAATGACATGTGAGCTACAATGTTGTGACAAGATTGATAATGTTGTGATTTTGAAATATTTTCGTTCAAGGCAAGGCATGGGTTAATCTTCTAGTTTCTTTTTAACCACAGTGACTAGCGAACCTGCAATGCTTTTGGTACTGTGTAGCATCCATTGTAATAGAAGATCTAACTCAAATATCTAACTTAGAAAACTCAGCAAATATATCTACAATCCATGTAAGATCTCGATTCACATAATGACAACCTGTAAGTATCTCCAGCCCCCCTCCAGTGGTCTCATTCAAAATGTCGATATAAAACATAGCAACAACTCATGCTTTGATGTTATGGTGATCAAGTAGATTTTTCAGTAGTGAACTTCCCGCACATTCTGACATTTGTCTCTTTCTTGGTCGTTTTCTTTCACTGCATAGGTAGCTCTTCTTGGTTGCTTTTCACATCTTAGTGAATTTTCATTGATGCTTGGCCAGTTGTTTGCTCCTAGGCTTTATTTGTGGAAGCAGGAGAGGTGAGGAAAATGGAAGGTGTTTTGGAAAATGGAGAGACTTTCAGAACTTTTTGTGAGAAGATAAGAGAGAATTTCTTTTCTTTCCTTTCCATACTTTCCTCCCTCTAAAACAGAGCCCTAGTAGCACAAAATGTTTGTTGCATGCAAAAAAGGAACAGTTTATGTATGTATTTTGTTTTCAGTCTTTTTGGTTTTGAAATACTTGAATTCGTCGAAGGGATTAAGTGTTCTTAATATGTTTGGTGCAGGCAAAGTTTTATAATGCCCAGACTGTAAACATGTCAAAGGCAGCTGTGGTGAAGTACATTGCAAACTTTGCCACACAAGTCGTTGCGAACTCCTTGAAATATGCAGTTCTGTCAGGGTTCCAGAATAGTCAAACTGATCTTAAAACAAGGGTTTCTTTCAAGGTTAGTTCGGGTTCTGGATTTTGATTCAAGGGTCAATTCAGTTTAAATCTGTAGCTTCAGCAAGACAACCTCACTGGAATTATAGATGCGGCATTACTTGCTTTGAGCATATTTTGGTACAACTCACTCATTTGGAATGTTGCTTCTGCTGTTGCAGTATAGTGCATCGAGAGGAGTATTTGGCACGCCTACTTTCTTTGTCAATGGATTCTCGTTGCCAGATAGTGACTCGACCATAGATTATGATGGATGGAAAAGCATTATTGATCCACTGATAGCTGCACAAGGAGATACACTCTCGGCAAATGTTTATCCTTATTAACGATTTTGCTGTCGATGATATGTTGTCATTCCAAATCTCTCTCTGTCTCCGTCTGTCTGTCTGTCTGTCTCTCTCTGTATGCCTTTTTATGGATTTAACTTCGCGGTTCAAATGTGCTATAGTAGGTATCTTTGCTGCATTGTATAAAAATAAGACTTTTGATATGTTGATGTACCTTAAGCATGTTGGTTCTGTGCATAATTAAGTGGTAGTATTGTGTCGGTCGACACAATCTGTGGAAATTAAAAGCATTGCCGGACTTGATGTGCAAGGCCGAGGTTGATTTTGACCAGCAACGTGCAACTTCTTATTCCGAAGGAATTTATGCACCAGTGAACCGCCTCGTTTCAAATGCTGAAGACACCTGATTTGTTTAAGATCAGAAGAACAGGTCGAGGCAATCATGGTTAACCTTGCATAGATTGCGTGTATTGCTTTTCCAGTTGCGTCTGGTTCTCTGCTCAGGCTGTAGGTGCAATAGCACAGATTACATTATCAGTGTTCATCCTAATTCCGAAGTTCATCTAATGCGCAAAATCTAAGGGCAGAAAGTCAACTTTTAGAGCATCAGCGCCATCCTTCGAATCCCATTTATCGATTCACTTGAATTTGGAAGGAACAATGCGGCCAAGACTCGCTTTCTATAATTATTTACAAAGTGATGTGGCTGAGTTTTGTCCTTTATTTAAATATGTCCACTAAATTAAATAACTGTTCGCGGAGTGCCACATCATAATTCTAGAATCGTGACCAACAATTACCATCACCTCAGCATAATACACTGGCGACAAATCAAAATATCACTGTATCATATTTATGGTAACGAAATTATTTTGCTCTCTCGTGTGCACCGGTCGTTTTAACTTCAGATTCCAAGTGCTGTCTGCCATCATGGGTATTTTGAAACCATGCGTGCTTTGTCTATGAACCATTGCGCCTGTCCGTCTTCCTGCAATTTGTCTCCATCCAATTCTCTGTGCTAGGCCTGGCGAGGGCAGCGACCCTCATTAGTGGCCGGTGAGCTCTAGCAACCCTTGTCAGCCATAGCTTGCTAGCAAAAACAAAAGAAAGAAGGAAAAAAAAATGAAAAAAAGATAAAATAAAAAAATTTTGAAAAAAAATTGAAAAATTAAAAAAATTTGTCTACTCAGCTCCGACTATGACACATAAGACGGTTGTCATCTATGTTAGTAATTTTCGGTCAAAATTGGCTAGATGAATTGAATTGTCACAAATGAAAAATGTTTATGATTCGATTGGTTAAAAAAATAAGTTTATCATTGAATTGATACAATTAAAATAGGTTTATAATGTTTTTGGTAATTTTTCCGATAGTAAAATGATGAAACTATGCATGTAAAGGCATAAATAGTAGATTTGTTTAATACAAGGGAAAAAACGTGAATTCATAGCATATACATTCTTCTGTGAACAGTGAACTTTGTTAATTAAAATGATTGTTAGTAAGTGAGTAAGATGGATTAATTAAAGGAAAAGGAATCGGGTAACAAATCTAGTATTGTAGATTAGAGGCTATTTTATAATTAAAGCAAATTAGATGTCTCATCTTCTAAAACTGAAAATTTGGGGGGCCTATGATTGGAGGTTCGTAGTTCGTTTTAAATTAATTGCCTAATTTAGGCAATTTATCTAACTAGTCAAAATTTGTTCTCACTTACACAAATATTTTAAAAAGTGGGTTGTTTTTGTAATTTTATAAAATTTGGGACATTTACATAGTATCGATTAGATATTCATATGGATCAACGAGAAAATGAATGACCTTACCTAATTGATTTGATTCGTAGAGCTCCATTAAGAGATTTTGAGATGTGAGCCACACTGGGATTAATGCATGTGATCTGCACTAATGAGATTATGCGACATGCAGTGATTATGGCGCATATGATTCATAAGAGCCCTT
Organism: Eucalyptus decipiens; assembly: GCA_014182575.1. Lineage (NCBI taxonomy): Eukaryota > Viridiplantae > Streptophyta > Magnoliopsida > Myrtales > Myrtaceae > Eucalyptus > Eucalyptus decipiens. The sequence goes on along the minus strand of CM024614.1, from coordinate 19,509,195 downwards.
TTTATCATATGGAACGCATCAAGAGATTAATGTAGTGTAAATTGATGCACAATTATGGGGGAATGTCTATGTTGATATTCTTTGTGACATGTACAAAGTTATATTATTGTGAAAAAAAGATACCTGGAATGCCAAAACTTGACACGAAATGATACTTGAGTATTAAAAGTTAGGATAGTGACACTTAAATACTAAAATCAGAGCAAAATTGATCAGTTAAGTGTCAACGGCGAAAAAATCATGCTAAATGCTTATGTGGCAATTTTCCGACAAGTCAAGTGTAAAACAATGTCGTTTTGTGCACTGATGTGACTAGATAAGTGTTAAAACGACATCATTTTACTACTGATGTGAGTAAATAATTAATATAAAAATTAATTAAATTAAATAAAATCAAATAAAAAAAAAAGGAGTAAGATAAATAGCAGTTTATGGCTAAGGGCTCAGCCCTTGCCACCGTTGCCACCCCATTGTGGCTAGAAAGGTGGGGGGAGAGTCAGCCGGGGTCGCTATGCCTTGGCTAGGGGCTAGCGACCCCAACTAACTGGCGGCGAGGGCCTGCGAACCCTCACCTGGATCTAGGGTGAGGGTCGCTTCCCTCCCCTAGATTTGGAGAGGGTTGCCGACCCTTACTTGGCCGGGGCCCTCACCATCGGTTGGTGGGGTCGGTGACCCCGACCGACCCTTCCCCCACCTTCCCGGCGACGATAGGGATCCTTTATTATTATTATTATTATTATTATTATTATTATTATTATTATTATTATTATTATTATTATTATTATTATTATTATTATTATTATTAATTTTGGTTTTAAATTTAATTTAAATATTTTTTATATTAAAATTTGAATTGTGCCAAAACGACGTCGTTTTTGTGTTTCATTGTTGAGTTAGCCTTTTAGCAAGTTGTGTAAGCAAACAAAATTAATAAAAAAATTGCCGCTTAAGATTTCCAGCGAGATTCGCTGGATGTGACACTTGAGGGCTGTTTGACAACGTGCTAAATAATATCCGATTCTGATTTTTTGTTCCTAGAAGTAATTTTGGAACAGAATCGCATTTGGTAAAATTTTTGTTCTCAGAAACATATTTGGAGTAGAATCAAGAACAAAAAAAAAAGTTGATTTTTGTTCTGGGAACAAATCTGAAAATCAAAATAAACTCTTCTTCTCTTTTCTTCTTCTTCATCGACCGCCATCCCGTGATCGCTGTCTGCCACCGTCCGCTACCACTTGCCACCGTCCGTCGCTGCTGGTCACTGGCAACTGGTCCGGTGAGCTCGCCGGAGGCTCGACAGGCTAGGGTGAGGTCTAGGGAGCTCGCCGGGGCTGGGCAAGTCTTACGACGCCTAGCCCTGCCGGTGGCCAGGCGGGCCTCGCCTAGCCCCGCCGATGGCCAGGTAAGCCTCACCTAGCTGCCCGCGAGGCTCGGCCAACGAGGGCCGGCCTCGCCGAGGGCCGGCAACGCTCCAGTGAGGTTGTCGGCCCTCATCTGGCCAGTCACCGGTTTGACAACCGGCCACAAGAAGAAGAAGAAGAAGAATAGGAAAAGAAGAAAAGAAAAAAAGTAAAAAAGTAAAAATTTTATTTAAAAATTAAAAAAAAATTGATTTGGAACAGAATCACTGAGCACGGTACCAAACGCAATTCTATTCCAAAATAAGAAATTTTGGACAGTTTTCAAATGGCTTAAAATGCTTAGAAATTGTTCAGGGAACAAAATAAAAGAGAATCACTTTTGATTAGAATTTGTTCCCGGGAACAGAATCGTTACCAAACGCGCCATTAAGTGTCATTTCTTTTTTAATTTATAAAAATGGCACTTAAGTGCCACTTTTCTAACTTTTGGCACTTAAGTGTCATATTGTGTCAAGTTTTGGCATTTAAGGTATTCTTTTGCTTATTACTGTTGTTATACATGCACGTGATTGATGCCATGTACAAGGTGCAATGAGAAAGTTAAGGGCACGCATGATAACCAATTTGTTCCAAAAATCAATTTCTGACTAGCATTGTTTTTTCTATTTATATTCCCTAGACAAGTTTCTAAGCAAAAATACGCATTTGATAACCATGTAAACTTTATGTTTTTAAAATAGAAATTCTTTTGATAACAACACAAATTTTTTCCCTCTCAAGTGGTGGTGGGAGACGTTTAGCAATCGACAGTGGGTGGCCAACTTCTGGTGATCAACAACAGGAGGCGACCGGCATCCGACAATTGACAGAGGGCAGCAAGTGATTGGTGGCGAGCGTCCGATGTTCGGCGATGGGCAATAGGCAACCGATGGCGGCTCACGGGCGGCCGATGTTTGGCGATTGGTGGTGGGCATCTGGGGTCCCACGGGCAACAAGTGGGCAGCGGGCGGTGACGAGAGTAAACAATGAGAAGAGTTTTCATTTCTCACTTTTATTCTAGAAATAAAAAAGCTAAAAAATTTAAATTCTAATTTTTGATCCAAATATATTTTTGGAGAAGAAATCTGTTTTAAAAAAAAAATGAAATTGTGTTATCAAATAGATTTTTGTTTCAAATCCATTCGGAAAACAAAAAAAATAGAGAAATAGAGAAACCGGATGGTTATTATGTGCACCCTAAGTGTCCTTTGTTTAATGGATCACGTTGTTGGACATACATTTTAGTTTTTAATAGTAAGTTGGGAATAACGATAAATTCATGTATGTAAGAATACTGTGAACTCTTGTTCTAAGTGATTATTTTATGGATCGGAGTTTGTGGGTTTGCAAATGATGATGAATAGATATTTGGTTTTCCTTATTAATATGGAAAATGACGAAAAAATAGTTTGATGTTATTTGCATTATCATATATAATTGTACTTAGCAATTGTTGTGTTATAATGATGTGCATCTGAATGATGCCATGTGATGAGTATATTTGTCATGGCTCATTCGCGAGAGAGTGAATTCCTTCATTGTGCATGCATGTGTATAAAACTCCAAAAAAAAGAAAGATGTTTTGTCGTGTAACATGGGTTTGTATAGGGTTAAGAGGACATAAAGTCCTATAATTTATACACCAATTGATATGGCTTGTGTAGCCTGGTACAGATTGAGTAGCCTTTTTGTTGATATTATGGACTTGAGGTCCAAGATTGGGAAAATAAAGAAAAGAAAAGAAAAAAAAAGGAGTATGAATGTTGACGAGAATGAACATGAAATAGACATCATCATGCGATTGTGCAATAGTATAGTTATCCTTACTGATATAGAGAACACTTGGATGGGTTGAGAGGTGACAAAGATGTGTATATGATTCTTCTTCCGTGAGTTGGCGGCTATGTAGCACGGACACTCTCCGGAAGCCTTCGCGTCGTGTCTGACACTCCGACACGTGTTCGACACGCTCCGACACATCCCGACACGCTCCGGGACACGATCAACGAGTGTCGAAAAATCCGACACGTGGTCAACTCTCTCCGACAAGCTCCGACACGTGAGTCCAAAATTCCGACACGCGATTCCGACACCCATTGGGTCAATTTTAAAAATTTCTAATACTTGAGGGGTCAAAATATAAATATACACAAAAGAAGTAATAAAAAAAGTAATAAAATTGCTATAAATATACACGCACGGGGTCAATTTTTTTTTTTTCAGTTTTTTTTTTTAGAATTGTTTTATTTTTTTAAAAGTCTTTTACTATGAAAGAAGTAATAAAAAAATTCTATATATGATAAATAAATTAATTTAAAAATATCATTTCAGCATTTTTCTTTAAACGATGTTTTTTTTCCTCTAAGTTTTGTGTATTATTGTAACAAATTAAAATATTGAATGATATTATTTAATATTTTTCGTGTAAATTTATTCTAGGCTAGTTTTATTATTATTTATTTATGTATTTATATATAAAAATATATTTAACGTATAACGTGTCGGAACGTGTCGAAATTTTCTATTTTTAAGAAATGACGTGTCAGCGTGTCGTGTCGTGTCGTGTCGTGTCGTGTTGCGTGTCGAGTGTCCGTGTCGGTGCTACATAGATTGGCGGTGACGATATCTTATTAATCGAGATGAGTCTTATCCATTGTTAAGTAGAAAATAGATAGTCACCAATGTATATCGGTAAGCTACTACATGGCATTTGCACATCATGATATTTGTACATTCATTCCTATGCATTTAAGTGTTAACCTGAATATTGGCTCATATCATCTATTTTTACTTATTGAACTCATAATTATAGTGGTTCATATATAACACACTGTTTACGTTATCTTAAATGAGCTCAAAAAATATGTTCGTTTATCTATTGACAATGATATGTGATATTACTTGCTAATTCTATGCTATTGTGATTTCTGATTAATATGTGAGTAGAATTACTAATTTAGACCTAGATTTTTATTTTTTAATGAGTTTAGACTCACTTCAAAATACTTTATAGATTGGTCGAGTTTGGAGTTCCAGGACATTTAGACTAGTGCTCCCAAAGATATCATTGAGGATTGGATAACCATGCGTAAGAAAATTAGGAGCATATTTTATGTTTTAGGAGTTTTTATTATTTATAACAATAATAATAATTTGTGTACATCATTTGAGACTATAATAATTTATTCTTTTGAGGTATAAATTGTACGAAAGATTGATGTAAGTGACATAAGGACCTCAAGATGATGGTTGAAAGTGGTGGTAAGACTAGTAACTTATGGAGATATATTACCAACAAGACTAATAAGACGAAGTCTTTTTAATACTATTAGTTAATATAGATAGTTTTGTATAGGTCTGTTTATAGGGCATCTTTTCGTTCGGGTATGTCTTGATAGAAGTATGGATCAATTTAGAGTGGACTGATTGGTTAAGGTTATGTACATTCTTGCCATATCTAAAGTCTGTTAAGTCAAAACATGTGACCGAGTAATGTTGAAAAGTTATGTAAATGACAATTTCCACTTTCCTCCTTTCCGCCATTGTCTTTGATGGGTCGGAAAAAATATTCAATGGTTAGTAACCACCACGTCATCGGCTGACGCGGCGTGCATATTCCATTGAGAAATCGACATCGGTTTGTAAGCTGGAATATGTAGAAATTGAAAAATAAAAATCGGAAGGGCTCGGACGCTCTTTTCTCTCTCATTTGGCAAACCATTGACACAAGGAATAATAAATGCCCGTCTCCGCTCAAGCCCTCTCTCTCATCTTTTCAATTTTTTGATTACCCGTGCACTCTCTCTCCCCTCTTTTCTTTCTCTCTCGTCTTTTCAATTTTTCAAGCAATAGGCTCTTCACCTGCTCTCTCTCTCTCTCTTTCGAGAAAATATTCGCTTGTTTCTCATTGCATCAACAAGAAGACGGCATTTTTCTTCCTCCATCTTCTCTAGAAAATCGAATGTTGGAGCGATTTCCATCAACGCGGATCAAGCAACGAGCGTAACCTCGGACGACCAGCGCACAGGGATTGGGAGATTATTTGCAGTCTCCAAAAAGAATGGGGTGCACGCTGTTGGTCCTCCTCTCTGATGTTGTTCATCTTGTTTCTCTTGCTAGACGAGTATGCATATACTCTGGATGTTGGGGGCATAATTTACACCATCATAGATGTTGAAGAACTGGGCGAATGGATGAAGGGCTGTTTGGAAAACCACCCATGTTTGAGGCACTGACGGAGGAAGAACTCGTGAACAATCTGGTGGTGAAGATATTGACCAGCGACCGAGGAAGGCCAAAATGTTGCCAGGAATGGTGGGCGGACATTTCAAGCAGTGTGCAGACGCATTGCCCCATCTCTATGATAGAAATCAACTAATGGCTTTATGTTTGGGTACCAGTAGTAATTTTTTGGGACCATCCTAAGTGAACTTTCATGCATTTTTTGGGATCCTTTGAAGATTGAGATATTCTTTATAATGCAAAAGAGAAATTGCATACCCGTTTCTTCATTTCTTCTTATGCCTTCCTTTTTTCTTTCCTCTCGCCATTCTGTACTTTATTTTTTTGGCCAACTATGTATTCACGTTATCATTGCATTTAAGCTTCGCCACTTTGAAAATTCCATCAACCAGAATTTTTTTAGCAGCGATAAAGCTTTAGTATCAAGACTTGATAGGGACGGCATAATTAGCCATCTATTTCAATCTACAAATATACATTATTAACAAAATGCTACGAGCGATCGTAAAAATTTGCCCTTTTCAACGTGCTTCTTCTCACATCCGACGATAGAGCTTTCATGCTTTTAGAGCATCAATGGTTAGAGTTTACTATTGTGATGTCAAAAGGCCAATCTATATGGTCTAAGATAGAGGCGATGAAGAAGGAACTGTCGTCATTGATTTGTGCACATAGGTTCAATTCTTCTTTGCTGGTTCATGCCGTGACGTGCAATCTCACATCCGACGATAGAGTTTTCTTCATTATTGCTCATCAGGGAAGCACAAACGCACCCAACCTCATCGACAAAGAGTGTTCGTTCCACTAGACTTAGGGCGCGTTTGGTAACGATTCTGTTCCCGGGAGTAGATTCTGATTAGAACTGATTCTTTTTGATTCTGTTCTCGGAAACTGATTCTAAGCATTTTAAGCCGTTTGGTAAGTGTCCAAAATTTCTGATTCTGGAATAGAATTGCGTTTTGTACCGTGCTCATTAATTGTTCCAAATCAATTTCTTTTAATTTTTAAATAATTTTTTTTTTACTTTTCATTTTTTTTTATTTTTTCCTTTTTTTCTTTTATTTTTTCCTTTTTTCTTTTCTTTTTCTCATCTTCTTCTTCTTCTTGTGGCGGTCGCCGGACCGGCGCCGGAGACGAGGGCCGCGACCTCACTAGAGCGTCGCCGGCCCTCGGCGAGGCCCACCCTCGGCGGCCGAGCCTCACCGGCAGAACTAGGCGAGGCTCGCCTAGCCCCCGCCGGTGGCCGGGCCGGCCTTGCCGGGGCCGGGCGAGGCCGCCGGTGCCACCGGCGGGGTTGGGCGAGCCTCGCGACCACGGTGGGGCTGGGCGTCGCAAGGCTTGCCCGGCCCCGCCTAGCCCGGCGAGCTCGCCGGTGGCTGGGCTTGCCTTCGGCGAGCTCGCCGGACCTCGCCTTGGTCTGGCGAGCCTCCGACGAGCTCGCCTTGGTCTGGCGAGCCAGACCGGCGGTTGGCGGCGGCGGACGGCGGCGGCGGTGGACGGCGGACGGTGGCGAGTGGTGGTGGACGGCGGTCGCGAGATGGCCAAAGGGAAGAAGAAAATTTTTTAGTTTTGATTCTCAAATTCGTTCCTGGAACAAGAATTAACTTTTTTTTTGTTCTTGATTCTATTCTCAATCTGTTCCCCGAAACAAATTTGTTTCCGGGAACAAAAATTTTACCAAACGCGATTTTAGGTTCAAACTGATTCCGGGAACAAAGAATCAGAATTTGGCCATGTTTGGTAAGGATGGTTACCAAACAGGGCCTTAGCTCTCAAATATACGGTGACGAACTGCTTCCACGAGAAACCCACACTAGGTAACAAATGGTGGTAGGCAGAGACTCGATGCGCTTCGAGCGTCTTCTCGTACTCCTCGATGGACTTGAAGAGCTCCAAGAAGCTGAGCTTCTCGAATCCTCCGCACCCGCCCTTATGATACACTTTCCCGTGATCGTCCGTGAGCATGCACCCCACTCTTTGTATGATCTCTATGAATATGGTCAGCCTGCCTAGTCATACAGCAAGAGAAATCGGATGAACAACATCAGAGAGGAGGACCAACAGCGTGCATCCCATTCTTTTTGGAGACTGCAAATAATCTCCCAATCCCCGTGCGCTGGTCATCCGAGGTTACACTTGTTGCTTGATCCGCGTTGATGGAAATCGCTCCAACATTCGATTTTCTGGAGAAGATGGAGGAAGAAAAATGCTGTCTCCTTGTTGATGCAGTGAGAAACAAGCGAATATTTTCTCCAAAAAGGAGAGAGAGAGGAGAGAGAGAGAGAGAGAGAGAGAGAGAGAGAGAGAGAGAGAGAGCAGGTGAAGAGCCTATCGCTTGAAAAATTGAAAAGACGAGAGAGAAAGAAAAGAGGGGAGAGAGAGAGCGCGTGGGTAATCGAAAAATTGAAAAGATGAGAGAGGGTTTGAGCGGAGACGGGCATTTATTATTCCTTGTGTCAGTGGTTTGCCAGATGAGAGAGAAAAGAGCTTCTGAGCCCTTCGGATTTTTATTTTTCAATTTCTACATATTCCAGCTCATAAACAGATATCGATTTCTCAATGGAATATGACGCCACGTCAGCCGATGACGTGGTGGTTACTAATCACTGAATATTTTCTCGTTTGGACGACTTTTATTAACTATTTTCTGGAAATTGTTTATCCAAGGGTTAAGCTTTGAGGGTTACTAGGATCTATTTGTGGTTTGAGTCACATACGAAATTTATGTAAATGAACGGCAAAAATGCGTAAGAGTTATAGACACTGGAGTCGCCAAGAGTTTTTTCATCCACTCACTTGTTGCCGGCCGGTCGCCACCATGCACGGCGGAATAACCAACCTGCTCAGATCAATTGAAAGACTCCGTGTCTGTCCGTTTCGCAAAGCATTAATCATCACGGTCGCAGTTGGACGCACATAAGAACTGAAAATGCTTCTCTATCTCTCCAGAAATTTGAAAAAAAAAATAAAAAACAAGAGCGAAAAGAATCGAAAGCTAGCACCGGCTTTGATGATCTCCGGCTTCTTCGGTCCACGACCGAGGCTCGAGCGTGGCCCTGCAAACGGGGCACACCGAGCGCCAGGCGAGCCACGCGTCGGCGCACTCTTGGTGGAACCCGTGGCGGCAACCCGGGACCACCCGGGCCGGCTCCTCTCCGGCGACCTCGTCGAGGCAGATGGCGCACTCCGTCCCCGCCGCCAGCTCCTTCCCAGTGATCCTCGGCATCTCCGCGAGCTCCTGAGCCGACAGCCCTCCGCCTTGGGCCGGCTTGTCCGTTCTGCCCCGGCGATCGGCGCCGGAAACGTACCGCAGGAGGCAAACATAGACCAGGAGCACCGCGCTCCCGCCGGCGAACGGAAGACAGAGAGCCAAGAACACCGAGAGAAGCATTTTCTCTCTTGCTCTCTCTGCGTGTTGAACTTGAGAAACTGTTGAAGGTGGGTGGAGAGTGTTGTGAAGCAGGCCATCGTCGATTGGCTTTTTCCTCCTGTTTTCAAGGAAAGGCCCCGGAGGAAAATGGCGAGCGTTTCTATGGATCGCGAGGGTCTGATCTGGTCCTCCCGTATACGCTATTGCTGGTTATTACGAGAATTGTGAGCAAATCCCTCTCGTGAATTTATTAATTATTCCTGTATCGTGTTTGAAATTACGGTAAAATATATGGCTTTATCTATTTATTAATATTTTCTATGTCGTGTTTGATATTACCGTAAAATATAAGGCTCTATCTATTTCAACGAAAACTCAATATTTGGAAATTATTTCTTAGAAAATGATTGGTTACATCGCTTGATAAAGTGAGTGAAGGGAAAATATTTTTATTATTGACAATAATTTATGTCTAACTATTTTTATAGGGAATGAAAATATTTCTCACTCACTTATTTTTGAATGTGATACAAGCGATTACTTTTTTGAAAATATTTTTGGAATCTTGAATTTTCTTTAAAATAAATGAACTCTAATTATAATTACCATGAAATTATGGTATGAGACGTGTTTTAAAGCGTTTTTATGCTTGCAAGATAGAAATAGCTATTTAACATGACTCTTTTGATTTCATTGGAAAATGATTGATTTAGAAGATATATTCATAAAAATGATTGTTTATATCATTTGAAATAATAACTCAATTACAAATGTTTTTATAATCTATAATAACATACGTTTAAACATTTTCGTGGATGAAAAAAGTAATTTTCATTCAATATTTTTTGCAAGTGACATGAGCAACTATTTTTGGAAAAACATCTTTTAAGATGATAATTATGGATATCAATAACAAGCATGAAGCATCATGAGCAATGCTATATTAGCCTTTTTCTTTTGCGTTTTTGGAGAATTTCGAATACCCATAAAAGTAAACTTATTAATTACGAATCCTTTTTCAATTCTTCGAATCTTTTTTTTCCGCTTGCGGTCCAACCAAATCATGTGTAAAAACATAAAAGTAAATTTACTAATTAACTATCCTTTTTTAACTTGTAATTTTTTTTCCCTCTTGCGGTCCAACCAAATCATGTGTGATAACACCTCATGAAAAAACGCATGTCGTTTCTTAGGGCCTGATTGATAACCGGTCAAACAATGCTAGATTATATTCTTTTGTTCTCGGGAGTAGTTTTGGAACAGAATAGTGTTTGGTAAAATTTTTGTTCCGTAGAACAAATTTGGAGTAGAATCAATAATAAAAAAAAGAAGTTAATTCTTTGTTCCCAGGAACAATTCTAGAATCAAGTCTACTTATTATTTCTTTTTTGTCCTATCATAAATATAAATACTAAATAATAAATTAAAATACAAAATTAAATATGTATTCTATATATAGCAAAATTTCAATTCCTACTTCAATAAAAAATTGATTAGTTAATATTTTTATTACTTAGTATATATAATTAATCAAAAAAATTTCTATGATTTGATAAAATTTTAGTATTGAAATATAAATTTTATATAGTTACCAAACGCATTTGTGTTCTTTTTCTATTTCAGAATTAGAAATTGTACAGTTACCAAACGCGTTCTTTTGTTAAGAAATTGTTCTCGGGAACAGAATAAAAATAAATCATTTCTGATTAGAAATTGTTCCCAGGAGCCGAATGATTACCAAACGAGCTTAAAATCCTTGAAACTTTAAAATGCTCCTTCCCTAGTGCCTCCCTCCGTGTGTTGACCTCTGTTTTCCTCGCTATCCATTCGATCCCGTCAGATTCAGTTTCCAGTCAAAACGACAGTGGCAATGACGTCGAGCTCTCCGGTCCCGGCGACGCTGCTCTGGGCCCTCTCCTTCTTCGCCACCCACCGTGCCCTTGTTGGGAGCGCCCAACTGCTGCTGCCGGCGAGGTTCGATGGGTTCGTGTATGCAGAGCACCGGGTTGGCACCTACACCGTCGATATCGAGGCCTTCCTAGACCCGGTCTGCCCATACAGTCGGGACTCGTGGCCGCCACTGAAGCAGGCCGTCGAGTACTACAGGCCTCACGTTTGGCTCGTCGTCCACCTCCTCCCTCTGCTATGAGTGGCATGAATCTCTCTCTCGCTGTCGTTGGCATTATCAATTGCTTCTTTTTACTTCAACTTTCCAATGGATGTACAGTTTTTATACTCTCAAAGCTTACCTGGTCCTTGAGGTTCAATTTCTCATATGGTGTTTTATCTGTGTCTGCACTGCCATATACCATTGGAAAGATTTGCCAAATGCCACATAAATGATCTTCAATCGATATTTCACATGTTCAGCGACATCCACTTTGCATTATGATGGCAATGCATGTAACTGTTTCATTAGCTTGCGTGGCCGAATTACTATATGCGTGGATCCGCTCTTCTAGTCCGGTATTCTCCACACTAGATTGAAGTTTTTATCTTCGAAGTCATCTTCATAAATTATCTGGAACGAGAGAACATGTCTGATTGCTGTCTATAGTTTTTCTTGGGATTAGAGATCTCAATATTGTTATCACTATCTACTAACTTTGCTTTCTAACCTTTTGAACATGCATTTATCGTGATAATGCTTATGTTGCATCTCGTGCGCTGAACATTGTGAATTTGCTAAATACATCAGCAACGTTCCCGCTGCTGGAATTGTTCTTCAAAGAGCAGGTCGGTACCTCCTGTTCTCATGTCATTGGCGTTTCTTATTACGATGAAGAAAAGCTTGATGGATAATGTAGGGAATAACGGATCCCCGAAAACGCGGATTCGACACTGAATCGAACCCTTAAATCAAAGCGGAAGACGAAGCCTGGGAAAAACCACGCATCACCGATCCTAAAGCACACCACGGATTCGAGCGTACCTTGTTAGCCACGGATTAGACACCGACGCCAATTGAGGAAGAAAATCCGGTCGAATTCGATCCGATGAAGCCTTGAAGGGAAGAAATTGGAAGCCGTATGCCTACTGTTCTTTTGGGAGAGAAAACGCGCGGGAGAGAGAAAACGTACGTGAATTTCTGATTCAACCAACGTAACTCTCTCTCTCTCTCTCTCTCTCTCTTCCCTTTTATACCCCATTCTTTCCACGGGCCTTATTCCCGTGGGTCGGGCTTTCTGGGCCCAACTTGGCGGATGGGCCTTAAGCCCAATTACTAATAAATCCTTCATCTCCCACTCGCACATGGTGGTCCAAAACCAACATGGGCGGACAGGGCCTACTCAGCCCCATCAGAGAATAATCCAACATAGACTCTCTCTTAACATGGTGGGCCGAACAGAATTCTCTTTACCTCTCTTCAACATTCATACTGGTGAATAATCCGTGCGACCAGCATACTTTGAGAGCTCGTTGCTATACATCTGTTAGGAATATATAGCAGCTCATAATGGGCGTCACACTCCGAGTAGATTTAGTATGCAGTATCGATCACATTTATATCTCTCTTGATCTCTTTTAAAATATGATATATACATTGTATTCACAATTACAATTATCACAAAAACAATCATAATTGGTCGACCAGTGAATACAAAACCACAATGTGATTCTCCAAAATCGATCTTCCTCTTTCCTTCAAACTCTCAATTTCAGTCCAGCTTGCTTTTCTAGAAATGTCCCATTAGATCGAATCAAAATCATGACCATTGGCAACATCCTAAGATAGCAAACACTAAATAGAAATCTTGAGAATAAGTAAGAGTCATGAGGGGACTAAAAATTTGAGGAACTCTTTCCCTCAAGAGTCTCACACGTCATAAAAGTTGAGATCAAATTTTTTGCCACTCTTCTTGGTCGTCTCATGCATACGTAGTATGAAATACGTATTACGGTATTAACTCATTTCCCATGGAGCGTATGTCTACACCTTTCAATACCGTACGGATGATAGTTCGGACATACCCAATGTCTAACTTGAGTTCACTGTCTACTCATTCACTAAATTCATCAGAACTCACATCTAGCATCTTAGACAGATAAAGTAAAATATGTGGGGTATTTTACTTTCGGACATCACAAGTATTATGTCCTCATCTTAATACTTAGTTAAGGCGACATGCGTATTTCAAGCTTGAGCTCTTGATTATCACATAGATAATAAGCTTAAATATAGTCTCATATCTATTTATCACACAGTAAATAGAGGCGATTACCCGTGTGAGTGGGCTAATCTTATATCTGTCCGACATACTCCTCTTAACTTAAAGTAATGCACTGAGCATTAAGATGCATAAAGATCACATAAAGATTCATAGACATTAATCAATGAAAAACAAAATTTCATTAAATGTGAACAATTCGGGGAAAATACAAATTCAGTACATCAGACTCTACGCAATCCTAGAAATTTTACATGACCACAAAACACATCTCTAGGTATTGGCTTTGTCATAGGATCTGCTACCATTCTATGCGTAGATATGTACTGCAGGTTCACATCCTTTCGTGCAACCATATCTTTTACAAAGTTATACTTGGTATCTATATGTTTGGTCTTGCCATGATACTTTGGATCTTTGGTGTACGCTATAACTGCTTGGCTATCACAGTTAACCAATAATTGATTTGCAGCTTTCTCAATAACACTTAAATGATCCAAGAACCTCTTAAGCCAAACTCCTTCTTGTACCGCTGCTGATAATGCCACGAACTCAGCTTCCATCGTGGATAAGGCTATACACGTTTGCTTCTTACTGCTCCATGATATGTCGCCATTGCTCAGTAAGAAAGCATATCCTGAGGTAGATTTTCTTTCATCTAAATCTCCTCCCCAATCAGCATCTGAATAGCATTCAAGTTGCAGATCCTTTCCTTGGTAATTCAACTTGAAATCAGTAGTCCCCTTCAGATACCTCAGTATTCTCTTGACGGCTTTCCAATGTGCTGGACCTGGATTGGATTGATATCTACTCACCATTCCAACTGCAAAACATATGTCGGGTCTTGTACACATCATAGCGTACATCAAGCTCCCAACAGCACTAGCATAAGGAACATGTTTCATTTTTTCCTTCTCTTGTGGAGTCCCTGGACACAGTCTATGGCTCAATCCTTCACCTTTCGCAATAGGAGTGTCTATGGGTTTACAATCTTGCATACGAAATCGCTCAAGAACCTTATTTACATAGGTTTCTTGCGAAAGAGACAACGATCTCTTCGAACGATCTCTTGAAATCTTAACTCCAAGAATGTATGCAGCTTCACCCATATCCTTCATCTCAAAGTTGGAAGACAACCAACTCTTGACAGTCTTAACAAACTCCATATTGCTTCCGGCAATTAGTATATCATCAACATATAATGATATGATTACAAATTGATCCTTGGATCTTTTGATATATACACAATGATCCTCATCAATCATTGTAAAATCATATGCCATTATGGTATTATGAAAAAGTATATACCATTGTCTCGATGACTGCTTAAGGCCATATATCGACCTCAAAAGTCGACATACCTTTTCTTCTTGGCCTTTCACTATGAAACCAGCAGGTTGTTCCATGTATATTTCTTCTTCTAATTCTCCATTGAGAAAAGCAGTCTTTACATCCATTTGATGTAACTCAAGATCCAGACTAGCCACAATTGCCAGAATAATGCGAATTGAAGTAAATCTCACTACAGGAGAAAACGTATCTTCATAATCAATTCCTTCCTGTTGATTATACCCTTTCGCCACAAGGCGAGCATTATGCCTTTCTATCGAGCCATCAGCCTTTCGCTTTATTTTGAGAACCCATTTGTTCCCAATAGCTCTGCGTCCTTTTGGAAGATCAACCAGTTCCCAGACTTGGTTTGATTTCATTGATTCAATTTCCTCTTCCATTGCATTAATCCATTTTTCCTTACTAGGACAATTTAGAGCATCATTAATATTTCTTGGCTCATCATCATCTTGTGGAGCAACCATGAAAGTTTCCCATTCAATGCCAAAACGTCGACGGGGAATACTTTGGCGACTTGTTCGGCGTATGAGAGATTGTACACTTTGCACATCATTCCCCATCATGCTCCCACTTGGATTAGGTAATAATGATGCCGTCTCATCAAGTGGTCGTAATTGAGAATGAGTTGAATTCAATTCATCACTTCTCATATTACTCCCACTCGGATGAACTCCACTAACATCATTATCCTGATCCAAGGTCTCAAATAGGGAACAATCTTCCCATATTTCGCCCTTCTTAGGAAATTCATCATCTAAGAATGTGACATCTCGTGATTCAAACTCAGTTATACTCCAACTTTCCTTCTCACCTATGAACACATACCCTTTCGAGTGTTCTGAGTACCTTATGAAAATACTCTTCTTTCCTCTGGGACCTAATTTCCCAAACTTGTGAGAGGACTCATGTGTGTAGGCAGCACAACCCCATGGCTTAAGAAAGCTTAAGTTAGGTTTTCTACCTATCCATAACTCATATGGAGTGGAAGCAACTGATTTGGAAGGCACACGGTTAAGTATATAGGCAGCAGTTAACAACGCATCACTCCAAAAGCCGATAGGTAAGTTAGCATGCGCTATCATGGACCTAACCATTTCCAATAAGGTTCTGTTTCTTCTCTCTGCAACACCATTTTGTTGAGGAGTATATGGAATAGACAATTGTCTTTCTATTCCTTTTTCATCACATAATTTTCTGAACTCATCAAATAGATATTCTCGACCTCGATCAGATCTCAATACTTTTATTTTCTTGTCTAATTGATTTTCTACTAGGTTCATAAACCTTTTGAAACAACTTATTGCTTCAGATTTGTGAGAAATCAAACAGACATATCCGAATCAAGTATAATCATCAATAAACGTGATGAAATAAACAGCCCCATGTCTTCCTCTCACATTCATTGGACCACAGACATCAATATGGATTAAATGCAGAGGAAACTCAGCTCTTTTCCCTTTCCCAAATGGTTTCCGTGTTGTTTTCCCTTCTATGCAATGCTTACATATAGGCAAATCAACTTTTTCAATGTTGCCCAACAAGCCCTCTTTGGCTAGTCTATTCATACGTTGTTGGCCAATGTGACCAAGTCTAGCATGCCACACATTCACATCATTATCATATGTATTAGAAGACGTAATAAGGGAATAACAAACATTTGCATTAACATAGTCAATATCTAATACAATGAAACCATTCAGAAAATAACCACAACCATAGTAATTTGTATTAAAAAACAAATTCACACCTCTATTACAGAAGTTCACATTGAAACCTAATTTAACCAACATTAAAACATACACTAAATTCCGACGAATCTCCAGAGCATACAGCACATCATGAAGGAACAAAGTGCATCCACCACGCATGTTCACTTGGCAGGTGCCAATTCCTTTCACTTCAGCTCTGGAGTTGTTTCCCACATAGATTCACTTAGTTCCAGTAGGTACTCGTCGGAATTCTACGAAGGATCCTCTATCCTTCGCTACATGGTCCGTCGCTCCTTCTTTGGCTCACGACAGTCGCGAGCATAGTGACCCTTCTGGTCACAGTTATAACACCTTATTCTTGACATTTTCTTCACTTGAGGACGTTTTCCTCTCTTGTGTTGGTTAACTTTTGATTTCTTGCAATAAGGACTTGATCCTTTGCATTCCCACATATTGAACGAATCAATACGCTTGCGCTTAGAGCTCAAAGCCCTTTCTGAGCTAGAACCAGCATTGCAATGTCTAATCTCGACTCAAATGCAGTTAGGCGGTCCTCTACTAGCTCAAGGTGGCGCACAGCATCCTCAAGATCTTCCATAATGTGGTCAAGAGCTTCCAATGCTTCTTGCTTTTCCAGCACATATTGAATCTTCATATTCAATATTTCACTATTGTTGCCGTTCATATCAGCAATTACGTTCTTAATTGCTGAAGTCATCGATCTGAACACATCAGACATTTATGCACGATTAATATTAATGCCTATCATTTATGCATCCCTATTTGCATAGACCCATCATATTAATGAATAATTTCAAGTAAGGCTTCAGAATCAAAAGGTCACGACGTTTCCAATCATCCTCTAAAAAATCCTAACTTAAAATTATCATTAACATAATTGTCATATGCAAAATCAATTTTATGAAGCTACAAAAACTTCTAAAACTACCCACAGCTAATTACCCACAGCAACCAGCAATAACAGAAAGCAATTGATAATTGACATCAAATAAAACAATAACGCTTTCAACTAATTCAAACAATATATGGGTTGCTTCATCAACAACTATCAGGTAGTCAAGATTACATAATATGTCCATAAAGTACACTTAACAAATAATCAGTCAATATCACTAACACAAAGTCAGCACACGAACTGGGAAAGATCCTCTTTTGTTCAATTTCTTGATCTTTTCCCTTGAAACAATACAATAATATTCATTTACAAAATCCATCACAATTTTCTTATAGGAAGCAGCTCCGTTGACATCCCATATGCAATTCAACACATCTTGCCATTCAGATGGAAGAGTGCTTATGAAAAATCGCACCATCTCGATCGTGACATAGGACGACCATTCCATATGACCTGTTGAATTTTCCCGTTGACTTCAAGGACGTGATCAATTAAGTCACCTCTCTCCCATCGATGATCGCCGTCGCTCGGCTATCAACTTAGACAAACCTATCCTTTTGTTCATCAGAATCGCGCGAATAGGTGTGCGCAACCTCGGGGAGGCATTGTTCCTGCAACAAATGCAGAACAAAAATAAGGGATTACTTATAACCCACATAGACTTAATTGAAAAAGAAACACATTTTTTTCCCTCCTTTTTTTTTTTTGGTCAACGGTCAACGGTCGTCGGTCAACGGTCGTCGGTCAACGGTCAACGGTCAACGGTCGCCGGTCGTCGGACCGGTCGAACCGCGCCTGACGAACCGACGCTTGTGCCGCGCGCGTGCCAAGGATGACGTCACGCAGACGTCAGCGGCACGTGCCGCGCGCGTGCGATCGTCAACGGGTCGGGTCGCCGGTCGGGTCGGTTTGGGCGAACCGTAGGCACGTGTCGCGCACGTGCGCGGGCTGACGTCATCTGCCACGTGCCGCGCGCGTGCCGGGCGTCCGCGAGTCGGTCCGGGTCGGGTCGCCGGCCGGTGACCGCCCGGCCAACCGACGTCACTGCTGACGTTAGCGATGACGACCGGCGCGTGCCGGTTCGCAGACCGGTGCGTGTGCCGCACGCGCCTGGGCGACCCAGCGCTTCCGGGCGCGTCGCGCCCACGCACAGCGGCTTCGGGCCGCGTGTGTGGGCGCGTGCGGCGTCTCCCGGCGGCGGTCGAGGTGTCCACGGACTCATCTCGACGTCGCCTTTCTTCCTATGCCATTAGAATTGGATTGCGACTTACGCAAACTCGGAAAAAAGGCCGAAAAGCGCTCGGGTGTCGGGATTTTTGCCCCGATCCGTACGGCCGAAAGTTTTTTGCGAAAAATCAATCAAAAACATGATAAACAGATCGGGAAAATGTGAAAGCGGGCTCTGATACCAATGTTGAGGAATAACGGATCCCCGAAAACGCGGATTCGACACTGAATCGAACCCCTAAATCAAAGCGGAAGACGAAGCCCGGGAAAAACCACGCATCACCGATCCTAAAGCACACCACTGATTCGAGCGTACCTTGTTAGCTACAGATTAGACACCGACGCCAATTGAGGAAGAAAATCCGGTCGAATTCGATCCGATGAAGCCTTGAAGGGAAGAAATTGGAAGCCGTATGCCTACTGTTCTTTTGGGAGAGAAAACGCGCGGCGGGAGAGAGAAAACGTACGTGAATTTCTGATTCAACCAACGTAACTCTCTCTCTCTCTCTCTTCCCTTTTATACCCCCTTCTTTCCACGGGCCTTATTCCCGTGGGCCGGGCTTTCTGGGCCCAACTTGGCGGATGGGCCTTAAGCCCAATTACTAATAAATCCTTCAGATAACTTACATGTGATTTTGCCTGAATTGATATCATACAGGGGATTGACGTTGATAATTGACCTATTGCGCCGCCCTTTTTTGTTTATGATACATGGTGGAGCTTTTGGGGTGCGGTGGAGAGTAGCTCATGCGGTTTTGTGATATTAATATCTTTGGGGGAAATCCGGAGCTTGATAAACTTTCTGAAAAACTGTATGATCTCTACATTGTCTTTTGTGTGTCAAAGGATGAAAGGAAGGTTTTTTTAGCCTCGCCTTATGGAGAGTAGGGTACATACTCTACCCTCATTCTTCTGTCCTTTTTTGATACTCTCATCTCTCACTCACCTTTCTTTCTTTTTTTTTTTTCTTTATTTGTGTACTTTCATTATTTAGTATATTGTTTTATTCAAGTAATGATACACACCTTATCAAAAAAACTGTTAATTCACATCTGATGCATTAATCAAAGACTATGACATGTTTGGCTTGGCTTTCGCCTTTTATTTCGTCTTTTTCTATTTTCAATTTGCAAGTGGATTTTTTTATTTATTTCTATCTATCTATAAAAAAAAATACTAAATGATGCTTATTGACACCTAAATTTTGATTAGGTTTTTAATTCAGCCTTAGTTTCTCTATTTTATGTATTCCTTTTTTCAGATAATAAATAATAGATAATAACAAGAAAAAACAACAAAAAAATAAATAAAAACAATAAAAAAAAAAAAAAAAAAAGAAACAACAACCCATTGGGCTGGGCCTTGCGCTCAGCCCCCTTTTTTTCCCCCTTCCGCGCAGCCCTAGGCCCATTCCCTTTCTTTTCCTTGGCTCGGCCCCCCCTCCATTCTTCTTTCCTCTGTCGTCTTCTTCCTCCATTGCCTCTGTGCCTCACATGCAGAGGCCGGCGACGTGCCAGAGGACAAGCTACAATGAGGTTAGATTGGTAGTGAGGAGACAAGCCTTCAATGCGGAATAGGGGATGTAGGTGGGCGGCTGAGTTGACGTTGGTTTGGCCGCCAAAAGGAGGCCGGTCGGCACACCAAGGACCGCCAGCCTAGCCTTCGTCGACCGGCCCCCTGCGCCTATAAATAGGGCATCTGGGGAAGGCCAAAACTACATCGAGAAGAATCACGGGCTGCTAGCTTCGACGACTTGCCCTTGAGAGACTTTAGGGGAGGCTCGAGGACGAGCAGGCCGAGATTCGAGATTTGGCCGAAGGAAGGTGTTGGAAGTATGCCCTAAAGTTACTATGTAATAGTTACTTGTTAGGGATTTTAGTTGTACTATCATTATTATTTAATTAATGGTAATAATGTACTCATTCATTTGTCCAATTATTTTATATTTATGAATGATTCCATAAAATCGGTTGCAACTAAATATATTTTTGAGACGTCAAGAATATATGTGACGGATTCATAGTTAGACTAAATCTTTAAATCGTTACCGGTTGATGGATTATTGAGTGGATATTAATAATCCTATTGAGACCGGTGTGTTCATAACTGCACCATTAAGTATTGGATACTTAAGAGAATGATGAGTCACAAGTCATTAGGTATTGTGATGCCTAAGTTAAGAGCACAAGTGTTTGTATCAGACAAGTTCACTGAATGTGATGCATATGAAACGATTAGCGACATGGAAGCTTTTAACGTGGTCAATGTCTAATTGTTCATGCTTTGGTCTTGTGTAAATAATCCTTAGACCTGAGGCACAGTGTTAACTTGTTTGTCGAATAACTATGGTTCATAGGTGCATGTAATGTTGGGTCGTTGATCAATCTTTATACCTGATGATCATAATTTATTCATATACGAAGTTGTACATGTGCGCAATATGGAATTTGTCTCCTTGTTACATGCAAGGTATAATAATGATATCCTATGCGATCTAATTATGACACTGCATTGAAATCATTGGCGGGGGTTGTAACTGAGAATAAATTGTTTATATCTCGAATAAAATGCATGTTAATTAGATTTGTGTATATGATTGAATTGGTGACTTGACAAATATTCCATGGTCTTTATTTGATCGGGACATAGTAAGAAAGAGGGATTGAATTACACTGTAGTCAAAACTGGCAGATTCATTATGTTCTTAAAGCATTCATACTATCTGGGTAGTCATGACATATTGCTAGATGTCAATCATGGCTTATAAGACCCAAATATTAATCAGGACAATTAATTCTTTTGGGAATACTAATGTGTTAGTATAAGTCTTACTACTAGCTTTGTGATGAACCTAGGGATATCACACACCATAAACAATTAGAATAACGTGGAACAAGAGAGGAATATTGTTGTAAATGTGTTTGCAATTACTGCAATCAAATTGAGCCGATTTGAAATTAAATTAAATGAGATTTAATTTAATTTGTATTATATCATGAGCCTATGTGCATATGATGCACACACATGCCCAAAGTGAATATATGTTAATGTATTTCAAATGCACACGTAAAGATTATGTCCTCTTTATAAATGGATTGATTAATTATTTTATTTAAAATGTGTGTTTCTTTTAATAAAAATAAATAAATAAATAAAGAGGGTGCATCATGCATGAATGGTTAGCAATTGCTGACCATCATGCATTGCTCATGCACAACCGAGCAACCGCTCATGCACAATCGTCGTGCATGAGCAGTTACATATTTTTATTTAAATTCTGTTTTTAGAGGACAAAAAAAGGGTTGCTGAAAATAGAGTAAAAGGTACGTGTTCTTGTGTTCTTCGAGAGATGCGACAAAGAAGAGTGTTCTCTCGTTCGAGCCGTGAGATTGCTAGCACGGTCATAGTAGTGAATATCCGAAAGTTCTCTCTTCCATTCGATGTCAATTGTTGGTGTGTTTGAACTAGAGGTCCGACGTTTGTGGGGCTCGAACTGTAGAACATTCGAACCAATTTGTATAAAGCACGCTTCAAGAGGTAATTTGTTTAACTCCCTTTTTTATATATTCAGATTTTTTTTATTAAAACACACAAATAACGCCTTAAGAGAATCATGTATAAAATATATCATCTTTATTTCCGCTGCGTACTTTTGTTAAATTTTACCTATACATGATTCATGAAACTCTAATAGAAGGGCGGCCGGAGAAGAGACGCCGAGAAGGATCAATGGCTACAAGCTTCGAACCTCCCCGGAGAGACTTCAGGGGAGGCCCGAGGATGAGTAGGCCGAGATCTGAGGTTGGTCGCCTTGAGTCGTGCCGCCATTCCCCCTCTAATGCCGAGCGAGTCGACCAAAGAGGGAAAGTGAGGGTTGGTGGAGCTCAAATCTGACCGTCTGTGATCAGATCTAGGAGTCGAGCATCACGCCGTCCCTGCTGTGCCGAGCCACCGTGAGATCTAGCTTCGTCACAGCACCAGCCCAATGCCATCGCCATCCTCGACGCCGTCGCTGTGACACTATTCACCCCCCAACACCAGATCTCTGTTAAGCTGTGCTGCCACCATAGCCTTGACGCCGTCCCCAACAAACCAGTTGTGATCCCTTGCGGTGCTGGGCTGCTGCCATTCCTTGACGTCCTACTATTGACCCCCTTGACACCAGCGCTGCACGGACTTCCGTCATCATCTAACCGCCACTAACGACTCTAGCTGATCTCGCAACCCCCGACATTGTCCTCGACGATTCGCCGAGACCCCCTGTCGGGTTGGGTCACCATCGCTCCTAACACCACCATCGTGCCGTCGCTCGCCACGCCACCACCGTCGCCGTGTCACTGCCTTGCGACGTCCTGGCCATCCTTCATTAGCGCCGCAAAGGAGTAGGAGAAAGAGAGCCCCAAAATCGGGTTAGCATCGAGTCGAGTGAAAGCTTCCGAGTAGCTTTTTGGCCAAAAGCGGGTTGGGCGTGGGTCTCAATCGGGTAGGGCTCCGGCCATCTTGGGTCATCTGTGTGTGGCCGTTGTAAAATTTGTGGGCTGACTTCATGGGCTGAATTCCTTTTAAAAGAAATAGGAAAGCCCAACTTGGGCTCATGCGGCAGGCCCGTTCGGGCCGTTGGTGGGCGACTTGGGTCAAACCCTACCTGGGGATCCAACCTGGGTCGTTTTTAAAAAATATTTTAATATATTGTAATAATAAAAAAATATTTTAAATTAAAAAATAAAAAATACTTTATGTTCAGAAAAATAAAAAAATAAAAAATCCTATATTTTTCCAATAAAAGCCAAAAAAGATTTATATTTTCAGAAAAAGGTCAAAAATCGAAAAAATATTTTTTATGTCTAAAAAATAGAAAAAGACCAAAAAAATGTTTTTCCTTTATAAATGCATGGAAAATCCCTAAAAAATCCAAAAAGTCTTAGGGTTTAAACAAATTAGGTACCAAAAGAGCATTAGCGATTAACTAGTGTAATCAAGCTCCTAATCCTAATTTCTCTGGTTGCACAAGAGTGGGTACATCTCCCGATACTTCGCTTGGGTTTCTAATTGACCCACCCAAAACTGATTAGTATGGCGACTCCTTTTTAAAATTAACTTACAGGTTAAAAAATTGGACTATTAAGTTGTGAATTTGTGGATTTGGGAGAGTTTAGGCTAAGCCTAATAGACCTAGCCAAACCATTAGTCTTCGCCGGCGCCCATCCTAAACGGGCTTCGAAAAAAGAGATTGCGATAATGGTGCAGAAAACCCTCTATTTTATTCTATCCTAACTACTACTATGCTACTAACGGAGAGTTTTAGAAGGACATACGTCCTTTCCTTGCTCCCCTCTTTACTTTTATCAGATTTACTTCTATTTTCACTAATTGTCTATCAATTTTTACCTTTGCCCATTGTTCTCCTTCTTTCTTTGAGCCCTTTTTATATCAAATTTCCTGTACTTTATTTTTCAAACTATATTATATCATTCTTTCTAATTTAATTAGAATTTTCTTAATCATAAAACTTGCAGCACAATCAGGAATTTTGATGCTCACATTTATAATGTCAAAATTTCTGTTTAAGCTTCTCAATTAAATAAGCTCACATTATTAATATACAACTTCATAATTTTAAAAACAATGACTGCATTAAGAAAATGTCATACTTGGTTGTGAGTTCACTATTTGTATTTGTAGAGGAGACAATCTATTATTGATTACCTATTCTTATGCTCAGGAGTCCCCGAAATATTTGAAATGAACATAAGATACCATTTAATAAAGGGCAAATACCACAAAAAAAAAAAAAAAAAAAAAAAACAACAACAACAACAACAAATTATGCCCACTATGACACAAACATCCCATTTCTATTTTTGTATCATTGAAAAGCCTAAGTTTGTCCGCTGTGACACAAATACCCTTAAGTTTTTGTTTTGTGTCACAAAAAGAACTTAAATTTACACGTGTGATGTATGTACCCTCTATTTCGGTTCCATCAAAGGCATATTTGTCATACTGATGTAGATTCGGGATTTTTAATTATAAAAAGCTTGGATATTCGTTTCACAATAGGCAGGTTTAGGGTTTTTAGTGGCACAAAAAGAAGTTCAGGGTATTTGTATCACACTGAGTATTGTTTGGGCTTTTTTGTGGTATTAACCCTTTAAAAGAGTATCCTATTAGTTTTGTTGTGACAAAACATGGATGGTCCCAAAACTATTCATACCCTCAACTTAATTTGACTAGCATTTCTATATAGGACGGTAGCTTTGGAGTTATTTTTTCATTTGGTTAATAGAAGGGTCTCCAAATATGTTGATATACATGTTGGAACCGTCTGAACCTTACTACAGGAAAGTACTTAGATAGATTGAGATTTATAGAGAATGCTACAAATGTTAAAAATTAAAAAAAAAAAAAATGACATGCGAGCTACGATGTTGTGAAAAGATTGATAATGTTATGATTTTGAAATATTTTCGTTCAAGGCAAGGCATGGTTAATCTTCTAGTTTCTTTTTAACCACAGTGACTAGCTAGCCTGCAATGCTTTTGGTACTATGTAGCATCCATTGTAATAGCAGATTTAACTCAAATATCTAACTTGGAAAACTCAGCAGATATATCTGCAATCCGTGTAAGATCTCGATTCACACAATGACAACCTGTAAGTATCTCCAGCCCCCCTCCAGTGGTCTCATTCAAAATGTCGATATAAAAAATGGCGACAACTTATGCTATGATGTTATGGTGACCATGTAGATTTTTCAGCAGTAAACTTCACTTTACGCACATTCTGACATTTCTCTTTCTTGGTTGTTTTCTTTCACTGCATAGGCAGCTCTTCTTGGTTGCTTTTCACATCTTACTGAATTTTCATTGATGCTTGGCCAGTTGTTTGCTCCTAGGCTTTGTTTGTGGAAGCAGGGGAGGTGAGGAAAATGGAAGGTGTTTTGTAATATGGAGAGACTTTCAGAACTTTTTGTGAGAAGATAAGAGAAAAGTTCTTTTCTTTCCTTTCCAAACTTTCCTCCCTCTAAAACAGAGCTCTAGTAGCACAAAATGTTTGTTGCATGCAAAAAAGAAACAGTTTATGTATGTTTTTTGTTTTCAGTCTTTTTGGTTTTGAAATACTTGAATTCGTTGAAGGGATTAAGTGTTCTTAATATGTTTGGTACAGGTGAAGTTTTATAATGCCCAGACTGTAAACATGTCAAAGGCAGCTGTGGTGAATTACATTGCAAACTTTGCCACACAAGTCGTTGCGAACTCCTTGAAATATGCAGTTCTGTCAGGGTTCCAGAATAGTCAGACTGATCTTAAAACAAGGGTTTCTTTCAAGGTTAGTTCGGGTTCTGGATATTGATTCAAGGGTCAATTCAGTTTAAATCTGGAGCTTCAGCAAGACGACCTCGCTGGAATTATAGATGTGGCATTACTCGCTTTAGGCATATCTCAGTACAGCTCGCTCATTTGGAATGTTGCTTCTGCTGTTGCAGTATAGCACATCAAGAAGAGTATTTGGCACGCCTACTTTCTTCGTCAATGGATTCTTGTTGCCAGATAGTGACTCGACCATAGATTATGATGGATGGAGAAGCATTATTGATCCACTGATGGCTGCACAAGAAGATCCGCTCCCGGCAAATGTTCATCCTTATTAACGATTTTGCTGTCAATGATGTGTAGTCATTCTGAATATCTCTCTCTCTGTATGCTTTTTATGGATTTAACTTCGTGGTTCAAATGTGCTATGGTAGGTATCATTGCCGCACTGTATAAAAATAAAGACTTTTGACATGTCAATACGGTTTTACCTTAAGCATGTTGGTTCTGTGCATAATTAAGTGATGGTATCATGCCGGTCGACACAATCTGTGGAAATTAAAAGCATCGCCGGACTTGATGTGCAAGGCCGAGGTTGACTTTGATCAGCGGTGTGCAACTTCTTATTCTGAAGGAATTTATGCAACAGCGAACCACCTTGGGTTCAAATGCTGGAGACACCTGACTTGGTTTAAGATCAGAAGAACAGGTCGAGGCAATCATGGTTAACATTGCATAGATTCTGTGTATTGCTTGTCCAGTTGCACACCTGATTTGGATTAAGATTAGAAGAACAGGTCGAGGCAATCACGGTTAACCTTGCATAGATTCCGTGTATTGCTTGTCCATTTGCGTCTGGTTCTCTGCTCAGGCTATACGTGCAATAGCACAGATTACATTATCAGTGTTCATCGTAATTCCGAAGTTCATCTAATGCGCAAAATCTAAGGGCAGAAAGTCAACTTTTAGAGCATCAGCACAATCCTTCGAATCCCACTTTATGGATCGACTTGAATTTGGAAAGAACAACGCGGCTAAGACTCGCCTTCTATCATTATTTGCAAAGTATGTGGCTGTATTTTGTCCTTTATTTAAATGTGTCCACTAAATTGAATAACCGTTCGCAGAGTGCCATATGATAATTCTAGAATCATGACCAACAATTGCTGTCACCTTAGATACACTGGCGACAAATCAAAATGTCACAGTATCATATTAATGGTAACGAAATTATTTTGCTCTCTCACGCGCATCGGTTGTTTTGACTTCATATTCTGAGTGTTGTCTGCTGTCGTGGGTATTTTGAAACCATGCGTGCTTTGTCGATGAACCGTCGCGCTTGTCGGTCTTCCTGCAATTTGTCTCGGTTCAATTCTCTGTGCTAGGCTGGATGAGGGCTGCGACCCTCATTAGTGGCCGGTGAGCTCCGGCAACCCTTACTGGCCACGGCTTGCTAACAAAAACAAAAGAAGGAAGAACAAAAATGAAAAAGCTAAAAAAAATATAAAATCGAAGAAATATTAAAAGTTAAAAAAATTTGTCTACTTAGCTCCGACTGCACCACAAAAGACAATTGGTGTCTATATCAACGATTTCCGATCAAATTGGCAAGATGGATTGAATTATCATAAATGCAAAATGTTTATTATTTAATTGACAAAAAAAAGATTTATGATTGAATTGACATAATTAAAATGGGTTTAAAATGTTTTTGGTAATTTTTCTGATAGTGTAATGATGAAACTATGCATGTAAAGGCATAAATAGTAGATTAGTTTAATACAAGGGCAAAAACGTGAATTCATAGCATATACATTCTTCTGTGAACAGTGAACTTTGTTAATTAAAACGATTGTTAGTAAGTGCGTAAGGTGGATAAATAAAGGATAAGGAATTGGGTAACAAATCTGGTATTGCAGATTAGATGCTATTTTATAATTAAAGCAAATTAGATGTCTCATCTTCTAAAACTGAAAATTTGGGGGGCTGTTGACACGTTAAGGATGCCTATGATTGGAGGTTCTTAGTTCGTTTTAAATTAATTACCTAATTTAGACAATTTATCTAACTAGTCAAAATTTGGACTTAATTACACATATTTTAAAAAGTGGGTTGTTTTGTAATTTTACAAAAATCGAGACACTTATATAGTATCGATAAGATTCATATGGATCAATGAGAAAATGAATGACCTTAACTAATTGATTTAATTCTCAGAGCTAGATTAAGAGATTTTGAGATGTAAGCCACATTGGGGTTTATGCCATGTGATTTGCACTGATGAGATTATGCGACATGTAGTGATTATGGCGGATATGATTTGTAAGAGCCCATTTTATCATATGGAACGCATCAAGAGATTAATGTAGTGTAAATTGATGCACAATTATGGAGGAACGTCTATGTTGATATTCTTTGTGACATGTACAAGGTTATATTATTGTTGTTATATATGCATGTGATTGATGCCATGTACGAGGTGAAATGAGAAAGTTAAGTGTCCTTTGTGTAATGGATCACGTGGTTGGACGTACATTTTAGTTTTTAATAGTAAGTTCCGAATAACAATAAATTCATGCGATGTAAGAATACTGTGAACTCTTATTCTAAACGATGATTGTTTACTGGATGAGAGTTCGCGGATTTGCAAATGATGATAAATAGATATTTGGTTTTCCTTATTAATATGGGAAATGACAAAAAAATAGTTTGATATTATTTGCATTATCATATATAATTGTACTTAGCAATTGTTGTGTTATAATGATGTGCATCTGAATGATGCCATGTGATGAGTATCTTTGTCGTGGCTTATTCACGAGAGAGTGAATTCCTTCATTGTGTATGTGTATAAAACTCCAAAAAAAGATGTTTTGTCGTTTAACATGGGTTTATATAGGGTGACATAAAGTCCTACAATTCATACACCAATTGATATGGCTTGTGTAGCCTGGTACGGATTGAATAGCCTTTTTGTTGATATTATGGACTTGAGGCTTAAGATTTAGAAAAGAAAGAAAAGAAAAAAAAAACTGAGTACGAATGTAGATGAGAATGAACATGGAATAGATATCATCATGCGATAATGCAATTGTATATTTATCCTTACTGATATAGAGGACACTTGTGATGGATGGGTTGAGAGGTGGCAAAGATGTGTATTTGATTCTTTTTCCATGAGTTGGTGATGGCGATAACTCATTAGTTGAGATGAGCCTTAGCTAGTGTTAAGTAGAAAATAGATACTCACCAACGTATATTGATAAGCATTTTCGCATCATGAGATTTGTATGTTCATTTGTATGCATTTGAGTGTTAAACTGAATATTGGCTCATATAATCTATTTTTTCTTATTGAACTCATAATTATAGTGGTTCAATATAACACATGGTTACATTATCTTCAATGAGCTTAAATAATATGTTCATTTATCTATTGACAATCATATGTGATATTACTTGTTGATTGTTACCATGCTATTGTGATCTCCAGTCAATATGTGAGTAGAATTCCCAATTTGGACCTAGATTTTTATTTTTTAATGAGCTTAGGCTCACTCCAAAATACTTTATAGATTGGTCAAGTTCGGAGTTCGGGGACATTTAGACTAGTGCTCCCAAAGATATCATTGAGGATTGGATAAGCGTGCATACGAAAATTAGGAGCATATCTTATATACGGGGAGCTTTTATTATTTATAATAACAATAATTTGTGTACATCATTTGAGACTATAATAATTTATTCTTTTAGGTATAAATTGTACGAAAGATTGACGTAAGTGACATATGGACCTCAAGATGATGGTTAAAAGTGGTGGTAAGACTAGTAACTTATAGAGATATTAAGACCAACAAGACTAATAGGACCAAGTCTTTCTTAGACTGTTAGTTAATATAGATGGTTTGGTATAGGTCTATTTATAAAGCATCTTTTCGTTCGAGGATGTATTAATGGAAGTGTGGATCAATTTAGAGTGGACTGATTGGTTAAGGTTTTGTACATTCTTGCCATATATCTAAAGCCTGTCAAACCAAAACACGTGACTGACCAAAACAAAAAAAAAATCAAAACACGTAACCGAGTAATGTTGAAAATTTATGGCAATGACAATTTCCACTTTCCTCCTTTCCGCCATTGTCTTTGACCGACTTTTACTATGTTTTATCAGTTATTTTCCGGAAATTGTTTATCAAAGGGTTAGGGTTTGAGGGTTACTAGGGTCTATTTGGGGTTTGTGGGTCATTTAGGATTATTTAGAGTTTAGGTTTGGAGTTTATATAGGATTTAGGGTTTAAAAAATAGGGTTTAGGGATGAGGCTTTGCACAGCACTGTGCTTTTGGTCAATATGCAGCAAATGAGGTGGGGCATTAGCATGAAGAACACGGAATGCATCTTGCTCGATTTATTCGATTCCCACAAGATCAATGCGCCATCGTGTGAGACTATCAGAAAAGGGCGTGACCCTTCCTTCTAGATAAAATGTATTTGTCATAGAGAGGATACGAAAGTCGTAAGCAAGAAGTTACAACGAATAAAAGTTTCGCCATCACAACAGACTTTGCCTCTTCAGTTGAAAGTTCAGACTCAATTTCGGGGTGGACTTGGGGTGGACTTGGAATTGGTACTAAAGAAACTGACGAGGCAACTTGGTCGCTCGAGGACGAATAGGTTTGAATTCATCGAATCAAGCTAAAAGAGAAGCTTCAACGCATGTGTCCGGACAAGAAGATACTCCGAACCAGTTGATACGCGGAGACGTAAATGGAATCATTCCACACGGCTTGCTTGCAGAAACAGATGAGAAATTATTGATCGACGATAGCTGCCCCACTGCTTTGATTGATTGGACAATTGAACGTGTTGAGGGAACGAAAAGGACGGGCAACCTACGTGATATTTTAAGCAGGTCCCATGCTCGACGTGAACAGTTGGATTAAAAGGGGAAAGATGTGATTAGTCGATTTTGCCTTGCAAAACCGGTTTGCTTTCGTAACTTAGCCCACGTTAAATGAAAGTTGAGGGAACGAAAAGGACAGGCAACCTACGTGATATTTTAAGACGGGTCCCGTGCTCGACGTGGAAAATTGGATTATAAGGGGAAAGATGTGATTAGTCGATTTTGCCTTGCAAAACCGGTTTGTTTTCGTAACTTAGCCCACGTTAAATGAAAGTTACAGATGCAAAGATAATCACATTTATGTTTGGTTAAGAAAAGTTGCGATGTACGAAGAAAATTCCAGACACATAAAAGTTGTAAAACTTTACAAAATCAATTAGATATCGTACTAACAATAATACAAAAGAAGCTTGCTTAGTAACTGAGATTGATTACTATTTTTTGAACTGTTACGAACCATGAGACTTAAGAGAATTTGCGACCTCCAAGAAAAAGTTACGCCCTCAAAGAAAAAGTTGCGGAAGGAGAGTTTACAATTAAAAAACTATTAGTGATGACAATTATGTACGCCAAAGGAAAGTTAAGATCCCTTAAGTAATTTACTAATAATAGGAAGAGATATATACGGTAAATTTAGGCAAATCACAATTTTTTATGGAACATTACAGACCGTAGTAACCGACGACAAAGGAGGAATTGCGTCCTATTTAGAAAAGTTACGAATCGCATGTAACAAGTAAATTAATTATGGCTTAATTAACAAAAAAGAAAAAAGAAAAGAAAAAGAGTAAATTAATTAGTGAGGAGCATTATGAAAGCCAAAGAAAAATCCATCATTCATCAAGCGAGATCGGTCCCCTTTTTCTCCACGGGACAGTAGGACCCGAAACATGACTTTTTGGCCCTCACTGATTATTTAAGTAGTAGACTCATATTTCCGTCCAACTTATAAGTGTAAGACACGAAAGCGCAACCCAAATCCTCATAATTAGAACCAAGAGCACATATGTAATTATGTAAAGAGATTTACGCACCTGATTTGGACCATTGTTTTTTATGCGGAATAACGACAATCCAATCTCAAGAACTTCTCTTTTATTGCCTCTTGTATCACTGACTCAATAAAACTACCTCTTACCCTTAACGCTCAGTAAATGCTCATTTGTGACGATAATTGTATATGTTAGGGTTAGAGGAGAGACTTAAGTACTATTTATAAAGTTTATAATCAAGCTTTTTCATTAGAAGCCGGGCTCAACTAGGCCCACACTAGCTAGTCCTATATTAGACTAATTAAGAAACATTTTTCTTAGTTTATATCAATCTTGTAAAATGGTAAATTACGAAATCAATTAATGTAGCTCGTATTAGGAAAACTCTTATATTTTCTCACTTGGGCTATATTAATTCAAATTGATACTTTGGTCTAAAAATAATTCTTAATAATCAATCATATTCCATAAAATCTCAAACACCGAATCACGGCGGTAACTATATGTACACACACTGAGCCTTTCATGATCATGAGTGCTTTTAATTTTATTGATATGGATTCAATATGGTAGTGTGGCAAATAAATAACGCATTTCATAGAGAGATCTCATTTGTTAGTCACCATTCATTTATCTTAAATGTCACAAAAACCCGTGTCACTAGAGAATGTCTTTATGGTTTTAGTGAACCCACATATGCCTTGTCTTTATGGTTAACATTTCTTTATGTGTAATAATACATATGCTCAAAACTAATAACTAGATACCCCTAGCCTTCAATCAAGGTTTTTACAATACATTGAGACTTTTATCAATATGTATTCAACATAATAACGGTACATTCATAAATATTTTATTGAATGCAAAAGTTTATATATATAAACTGTTATTAAGTATAACAAATACAAATGTAAAAAACTGAAAAAACTCCCACTAAATAATGGCATCTTATGATGCTTCTAAGCCCATGTTAACCACATGTCGTTCCAAAACACAAGGATAAGATATTTAATTAATGGATCGACAAAGATATAATTTGTGAAAATATGTTCTAGCGTAACATTACTATTCTATACCATTTCTTTATAGTCAAAAACTTGACCGTCATATGTTTAGACCTTTTGAGATCTCTGTCATTATTAATAAACAGCATTGAAGAGTTATTGTCTCAATAAAATGGCATGGGTCCATCCATAAAGTCAAATACAGTCAACTTCCTAATGAGGTTCCGAAGCTTAATAGTTTGAGTAATAGCCAAAAAGCATGTTATAAACTTCACTTACGTGGTAGAGAATGACATAGATTTCTGTTTACTGCACCTTTTGCTAATATAAAGATGTATTTCGTTATCGACTTCATATCATCCTAATAGCCAGCAAAGTTTGTCTCCAAATTATTTACTAGCTATAGGATTTGAACATGTGTGTAAATCATTGTATAGTTTTTTGTTCTCTTTAAGTATAGAAAAACCTCATAGGCATTGACCTAGTGATCATGTTATGTATTTAACTAATATCTGCCTAGAAGTCTTGTCGCAAAAATAATATTTGGTTTAGTGCAAATTTACACATACATGATGCTTTCAAGTGCACTAACACAAGGTACATACTTCAATTGAGTTTTCTCAATATCCGAATAAGGATAATGTGACATATTCAATTCATCACCTTTAATGACATGAGCAATTCCTGGTTTGCAGTGATGCATACTGAAAATTTCTAAAATTCAATTAGCAAATATCCTTTGGGCTAAACTCAATATACGGTAAGAATGATCCTTATGAATCTTAGTGCCAAGAACAAAAGACGCCTCATCAAGGGCCTCAATGTCAAATTTTTCGATAATATCCGCTTTGTCGCATGTAGTAATTTAAGATCACTACTTGTAAGCAAAATATTATGTACATAGAATGTGGAAAAATAAATTTTCTTCTACTGACCTTATAGTATCTACACTGATTTATTTTGTTCTCAATTGAATGAAGTGACAACACTATGAAACTTAAACACTTTTCAGTCTACACAGAAGCTTATTTGAATCATCTACTACAAAACCTTCCAGTTGCACCATATAGACTTCTTTATCAAATTATCCATTTATAAAGATAATTTTAATATCAATATGGTGTAACTCCATATAAAAATGAGCTATTAATGTCAGTATACTTTGAAAGAATCTTTAGAATAGACTAGAAAAAATTTCTTCACTATTCACCCTCTTCTTTTTGAGTGAAACACTTGGCTACCAATTTTGCTTTAAACTCTCCAATCTTTCTTTGGAATCTCTTTTCGTCTTATATAACCATTTGCAACTAATGAGTTTGTGACCCTGCAAACAACTCAACAAGTTCCCAAACAATTATGTTTCATAGATTGTATATTGTCTTTCATCGCGTCTAATCACAAATATGATTGAGGACAATAAAACAATATTTGTATAAGTCACTAAATCAACTATGCAGCAGATACCGTAGTCATGCTCTCACATACTAACTATATAGTTTGTGGATATAATTGATCTTCTTTCCTTAACAGATCCCCTGAGTAGAGTTATAACCACTTCATTCTGCATTTGAGAAGCTTGAGAAATTTCATCAAGAATTGTCTCATGAACAATATCTTGAATCTCAATAAGCTTAGTTTGTGGTGTAGGAGACTCCATAGTTGTCTATATAGGCAAAGATAAAGACACGGTGATCTCCACCGTATTATTATCCTTAATAGTCTGAGAATAGTTATCATCTGCGGTTACGTCAAACTCTAAAAACTTACTGTCTATGATTCCATAATTCTTGTACATTCATTAAAATCAATACCCCTTTGAATGATCTGGTTAAGAATGAAATAATACTAAGTAGTTCTGGATTCCAACTTACTTAACATTGGATTATATAATCTCACTTTTGCAGGACACTCTAAACCTTAAGATGGTTCGATCTAGGTTTACGTCAAATCCATCACTCAAAGAGAATTAATGGAACAATTTTGGTAGAAACACGGTTTTGTATGTGAAAAGGCTACTTTCAAAGTATCACCCCATAGAAAACCGAATAAAATAGTCCCAATAATCATACTCATCATTACATCCATTGTAATGCAATTAGGCCACACCATTTTGTTCAGGATTTTCTGGTATAGTAAATTAAGTTACCATCCCAAATCTTCTTAGTATTTGACAATAGCCCTTTAAGCTATGTAGCATTGTCATACTTGCCAAAATACTCACCACAACGGTCAAATCTGACAACCTTTAAGACTTATCCCAACTGTTTTTCAAGTTTTAGTTAGAAAAAAAAATCTTAAATTTATCTAGAGATTCAAACTTTTCCTTACATAAGTAATAGTCGTCAGTGACTGTATTGAAATAAAAAATTTCTACACAATGTTATCATATGGAGTCCATTAAGATAAATGTAAATGACCTCTAACATGTCAAAACTGTTAAGAGTAGATATAATGTCAATTTTATCAGCCTTTTTACTCTTTCTCTAGACATGTAACAAAGACGTTAATGCATAAGATTATTCCTTAGGAAAAAAAACTTTTCGAAACATCATTTTCAACCGTATATGCAATGTATATATTATTGTGAGTTAAACACAATCTGTACAATCTATTTGACATAATGTAATACTCGATCCTGTTTGAATTAAAGAACATAAAATTATCATTTTTTTTCAAATTTCAAAAGAATAGCCACATATGCTTAAACAAGATATGGAAACTAAATTTCGTGTAAAGGAAAGTACATAAAATGTATTTCTTAATACTAGATTAAAGAAATAATCTAGAATTAAAATGATATATCCAAAGTCGACTTTATCGTTATTTTCCACGGTGAGCTATGATTCATCTTGATTTAGATTCCTTAGATTTATAAATCAACGTATGATAAACACAACAAATTTGTTGTCCCACTATCTAGCCACCATGAATTGGACGAGCTTATGATAGGTGCTTTTTTATTTTTTATTTTTGATAACCCAGGGAACCTCGTAAGCCAACAGCCGGCGAGCAAACCTTGGGAGAGCGACTATAGGACCCACCACCACAATACTCCATGTAAGAATCCCTAACGACACCTCTGAGATTCGAACTCCTCCCCTTCGTGAGGGGGAGAGAGCCTCAAGCCAGCTGCGCCACTGTGGGCGGTGGTAGCTTATGATAGGTGTTTGATTCATAAATAATGCCAAAAAATCATTATAGGCTCGTACTCAGACAACCAAATTTTGTGTACTTATTGTAGTATATCTTTATGTTACCTTTCCTTTAAAAAGAAGTGGCGGTCAATAATTCTTTTTGAAAGATTCTATCTTAGGATCCAGACTGTTAGAATGACCAGTGATTTTATGAGTTCTTTTATGAGTATGATTTTTAGACTTCAAATCTACCATTCTTAGAATGTAATCCCTAATCTCATTAGAACCATTATATCTTATGTTAAAGAGTCCTTGCAAATGTGTCATAGTCTCGATATTAGACAAGACATAATTTTAAGCCATCAAGGCTTTCATCATCTTTTTAGTTATGCGGTCAGCTAATAAACCATTTTTTTTCAAGTGTTCCCAAATAGAGCGTTTCATGGATAATAGACAAATATGATTGCTCTTTTTCTAAATAGAAAATCCTCTTTCCATTACTTAAAATTTGAACTTCAATAGTTATGGAATTATTGACTACAAATAAGGTGATTGAAAAACAAATAATATATAATTAACATCATGTGAGCATTATGTAACTTGAGACGTATAAGTACATGTTTAGAGAGGTACATGCATCATCACATAATCATCTTTGGGTAGATTACATGATATACAATTGTATACTCACACATGACAGCGGCTATAAGAATATATGCCAACCATCGTGAATTCATCACTTTTTGGTGTATGAACTACTAGGATCAGTCATTCTACCATACTATCATGTATTCCTCAATAAACTAATACATAATTATCTCCTTTGGGAATATGACCACGCATTAGAATATGAGACATCCCATCATTATATGAGATTGATATTTCTCAAACCCAATCATGTGTGCCACTTTGGCAGTCACAACTCAATCGAATCCTCAAAACTCTCTTATACTATGTATACAATTTTACTTCTCACATACGCTATATACATGTAATTTTAATTTTAGCGACATGGGTAATTTATCACTAAAATCACATATCATGCAAATTACATAGCTTTATTCGATACAAGTTAAATTATATATATTTTCAATTTTCAATTAATCATACTCTACACAATCTTTATGTGATAATTTACATGTGTGCTTGTACCCGTATTTCCAAAATCATAGAAAAATACATAAAATATCTTCAAAATACCCAAAAAAAATACGTGTGTTTATGATTCCGTATGTATTTTCAATCAAAAATAAAAATAAAAATAAACACATCACAGTGTAGAGCATTTCCATACGAACACATAGACTCCAAAAACACCTTAATCGGAGTCCGAACGCGCTTGCACGCACGTCCAGAGTGCATGGTGTGTGCAACGCACGCATGGGCCACTTGGACCGGTCTGATCGTCGGTCCAATTGATTGACCGATCAGGCCAACAGTGAACCGGGTCGAGTGGGTCAACAGTCAGATCCAGGTCGAGTCACTGGGATCGATTGATGGTCAATCAGGTTAAGTCAACGGGGTCGAGTTGGACCACTCTTGTGGGTTGCTGACCTCAGTGTGACGTCAGCCCTCACACTTGAGTAGTGCCTTGCCTGTGAGAGCACATGAGGGCACGTGCTCGACACCTCGGCGGCACATGGCCGTGCGTGGGGCGTGTGCGGCCTCTTCGGGCAAAGCGTCGGTCACGGTTTTGTTTGTCTTGATGATCTTGTTCTGTTTTTATAATTAAAATTGATTTTATTGAAAAAAATGAAAATAGGGCAAAAAACTATGCATTCGAGTTCTAAGTTATAGCTACTCTGATACCACATGTAAGACACAAAAACACAACCCAAATCTCCATAGTTAGATACAAGAACACATATGTAATTATGTAAAGAGATTTACACACTTGATTTGAACCACCGTTCTTGATGCAGGATAGTGACAATCCAACTCAAGAACTTCTCCTCCATTGCCCCCTGTATTATTGGCTCAATGAGATAGCCTTTCACCCCTAGCACTTAGTAAACATCCATTTGTGAGGATAATTGTGTGTGTTACAGTTAGGGAAGAGACTTAAGCATTATTTATATAGTTTCCAATTAGGCTCTCTCATTATGGGCCAAGTTCAACTCAATTCACACTAGCCAACCCTATATTAAACTAATTAATAAACATTTTATCTCACTTTAGACCAATCTTGTAAAAAGATAAATTATAAAATCAATCAATGTAATCAATATTAAGAAAATCCTTACAATAAGAGGCCTCAATTTAAGCAGATTTTAATTCAGGACTCAATTTATTAGTTGTCAACAAATGGTAGTTGTCTTCTTTAAGAAGGATCGATTTTTTTTTCTATAAAAAAAGATCCATTTAATATAATTGGAAAACTTGGGAGATTTGGGGATTTGGGGTTTATTTTAAGGATTTTGGGGATTAGGTTTAAATTTGGGAGATTTAATTTAGGCATTCAGACAATTTCAGACAGAGACCCTATCTGTGGTGTAGATAAAGGCATGTGACATATATGTGGTTGTGGTTTGGCGAAGGTTTGTGCCGCCGGTGAAATGAGAAGCGTCAATGGAGATGAAGTCACGAACTTCCGGAGCTGCTTAAGTTCGTCTTATAATTTCCCGCATGCCAAATTACTAATTAGGTAGTAGTACAACTACTAGTAGGCAAGAGAGGGAGAGATTTTACTCCTGCCTTTCCATCCATTTCCTTCTACATATGTGTGGGAACTGACAAAATTCATCAAATAAATCCAAGTTGCACACGCCAGAATTCTTTATGGCAGTCACGAACATCGTGTCTCCAATTGAATTTAATGACTTTTCCGGCCAAACAAATGCATCCCACACCATTCATTGCTTCCTGGGTAAAAGTCCACGTTCAAATTGAGTTTAATCATTTTCAGAAAATATGGAAAGAAAATAGACAAGGTCAAGGCTAATATTCAAGCAAGCCAGTTGGAGATGACCTGGCCCAAAAAAATAAAAATAAAAATAACCGTGTTGAAATTTATGTCAGTGTCAAATCGTGCATTGTTTCCTCGAAGTCATCGTGAA
Source organism: Eucalyptus decipiens (assembly GCA_014182575.1). Taxonomy (NCBI): domain Eukaryota; kingdom Viridiplantae; phylum Streptophyta; class Magnoliopsida; order Myrtales; family Myrtaceae; genus Eucalyptus; species Eucalyptus decipiens. The sequence goes on along the minus strand of CM024614.1, from coordinate 19,470,412 downwards.
GAAGTCTCCTGTTAAAGTCTTCTCAACCATGTACACTTATAAAGTTTCTTTACCGCTTATCAACTAGACAAAAAAACCCATGTCTTGTTCTTCTTCTTCTTCGTCTTCTCATCAGTGGAAACACGACGTGTTCGTGAGTTTCAGAGGCATCGACCTGCGGAACAACTTCATATCGCACCTCTTCCATGGGCTGGACCAGGCGGGGATCGACTACTTCAGGGACGACAACAGAGAAGACACTGGGGAGGAGATCCAGGGCAAGATCTTCAGAGCGATCCACCGCTCCAGGTTCGCCCTTGTCGTGTTCTCCCCGAACTATGCCGACTCCAAGTGGTGCCTGTACGAGCTGGTCGAGATCCTCGAGTGCAGAAGGCAGCTCAAGAGCCACGGCCACATGGTTGTTCCCATCTTTCACGGCCTAAAACCTGCTGACGTTTCGAAATTGACGAGCGGAAGCGAATTTGCACGAGGTTTCGAGAGGCTGTGTATGAACAAGAGAGACGATGCGCAGATACGAATATGGAGGGATGCCCTAACAGAGGCTAAGCATTTTTCGGGTTTTGATTTGAAGCACCACGCCAATGGGTATGTTCCTGTGATTCTCACTTCATGTCGAAGTTTATTATCTCGATCTGCGAGTTTTCTTTTTCTTTTTTAATGTTATTTCTTTAGGGAATGGAACAATTAGAAGTCTCTTTCGACTTTCCCGAATATTTTGATTCCTTTTTTTGAAAAATTATAAATAAAAATGATGTGAGCGGGGGTGGGTGTTTGTTGTGGTTGTCTCTAAATTTCCCAAATATTCTTAAATCTATCGTAGAATGACCAATTAAATTATAAACTTTTCAGTTATGCCAAATTTGTCCTAAACCTTTTTGACAATTTGCCAATTTATTTTACACTTTTCAATCGTGTTAATTTAGTTTTAAAACTTTGGATGATGAGTTAATTTAATCATTCTAGCTAATTTTGACTGAAAACTACTAAAATGACAATTTACTCAAAGCCAATTATCTTATATGCCATGGTTGATGTTGACCTAGATAAGTTTTGCAATTTTTTAAATTTTTTTAAAAAATTTATAAATTATTCATTTTTTCTTTTATATTCCTTTTCTTTTCATTATCATTTTTTCAAACTCTAGTCCAACGAGGTCGTGGGCCATAGGTGAGGGCACTGTGGCCCTTGCTGGCCTAGAGTTGTAAAAAGAAGAAAGAAAAGAAAAATGAAAGAACAAAAAACAAAAGAACAAAAAAAAAAGAAGAAAAATTTCAAAAATTATTCATGTTAATGTTGACCGTCCTTTAAAGTGCCATGTAAGATGGCCATCATCCATGTTAGCAATTTCGACCAAAATTGCCGTAAGATATAAATTGGCAAATCATCAAAAGGTTTATAATAAATGTGCATAATTGAAAGTGCTTAGAATTGAATTGAAAGTCCTATAATATATTTATAATTTTTTGTACAATTGTCCCCGATGTATGCCTATGTTTATTTTCTCATACATAGTGCTCATATATGCTTTCCCTCACGTTTAACATCAGAAATGAATCGAAGCTCACTGAAATAGTAGTTAAGTACCTCATCGAGAAAATTCGACCAACACGATCTCTCTACTTCGTGAAAAACACAATTGGAGCAGATCATTTGGCAGAAGATGTGATATCCTTGCTAGGAATTTGCCCCTTAAGTAGAAGGACAAGAAAAAGTTTTTTGGTTGGCCAGAAGGAGGAGGTGCGCATGATCGGCATATGTGGTAAGGAAGGTATAGGTAAGACAACAGTGGCGGGAGTTACTTGTAATAACATTCTTGGCGAATTCGAGTGTTTTGTCTTTCTCGATAAAATTGGGGAAGCAAATCGGAGTGATCTTCTCGGCTTGCAGAAAAAGTTACTTCAAAATCTCATGAAGGTGAAAGGACTGAAGACGTATGACGACATTCACACCAACATCAATGAGATAAAGAGTATCATGTATCGTAAAAAGATACTTCTTGTTCTTGATGATGTTACTAAGAAAGAACAAATGGACTATTTTGGAGCTGGAGAGAGAGAATCGTTTCACCCCGGGAGTATAATCATGGTCACAACAAGAGATCGAACTTTGCTGAAAGTTCTGAAGGTAGATGACGAGTACATTGTCAAAGGATTGAGTCCAGAGGAAGCACTTCAACTCTTTCGTCGCCATGCCTTCAAGAGAGAAGAACCTAAAGGATATGAGGAGTTGTGTAAAAATCTAACTCATTATGCAGGAGGTCATCCACTGGCTCTTAAAAGATTAGGTTCCTATCTTAGTAATAAGTCAAAAGATCATTGGCATGAAATATTGAATAAGTTGGTGAGGAGCCCTCATCTTGACTGCATTGATGGAGATAATAGTTCACTCTCTCCTCCATTGCAATCAGTTGGGCCATACGGAGGTCAAGGTGGCGTTTCTTATGATGATGGAACATACACTGGTGTAAGGCAAATTAGTGTCCTTGTTAAGTCGGTTATCGAATCCATCACCATTGATTATGATCAAGATGGGTGTTTGATGCGTTCTTTAAAGCATGGTGGACATCTTGATGGCGAAACTTATACGGTCAGTATCCGGTTTTTCTTTAAAGTTTCACGGGCTTATAAGTTTTTCCGTTATTAATTATCATGATTAGGATATGAGACAAGGAGTGATAACCGATCATATTAAACTCTTACATACTATGATTGTAAAGAAGTCCATCTAGATGGTAAAATAGAAAAGTACAAAAAAAGAGAGAGTGAAATTTATGTTTCACATACGGATATAACTATTATTGCTTAGTCTTTGATACAATAAAGAGGCCGATTGGGTTGCTAAGGTTCATCGTGCCAGCTCTCTCCTGACGGACTAGATTATAAATCCCCCTCAATCCCTTTAGTTGATCTTATGTTTGGACCTTAAATCCTTCCGTAATTTGTCAAATTCAGTTTAGTAATGAATATCTATTGTTCTGATCCAAAAGAAGAAGAAGAAGAAGAGGAGGATGGGGACACTTACCAAAATTCTTGCACTTGTTGCAGGTCAAGCTAGATTATCCAAATGAATACCTAACTTCAATCTCAGGCCATATAAGAGACGACCAAACTCCTATTGTCATTCAATCTCTCAAATTCCATACCAACAGAAAGACATATGGACCATTTGGCTCTGAACAAGGGGAATCTTTTCATTTTCCACAAGTTGATGGGGCAAAAATTGTTGGGTTCCATGGAAAATGTGGCAAGCATCTTGATTCAATTGGAGCACACTTTGGGCCAATTTCTCATGCTTATCCTTTTGAAGTTGTGGGACCATTTGGGGGTAGTCATGGTATGGACATTTGGGATGATGGGAAATATACAGATGTAAGGAAAATTGTCGTAGGCTTCGATTCAGTAGTCAAGTCTATCTCTACTTTATATGACAAGTATGGACATCCAGTTGGTCCCCTCTCACATGGCACAAATGAAGGAGGCAAAACATATGAGGTAAGTCATTAGTATTCTTGTTTCCTTTTTTGGATTGTATGGCCGAGTTGCGCTTGATTAAGCTATCGGGAAATAGATGGGCCCAAAAGGAGTTAATATTTAAATCAGAAGGAATGAAACATTACAAATCCAAGAAAAGCGAGCATAATAGTCGTCCTTAGATACATGTGATGTTCATATATTCGATCTCATTTCCTGAACTATTGTCTTGCTTTCCTCACCTCTTCGAATTTTGATTTTTTTTTTCCCAGATTAAACTGGACTACCCACATGAGTATTTGACTTCGGCCTCAGGCCACACAGAAAAAGCTTCTGGAGTTGTCATCCTTAAGTCATTAACAATCCATACTAATGTAAAGAGTTATGGACCATTTGGAACAGCAGAAGGAAGGTACTTTTCATTTCCATACACCGGCGGCAAGATCGTCGGGTTCCATGGGAGTTGTGACGGCCCTCGTCTCGAGTCCATCGGAGCTTTCTATGAGCCGATTCCTCATACATATCCTGTTAAGGTTTTTGGGCCTTTTGGAGGTGCAGGTGGAGATTCCTGGGATGATGGACAATATGCTCATATAAAGAGGATTCTTGTCCGCTACGAGTCATCCATTAATTCCATTGAGTTTGATTATTTCAACATGGATGGTTCTATTCGATCCACTAGGCATGGTTCAAAACTCCAGGGACGTATTTATGAGGTTGGTAAACTCATTTTCTTTATTACTTCTCAATGTAAGGATCAAATAAAATTTGCGGTAAGTGAATGATTCTATTTTGTAATTGATTGAATCAGTCCCTAGGACTTCTATAATTAAGTTGTTCCTTGGCCAGATTTTTCCGGCACGGAATTTGTAATGATCCTTATAAAAACAATTAAAAGATGGTTGCTTGTGGTTTTCAAAGGCAATGCCACCTGAGAATAAAACTTTTATCAGTTCAATTGTGATTTTTTGTTTCTTTTTAAAGGAGAGGATTTAAAGTCCCGGCGAGGAAAAGAAAAGTCGATGATGATTTGTATCACCTTTCCAATTGATATTAATGATTTGCCTTATTTCCCAAGAATACTAGCTGATTATATGTGAAATACAATGATTCACATCCATTGGACCCCTATATGATTTTTTTTTTTCAATTTACTTCCGATTTGCAGGTTATATTGGATTACCCAGATGAGTTTATAACGTCAGTTGCGGGTTTCTTCACCGCCACTATGAATTCGCTCACATTCCGAACTAATAAAAGAATATGGGGACCGATTGGTAGAGAGGACGGGCAGTACTTCTCCTTACCATTGGAAGCTGGCAAAGTTATCAGCTTCTTTGGGAGAAGTGGTGATTCTCTTGTATCTATTGGAGCACAAATCGAGCTACACTCTAACGTGCTCTACCCCTTCAAGTCTGTGGGATTATTTCAGAGTTCAAGTGGGTCATTTTGGGAGCTCTATCCCTTTGAGCGTTTGGATTTATTTCGGAGTTCAAGTGTGTACTGTTGGGATAATGGCAATGAGCACACCAATGTAAGGAAAATCATTGTTGAATTCGAAACAAGTAAATGGCCATTCATCCGATCAATTCGGTTTCAGTACGAAGAGGAGAATAAAAAATTGTGGCAATTAGAGGCACATGATGGAGTTGATGGAAACACATTAAATATAGGAAGGAATGTCAAGATCCATACGGTATGTTCCCTTAGATACAAATGTTCTGTAAAATCCTTACGGAACCCGCATAGCCTACAATGGCGGGAGACTCTTTTGAGACTTAAATCGTGAGTTTGATGGTTGTGTCTATTAATGCAGATTGAAATACATGATCCAGATGAGTATCTGACTTCTATATCCGGGGTCAGGTTGGGCGGCATTAGATCTCTCACGTTTCAAACTAACAAAAGAATGATCGGACCTATTGGTAAAGAATGGGGCAAACACTTCTCATCTCCTGCGACGGGCGGCAAAATCGTTGGATTTTATGGGACGAGTGGAGAACAACTTGAAGCGGTTGGAGCGTATTTTGAACCAATCTCATGTCTTTACCCAATTAAGTCAATTGGACCATTCGGAGGCCTAGGTGGATGTGTTTGGGATGATGGGACATTCAATGGTGTGAGGGAGATTGAGGTAACGTATGACTTTGTTATCCGTGGCATTATGTTTGTGTACGACAAGAGCGGTGAACAAGTTTGCTCAGTCGTGCACGGTAGCCGCACCGGACAATTCAAGTCCAAGGTTAGCGTTTATTTTTCCCTGTCCGATTCGTAACTATTTACTGACTCATTTCTTATTGGTCGATATGACATTAATATTTTTCGGATCATGTGATTTAGTAAATTAGACTTGGCAAATAAGTCTTGTTGACACCACTAGGATTTCCTTTTGAGATTATATAGGTTAAATTGGATTATCCACGGGAGTACTTGATATCGATCTCTGGTTATAAGCGAGAGGATGGCGACAATGTCAATAATGCTATTGTCGAGTCGCTCACATTTCACAGTAATAGAGGAAGACATGGTCCCTTTGGCAAGGACACGGGGAAGCACTTTTGGTATCCATCGACCGGAAGCAAAATTATCGGCTTCTATGGAAGATGCGGCGAGGCTCTCAATTCGATAGGAGTGTATGCGGAGCCCCTACCGCACCTGTATCCTTTCAAAACTATTGGACCCTTTGGAGGTACTGGTGGGACTCCATGGGACGATGGAGTGCATTCTGATGTGAGGGGGTTTGAGATCAATGCCGACTTGGTAATTCATTCCATCCGAATTCTGTACGATGACAATGGTTCCTTCGTCATATGCTGTCATCATGGCAGAGAAGAACGACAGTCTTCAAGGCACCAGGCTAGTCCATATCTCAATCCCTCTCTCTTAGTTTTTCGGTCCTTTTTCTGTCTGTAAGTTATTCATGCAGACGTTGCTTCTCATAATGTCCTCAGCTTCATGTAGCACGGATTCATTTCATCGAAACTGAGGCTCTTCTTCTCGCATCCTACATCTAGAGTTCAAGCTTCAAACCTTCATACATTTTCAACCTTCTTTTTTTTTTCCTTTTTTTGCAGGTCATGCTTGATTATCCCAAGGAGCGCCTAGTTTCGATTTCGGGTTACCGGAAAGGAAATGAAAACAGTCCTGATACTACCATCTGCGACCTGAAAATACACACCACGAAGACCACTTACGGGCCGTTTGCATGGAAATCATGGTTGAAGGATGAAGGTGATTTCCATATCCCATCGGCTTTAGGTGGTGGCAGGATTGTTGGCTTCTTTGGAAAGGCAGGATCACATCTTAATTCTATTGGAGCGCGCTTGGAACCATACTAGACTAAGGGTACATTTGGGAAGACATTTAGGGAAAGTCCTTGAGAAAATGTAAAGGCCTTTAAGCTAAAGGGGTTTTTGGAAATGTAAATTGTGTTTGGTAAATTGTATTTGTGAAAGTCCATTGTAAAGTATATTTGAGCAAAATAGTGTTTGGACAAATTAACTTTACAAAAGACTTTTGTTATTAAAACAAGGAAAAAAAGGAGAATTGGTTGGTTGGAACCGGTGAGGGGTAGGCAGTTCGGTGAGGGGCAGGCGGTCGACGAGGGTTGCCGCGACCAAATCGAGTGGCCCCAGCCACATTTGCACGAAGGTTGCAACGCGGTGGGTCAAGGCGACCCTCGCCGAAAGGTCGCGTGACCCGCTGCGCCACGACCTCCGTGCAAAGGTGGCCGGGGCTGCTAGATCTAGCCGCGACGACCCCGATCACGACCAAATTGCGCAATCCCGATCGCACGATTTGGGTTGCCAGAGGTCGCGCGGCCCAGATCTGGGGCGCGGCGACCTTCGGTGACCTAGATCTACGCACGATTTGTGTCGCCAGATGTCGCGCGGCCCAGATCTGGGTCGCGACGACCTCCGATGACCCAGATCTGCATGCGATTTGTGTCACCGGAGGTCGTGACCCAGATCTGCGTCGTGGAGACCTCCGGTGACCTAGATCTACCGGGGGTCGCAATGTCACTAGGTTTGCAGCGATCGCATGACCTTGCTGTGACCTAAAGCTGGGTGGTTGCCAGGGGTTGTAGCGGTCGCGGCGATGCGACTTGCAAGGGGTCGCCGAGGTCACGCGACTGGCCGCTAACGATCGCTATGACGCACCGGCCTCTTGCTAACCTTTGTCCAGCTTGTCGCTGGCCCCTCACGACTCCGCGCAACTTCGTCGGCCAACCTCAACGAAGAAGAAGGTGAATAGTCAGGAGGACAAAACCGGAAAAACGAAATGTTAGTGAGGACATTTGTGGAAGAAATTTTTTTGGCTTGCTCTCCCTTAGCCTTCCTAGAAGGCCGAATGCCCAAGGCAGCCCCCAACTTGCCTTGGGCTTTCAGCCTTGGGAAGGCTTGCCTTTGGCAAAGGCAAGTCAAAAAAAATTTGCCAAACACTGAATATTTGGCCCAAAGGCCTTTAGTGGGGCTAAAGATCCTTGGCAAAGTGGTTGCTAAACGCAGCCTAAACCCCTCCCACCTGAAGCTTTTTGTTTTTCCCCTACCTTGGCTTGTGATTGTAAGAATGTTCTTCGGAGAAATTGTTTGATCAATCATTAATGTCACGCCCCGAACCTCGAGCTCGTGCCCATCCCTCTCTGGTTGATAATATTTTGCGACTTCCTAGGACGAGTCACCGATCCATTCATTTTTAAGCACATGCAGAAGCAAAAATAAATCTCCTAACAATAATCATTTTGAGATAGAAAAGCAGGACATCAATTCACAAAAATACACTTTTATAAACAATGAGATTCAATTATAAAACGAATCTAGTCAAAAGCCTACAAAAAGGTCGACTCTTAAAAGAGGCTGTCCTATAACATACTAATAGGACTCATCTGCTACTCCTCCGTACTCCTCCTCCTCAGACTTTGAGGCCTTAGTCCTCCACGACCACCTTCTAAGGACCTAAAAATGGTTATTCAATAACCAGTGAGACAATGTCTCGGCAAATCCATACTCTAAACCTCGATTAGGAGGGTAATACGCCTAGAGGCACCCGAACCATACAACCACACAATTAGAGCAGAAAACTTACCTCACCTTAGTTCCTTCCTGCATGTTAGCACAATTCATATCACAATGCACATAACAATTGAAATATCTCATCAACTCAATTACTCATAGGTATATAGCAAATTCATACACCAATTGGAATGTCTCAAATCACATCTCCATCAATCACCACACCTCAGTCAATTATACATTTCAAGTAATTACAGTCACACGAGCACGACCTAACTGTCTTCACGGTGAATCCAACTGACAAACAGCGGAATTATCCGTCACATAGCGGATTTAACTGACATACAGCAAATTTATCCGTCACATAGCAGATCTATCCATCACATAACAGATCTATCCGTCACATAGCGGATCTATCTAATGTACATCGGATCTATTTGTCACATAGTGGATTTATCCATCACTTAGCTAAGCGTCGTTTCGCCCCATCGAGCACGACAACGTCTACCTCAAGACGGCTTTCCATTTGAAAGCATCGTTCACTCAACACATAATAGATGATGAATTCTCTTAACCAGCACACGATTATCCACTCCCGGCCAAGGACATTGTGCTTCGCACTTAAATTCCTCAATTAAAAATAATGTCCTGGCCTATTTTCATCACGTTGATAATACCCGATAAAATAATCGTGTGTGGGTACACGATCGGCTTAAGCCAAAATTTCCATATCTTTACTTTAGAAAATCTCACTATTTATACAGTGCCTGAAAACATTTTTGGTGTTGTAAACCGACTCCCCAATAATTTCTAACTAATTATTGAAATTACTAAATTTTAGGATAAATACCAAAAATTATAGTTTCCACTCAATTTGCACAATTCACACTCAATTGCAGAAGTTAACCACACCATTGCAATCAGCACAAAATTCCGGTCATCGGCTATCCCGATCTAATTTCTGGAAAATAATTAATAATTAATTAATTTCGAAAATTAATTAAATAAATCAATTCAATTTCTAAAAATACTAACCTAGGCCAAAATTATTAAATTAAATACCAATATAGGCCCGGAAAATTCCCGAACCCTTCTAGATAAATAGTACAATTTATCTAGGCCTCACTTAATCTAATCTAACCACCTAACATGCATAATTGCATAATTAAATAACTAATTTAATCTAACTAACCCCCTATTTTCTAATTAATTAAATCTAATTACCCCTTAAACGTTATTAGCCTACTAAGAAGAGTTTAGTGCATAAACTCACCGGTTTATTGTGGAAACCGGTTCACCGCGACGACGACGCAACGGCGGCCGAAATCCAAACTTTCAACGGCATTGACGGAGACTCGGACCGGGCCAAAAAGACCTAGCAAAGCCCACAACAACTGATGGGCTTGATCCTAGGCTTGGGCTGAGATGATGACGTTGCGGGCTGGGCTTGCTGCAGGCGTGTGGGCTCAGCTCAACGGGCTGAAGGTGGGCTTGATTTGTGGACTTCAAGTGGCCGGACCAAAGGCTGAAAATTGCGTGGCTGAGCTGGGGATTTGGGCTACTCGGTGGGCTGTAGCTCACGGGCTGAGCTTGCTCCGTGTGGGCTGCTGGCCTCGGTGGACTTGGGTTGACGCGGCAAAGGAGCGAAGCTACTCGAAGATGGGTGAGGCGAGACGGAGGAAACGTGGCTGCAGTGAGGAAAAGACTTGGCGGAGCTCGTTTCGTGCTGGGGATGGACGCACAACAGCAGCTAGCTTCGCTGGCTTCGAGGCAAGCGGTCCATCGACCGCTGGTGTTGACCGAACAAGAAGAAGACGGAGGCTTCTGTTAGTGGCTGTTGCGGTGGCGTGAGATGGGCAGTCAACAGAGGGGTGCTGGCATTGATTGGAGTTGACTCGGTTGAATGCTTCGGTGGAATGTGGGCGCGAGAGGCAGGGGAATTCGATGGTGCAGAGGGGAAATTGGAGTGGCGGCTTGGTGTTGAGGGGAGAGAAGAAGACGTGAGGGAGAAGATTGAGAGAGAAGTAAGCAGAGAGGGAGGTCGGCAGAAGGGTGGCTTCGTCGCACGAGGGGGGTTGGTTTGGAGAGAGAGAGAGAGAGGAGATAAGAAGGAAAAATAAGTCAAGCAAAAAGATCAAAAACCATGATTAAAAGCCACAAAAGTCTTCGATCTTTATCACCTTGATCTTCTAATACTTTCTAGCCAATAAATCCACAAATAATCCAAGTTGATGACAAATGTTGCACCCCTCCATGCCTAGCTCCGAATTTCCCTTAATTTTGGACTTCAATTTCTTCTCCAATTCTCCAATTTGATATCCAATTTTGTTGTAGAAAAATCCCACAAAATGTCTATAAATTCCCAACACTCAAAGACTCAATAAGGAGGCCAAAATCCCTTCAATTTGGCCAATTTGAAATTCCGTTATTTTCTGAACTGTCCGAAGTGACTTTCCGTAAAAATCCCAAACTCGACGGAATTTCTCCGAAAGATAAGACGACGTTCTATAATGAATCGTGACATGGTCGAACGTTCGATTTCTAAAACCGAATTAAATTCCGTGGTTAAAATCGACCGAACATGATTTTAGTCCAATCTAACCTACCGGGTAGCTTTTAGGGATTTTACCGCGGTTATATCCCTTAATGGTTTCACTCAATAGATTGGTTAACTCGTGAGTGATCAGCTCAGAGAAAAAGGACTATAGGCGCGTCAACGAGATGCCCATTTCATTTTATCGAGACGGGTCAAAAATTCAGGATGTCAAAATTAACCTATTGTATAGATGCAAATTTAACCCTATACATTTTCAATTTTACCAATTTAATCTTAAATTTTTGCGCAAAATACCAATGTAGTCATTTTGCCACTTTTTGTTGGAAATTGCTAATATGGTGGTACGCTAGGTAGGACGACCAATGATAATTGGACCGTCACGTAAGAGTAGCGACCTTCCCAGAGGTGAATTGCGGAAGAGAAAGCTAATAGATTATTAAGTCCAAAAACTTATGTGGACTCTCCCAAGCTTATACTAATTGCAACTTTGAGATTGTTAATTTAATAGCTTTACATACAAATTAGTTTATTTAGGAATCACCACCAATTAGTTATTGGTAGGTCGATTAAACACCTAAGTACAGTGTATGAAAACACTTTAGTTCTATGAGCTAGGGATTCATGGATACGGGAACTAGACTATGTCTGATTAATTTAATGCCCTTTCAGCACCATTTCCCTTTATTTGAAAAATATCTTGTAGGCAATCTTAGTTAATTTTAATTTAATCCACTAACATGTGAAATGTGATAATGGGGATGCACAAACAACAATTTGACAAACGATAATCAAGGTAATAAATAAATAAATAAATAGTTAGAAATAAGGCTAGCCTCAATATCAAGCAACGCATACCTTCACTAATTAATTTCCAAATATATGCAAAGTGTTAATTAAAAAATGCATGCATGGCCTAATCGTGAATTCTAAATAATACACAATTCTAACGTATTCATTTTCGGGTTTATTTATTTATTTATTTATTGTTCATGAAAACTAAACCATATGTAGTGCATGGGATGCGATTCTAATCTTTAATTATGACTGTATGACCTAATTTGACAGGACATGCAACATGCAATCTATATAACATCATTCTAATGACAAGTAAAGTTAATGTGAACTATTCTAACATGATATGCATTTTAGAGATGAATGTACAAAAGGAGAACAAATAATCATTCATCTACCTTTCCTCCTATCTCTCGTTTCCATTATGATCTTATGTTCCTTTTCTCATCATGGCCATAAACTCCTCGTAATTGATTCTCCCATCCTGCATCCCATAGGTGGGATCATAATGAACCTGAGTCAGTTTGAGCATATAGGGATCGAGAAATCAGAGTTAGGGCTCGAGGAAAGATTCAATACTTTGTCTGTGTCGACATCCTCGATGATCTCGTCGATGGTGGCTTCGTCCCCCATTCCGTATTGTGCCATAGCGTGTCTCAGCTCGTCTCTTGTGATAAACCTACAGAAGATTAAGCAAGCAGAAATGTAGGTTAAGAAAACAAGTAAATACAAGAGCTTTGAACACTAACAACACTGAGCACGATATGTTCTTGATTTCACAGGTTTTAGAGTTCTGAGATACATTCGGTCCCTCAATTGTGTTTGTAAACCTTAATCTCTCTCCGGACAGTAGTCGTGAAATGTCCTCTAAATAAGGTAACTCACATTATTCTTGAGGCATAACACATTAGAGCCTAGCAGAAACAAGGTGAAAGCGACACTGACCCATTGTTGTCTTTATCAAAGTATTGGAAAGCCTTGAACAGATCATCTTCCTTCTCAAGCCTGTGGCGGTTAATCGTGGCAGTGATGAATTCGGTGTAATCGATGGCCCCACTCTTATCGACATCGGCCTGTTAAAAGAAATGCATTTTCGGAGTGACTTCCCAAAGAGAAAAGCTCCTTAACAGTACCCGGGTGTTCCATAGAGAAGAAGTAAAAGAGAGTTCAAACGATCGATTGTGCTTACAGCATCCATTAGCTGCCTTACTTCTGGTTCAGAGAGCTTTGATCCCAACCTAGACAATCCCGATTTAAATTCTTCAAATGTGATCGTACCACTTTCATCGGTGTCCATGTTGCTGAACATTTGTCTCAAGCCCTTGATTTCTTCTTCCGTGAGTTTTTGTGCAATTACCTTCACTCAACAACAATTTCAGTAAGGAAAGTGAAATTTTGAAGCAGCTCTTTCACTGCACCTCAAGAACATAGAATATCATCCTTCGTCGCCAAAAGCATATAATAGAGACTACTGATGAGAGCTATGAAATCAAGTAAAACCGAGATGATGATTGTTCCAGAAGTGTTCAAAATTAGACTGTCTAATCTATTTTTGGAACCTGATGTCCAATTATGCGAGGAAAGTATCCGTAGACTAGTAGAAAAACAGTACCTTCTGAGCAAGTTTCTTCAGCTTGTTTGACTCTCTAAATTGTTTCATCCTCCGCAAGACAGCATTGTCAATAGGTTTATCAGATGCCACACCATTTTCCCGGAGCCAAGGATGTTCTGTCCATACATTGTACGCAAACAATATGTCAGTGTTCTTTTAATGATTTTCAGGTTTGGTTCAGATTCGCTAATTAGATTATGATCTAATTCGTTATCCTGTTAATGCATAAATGTGGACTAACTTGATCAAAGAATGTCGTTTCATGACCTCCTCAGGAATTGTTTGATTTTGATATGAAACCATATAATTTCACTAGAAAAGGGAGCACTAACCGAGGGCATCCGTGGCGGTGATCCTTTTCTTAGGATTCCTCATCAACATTTTTTTGATGAGATCCTTTGCTGAAGGGGAAATGGATGGCCAAGGAGGGCTTTGTAGATCTAGGTTGCCTGCCAATATTGCTCCAAATATGTCCTTCTCGTTCTCTGAGAGGGAGAAAAATGGTACAGATTCACAGTAAAATCAGGAGATACTAGTCTATCAAGAGCTGATCATTGCGAAATCTAGATTGATGTCTAGCGGAACAAACGATGCCTGCTTTCTCATAAACGATTTACAAGGATGTGGAAAACTGCGATTGAATCCAGAAAACACTCGACAAAATAGTTGATAGCAAACAACTGTCATACAAGCAAAGGCTCACCTGCCCAGAAGGGAGGTGAACCGCTAAGAAGGATGTATAAGATGATGCCTGCGCTCCAGACGTCGATTTCCTTCCCGTAGTTTCGATTCAACACCTCCGGCGCAACATACCACGTACTTCCAACAATGTCCCTGTACACCTTCCCTGCCAATGATGACTAGAATTGCTAATTACAATTTACTAATTACATTGCTGGAAGATGAATTCACATAGAAAATAAGCGAATCAAATACTAAGCGGCTATTCCTTTGAAGGGTGTACTAGGATAAAACTCCTTCCTCTTCCTGGGTCAATGCAGACATGATTTGTAGAATATGCAGATGCCACATATGAGATGTTCTGGTGTAGTTACTTAACAAGCATCACCAAGCGATGGACGTGCTGCAAATACTTTCAGAACCTAAACATGCGCCGTAACTTTTGTTTAACTTCCCGGAACACACAAGTTCACCAATTCTGCGACTCCAGCCCACAAATCATGTGATAAGACAGGAATCGAGACAGACTTTATGGTATTAAATTCCCGTGAACTTAATAAATTTAGAAGTTACAAGAATAAAATGGAAACAGTCTCACGATAGATTGAAAAATGTCATTCAATCATTTCACTAAAATAAATTTCCTACGCAAACTAAGCTAGAGAGAGAAATCAAGTAAAATTCCATTAAAATGGTTTTTAACAGCACATCATTAGCATCAGAGCTTTTCGAAGAGAGAATGAAGAGTGAGAATCATTTCTATCCCAATAAAAAAGGAAGGTGGCAGAGAGGAAGATAAAGATTACAATAGGAATATTTTCGATCCAAAATATTGATAACAATAAACAAAATATAACTCGGATGTGAAAATTTCATTCATGCGATTTTCACTTCTTTTAAGAATAAAGAAAGAGAATTTCGTGAAATAGAGCCCTTAAATGCTTGTTAAGTAACTAGACAACGAAATTTAATTACAGTTTCTAGTGGACCAATCTTTCTGCTGGTTTCAACATCTGACTGTTAGCCGACAATGGACCGGTTTCAATCAGTTCCAAGTTTTCATGAACGGAGAACATAACTTATTCTCTTCGGAACCGGTCTGGAACCTAACCGATGGGTTATGTCCTGTTTGATTACTCAAATTGTGAACCCTGAATAATCATGGTACTCTCCAACACCTGCTGGAGCATGTTCTCCTGTCTGCACATTTGCTGAATCTTTGGGAGAAGGCCACTGGGTCATAGTACAAGTTTAGCGTGTATTCGATACATGTGAGTCTACTTTATTTTAGTTTTTAGATCATGTAAGTCTCACGCGGAATCCTATATCAACGATAAAATTGTCTCACTTAATTAGAATTTTTCATGGGAGCCCCATTTATTTATTACTTTTTGTCTCCCTCTCTTTTCCCTTAGCTTTTTCTTGGTTCAATTATCACCAATCTCCTTTCACCCTAGTTGACCTGTCCGTTTCATCCTCCTGGACCTGCCTGTTGACCCCGACCGGAAATATCACCATCATCCACTTCCAATTTTCACAATCCGCAATGACATAGATTCCCTCGTCATTCTACTTTCCAGCAAATTCTAGTTGGCGACAGAACCCCGTGAAGAAAACGCAACCTCCGACGCCCAAAAGGCAAGAATATAGTCAATTACACATCTCTTCGACATCGTTCGTTTTTACAACTCGAACAGATTCCCGAAAGACCCGTCAAAGTCGGAGGCTTGGAGGAGACAAGATGAAAGGGTGTGAAAACCGATGAAGAAAACGATTCCACGTATTTCGGAACAACAAACAAGACAAGCATCACCAAACATCCCAAACTAGATCACGAACAAGAAAGGGGGAAAGTGCCAATTAAATGACTCCAACGTCGATGAGATGCAAACTTAGAACGCCAATCTAATTCCCCTCCCCCACCCCAATAAAGAATACATCAAGCAAAGTATCCATGAACAGTAAGGCTTTCATGGCGTCCCTTCTTCTACTTTTGTAATCCACGAGATGATGGAATGAACAAGACTGTTGTTAGTTATGTCGTCCTTGAACTAGCCTAATTTTTTTTTCCAATTACGATGAAGAAAGTTCACAGTAGGTGAGTAACTAGCCTCCTGACGTAACCGGTGCGCATGGACTAATGGCTGGTATCACGCCTTTGGTTCTTGTTTCTAGCTAAACAAGGAAAATTCTAATCTGAATAGCATGCAGCAAAACTACTGAACCAACCGACCTGCTTCGATGAAAACGGAGTAGCCAAAGCCGGTGATCTTGAGAAGGGCGTCTTCGTGCTCGCTGGCGAGCAGGAAGTTCTCGAGATTGAGGTCCCGGTGCATCACCCCCATGAAGTGGCACACGTGCACCACGTTCACCACCTGCCACCCGATCTTCGCCGCCTCCTGCTCCGAGTATGACCCCTTGGGGATGATCTGGTCAGAGAGCGGGCTGCCGGAGCAAAGCTCCATGACGAGGTGGAGATACTGCTGGTCCTCGTACGCGCCCTTGAACTCCACGATGTTGGGCTGCCCGGACAGGTGCTCCAGTATCAGGATCTCTCGCCGAGCGTCCTCGATGTCCTTCTGGGTTACCATCTTTCGCTGCAAGATGGACTTGCACGCGTACTTGATGCCGGTCGAGCGCTCGGTGCAGAGGTAGGTGACCCAGAACTGGCCTCGGCCGAGCTCGCGGTCGAGGTCATACAGGGCTTTTATGTCCACGCTGGGCTTGCCGAGGATGGGGCCGATCTGGGGGGACGGCAGAGTCTGCGGGTTGGTGAACGAGCGCCGCGAAGGCGGCGGTTCTGACGGTTGCCAGGGCTGTGGCCTTGGCGTTGGTTGTGGTTGCGTGCGTTTGGACTGTGGATGGGGTTTTCTGGGCGATTGAGAGCGGCGACGAGGGGGAGACTCCGAGGAAGAAGAAGAGACGGGGATGTCCTGGGATTTGCAGAAGCGGAGTCCCATTGTTGGTGATCAGGGGGAGAGAGGGAACGAGAGAGAGAGAGAGAGAGAGAGAGAGAGAGAGAGAAGATTATACGGAGGATGATGAAGTGAAGAGAAAGATGGCCCGTTTGGTTTGGCTTTTGGGGAATGCATTTGTAGAAATGCAAATACCTTTGGGTGAAGGGGGTTTTCCGAATTGCAAATGTCGTTTGGTAAAATTTGCATTGAGAAACAACTTTGGCCAAAATACCGATTTGGTAAAATTTGCATTTGTAATAAAATTTTATTAAATTAAAAAAGCAAAAATATGTTTTATTTTTTTTTTGAAATCCGACCACCGGATTCTTTGAATCTGGTGGCCGAACCGCCTGTAAACATATTTTATATAAAAAATATAAAAATATAAACATAAAATATATATAAAAAATAGATATGTTTATATCTATATAAAAAATATAAGAAAATATATTTTTATATAAAATATAAAATATATATTTATGTATATATTTTTATAAAAATATAAACATATTTATTTTTATCTAAACATATCTATTTTTTATATAAATATATACATAAATATATATTTAATATTTAATTTTTATTTTTATTTAGGCGGCCGATCGGCTTCTTCAATGGAGAGATGAACAATCTTTTTGGAATTTGCATTCCGAAAATGCAACTTTTCAAAGGACCTCAAGAGCTGCATTGGGCTAAAGGCCCTTGGAGCCACTTGAAGATGCAATTGCATTTCGCCAAAGTCGCGCAAAAAAACGAACCAAACACCTTTGCATTTGGCCAATGGACTTTAGAGCCAAAATGAGCATTCAAAATGCTGAACCAAATAGGGCCATTATTTATCATTTCTCCTTTTGGGCTTATCTTTTCTTTCACGATTAATATCCTAAAAAATCCTAAACTAATATATTCATAATAAATTTACTTCAAATTATTCTTTTAACTATCAAAATCCCCAAACCGATATATTTGTGAAAAATTTATTTTCTATTAGTTTTCATCAAATTTTGCCATCAAATTATTGAATTGAATAACACATGGCAGTTGATGGATATATTAGTTTAAGTTTTTTCTTCCGTTTGTTAGAGGTGTATTGGTTTGTGATTTTTTTCTAATATTAATCCAATTTAATGTAAACTAATGGAAGGTAAATTTATCACAAATATACTAGTTTATGATTTTTGCTAGCTAAAAAATTATTTTGGAATATCCGTCAATTATTAACTTTGAAGTGTCTTCGGTAGATGCCCAGGTGATCCATGGGAATCTTAAGATGCTCTCGTCGGATATAGTATGTTGTATATCGGTTGTCTATGGGTTGCACACTTTCACTTCCAGGAGACCACTCTGGAAAGACCTTATCATGAAAAGTGCAACTCTACAGGATTCGCCTTGGCTAGTCGCGGGTAATTTCAACACTATCAGAGACCCGTCTGATAGACTTGGGGGATTAGATAATTGGATACCATGATTTGATGATTTTAGATAGTGTTTATCTATGGTTGAGTTAGTTGATTTAAGGTATGTTAGATGTCGGTTTACTTGGACTACCTTTTCTGGTACTTTGTGGAAGGCAAGGAAGATTGATAGAGTCCTAGTCAATTCCAAATGGTGCCAGGTCTTTTCCTTCTCGGAAGCTTCCTTCCTTACACTAGAAAAATCTGACCACTCCCTTATGGTAGTCAAAGTTTTAAACCCGGTCCATCGAAGAAAGCCTTTCAAATTCTTTGACTTTTGGATGAATCATCCTGATTTCATTCCAATTGTCAACCAAGTTTGGGGGATGCCGGATGAGGGATTACCCATGTTCAGACTGGTGTGCAAGCTCAAGGCGCTCAAAGGTCGTCTCAAGACTCTCAATAACGAATCCTACTCCAACATATCCATTAGGACTTCTGAAGCGAGGGTTGCGCTCCGGAGTACTCAACTTGACCTTCAGCAAGACCCGAACTCTGTTGTCCTTACAGAATTGGAAAGGTCTCAGCGGTGTACCTTCTTGGACTTGTTCTCTAAAGAAGAATTATTTTTCAGGCATAAGTCCAGAGTTAAGTGGCTAGAGGAGGGAGACCGCAACATCAGATTCTTTCATCATTATGTCAAAAAAAGACATATAAGAAATAGAATTCTTTCGGTTATGGATGCATCGGGTGTCCAAATCACTGAACTAGAGCTTGTTCATCAGCATTTTGTTAGACACTACCAAGATCTTTTGTCACTGCGGCTAATACATGGGAGACCCTCGATTGGGGACATCAGGGAGGCTATCTAGTTTCCCCTCATTGCTGACCAGGTTAGCTTCCTTGATTGGCACGTTTCTGACTCAAAGATCCGTGATACGCTCTTCTCACTAGCTAGAGGAAAAGCTCTTGAACCTGATGGTTTCACAGTTGAATTCTTTAAGCATAACTGAGAGATGGTGGGTCGGTTGGTTATATCGGCAATGAAGGATTTCTTCATTTCGGGTAAGCTCTTAAAGGAAATTAACAACACCATATTGGTGATTGTACCAAAAACCTCGAATGCGACTTCTGTGGATGATTACAGGCCAATTGCTTGTTGTAATACCATTTACAAGTGTATCACTAAAGTCATGGCCAATTGGTTTGCTGCACTCCTACAAGATGTCATTAGCCCTTCCCAGGCTACGTTTGTCAAAGGTCAGCGGATCAAAGATAATATCCTACTGGCTCGGGAACTCTTTTCTAGCTTTCACATCCAACCTTACTCACCTAAATGTGCAATCAAGGTAGACTTTAGAAAAGCCTATGACACAGTTGACTTGGACTTCCTTGAGATTGTCCTTCGAGCCTTCGGATTTCCCGATCATTTGACCCAGCTCATCATGACGTGCGTGAGGACCCCTAAATTTTCCATTGCTTTGAATGGGGAGTTACATAGGTTCTTTGCCAGTGGTCGTAGGCTTCGTCAGGGAGACCCTCTATCTCCTTACCCGTTTACATTGGTCATGGAGGTATTATCAGGTATTCTCACCACTTTCTCTTTGATGCCGGAGGTCAAATATTACTGGAGATATAAGCGACTAGCCTTTCACACTTATTCTTTGCGGATGACGTCTTCCTGTTCTATGAAGCCAACTTGCCTTCAGTGAAGCTATTCAAGGAAGGTCTCCAAATCTTTTATGATTGGTCTGGATTGGTTCCAAACACAAATAAGAGTGAAGTCTACCTCGCAAGAGGTTCACCTTCTTTAAGAAATCAAATCCTCCTTACCCTTGGTTTCCTAGAAGGAAGCCTACCGGCTCGCTATCTCGGGGTTCCCATCATCACTTCTAGGATTAGTAAGGTGGATTGCTACATGTTAGTTAACCGCATCACTGCGAGAATACAATCTTGGACCCATCGCTTCCTCTCCTTCGCCGGTCGGCTACAATTGATCAAGTCAGTCCTTCATGCGATCCAAGCATACTAGGCTAGTGTTTTTATCTTACCTGCAGCTGTCTTGGATCAAATTGAACGAATACTTAGACAATTCCCATGGAAAGGCCTAGAGTTGGGAAGATGGGGTGCAAAGGTTTCCTGGGAGGACGTTTGTTGCCCAAAAGACGAGGGGGGCCTTGGGATCCGAAGGCTTCGGGAGTATAATAAGGCCGCCATGTTAAAATATATCTGGATTCTGTTTGTCGATAAGGAATCTTTATGGTGTAAATGGATTTACTCGACCTTTTTAAAAAGGGCGAATTTCTGGGTGGCCAAAAAGCCGACCTGCTGTTCGTGGGCCTGGAAGAAGATTCTCCAACTCAGGACTGAGTGTTGAAGCTCCTTCTATTAGAGAATCGGCAATGGTTGCTCGGTATCCCTCTAGTTTGATAACTGGCACCCCAGGGGCCCTTTGAACTTGTACTTTTCGGACTCGGCCATATTTGCATCTCGGCTTCCTAGGCAGGTGACAGTGGTGGACCTATTCACTGATTGTGGAGCTATATTAGGGGAGTCTTGGACTCTTGGGCGGATCCCCTTCCCACCCTCTCCCACTCTTCCGATCGTTTCGGCTGTAAGGGAAACACCTCCCATCTCTTTACGGTGGCCTTGACATGGGATTTGATTAGGAGGAGAAAGACTTAGGTCTCCTGGCACACATTCATTTGGAACAACTCCATCACTCTAAGGTACCAATTTAACCTTTGGCTTATTGCTAAACGTGGGCTTCTTACCCAAGCTCTATCTTATGATAGGATAGATAGTGCATTATGTCCCTTCTGTAACGAGGTACCGGATTCTATAGGCCACCTATTTTTTGGTTGCCGCATCTTCATTAGCATCGCCTTCTTTTGGGCCTCCAGGTGCAAACTTCCGTGGTGAAACAATTCATGGGTCGAGAATCTCAATTGGGCCGCCACTTTCCTTATGGGCAAAGACTTTTATAAGTGCATTACTCGCTTCTCTTTTGGTGCTCTTTCTTATTTCATATGAAAGCACATAAATGACATCCTATTTCGAGAGCAGAGCTTATCCGTCCCAGCAGTGAAGAACCAACTCATCAAGGTCGTTAGAGACAAGGCCATCACCTACAGGAGTGTGGATGATACTTATAGAAATCGGAGGCTACAGCGTAGCTAGGGTATTGATCCGATCATTTTTTCAGCTAGGGACTCTTCTACTTCTGTAGGGCCCTAGCCTGGTGTTAGCTGTTTGGATACTCTTCATCTGCACGGCTGCTTCCTTGATGGTTCTTCACTTTTTTCGCTACCGGATGTGTGTGTAGATTGTGGTTCATTTGGCCTTTTGTGGCCTCCCGTTGCTTTTTTGCCTTATTTGGCTGTTTTGCTTCCTTAGGCCTGCTCTTGCGGTTCTCTTTTGCATTCGGCTTCCTTCCACTCACTCTGACTTGTTGTCTTGGTGAATGCAAGTTTTGTAGCGCCGGATTTTTTGTAATTATTGGTTAAAGCTCAATATATTCTTACCATTCACCAAAAAAAAAAAAAAATTATTTTGGGATAAATTTATCACAAATGTACTAATTTGACCTTTTTTGTACTAGTAACCCTTCTTTCAATCACCAACTTTAGCTTTCCGTTTTGGTTCTTTGTGTTTTCACTTGAGCAATCCATAGAATATTGGCCTCATACCCTAAAAAACCACAAACTTTAGGTTTAATCCTAATTTTATACCAAACATTTTTTTGGTCCGATAAAAAAACCCTTAACCATAAGGGTAGCCTCAATTCTACCATAAATTTTTTTTGTCCCATAAAAAAACCATCAACTTGAGATCTAGTATCAATTATACCATAAACTTTTTTTTTTGTCTCATAAAAAATCACTAACTTTACTTGAGTTCCAAAGTTGTCTCCGTTAACTTTCTATTAAAAATTCCTTATAACAACTGAAAGATGGGAAACCTCTAAATGAGCTATTTGAGTGTCTCGATCCAAGTGTGTGATTGCAAGCTCTCTGACCATGAGAGATGGAAGGCTTCTAAGCATAAGAGCTAGAAGATTAAGTGCAAAATAAAAAATTCCTAAGCAAGGTGAAAGGAAGACTATCTTAAGAATAGGAGAAATTGAAGAAAACCTTAATTACTCTAATTTTTATCCAAATTTCAAATCCAATGCCATTTGAGTTGATATGGAAATTCATCTCCAAAAGACATTTTTTTTTTTACATGAAATTTGAGAAAAAAAAACTAGAGTAATGATGGGAAAATGCCACATAACTAAGACCAATTTTTTACGTAGGATTATCAAGGGGCTGGTATGGGACTCAAGTAAAATTTGTTAATTTTTTAAATAAGATAAAGTAAAGTTTAAGATAGAATTGAGACTAGATTTAAAGTTGTTGATTTTTTATCTTATGAAACAAAATTTATGATAGAATTAGGATTTGATCTGATAGAATTAGGATTTGATCAAATGTTGGTGGATTTTTATGAGACAAAAAAAATTATGATAGAATTGAATTGGAGCTAAGGTGGTAATTTTTTAGAATACCAGCCATAAAATATGTGTAATCCTCTCTTTTTCTGGTGTAAGCTTTTTTATTTCTATTTCATTATCTCTATAAAATGTTTTAAGAGACAGAGCAGGTTTCATTTTCCCTCCCCTTACGCATTTTCCCGCCCCTTGCGGACATATAATAAGACATCATTATAAATCCAGGTGGTCGACGTTTGTCTCTTGGTTAGAAAATCGAAACTGCGGTTGCAATGACATTTGTTTCAGACTTTTTTTTTTCTGTGGATTCTTCTTTCAATCATCATCATCATACAACTTAAAATACTTGTGTCTAAAAAAGTCAACGAGTTTATTTAGTTTATCTGTGATGCTTGTCATTCCATGAACAAAGAAATGTCATAAAAACCAAGCCTTTTAACAAGGATAAGAATTTACCAATTTGAAGACATTGTCTTGATATTTTACCGGCAGTGCACCAAATATTGCTTTTTTAAGGGGAGAAAAATGGACCTTTGGCCCTTTACAATATCTCACGTGCTCAATTCTGATTTTAAATTCACTCATCATATGTGAGAACTCTATTATATCGAAAAAGTTCATTAATTTCCTCTCTTGGTCTTTTTTAGCTAAGCTATGACTTGACCATTTTTGGGTCTGAAAATGTATTGAGATCATGAAAACTTGAGGTTTATTTTTGGCTTTTGATGTGACTTCATTCAATTCTTCAAGATTTCAAAGCTTACAACAAAGTGGAAAATTGACTCGTCGCATTATCTATTTATCTTTCTATTCTATTCAACACAACTAAAATTGATAGATAAAGGGATGACTATGATCACATAGATTGAATGCTGGAGATACCTAACAAGAAACGGTGAATCTATGTAGGATAGCTTATTGAATTAGCTTAGTAATTGATACGTTAATTAAACTGTCCAACAAATATATTCGACTTATCCTTTTCCTTTGTCCAACAAATATATTCGACTTATCCTTTTCCTTTGCCAAAAGGGAAGATACTTTTATTTATGCAAAAGTTATGCTGCAAGAATCACCATAAAACGGAAAATTCTATGATTCTATTATGCATTGCTCTCGATGTCATGGGGCATCTAGTGTGAAATGATTCACTAAGTCTAAGAGAGACTCATAGAGGTGGCTGAAGTGTAAATAAGTTGTGAACCATTTAATACCCATATTATTTTAAGTTTTAGTTTTACGATTTTAAATCCATTTATAAACCACTTATTGAATATAATTAAATCATATAACAACTCATCACATCAAATATGGGTTCATAAATTGGTTTATGACCTATTTTGATAGGTCAGCTCACTATGAACAAGAAGGAGTTCATCATGTCATATTCAAAGACGGAGGAAGCACTAGAGATCTCACCTTTTGTTTTGGATATTACCGAAGTAAGGCCCGCTAGAGCTCGACATAGACAGCGACGAAACCACTAAAGGTCTAAAGTGTTTTATTACACGAACGGAGGGGAGTTGGACCTTGGAATCAAAAGACAGGTTCAAGTATGATAAGCTCACTTCTAGGCTCTGATCTCCCGACCTGGGAAGCGAGTGCCCCTATCAAAGACAGTCCAGGACGCGCTTCTCTCATTTCCAGACCTCAAGTTGAGCCATTGTTCAGGAGAAAAACCAGCGAAATTTCGAATCGAGTTGTCAAAGCCCATTATTATAGACAAGCCCTGCCCCACAATCGACCTGTCAAAGCCCATTATCTTACGTCCGCTGTGCCATGAACAACCCTGACAGGCCCACCATTGTGGCAGGATCGTGTGCCTAGTTGCAACCCTTACAGGCCCATCGAAATTCCCTTCAAAGCCCTCTTTCATTGTTTTACGGGCCCAGCGCTCCGGTTCGGGTCGTGCGGGCCCGGACCGAGCGGACAACCGGTTCGGCTCCAGCTCGGAGCTTTCGGACCGGCTCTTGTGCTGGACCGGATAAAGAGTTGGTTAGGGCGGTTTTTCTCCTCAGGCTGCGGTTTGCGTATAAAAGGGTTTGAGACGCCTTCACTCCATTCCCTAGGGCGTAAACGCAGGAAGGAAACCACCGAGCCGTAGCAGAAGAAGACGACGCAGAAGAAGAGGAGGTCTCTCTCTCTCTATCTCTCCATCCATTTTGCCGGCACGGTAACCTAGCTAGCTTCCTTCCTTCCTTCCTTCCTTCCTTCGTCTCCTGCGGCAAATTCTGGTGTCGGTAACCCTAGTATTGTCTTCCTCTCTCTCTCCATTTCGCGGTTGCTTCTGTTTCGGTCGGTCTTTTCTGGTCGCGCGTCGTGACCTGCGCATTGCGTTGCCGCGGCGTGCGGGTGTCTTCGGTCCCTCTCGTCTCTCTTCCTTTTTGCCGGTTGGGCCCTTACGGTCGGTGATGTGACGCTGGGGGGGTGGGGGAAAATCTCAGGGAGGAGATGGATCGGTACCAGAGAGTGGAGAAGCCGAGGGAGGAGACGCCTATTGACGAGAACGAGATTAGGATTACGAGCCAGGGAAGGATGCGCAGCTACATCACCTACGCCATGACCCTGCTTCAGGTTTTTGTCTTTTCTTTTTTCTTTCCCCGTTCTTTTGTCGTGTCCGGTTTTGTCTCCGCTATTTGTCGCAGGTTTATGATGATTGTTGTGCGCTGCTTAGAATGAGATGATGTTTGGTGGATTTGAGCCGATTTACGCGCTACGGTGCTAGGTAATATAGAGGATAGTTCGTACTTAGATTTGGGTTTGCTGATAAAAAGAAGTTACTGTTTGCTTTTCCTTATTTTATGTATAGAATAAACCCAGCATGCTTTTCTTGTACGAAAACATATTAGAAAGACAATGTTGCAGATAGTTAGAGAGAGTACAAGTGTGATTATTGAGAAAGATAGCAAAATGGGCTGCGACTTAATTAACTGGACCATGAGCTTCTTTGGTAGGACCACAAGCTTTCTTTTTTCTTTTTGCTCAAATGCCACTCTACCACGACCACTAGTGCTTATGTGTGTAGCGCCCCCCCTTCGATGAAAAAATTTCATGGATGAGTAGAAAAGGAGCCTTACCAGTTTTCAACATAGATGCAAATCTGTACGGTGAATCATTGAGACCATGGAAAACTTGGATGTACTTATTAAGCTTCACTTTCTGAATCTCCATTCATCGATGAAAGAAAATTTTTGTATATCTATTTCCACTTAATATACTTTGTTCACCCCATTATCCAGGAGAAAGGTTCGAAAGAAATCGTGTTCAAGGCGATGGGAAGAGCCATCAACAAGACTGTGACTATAGTGGAGTTAATCAAGGTCTGTTTTGAACTATTCCTTTTTGACATGCTATTTACTGTATAAATGTTAGCTGTGGTCTGAAATTGCTTTGGTTATGTATTGTAGAGAAGAATTGTGGGTCTTCATCAGGTAACTTCCATCGGATCTATAGACATAACTGATACATGGGAGCCTTTGGAGGAAGGCCTTGTCACGTAAGTGCAGTTGCAAACTGTTACAGTGTTAATTTTCATGATCATAATTGCCCGTTTTTTCTCCATTTGATGTCTTTCTCTTGTTTGGATAGGTTGGAGACTACAAGGCATGTATCGATGATTACAATAACTCTCTCAAAGAAGGAATTGGACACATCGTCTGTTGGGTGAGTTTGTGTTGTTCTTCACTTGTCATTGAATCTTCATGTTGAGAGTTAGACATGTTAAGAGTTTGGTCTTCTATCCATCACAAGCCGCAAATGCCCTCTTTTTCAGGTATCAGCCTCCGTTACCTGCTGAGATGGTGAAGACATCACCAGAGCTTTATTATGAAGGAGGTACTTTGAGAAATTATTCTGTCACTATTGTTTATCGGTGACTGTTGTGTTGTTTCTTGAGTTTTCTTGTAATTATGTTCCTCATTACTATAGAGGGATCACCTAATGGTCGAGGAAGAGGCCGTGGTGGTAGAGGAAGACCAAGAGCTAGAGGTATAGCATTCACAGAACTGAGCTTTCCTTTTAGATCACATGGAAGGGAGCGTTTCGTATGTAGTATCTTGCATTGTGGTTAACTAGATTGTTCTCATACTATGTTGTAGTGGTACCAAAATGCTAATGCACTTCTGAGGGGGGATGCTGACTGACATATATGCTTTGCTGCATCAGCGAGTCCTCAATGTTTGCTTTCAAGTTATGATATGTAATATTGCTTGTTTCAGGGAATGGTTTTGTGAATTCTGAGTATGACGATGGAGGTTATGACCGCAACCAAGGTTATGCTAGAGGTAGGGGTCGAGGAAGAGGACGTGGTTTTCGTGGCCGCGGAAGAGGAGGATACAATGGACCTTATGCTGATACACAACAAGACAGAGGATACAATCAAGAACCACCTGCTCAGAACCGCGGTACTCTTCTAATCATTCTTTTTTTCATGGACAAGTCTGATTTGATACAAGTTTTATGAATGATAGGTTTCAACTATATACTGAACTGGATATACTCTGAGGATAGTGCTGTGGGCATGTGTTTTCAACATCTAGATTTTCTGTTCTCCATTTAAATGGAGTCGAGATTAACGATTTGTATTCGATATTTGTTTGGATTCACTGATTTCATTGGACCTAAAGAAAAAAATAGGTCATGACAAACTTAATTATGGTGGATTATGAACATCCCAGACATAGTTGAATTGCTTTCTGAGTTCTATTGGAGATGGTGAAAAAGCCAGTGAAATTATTGATTTTTATCTTTTGATTTCTGTGTATACAGGCCGTGGCCGTGGAAGGGGAACTCGTGGAAGAGGCCGTGGTTACAGATCAAATGGACCAATCCAGGCAACTGCACAAGTTGCATAATACATTCCTGAAAGATTGCGGTTCAATTCTCATATGTGCTTCCTCCATATTTTACTATTATCCATTGCCATTTTCTAGGTTACTCAAATGACATTGTGGCTAGGCTCTGTTTGTGTAACCATTTTAGACTTGATAGAGATTAGGTTCTTGTGGCCATTCTTTCTTTGTTGTAGAGATAGGTGATTGACATGTTAATTTTGACTGAGCAGCACATTCTTTTATTCTAAATACCAACGACTGAGATTGTCATCACTTAATGTTTATCATTTTGTTGGGGATTGCTTTTAATTGTCCTTGGATTGTGGTTTGTGGTGTTGTATAATGCCACAGTTAGAAATGGACAGGGGACTGCAGTAAGGTTTTTGCTTCATATTCTGTGCAAATCTGATAAATGAGCCTGTCTGATGCTGTGCGGTCTAAAACTGAAAGCTGTTTCCAAATGAATACAAGGAAGAGAGAAAAAGAGAGTGCGTTCACGGTTCTTCCCAGCCGACGAAAGTGGTCAGTGCAATGTGTGCATATCGTTGCACTAATTCTGATTAAATGTACCTGCGCATCGCACTGCATCACACGTGTACATGTAAGTATTGATATCCTGTGGAAACAGAGCTATGTCTTTTCATAATGAAATTGAGCACTGATCACTTATGAATGGGGTCTGAGCCAAGGAAATCTTTGTCTTTTGTTGTTTGCTTTTGGGAAAGTGAGTCTTGTTGAATTTAAGATCGCTGAAAGGCTGGGAGCGTCGATTTCTCTACAAATCCTTATGTTACAAGGGTTGCGGACACATATTTTATGTCTAAATTGCCCAATTAGGCTGAAGCGATTTATGTCCCACCACAAATGTCTTTATTAAGCAAAGAGGAAAGTCGCAGAGAGCCTCAATTGCCCCAGAAATGGAAAAGGTGACTCTAAAAGAAGTCTTGAGTGGTTGAGCTGGTAATGGTGTTTGGATTTTTTAATCTGAAGCAAGATCCTTCCATCCCTTGTGGCGAGAAATGAAGTATACCAATCAAAGCAATCAATAAAAATAACTGTAATGAAAATGGAAGCACCGAGAGGCTTCGAAGAGAATGGTCGTGCCGAGATTTACGTGAAAACCCTTTGTATGTGAATAGGGAAAAACTACGGAGCAACGGTTCTTTAATCAACTTCGATCACGAGTACAAGCAGGTTGAACCATTCCAAGAGCTATGAAGACGCAAACTCACTTCTGCAAATCACCAACTTCAATCAAGAGTACAAATAGGTGAACCGTCCCAAGAGCTATGAAGGCGCAAACTCTCACTCCAACAAAGCACCAAATCAGAGACTTCAAACGAGTCATGTGCGGCTAACCAGAGTCTCTAGGAGTAAAAACAACTTTTCTGAATGAACGTTGAGTATAACAAATTCTTAGTCTTATTTGAATGCAATGCAACATTGGATGTGTAGAAAGAGCAAGACTACTCTAAAGGTGTCTGGTTCAGTATTCTCAAAAAACTTTCAGTTTCCTTAGGTTTTTGGGACAAAGTCGAGGTGTTAGTATTCACAAAGGCCTTTGAGCAAAAGCTAGCATTTCGAAAGTCCCCTAATCTAGTGCAAGTTTAAGCCAGGCATTCCATATTTCTGAAATATTGCTTTCAAGGTCAATGCATATTTTTTCGTCCAACTTGCCCTCATTAATATTTTCATATTCTAGTTTGCCCTCTTAATCATTGTCTCTTTGGAACTAACGTTACAAATCTAGATTTGAGTCGTTAGTCTAACCTCCACCAAAGATTGTGCAAGCCTTGTTGAGGATCGACAATGATTGTGGGTCTACATTGCCCGAGGGCTGGGTTCACACAAGTCTTGGTTGTTGAGGTTGAGCAACCTTAGCATTGATTGCCTGAGGTCATGACCATGGGTTGTTTTGCCTAGCTCTTTGATGGTTCAATCTTTACCGGTGAATGATATGCTTCCACTGTTATTCGATATCTCCATTCTCCAGTCGTCATGCCCTCCGATTTTCCCTCTCTTTTTTCAAAGATCTTTGCAGAAATTACACCAAAAGTCACTTAACCAAACGATATTTGTTTTGAGCAAATACACCTCGAGTAAAAGATCTTTGGAAAAATGGCTCAAGACTCCCAAAACCCACCTTGAGAGTAGCAAGAAACTTTCTTAGAAACAGACACACTACAGGGTCATGGACTTAGGTTACTACTCACGAGTCCCGCCCACTAAACACACTTCCCCTCTAGTCCCCCGAGGATTTGTTGTTAGTGGATCCCGTAACCGACCACTCAACAAAGTCCCTATCCCAACCAAGCACCTCCAAGTTTCTTGCTTGACCTCTGCAAGGGTCTTGATCATCAAATCTGAAGGACTCCGGCTCGCCACAATCTTCATAATTTTGTTCTTTTCCTTCAAGAGCTTCTCAGATCCATTGATATCGATAACCAACGTGCTCTGTTGTAGCATGATATATGGCATTCACGGCAAGGTCAGTTGGGGTTCTGACAATCACAATACACCACATACACATCTTGCTTCAAACCCAAAGGGGAAAAGGGAAAAATGGTTGATGTCTGGGCTTACTTGCTTCGCTTCTCATTTCAGATGGTGCCGAGTCCATTTGTCTTTAGAGCATGCTTTAGATTGCATCCTATGTTTAGTAAGTGTAGGACACCTGCTTGCGCCCAACAATCAATGCAATCACAGATGCTACATGTTTCCCTATCTTAATCAGAACTTACAGTAAGAATTAGGTAACCGCTGATTGCCCTCTCTATTAACATGTGAAAGATCGAAAAGCTGAAAATTGGAGATCTATAGTTCAATTGTCTTCAAGTTTCAGAGTGTCCAGATCTTTATGCACCATTTACCACGTGGTCCAAAATCAGGATAGAATGCTGCATCAAAGCTTTCAGTCCATTTCAATTGGCAACGGGAGGGACAGTCTGATTCTCTAAAGACACCACATTGCCATTAGAACTACTTATGTCTGTATATCTTGCTCATGTTGCTGAGATCCCGAGAATGGACTTGGCGACCACCTAGGCCTTCTGTGATGGAGCAATCAAAGCCATTGCTGTGTCATGCAAAAGTTGGATGGCGTCAAAGGAATCTGGAGACGTTCACAACTACCGGTGAGGCCGAAATTGATATTCAGCTCTGGGATTTGTGTCGTCTCATCTTGATGTGCATAATGAAGTTGTTGGAAGCACTGCAACTTCGATTCGACACCTAGAAGGAGGATAGTGGTTACGAGACACACAAGACAATAGCAGGAATTTTAACTCGTGGATCATATTGAAGGAGGACAGCGACAAAGTCTAATTCTGAATTTGCCTTTAGGTTATCTAAGTGCTCAGAGCTTCTTTTTTACCGACACGCACTCTTGTTTGCTGATTGTGCATGGTGCTTTTGTCTAGGACAGTATAAATCTACTACGCCGATGTCAATCGTATCTCAGAAAACATTCTTTCTGAGCCAAAACTTGTAGTCTAGGTCTAGGGTAACTTTTTCTATGTTCCTTTCTTTTATTGTCGATAAATATCAGAAGGAATGGAGACTAACAGCGGATTGGTGAACTCATCCTAGTCCATGTCCTTTATTTCATGTACGGCAGGCAAGGTACGCCTCTTATTGTTTGTGTTGGCATAGAATACTTCATGAAGAGGCTCTCTCTCTCTCTCTCTCTCTCTCTCTCTCTCTCTCTCTCTGTTGTTCATTTTTAATTGGATTGGATGGGAAGAGCATGTGCAGCAAGGTGGCAATGGAGTTTTATTGAAAGCAGCACATTCCAAATCGTGCAATTACAAGCAACGAATCTGATAATAGACCCATTTTAAACTACCTCATGAAATGCCTGGACAACCATTACCATTTCTTGTTCACTTATTTTAATCTCCCTGTCACATGGATAATATGCCCCTGAGATCAATTTGTGTCCTGTACAGACCTGATCCTTAAGTCGTTCCTCATTTGTCCTTGAGGATATGCCACTGGCTCCTACCGATGAATGCGATAATCATATGATTGCGGACTCTATCTCTCATTTGTTTAGGCGACAGTGATGGTTTTCCGGAAATTTAGCTTATAAACAATCTGTGAACTAGGAAAATGCTTCACAGGACCATGGAATTATTGGACGGGCTAGGTTACTGAGTGTACATAATGCGTTTGCCAACCAACTAATAATCAAATGATTCCATCCACATTGTCCTCCATTGATTGAGTCGAACTAAACAAGGTCTGATTTGGTGGATTAGTGATTATTATTACCATCTTAGTGTGGAACATTGCAGTAGTCTCTAATAATTCGATGAAAGATCCATGGCATTAAAAAGGAAAAGAATTAACTCCCTTCTGGTTTAATTGACTGAAAGTTGTCCAAATTGAACTAACTAGAAATGCCGAATTCTTGATAAGCAAGAAATTTTGCAAATACAAGGCAAGAAAGCGCCCCGACAAATGCTGCACCTGCATGTACTGTTTGGCGGGTTCTTCATCTACCTGTTTTGCTCAATGTTTAAGTACGATAAGGACCATTCATGTGGACCAAATTAAACCTGTTTGCAAATGGTGAAAACGTAATAGCCACTCATGGGCATTGCATTCCTTTTCAAACTGGGTGACGTGCAGAAGACAAGAATGAGAGGGTCTTGCTTCATACGTCAAAGAATCGCCAAACCCATGTGAAATACTTGGTACAAAATAAGAAACTCTTAACTCTCTCTCTCTCTCTCTCTCTCTCTCTCAAAAGTCAAAGCCATTTTAAAGATGCCCTGTAATCTTCAAATAGCAACAACCATATGCATTATTAAATAGATATCCTCCAAATCATGAACAATTGGGATGGTGGTGGTGGTGGGATTAGATTTATTCCCGGCTCTAATGTAGGGGAGAAACTGCATGTGGGACTTATGGAAGAGAACGTGGGAACAATTGAATGAGGCCTCTGAGATCCTCAGACTTTGCTGAGAATATCATCCAATTGATTAAATAACTTCTTGTCCTTAAAAAACTTTCCATGTCTGGAGAGATCACATGGGAAGGTGGTTGTGTCATGTGGGAGTCAATCCAGCCCCTTATTTAAGGTGCGGCACTTCAGGGTCTTTGTCCAAGCCAAGCAGCTCAGATACATCTCTCCCCCAGTCACGTTGTCATTCTCTAACCTCAAGCTCCTCCAATCCTCTCTCTCTCTCTTTCAGATGGAGATGTCCAGTTTGGCTCCGCTTATTGCGCTTGTGTGCTTTCATTTTGCTGTGAGCGCCAATGCATTCACTGCTTCGGGATGGACAAAAGGTCATGCCACCTTCTACGGTGGAAGCGACGCCTCTGGCACCATGGGTAAGTTTAAGAATATAACTTGTTCTCTCTTGTTGAAACGACTCGCCGGTCCACATGGACCCGGTTAGTCACGAAGCCTTTCGATACAGATGCTTAGATTAGGTAATGGAATCAACGAACTTTGATTTCAAGAATGCTTTGGCCTCTGTAGGCTCATTGTTGACTACTTGTAGGGTATAGAATGAGGTGATCTTTGTTAAGTAAGACAATTTCCTGATGCCCAGATTAGGGGCTCTCGAGTTTAACATTAGTCGGTGATGTGCAGGAGGAGCTTGTGGCTATGGGGACTTGTACTCGACTGGGTATGGCACCCGAACTGCAGCGTTGAGCACTGCGTTGTTCAACGACGGGGCTTCGTGTGGGCAGTGCTACAAGATCATCTGTGACTACCAAACTGACTCCAGGTGGTGCATCAAAGGAACTTCCATCACGATCACTGCCACCAATTTCTGCCCTCCGAACTACGCTCTCCCAAACGACAATGGTGGGTGGTGCAACGCGCCCCTCCAGCATTTCGACATGGCTCAGCCCGCTTGGGAAAAGATCGGCATCTACAGGGGAGGAATCATACCCGTCCTGTTCCAAAGGTCTGTAATCTAAGGGCCTGTTTGTTTGCATTTTTTTTTTCTGTTTTTGAACACTTTTTTGTTTTTTTGTTCCCAAAAACAAAAATGGAATAGAAATAAGAAACAACAAAAAGTTGTTTCTTGTTTCTGAAACAAACTTTAGAAACACTTTTTTTATTTTCTTCTTCTTTTCTTCTTCTTTTTTCTTTCGCCGGTCGCCGGCCTTAGCCATGGTCGGTGACCGGTCGACGAGGGCCGGCAGCCTCGCCAATGCCTCACCTTGGCTGGGCGAGCTCTCGCCGGGGGCCAGCGAGCCTCGCCGTGGCTAGGCGAGGCCGCCGGCCCTCATCGGCCGGTCGCCGGCCATGGCCAAGGCCGGCAACTGGCCAAAAGAAGAAAAAGAAAAAAGGAAAAGTAAAAAATTAAAAAAATTAAAAAAATAAAAAAATAAAATAATTATACAAATTTACCAAACGTGTTTCGTTTATTTTTTATTCCCGGAACAAGTTTACCAAACGCGTTTTTTATTCAAAAATTGTTCCCGTAACAAAAACACTTTTTTCTATTTCTCGTTTCCGAAATAATTTTTAAACAGAAACGTTACCAAATGCACCCTAAGCTTTCTTTAGTATATCTTCGGTCCATGCCGTGATCGACTTAACCTACCACCTCACGTCATAACCATCTTAAATTGATCATTTGCTCTGAGACTAAGTCATAGGTGGGTCATAATCTTGTGCAGGGTTCCATGCAAGAAACATGGTGGAGTAAGGTTCACCATCAACGGGAGAAACTACTTTGAGCTGGTCCTCATAAGCAATGTTGCCGGAGCTGGGTCGATCAAGTCTGTCTCGATCAAAGGCTCGACCACAGGATGGACCGCCATGTCAAGGAACTGGGGGACTAATTGGCAGTCTAATTCGTACCTCAATGGCCAATCCCTTTCCTTTAAGGTCACCACCACTGATGGAGTGACCAAGCTTTTCACAGACATCGTGCCACCAAACTGGACATTTGGCCAAACCTTCTCTAGCTCGGTTCAATTCTAGTCGAATTCGAGAGCAGCTTTGGAGGTTCACGGTGATTGATTGGACCGGCCGAGGCGTGCTTTATTTATTTTTCATGAAGAGCAGCCCGCCACATTTTCAGTTTTGGGGAAGTGCAATCGATCCGTGAACTCAAAAGTCTCTGAAAATGATCAGTAATTGTTGAGCCAAAGTACAGAGCGAAGGTTTTGACATTAAACATACTCTGTGATCATCAACTTGTGAAGGTTTGAGGTTTGATCAATGTGATTTGTTGCTGCACTGTAATAAGAAGCTCGGTCCAAAGGGCATATATATAATATATATGATTCGCCTTATCTTTCGGATTCAGTTGCTTGTATAATTATAATACATGTATTACTAATAAAGTCAGCCAAATATTAATTATCGTCCCTTCTGTGATGGCAGGAGTACATGGTGTCGGTGATTTATACATTTCCATTTTCTCCCTGTATATCTATGCTACACTTTTTCTTTTGTTTTTCCTAATAAGACATGCAGCAAAAACTAAAAATAGTAATGACGCAAAAATTGAAGGGTTAATATGCAAAACATGCTTTTGCTGCTACAATTGTGGACGATATGGCGGAGGAAGCGGATCGCGATCCAACTCCCGACCATGGAATAATATTACATGAAGTAGACATTTCTTTTCAAAATAATTTAAATCCAAAGAAAGTTATTAACAAAATCTTTCTTTTTAGTACTCCATCTTAATTTTTATTTTTTCATTAAATTTTTTCGAAGGCAGGAATCGTGAAAAAAAAAGAAAGCTACCTAAATCGATTTGCAATATGCATGGGACATAGTTCTAGTTTCTTTTTATGTGGGCTAAAAGTGTTATCTTTCACGAAAGAAACTCATTTGGTACCTAGGTTTTTTTTCCTTGTTAATTGAACATTTGGTTAATGGATCTAATGTGTAGGAAAGGTAAATCTATGAAGCTCATTATGTCACGCTCAAAATCCTACAGAAAAAGGGGTAATAACACAACCATCCTTCTCTTCATCTAAATGATGCAATTTCAAAGTCAAAATAGTATATCAAAGTTTCTATGATCCAACAAAACTTATGAAAACATCTCCAACGCAAACCAAAAATTCAACTACTAAAAGTTTCTTATTATTAGCACCCTTGTCCTATTAGATGTTATTTGAAGGACTGGAAAAAAGATATGAACAGGATGGTATGAGCAATCACCACCCGATTTATGGTACATCTCTTCTAAACAAATCAAACATTCACAGTGCATATTTATAAAACAACTTATAACTCATCAATCCACACCATATACACAAAATAACAAAACGAGTTATATATTTTCGATAGAACTTTTCATGTTTAATCAACAATATCATATCATCAATAAAAAATCAACAATGAATGGTCCATTCCATTGATTAATTTCTATTGAATAAATGTCGATATTCAACTCCATCGACGAATCTGCTGCTCAATATCTAATTATGGCCATGCTTAATACCCGTGACAAAGGCAATCAAGTTTACCCCATAGGCTAGATCTCCACCGATATCAACTGATAGTTTGATTCAT
The DNA here is from genome assembly GCA_014182575.1 of Eucalyptus decipiens. Classification (NCBI taxonomy): domain Eukaryota; kingdom Viridiplantae; phylum Streptophyta; class Magnoliopsida; order Myrtales; family Myrtaceae; genus Eucalyptus; species Eucalyptus decipiens. The sequence goes on along the minus strand of CM024614.1, from coordinate 19,434,107 downwards.
AAGGACGTTTTGATAACAATGTGCATACTTATTAAAAGTATTGATTTATCGATCAAGGAAGAAGGATTTGGAGATATCAATCAAAATCCAATCAAAATCACAAGCTAATTCTTGGAGATGCTAGAATCAAGAGATTGGCAACTCTTGTAATATATCTACCAATCTTAGAGTTGGGATCCTTTCCTTGCTCTTGTGTTGTTGTAAGGGTTGCCTTTGTACTGGTTGTTTTCCTTGGGGATAATAAGTGTTCTAGAAGTCCTACAACTTGTCACGAAAATGCATTTCAATTCTAAAACTTGAAAAAAGTGCATTTAAGTCCTAAAACTTGTCAAATTGTTTCAAACGAGTTCTAAGATCGACGCCGTTAGCCTTTTCCGTTAAAAATGCGACGTTGCATTTTAAATAATTTTTATTTTCCAAGTAAATTTTTTTAATTATTTTTAAAAAATTAGATTTAAAAACTAAAAAAATCAAATTTATTCATTTTATCTTATTTTCACCAATTTTTTTTTTTTTTAAAAAATTTAAAATATTTATTAAAAAGCATATTTAAAAAGTTAACATTATTTTTTAATTTATTTTTTAAAATTTTAGTTTTCTTTTTAGTTTTTGTTGAAAATAAGATAAGAATAAATTTAATTTTTTAGTTTTTAAATCTAATTTTTTTTTAAAATGGATAAAAATTAATTAAAAAATAAACCTGGAAAATAAAAAATTATTTAAAATGCCACGTCATCATTTTTAATGGAAAATGCTAACGTCGTCGATCTTAGGACTCATTTGAAACAATTTGACAAGTTTTAGGATTTAAATGCATTTTTTGCAAGTTTTAGGACTGAAATGCATTTTCGTGACAAGTTGTAGGACTTTTGAAACACTTATCCCTTTTCTTTGTTAACAGCCTCTTTGGTTGCTTTTGCCGTTGTTTTGACTTTGCCCTTGGTCCTTTTACCTTGGCATCCTTCCACTTGCTCTGACTTTTTGTCTTCATGAGTGTAAGTTTTTTGTGCTGAGTTCTTGCTGTATAGCTATATATAGCTATTTGGTTTAAAGTCAATATTGAAAATCATCTCAACAATTGTACGTTGAGTTCAAGAATCAAACACTTATGTTCTTTTATGGTGTCGGAGCAAATTTTTTCCGAAAGAAATCAATCCTTAACCATGGCTTTTACCAATCATAAGTATCCATATTCCCTGTCTTTGAACATTAGCAATTTTGTGTCACCAAAACTAACACAAACAAATTATTCTCGTTGGAGAGCCGAGATGCTTGAACTAATTGAAAGTCAAGATTTGGTAAGATTCATTGATGGCGAGTACTAGATGTCAAGTCCAACAATAGTAACCCCCTTTGATTCTAGAAAAGAAGTTAGTGTCTCAAAGGAAGTGATGAATCCAGAGTTTTTACAATGGAGAAGGTCAAATCGCCTTTTGTGGGGATAGATCATTGCAATGCTCTCCGAAGTAAGTTTTTGCTCAAGCAATAGACTTGAAGACATCTGCTGAGGTGTGGTTAACTTTACAAAATACTTTTGCCAAGGTATATGAGGAATGTGAAGTTTTAATTTTTGTTGATAATCCAAAAATGTCATAGAGATATTTTTTTAATCTCTTCACAAGTATTTTGATGCTTTTCAAAAATATTTTAATGAGTTATTTGCTATCGAATGTCCTCTTGAGGACAAGAAGAAGGGTCTCTTTGTTATGAATGGCTTAGGTGATCAATATGATTCATTCACATCCTCCATGTTGAAGCCTCTAGTGTTGGTATTATCTAACCTAATTTCTCAATTGCAAAGCCTTGAGAGTCGGCTCACAAATAAAAGTTCCCTTGTAATTCAACACAAGACGGCTTTCTTTGGTCAAAGAAGTAAATTTAAGAGCAGCAAAAAGGGGAAAACAATTCCACCATTCCAACAACAATTATTTTTCTTCCCATGGAAGAGGGTTTTCTCACAATGGTCTAAGAATGAAAAATTCTTAGGCTAATTTTATGCATTCACAAGGTCGCAAGCCACAATTCAATCAAAGCATGACCAAGCAGCTTGTGAAAGGAACATACAAAATTGTTTCTTGTCAAATATGTAACAAGCAGAGACATGTTGCTTTAGATTGCTTTGATCAGTTTACTCAATCATCGTCCCATTAGATGTGCCAAAGGCATTTGCTGCACTTATTGTTGGAGATAATCAAGATTCAGAATGGTTCACTGATATTGGAGCTTTAAATCACATGATCTTAGATGAGGGTAACCTTTTCAACTTAGGACCATTTACTGAGAAAGATAGTGTAATGGTTGGAAATGGCGATTTGCTTAAAATTTCCCATGCTGGTGATGCTCATATAAATTTGGGCCAAAAGAGAATCGACTTAAAGAGTTCTACTTGTTTCTTTGATGGAAAAATAATTTATTATCAATAAGCCAATTTACGGCTTACTATCTTATAAATTTTGCGTTCTCTACTACTGGTTTTGTGATAAAGGACAAGAAAATGAGAAATGTTCCGACTGTTGGAAATCGTGAAGGTGATTTCTATAACATGAAGACATCAAAAGAAGCACTATTTTTGAATCGGTTTAGGAAAGTTGATGAAAGTACCTGGCATAAAAGTTTGGGACATCCGCAATCAATGAAAATCCGTCATTGGCAAAAAAAAAAAAAGATAAGATAAAAAAGAAAAGAAAAAAAAAAGGCGATATTGTAGTTACTGCTTGGAATAAATCTACTACCATACCTGATAATCGTCAAATGGGTCGAGCATCTAAACTTCCCAGTTTGCCTTTCAAATCTAGTACTACTAAGCCTTTTGAAAAGATACATTGTGATTTGTGGGGGAAAGGCTATGATAATCTTATTTTAAAGGTTTTAGTATTATGTTTATTTTGTGGATGATTATACGTGATATAATTGGTTGTTTCCATTACGTCAAAAATAAAAAAAAATTGTGCATGTTTTCTCAATTTTGGGAAATATTTGGAAAGACAATTTGAAGGGTGTATTAAAATATTTCAATCTAATGGAGAATGAGAGTTCAACTGAGTAGACTTCTTACTTCATTTACAAAAGAATGGCATTATTAATCAAGTATCTTGCCCAAATGCCCTAGAGCATAATGGAGTTGCTTGTCGAAAACTTTCAAACAACAATTTTTCTTTTGAATAGGCTTCCTATAAGGGTGTTGGGCAAGAAATCATCATATGAATTCTTATTTATCATAAAACCATATTATAATGCTTTGTGAGTTTTTGGTTGTGGGTGCTTTCCTTATCTTAGGGATTTAACCAAAAATAAGCTCGATGCTCGACCATTACCACGTGTGTTTCTAGGTTATCATGATCGTCATAATGGATATCGATGTCTCTATCCTCCAATTGGCCAAATCTATATATTACGACATGTCATTTTTTATGGAACTGTATTTCCTTATCTCATAACTAGCTCATTATTTCAGGGTCAAAGTGATAAAGTAGGATATCAAAATTGATAAGCTGGCCAAATCAAAACACGACAACATCGGACTCGGAATTTTCACCTTTGTATTTGCAAACTGCATGACGACTTATTAAATTCTACTACCTATGATACTTCTCATGAAGATAATGTTGATTGAGGTGAATCGCATGTTTACCAAAATCATGTTGAAATTGGCGACTCATCAAGTGCTCTGCTTAATTCTCCATGCATTTTGGCAAATGAAGATTCTTCGATGGATGTCCTTTATGATTCTTCAATAGCACGTTCACCCACTCCAAATCATTCAATGATTATTCAAGCACGTGCTGGTATTGCGAAGCCTAATCCAAAATATGCCAATTTACATATGATGGATTCTACACCGAAGGAGTTTTCTTTTTTTTCCTGGTGAATGCTACATCGAAGGAGTTGAACAATGTAAACTCTATTTTGAAACATCCAAGGTGGTTGGCGGCAATGAAAGAAGAGCTCAAGGCACTGCATCGGAATAAAATTTGGATTGTTGTTCCACGTCCTTCAAATACTAGTATTGTGTGATGTAGATGGATTTTTCAGTCTAAGTTAAAGGTCGATGGTACATTAGAAAGATTAGAGAAAATTCCAAATAAGGACCCGAAGTTAACCAATTTTCTCAAATAAGGACCCGAAATGAACTTTGTGTCAGATAAAGACCTAAAATGGACATATTGTCTCAAATAAGGACCTGAAGTGGTTAAATCAATTCCAAATAAGAACCTGAGCTTGCTGGTCAACCAAATATTCATGTGACATTTCTGACAATCGGAGTTTGGGCAATTTTGTCCAACAAAAATATAGGGAAAATTAACAAATCTTAAAACAGAAACAAAAAAATCATAGGTTTTCTACAGTCTCCCCATTCCTTTTACCCATTCTCTGCAAAGTCAAAGACCAAAGTTCTCCCCATTCCTTGTACCCATCCCCCGCAAAGTCGAAGACCCAAATTCTCCGCCAGTTGAGGCACATATTCAAAACCAAGAAGAAAACCACATGCTTCTTTCTTTGTTACGGAGACCCAAATTCTCTACTAGTTGAGCAAGGTGAGGAGTGACGAGAATCGAGTCACGATGATGACCGGGTAGTGATTTGGTTAAGGAGCAGCAGGGGAGAAGAAAGAAAAAAACATAAACATCTAATTGAATAACCTAAACTTAATTAATTTATAATTTTCCTATTTTTTTCCAATCACAAATTTTTGACAAAATTGCCCCTATTTTAATCGCCGAAAAATATATGCCGGTGAACTAAGGTCCTCAATAGAGATTAATTGATCACTTCGGGTCCTTATTTGACACAAAATTTACTTCGGGTTCTTATTTGAAACAATGGGCCTACTTCGGGTCCTTATATGACACAAAGTTCACTTTGGGTCCTTATTTGAGAAAATAGATTCGCCTCGAGTCCTTATTTGAAAATTTCCCGAAAGATTAAAAGCAAGAATGGTTGTTAAGGAATATACTCAAGTAGCAGGAGTAGATTTCCCTGAGACTTTCACACCAGTTATTTGACTAGGAAGTATAAGAACAATCCTCACTATGTTTGCAAACCAGAGAGAGTTTTGTATGATCTTAAGCAAGCACTAAGAGCATTATTTTGATAGTTTTGGCTCATTTATTTTGGCATCCGATTTCTTTTGCAATATTGCAAATCCTTCGTTTATTAAAAAAATCACATATCATGGCATTCTAGCTCCGCTTTTATGTGTAGACAACATGATTGTTACAGGTGATGATCCAAAACTACTTGATGGATTCATCTCTACATCGAGTAGCGAATTCACAATGAAGGATATGAGACTGTTGCACTATTTTTTAGGAGTGGAGGTTAAGATATTCTTTGGTGGCCTTTGTCGCGACCTACCCTCGGGGGGAGGGAACAGGTTTAGGGGTATTGCCCAAAGGGCAGGCCTAAGGCCCATGATTAGGCACAGGCTCTCCCAAGCCCATACCCCGCGTGACATTGGGATATTTTTGGAATTTTGCATAAAAGGAGTCGCCACTAGCCTATTAAGGTCGGCTAGAAACCAAGTAAGGCATGGGAGCGTGCCTCACTTCCTACGCAACCGAGAGAATCTAGGTTCGGGGACTTGATTACACTAATTAACCAATTAGTGCCCTTTCGGTACCTAATCTTGTTCATTTTAACAAAATGATTTTTGACAGGCAGTTTGAATTGATTTTATACTTATCCACTAACATGTGAGGTGATCATGCGGGTGCGCAATCATTAAAGTAATAACCATAACTACCAAGATCCTAATTGCCATAAAATTAAGCACATGCCATCAAACATAATTAGATATGCAAATTAAACATGCTAGGATAATTAATATACGAGCACATAAAAGTCTAATTACGCTAAAATGGCAATACATGGCAAATCCTAATTAAATCCCATCATTTTTGGATTTTGAAATTTTTAAATTTTTTTCAAAATTTTAAATTTTTTTAATTTTTTTAAATATTTTTAAAATCTTTTAAAATTTTTTTAAAATTTTTAATCTTTAATTTGTAAAAGAAAATATTTTTTTTTTAATTTTTAAAATCAAATTTTGAATTAATTTTTGAAAAAAGGTGAACCGGGTCGGGTTCGGTTCGGTTCGACCCGACCCGGTCAAAGCGGATCGGGTCCGGTCGGAGACCGGACCGGGTTCGGTCCAAATGGGGGGGTTGGGAACCGGCGTGGGCCCAGCCAAAAAGTCGGGCCTTTTTTCGGTTCGGATTGGGCCCAACCGGCGGGCCCAATCTGATCCAATCTCTTTTATTTAAAAAAAAAGAAGCCCACAATTCCTTAAGTTCCTAAGCCCACAAGTCTATAAGCCCACAAGCAAAACAGCCCAAACCCAAAACCGGCCCAAATAGCTCAAAAACCCTACCCGGTTCGCGACCCGTGTCCGACCCGCTCCTTTTGGCCGAAACCCTAGGGTTTCTTGGCGGCGTTGGCGGCGGCGGCGGCGGCGGCGGCGGCGAAGGTGATTCGGACGGCAACGGCGGCGGTACGACGACGGCGGCGGTGTCGGCACGGCGGTGGCCCAGCGGAGACGCGGCCGGGAGTGATAGCGCGTGGCGAGGGCGGTGGGGCTTGCTCGACGGTGACTAGCGAGGCGGCTCGGACGGCGACCGGTTGAGGGCGGTGATGGGTGAGCGACGGCACCGGCTGCGGGCGAGGGGGTTCGGACGGCGACTAGAGCGGGACGGTGGCGGCGGTCGGCCTGATGGTGCGGCGGAGTTCGATCAATTCCTAGATCTGGTTCGTCTCCGGCTAGTTCGGCGTCGGGAGCGGCGGCGGCGGCGCGTCGGTTCGCGAGCGCGAGCGGCAGTCGTCGCGGGCGGAGGTGCGGCGGTGCCTCGAGCTGCTACTGACGGTGCTGGCGGACGTCCGGCGCTTCGGCAGCAACGGCGCGAAGGTGTGGGCGTCGCTCGAGGTGCAGAGAACGACGGCTCGGCGTCGAGGAGAAAGGGCAGACTTGCGGGTGGCTTTGGCGGCGAGCTGCTCCCTCGGCTTCTCCAGATCTGGGTTTCGGGGAAGACAGTGGCGGCCTCGGTTGGTCGAGCGGCGTCGGGTTGGGGCGGCGAGGAGGACAGCGGCTCGGATGGCGTTGGGCTGCGCCGCCGTTGCCCTCCTCCCCTCCGTTTCCTCAGATTTGGGTTCCGGAGAAGACGGCGGGGGACGGCATCGATTGGGCGGCTCGGCGCCAATCCCTCTTTTCGAGCCCTCTCTCTGCCGATCTCCTTCTTCTCGTCTGCTTCAGATCTGGTTTCGGGAACACGATGGCGACTCAGACGGAGGACGGCAGGCAGGGGGCTCGGCTGGTTGCTGGTGTGTCGAGGGATCGAGTGGCGGTGGCTCGGACGACGTCGTGAAGGAGGGCGGCGGCTCGTGGGTTGCTCGAATCCTGCCCCTCCCTCTCCCTCACTCTCTCAACCGAGCTTTCCTTTCTCGGTTCTCTCCCTGTGTTTTTTTTTCTCCCCCACTTCCTTGCGTGTCCGCCCCCCCCTCATGTCTTCTTTTTTTTTTTTGCTTTTGTTTTTGTTTTCTTTTTTTTTGTTTGTTTTTTTGTTTTTTTTTTCTTTTTTTTTTTTTTTTTTTTTTTTTTTTTTGTTTTTGTTTTAGTGACTAATTCCTAATCTTTTTTGGGTAAAAAGTAGACTAATTCCTAGTCACGTACATAATAAAATTGTAAAATTTAGGTGTGTCAGCAGTGCCCCTCTTTGAATGGGAGCTCGAAGAGATGGCATTCAAAGACAGAAGACACCTAAATTATTTGGGCGATAAAGAGACCCTGAGTGCATAGGCACGCATCAGGTCGATGGAAATGACTCATAACTATAAAAGCGCGTCTTGTCAATACGAGAAAGAAAAACTCCGGGCTACCGGAAGCCCCGGACCGAGCCAAAGCCCACCGGGTCATAAAAAGGGGATTGAAGGACTCCGGGCTACGGAAAGCCCACCGGGTCATAAGAATGGGGTTGAAGGACTCCGGGCTACGGAAAGCCCACCGGGTCATAAGAAGGGGTTGAAGGACTCCGGGCTACGGAAAGCCCACCGGGTCATAAGAAAGGGATTGAAGGACCGGGCTACGGAAAGCCCACCGGGTCATAAGAAGGGGATTGAAGGACTCCGGGCTACGGAAAGCCCACCGGGTCATAAGAAAGGGATTGAAGGACTCCGGGCTACGGAAAGCCCACCGGGTCATAAGAAGGGGATTGAAGGACTCCGGGCTACGGAAAGCCCACCGGGTCATAAGAAGGGGGTTGAAGGACTCCGGGCTACGGAAAGCCCACCGGGTCATAAGAATGGGATTGAAGGACTCCGGGCTACGGAAAGCCCACCGGGTCATAAGAAGGGGGTTGAAGGACTCCGGGCTACGGAAAGCCCACCGGGTCATAAGAAGGGGATTGAAGGACTCCGGGTTACGGAAAGCCCACCGGGTCATAAGAATGGGGTTGAAGGACTCCGGGCTACGGAAAGCCCACCGGGTCATAAGAAGGTGACATGGTTTAAGGTTGACCATGAACCTTTGGAGATGACATGGTTTAAGGTTGACCATGAACCTTTTGAAAATCGTAGTTTAAAAATAGACTCATGAAGATTTTAAAAGCGTGGTTTAAGGATAGATGAACCATTGTGGTTCAAGGATAGACCCACGAACCTTGTGGTTTAAGGATAGACCCACGAACCGTGTGGTTTAGGAAAGCCACCAGCCTCGTGGTTTAAGGATAAGCCCACCGACCATGTGGTTTAAGGATAGACCCACGAACCGTGTGGTTTAAGGATAGAGAACCTTGTATATGACATGGTTTAAGGTTGACCAGGAACCTTTGAAGATGACATGGTTTAAGGCTGACCATGAACCTTTGAAGATGACATGGTTTAAGGCTGACCATGAACCTTTGGAGATGGTATGGTTTAAGGTTGACCATAAACCTTTTGAGATAGCATGGTTTAAGGTTGACCATGAACCCTTAGTTTTTAGGGAGGCACCCGCTAACTCCTCGAAACTGCATGGCTTCACCGAGGAATCCTGTCGAACTCAACTTGAGCAAATGTCATTAGAGACGTCATCAAGAGATGTATCGGCAATATTGCAGCATCAATTGAACAAGCTAATCAAGCTAAGTCCAACTGCTTTTAAAAAGCATTCGATGTCAATCAGCATCAAGTGGCGCAAAATTGTCATCTTGGTTGTGGATATATCATTAATCATCAAATTCTCTTGGAGTCAAGTTCTTATCAAGAACATCTACGACTTGTGAAAAGACTCATTAAGCATGCCAAACTAGAGCTTCTTAATCGAAAGGGCTTCTCACACACTCTCGATAAAATGGCTACTTGATTCCATCCATTCACGTGGGAAATAACTCATTGATGAGGGTATCTCACATAACCCGTGTCAAAGGCTTTCGAAAACATTCGCAATGAGCACAATCTCGATCGATCAAAAGGTCTTTTTGAAAGGACCACAATATAGGCTTGGTTAGGGCTTACACAAAGGAATGATTGCTTTGAGGCCAATAGGTGAACATTTGTTGCTATCTTCGTCGGGTTTACAAGTCGAGAACTTGAAAGATAAGACAAGATAGGATTACTTCCACTTCTTCAAGCAATAGCTTCTTTGTGGCATTCTCATTTTCACTTGAACCATCCCAATCGAAGAGACTTCGGAAGAGGGTTGTAATGTTGGCTCGGGAAAGGCTTGAAAGGCTTAAAATTCTCAATGGGGTTTTAAGAGTCAGTGATCATCATGGCATCATGATCAAGTCACTCGATCTTTCGAAAGCATTTGGCTTTTGAACACAGCGCATCTCGAAAGTCCTTTAACTAATCATTTTTGCAATGGAGCTTTGCTCCTTTTTCTAATTTCTTTTGCACTTGCGATTTTTTTTTTTTTTTTCGCAGGCACTTGGATTTTAATAATTTTTCCTTCACATAAGATGCGGCATTTTGGCTCTTTTTCTTGATGAGCATTGGCCTTGCTTTTACCAGGCACACTGCTTTTTCATGCCCCCTAGTTTGTCGAGCTTTTTGCTCTTTGAACTTTGGTAGCTTTTGACTTTCGAGATGCTTTTCACACTTTTCCGTGATTGTCAATTTTATTTTGTCAATTCTTATGCCTTGCCCCAGTGAAGGGAGATGACCACCGCTCGGGGTTCGAAAATGAATAATCAGGCCCAAATTGGTTAAAGCAATGGGTATTAGTGTTTGGGTAGAGAAGGAAATGCTCTTCTTCACCTTGGGATGAGTCAAGCTCCGATGAGAATTCCTCTGAAGCTACCAAAAGAAGATTGATGTAAGTGAAAGTAATATAATCTTTCTTAATCTTTCGCTCCACAACATGATCATAACTCCTTGTACTGCCCCAATGTAAGATTGTCCTCAACAAGGGTACTTTGAAGGATCATTTTTATTTGGCCCAAAGGGTAGCAAGATGTCAGCTTGGTGCTTTAGGATTGATGAAGGAAATGCCTTTATTATTTCGATCTTTGCGCTCAATGCGAATGAATCTTTTGTCCTAAGAGAATGTCGACTTTCACTCAACTCTCAAAAGTGTTTAAAGGATGTGTTTGGAAATGGGCTTGCCTTTCTTCATCCTAAGCACTTCTTGTCTGGCATGGTTAACGTCTCCATTTCACTCTGCCGAGATCGTTTGAGTAGATTAATCTCCATAGGGAATTTTGATTCAAAATGAGTAGTCCACAAAACAAAAACAAAAAACAATTTTGAGATAAAAAGGATGCTCAAAAAGTTTGTAGAAAATTTTTTCTTTTCTCAATTATTCATTTTTTGTTTCTAGGAAAGCGCCAAAGGTTCTCTTTTGTAATGAAAATTCTCATTTTTCATTCATTTCCCTTTTTTTTTTTTTACTGTTTTAAAAAAAAAAATGAGAAGAAGGGTACTTACCTGTGGTATGGCGACTCGGTAACCCTGTAAAGAATATGAAAGAATATGTTAGTGCAAAAATCATTAGGCATTGAAATGTTGGAAACGATACATTATTACCCTTCATTTGCTTTCATCTTTTGGGCACTAACATCTCTTGGATTCACCTTCGTGGATATTTGGTAACTTAGCATTACCTTTCACTTACATTTGCCCTTAAGCGTTTGATGTCTTCCTATCAAAGGAAAGAAAGAATCATGTCAGAGACACTATCCAAAATGAGCAATTGGAATCGACACCATTTACCCTTCATGTGTTTTCGTTCTTCAAGTATGAACTTTGCTTGAAGTCGTTAGAATTGATTGAAAAATGGCTATGTGGCCCTGATTTTATCCATAAAAATCACTTATTTATTGTATACAATAATTCACAAAGTTTGATTCCTGCTTTGTTTTTTTAGATGCTCTTTTTGAAGAGATGTTTAGCTGACAAGGAGCTTGAAAATTTTATATATGGATCATGAGATGTGCTTTTCAAGATTTTGCTTTGAAAGGAGAGTGGGTGCTCCTTGTTTCCACATCTGAGGATATTGTTCTTTAGATGTTTTGCCGCTTATTGCCTTGATGGAAGGCGCTGCTTCTACGGTCAAGGTGCAACATTTTTCCCATTCATCACCCTGTAAGAAGAGGGGATGAAACGGGTTATCCCTATACTTAATTAGGTTCAATTTAGGAACGATACATTCTTCTTGGTGAATCTGACAATGTTGTTCCAGCACATTTCATTGGTGGGGAGATGAGAGCTTTTCTTTTAAATCAAACGTTGTTCTCCCGCTCTTTATTTGACAAACCTTTGTTCTGTTTGAGTCTATCCTGTACCAAAGAAAAGGACATATCATTTTTTATGCTGAAGAGAATCAAGTTTAGGAACAAGATACATCCTTTTCAAAGTCGAGCAATCAGCATCCTAAGATATCTCTCATGGAGGAAGGGATAATATCGCCCCTCTATTTCATCATTTGAATCTTTCTTTATTTAAGATGAACGAGACTCAATAATGCTCCATCGCGTTTGTTGGAACGTTACAAAACTTGGTAATCTTGATGTCTCCTTGACAATGAAAAGAAAATCATATCAGACACGGTATCATAAATGGATAATTGGAATCGATACAGTTTACTCTTCCTTTGAATTCGCCCTTTTGGATATTTGGCAACTCCCTTCAATTGTCTCATCATACAAAGTGAACGAGATCGATAGGCTATTTTGGCACCCAAGGCATTCGCGAATAATGAAACTTCCTAGAATGGAATGCAACGTCGTTCCACCTCTATGGAAAATTGGCATCGACGATGCCTTGACGCATGCTTACTCCTAAAGTTCCATGAGCCTGGGAAAACGACTACATGAAGAGAGGGCCTTAAGCAAAGTTTTCTTGAAATTCATTTCGGAAGGTAGACGTAAAGGTTCGCCTAAAACACTTCTGATTTTTTTTTAATTTTTGCTGTTTTTTTTTAATAAAAAAAATAATGATCATTTTCATGAAACTGAATCCCATCATTAAAAATGTGAGTCGCACAATTTGCAAAAGCAACAATTGGATACGCAATCAAAACTCAAAATGGAAAACATGATTCTTAACATGAATAAGAACATTGATAAAATACAAGAAGCTCTTGTATAGATAAGAGTAAAAGTCAACTCTTGTCCTAATGTCAAAGAGCATTGCGCATAATCTGCAAAAAGACGACAATGTTAGTACGTGAATGAGAGAAAATGATCTCTCAATGGGGTCTCTTCTTACAATAAAATCAAGGTGACGGTACATGCCCCGTAGTCTTTATTACGGGTTTTAGTATTTCACCAAGATTTTATCATAAAGAAGGGGCATCATTAAAATAATCAATCCAAAAGTGTTATCAATTGAATATTCACTCTATTCCAAAAAGTTTCTTATGCAAAATGACATTGATTTTTGAAAGATTGATTTGTGATTTTACTCCTAGAAAAATGAAGTGATTTCTATTTTGAGGAATTTGTACACAAAATTATTTGCATTATAGTCCCAAAACATGAGAATGAGAAAATTTGATAAAAACTGCAATTTCAATTTTTGTGCCCCAATATAAAATCACAACTTGAAGTTTTTCTTTTTTTTTTTTTTTTCAAAATGATTTTGAGCCCATAATTAGAAATTTGAACAAAACCATGTGTTCAACAGGGCCAAATCAAAGTGTTTAGAACTTACATTCAATGTTCACTTATCAAAAGTGACTACCAATATTTTTTTTTTTAATCATAAGCCTACATCGCCGAGGGCATTCGATTGATTTCCACGAATTTCAAGATGAAAATGCAATACAAAGTGGGCAAATAAAAAGGAAAATGATACTTACAATGGATGCCAACCTTTGTCTCTGTTTTTCTTTTTTTTTTAATTACATAGACATGCATATGGAATGTGGTTCGATTTCTACTCTATACGGCTCAAAATGAAGCCATAGGATCACCGGACTGAACCAACAAGGTCGTGGCTAGGTCGGGTTACCCATGACTCCGGCTTCGTCAAAGGACCGACCCGTGTCGCATGTTCGCAGACCGAGGTGGGTACCTTCGACGTGAAGAAAGAAATTTCGGGGTAGAGGTGGGCAACTCGTACTACGCGATTGTAGTCGGAGTGGTATCCACCTCAACACCATCCTAAGTGATCCTATGCGGCCCAGGTCCGGCGGCAGGTTGTGTGTGACATGGTGTAGTGTAATGCAAAGAATACATGCACAACAATTTATAGGCAAACAACACTCCGTACATAAAAATAAACCATACATTCCTACACCTCCCTGCAAGACAAAAGTGAGCAAACATTTCCCCTTATACCTCCCATTCTGCAAAAACATTTAACACCTTTAATGTTAGGGACGCACCTGGAATCCTCGCTGCCAAACAAAAATATTTTTGAACAAGATTAATTTTGGCCTAAGTCCTCTAAGGTCTAAAATCAAGTCCCCAGCGGAGTCGCCAAGCTGTCGCGACCTACCCTCGGGGGGAGGGAACAGGTTTAGGGGTATTGCCCAAAGGGCAGGCCTAAGGCCCATGATTAGGCACAGGCTCTCCCAAGCCCATACCCCGCGTGACATTGGGATATTTTTGGAATTTTGCATAAAAGGAGTCGCCACTAGCCTATTAAGGTCGGCTAGAAACCAAGTAAGGCATGGGAGCGTGCCTCACTTCCTACGCAACCAGAGAATCTAGGTTCGGGGACTTGATTACACTAATTGACCAATTAGTGCCCTTTCGATACCTAATCTTATTCATTTTAACAAAATGATTTTTTTTTTTTTGCAAGCAATTTGGATTGATTTTATACCTATCCACTAACATGTGGGGTGATCATGCGGGTGCGCAATCATTAAAGTAATAATCATAACTACCAAGATCCTAATTGCCATAAAATTAAGCACATGCCATCAAACATAATTAGATATGCAAATTAAACATGCTAGGATAATTAATATACGAGCACAAATAAAAGTCTAATTACGCTAAAATGGCAATACATGGCAAATCCTAATTAAATCCCATCATTTTTGGATTTTTGAAATTTTTAATTTTTTTTTTTCAAAATTTTTTTAAAAGAAAATTAATTAATTTTTAATTTTAAAAACTTTTTGAAATTTTTTTTAAATTTTTTAAATTTTTAAAATTTTTTAAATTTTTTTTTAATTTTTTTAATCTTTAATTTTTAAAAAAGAAAATATTTTTAAATTTTTAAAATCAAATTTTGAATTAAAAAAGGTGAACCGGGTCGGGTTCGGTTCGGTTCGACCCGACCGGTCAAAGCGGATCGGGTCCGGTCGGGAGACCGGACCCGGTTCGGTCCAAATGGGGGGTGGGCCGAACGTGGGCCCGACCAGCCAAAAAGTCGGGCCTTTTTCGGTTCGGATTGGGCCCAAAGCGGGCCCAATCCGATCCAATCTCTTTTAAAAAAAAAAGAAGCCCACAATTCCTTAAGTTCCTAAGCCCACAAGTCTATAAGCCCAGCCCAAGCAAAAAAAACAGCCCAAACCCAAAACCGGCCCAAATAGCTCAAAAACCCTACCCGGTTCGCGACCCGTGTCCGACCCGCTCCTTTTGGCCGAAACCCTAGGGTTTCTTGGCGGCGTTGGCGGCGGCGGCGGCGGCGGCGAAGGTGATTCGGACGGCAACACGGCGGTACGACGGCGGCGGCGGTGTCGGCACGGCGGTGGCCCGGCGGAGACGCGGCCAGGAGTGATAGCGCGTGGCAAGGGCCGGTGCGGGGCTTGCTCGACGGTGACTAGCGAGGCAGCTCGGACGGCGACTGGTTGAGGGCGGTGATGGGTGAGCGACGGCACCGGCTGCAGCGAGGGGGTTCGGACGGCGACTAGAGCGGGACGGTGGCGGCGGTCGGCCTGATGGTGCAGCGGAGTTCGATCAATTCCTAGATCTGGTTCGTCTCCGGCTAGTTCGGCGTCGGGAGCAGCGACGGCGGGTGCTGTCGGTTCGCGAGCAGAGCGCGGCAGGTCATCGCGGGCGGAGGTGCGGCGGTGCCTCGAGCTGCTACTGACGGTGCTGGCGGACGTCCGGCGCTTCGGCAGCAACGGCGCGAAGGTGTGGGCGTCGCTCGAGGTGCAGAGAACGACGGCTCGGCGTCGAGGGAAAAGGGCAGACTTGCGGGTGGCTTTGGCGGCGAGCTGCTCCTCGGCTTCTCCAGATCCGGGGTTTCGGGAAGACGGTGGCGGCCTCGGTTGGTCGAGCGGCGTCGGGTTGGGGCGGCGAGGAGGACAGCGGCTCGGATGGCGTTGGGCTGCGCCGCCGTTGCCCTCCTCCCCTCCGTTTCCTCAGATTTGGGTTCCGGAGAAGACGGCGGGGGACGGCATCGATTGGGCGGCTCGGCGCCAATCCCTCTTTTCGAGCTCTCTCTCTGCCGATCTCCTTCTTCTCGTCGTCCGCTTCAGATCTGGTTTCGGGAACACGATGGCGACTCGGACGGAGGACGGCGGCGGGCGGGGGCTCGGCGGGTTCTTTGGTGTGTCGAGGGATCGAGTGGCGGTGGCTCGGACGACGTCGTGAAGGAGGGCGGCGGCTCGTGGGTTGCTCGAATCCTGCCCCTCCCTCTCCCTCACTCTCTCAACCGAGCTTTCCTTTCTCGGTTCTCTCCCTGTTTTTTTTTTCTCCCCACTTCCTTGTGTCGCCCCCTCATGTCTTCTTTTTTTTTTGCTTTTGTTTTTGTTTTCTTTTTTGTTTGTTTTGTTTTTTTTTTTCTTTTTTTCTTTTTTGTTTTTTGTTTTTTTGTTTTTGTTTTAGTGACTAATTCCTAATCTTTTTTTGGGTAAAAAGTAGACTAATTCCTAGTCACGTACATAATAAAATTGTAAAATTTAGGTGTCAACAGCCTTCATCTGTGCCAACAACAATATGCTTTGTTAATTCTTAAATGTGCACAAATGGAGGGCTGCAAGCTATTATCCACACCTATGGCTGTTAGTTCTCATTCTAATACGAATGCAAGACTATTTTTTAATCCTACACTATATCTAAGTATTGTTGGAGCTCTTCAATATCTCACGATTACACAGTCGGATATTTCATATTTGGTCAATTTTGTTTGTCAATTCATACATCAACCTATCGTGAGTCATTTTCAAATAGTGAAGCGCATTTTGCGTTATGTCAAAGGCACAACAAATCAAGGCATGCAAATCTTGTCCAAGTTGACTTGGGACTTGTATTAGACCAAAAAAAAAAACTTTGGACTTGCATGCTTTTAGTGATGCAGATTGGACAAGTTGTCGCTTGACTTGCTGGTGAACTACTGGATTTTGTGCTTTTTTAGGTAGCAAATGTATATCATGGAGTGTTAAGAAGTAATGAACGGTTGCTTGATCTAGTGTCAAGGAAGAGTATCATGCAATGGTGTCAACAGCTATAGAGATTACATGGATATCATTCCTTTTGAGAGATTTGGGTATTCATCTTTTCAGTCTACCAATATTATTTTGTGATAATATTAGTGCACTTTATATGTCGATTGATCATGTGTTCCATGCAAAAACTAAACATGTCGAATTAGATTATCATTATATGCAAGAAAAAGTGGCTCTTGGAACACTTGTGACTAAGTATGTTCCATCTATGCATCAAATTGCTGATCTCTTCACGAAACCATTGCCTAGAAATGCATTTGTAAACTTATGTCACGAATTGGGTATTTGGGATTCTCCTATTTGCAATTTATGGGGGAGTAAAAGCACTAATTTATCAATCAAGGAAGAAGAAGCTAGAGATATTAATCAAAATCTAATCAAAATCACAAGTTGATTCTTGGAAATGCTAGAATCAGGGATTGACAACTCTTGTAATATAATGATCTCTTCATTTATTATTTTCTATTGTTATATTGTTTCCTTACGAAGCGTGACATTTATAATTTCTATATATAATGGAAATCATCTCAACAATTATATGGTGAGATCAAGAATTGAATTTTGTTCTTTTACTTATTCCCCCAATGGGTTCTTATCATAGTGATATGAGCATTATCCATCAACCTCAGTTTCCAATAACACACAACCAAAGCTAAAAACCATCTCAAAACTTTAGTTTATTAGCCAAATAATATAACTTCTCATGATTCAATAAATATCAAAATAACTTTCATAAACCACATTCATAAATCAAGAACTTTTCGTGATTCTTTCATAAGAGGTTTCGCATACCATTACAGGCAATCGATGCAATATGTAATCCAAAGTTATCTCACCATTTCAAAGAGACAAAACAGTAGTCGATGCTCGATTCAATTTTATGCAACAAAAAAAAATAATTATTTCTTAACTCATAATATAATTAATTTATATTGCTTTCACAGTAAAAGTTTAAAGAGATAATACCACTCACCTAGAAAAGTTGAAAACCAACATACGAAGTTTACCAAACTACATTTAACCGTTGATAAAACGACTTCTATGTGCTAATGAAGAAACTTGTTTATAGAAAAGTTCATTTTTTTATCCATTATGCATATTATCCATTACAAGTAACTTGTACGCGAAATTTTAGAATTTCTTCCCCATCGAATTGTATTTCGGAATTAATTTTTGTCATACCATAGCACCACAATGCCCTAGACTATCATTTCCATTTAGATCCATAGCTCAATAACTCCCCAATCAAATAGTAGAGTTTAAAATACACATAACTCCGAGTTAATGATTAACTTCGGAAATTACTCTGATTAAATGAATAATGAGCTTGAATATGTATTAGTTGTTGCAATTCATAATTGATTCGACTTGTCAGGATATCGGAATCAACTATACGCCAAGATGTTTCTCTCTCCTTTGTTTTACCCTTTTTCCTTTTCATAAGCGAGCTTGTTTTTCTTGTTTTTGCCGTTGCTCTCTTTCTCTTTCTTTTATGCTCACTCGCACTATTTGTTGAGAAGAGAGGAGAAAATGGGTTGGCCTTGGGCTTTATAATAACGGGCTGTGATTATTGGGCCATATATATTACACATTATGGGTGTGATGCAAGTGAATGGATAATGGAAATGAAAACTAAGACTCAAATCATGCAACAAATTTGCACATATTCATGTTAGCCATCCAGCATGTAAGTTTGTTTTCTTCTATTAAATGTCGTACTTCATATTATTACAACAACATAACTATATGGTTAAGTTAAAATTAGAGTCAAGTAGTACGTTAAAACTGCTCTATTAGAGTTAAAATTAGAGCCATCGGACTTTTTTTTTTTGTTGAAAATTTATGTTTATTAAAATTGCTTCTCTACTTTTGCATGTTCGACTTATGTGAACACAATATTTTTAGAGCTATAACAGTGACAATAATCATAAGACTGAAAAGGAAATATCACTTGAAATTAATATATATAGTTTGGAAGATTATTGAATATGATGGAATCATTAACATTATCAGATGCTGGATGCAATCCATAGTTATTTATATGTATAAACTGTTATTTTTCTTGAATTTTTCTAACCAGTTTCCTTGGTCCAATGTCAGCGTACAGGAGCTGCTAATACTATTGTGTGTTAAGCCCATTAGATTCGTCCTATTTGGGCCTCTTACACACTCGTCTGTTTTTTATTGGGCCATAAAATAATACTTCTCATTAAGGCTGTGCAGTTGGACTGGTTTTACTTAGAGTCGGACTTGACCGCCCTGAAAATTGATTCGGTTTTAGTTTTCCGGTTCCGAGTGAAGATCCAAGTAGGAACTAGACTGAATATGGAACCGGTTTCATAAAACCTAAAAACTATCATTTTTCTCCATCTCTATTTTTCTATGTTCTCTTCAACCTCACTTAGACATTTTACATATCTCTCTCTCTCTCTCTCTCTCTCTCTCTCTCTCTCTCTCTTTGTGGCTTGCAACTCATTCTCCTCCTAACTTGCTCATGGCTCGTCCTTGCTAGTTTAACCCTCTCAACTGTCGCTCATTCTTGACTTTTCTTTGCTTTCTCCCCTTCGTTCATCTTTTATGTTAAACTATTTTGTTGCTTATATTATTTTGCTATAAAAAATGAAATCCAAAAAAAGAGCAAAAAAAGAACATGTTTTCATGTAGACCTTGGAATTAGACCCAAAATATAGGATATATTCCAAGGTTGATTTCAAGGCTAACGAGATAGATTCTAGGTTCTAAAAATTGGAAACCGATTTTAACAGAGTAGGTTTTAGGTATTGGAAATTACCCACTCTAGAGTCAATCACCTTTAGTTCTCAATAAGCTCACCAATTTAAGTCACTTAACTACTTCATTAAATATTTCTTGTAAATAGTCAGTTCTGTTGAAGGAATAATTCTATATATGTTGATTCCACAGGGAAATTAACAAGAAAGTCTAAAATCAATAACACTTGTGCCAATTCAGTTAGAAACATTTTAATTTAGCAAATTAAGTCCTAAAGTTTTTAACGATTTGCCAATGTAAATTATTTGGCTAATTTCGATTAGAAATTGTTGCTGTGGATGCCAGTCGTCCTATATGGCATAATCAACGCTCGTAAACAATTTTTAATAATGATTTTGATTTTTTTCTTTCTTTGTTTTTCCCTTTTCTTTTTGCTAGTGGCTAGTTGCCAAGCCATAGGCAATAGTCAATGAGGGTCACCCTGGCTTAGGCCAAGGTTGCCCTTGAAGGTTGTCTTGGCTAGATCCGGGGGGGTGGGTGGCGCTTGTCTAGGCCAGGGTGGCCTTGCTGGCCCTCACCAAACCTAGCGAGGGGCTCTTGTTGGTGCTCGCCCTTCCCCAAGCAAGATTAGCCCTCACCAGCTATTAACTTTAGTGAACGATCACTAGCAAAAAGAAAAAGCAAAGAGAAAGAAACAAAAATTCAAAAAAATTCAAAAAAATTATTCATATTTGCACTAGTAATATCACATAGGATGATCAGTATCCACATTAGTAATTTTTGCCAGATGGACTACATTAACAAATAGTAAAATATTTACAATTAAATTGGCTAAATTAAAAAATTTATGACTGAGTTGATATAAGTATAATATATTTAGAACTTTCTTGATAATTTACTCCTCATTCAATATATGGAAATCAACAATATGATTCTCATTAAAGTTTGTGAAAATATAATTTCGGACGAGTAAGATTTTACATGTAACAGGGTTTTTGCCTAAGTAAAGTGAGACGTGTATCTTTTTTTTCTTTGAGCAAACAAGTGAGACGTGTATCTTGGACAACCTTAATTTTCGGTAAGTATACCTCGTTTAGATAAATAATCAGTGGGCCATAACAGATGTCAAGTCAAAGTTCAGAAAGCAAATTTATTATGAGTTGAAACGCGAGTTCCAACTAAATTTGAAGTGACAAGGCATGCGTAGCCTAGTACTCCTAGAATATATTATTTGCAAGTGGCTCATCCGATGAGGACTGTTTGCTCTTCCGTTATCCGTCATGAGAACATGTTTGACTCACCTACTGAGCAGGATGAGGACTAGAATATTTGACTCACCTAATACGCGAGTTCCAACTAAATTTGAAGTGACAAGGCATGCGTATCCTAGTACTCCTAGAATATATTATTTGCAAGTGGCTCATCCGATGAGGACTGTTTGCTCTTCCGTTATCCGTCATGAGAACATGTTTGACTCACCTAATGCGCAGGATTTTGTCCGTGCCACTCAATAATTTCCTTATAAAAGCAAGGAGACGACGGGGGTTAGTTATTTAAATTTCTGGGAATAGCATTATTCTGTTATGCAGTAGTTGGATGCAGATGGACTGATGGATCCAACGGATTAAGTCTTTGAGTACTTTCAACTGATTAAGCCAAGAGAATGCATCGAAGACTAAAACAAAGATAATTTTATAGAGGGTGCAGCGCGTACTTGACGAATGCCCTAAGACAAAAGATATCAATTCGCCATCTATAGAGTTAGACCCCTGAACCATTTTATAGGTCACTTGTACTATTCATGTTGCATAATCGATTGATTACATTGCTAAACTTGCTCTAATCATATGTTTTCATATGCCGTTAACTTTTAATCATAATTGGTGGCGCTATTCTGTATGTACAAAATATTCATCTTGACCTTGGATGGACTCCAATTTGATGAGCTAATCGAACAAGGAACAACTAGTTGACCCGGATTACATTACTCCAAAATGCCTTTAGTCGTTGGACCCTATCACCAAACATTATTCTCCTTGTCTCTCTTATATCAAAGCCTTTGCAGGGTCTACTTCTATGCTAACGAACTTGCTTTTGCAAGTCTAATTCTTTTTTTCTTTTTTTCGAACTTTGGTCTCTCTCTACTTGGTTTCAAATCAACCCCAAAATTAGAAGAAGAAACGTGGATGAAAGTGACTTATCACACTGTCGGCCGCATATGGCACTAAATCTAATATCGCATGCGCAGAAGGTGAGGCTAAAAATAAAAGTAATTACTATTAATTGTATTTCAAATTTGCAATTAACTGACCTCAGTTCGATTTGGTTTCGAATTGAGCTGTGAAGTTACTCGGCTGATGACAACAATTGAATTTACTCCGCGGGCACAAGCCTTCTGAAGGATAGAACCCAGACACCCACGACGACTGACTCAGTAGATTCTGTGCTATTGCTTAGAATGTCTCGTTCTGGATGTCCAGATGATGGACCGAAAGTTCTGTCAATGATAGTCGCCCATTCGAAAAGGACCCCAGCTTCTACTGTCGGTCAAAACTTTCATACTTTTTGGATTTTAACTTGACCTAGATGATCTTGAAACATCTGTTTAGACACAGGATCAAAAGACTATTCATTTCCCTCCTGATCGGCAATTACACCGAGTGGTTCAAACTAAAAAAGTAGTCATCAAATGTGACATCAAGTTGTCGTTTTATGCAACGAGTTTGCTTCAAGAACACTACTTTCCTAGACAACAGTGGTTCTTGATCACCAAATTTGCTAACCAACCCTATCTTTTCTCCAATTAACAACCTCAATCTGTGTGTCGCGTGATCCCTGTTGTAATCACTGTATAAATACCATTGTCAAGTCCTTCACGATTCATCAGGAAGCACTAGTCCCGTGTGACTTTTTCAAAATCTACTCAGAAAAAGATCCGAGTATGGCATCCCTAGTTGCTCTCGTCTCTGCTTTTCTCATCCTTCAAATTCTCTCTCCTGTCGACGCACTAAGTACAAACTACTATGACCACACTTGCCCCCAGCTCGAGGCTACGGTCACGGCTGCTGTCAAGAAAGCCATGATGAATGACAAAACTGTTCCGGCTGCACTCTTGAGGATGCACTTCCACGACTGCTTCATTAGAGTATACCTATTTCTCCACCTCTCCTTCTTAACCTTGGTCTTTCTTTCCATCTTCGCATAGTAAAACCTGCCCATACGGATTCCCTGATTCGTATGGTTAGTTGGGTATTCCATCGATCCGGATTGATCCCTTTATTTAAGGCTCCATGTCACAAAACAATGTATTTTACTCCATTGATGATCACTTCCTCATGTATAGCTTAGGTTATAAATGTGGACTTCTATGATGTATGTTGGCTTCTTTATGAAAAATAGGGGTGTGATGGTTCTGTTCTGCTGAACTCAACGGGAGGCAACACAGCAGAGAAAGATGGGCCTCCCAATATCTCACTGCATGCCTTCTACGTGATCGACAATGCGAAGAAGGCAGTGGAAGCACTGTGCCCCGGTGTCGTCTCCTGTGCAGACATCTTGGCTCTCGCTGCTCGCGATGCTGTTGCTCTGGTTCGTCCTCATAATTAGAATATGTCAATCTATATTGTGGTCATTTCGACTCGTGCGGTTCACTATTGCAAGAGGAAAAAGTAAAATAAAATTCCAACTCATAATGAATTTCCTTTTGAAGGGTTATAACTGTTTAGCTTCTTTTCTATGTGATGTTCTCGGTGTATAGTCTGGAGGACCCACTTGGAGTGTGCCTAAAGGGAGGCTAGACGGAAGAACATCAAAGGCAAGCGACACCAGGCAATTACCAGCCCCCATCTTCAACATCTCTCAACTCCAACAGAGCTTCTCCCAGAGAGGCCTTTCCATGGAAGATTTAGTGGCTCTATCAGGTAAGTCATTACACACAAGCGTTTGGTAAAACTTTTAAAAATTAAAAAGTTTGAATGGGTCAGCATTTTTTCGCCTAGATTTGATTGCGATTTCAACTATGAAAAAGATTATATTTGCCTACTTTGCACTATCCATTCACAAGATACATTTTTTGACACGATCACTTAGTTTTTAATCGCATCATCACACGATGTGATTTGGCAGCTACGCCGTGTAACCGTCATGTAACATTACTTTTATCCGCATGCATGCAGGAGGCCACACGCTGGGATTCGCTCACTGCTCATCGTTCCAAAACAGGATACACAACTTCAGCCCCACCACCGACGTGGACCCATCGCTGAGCCCATCCTTCGCGGCGAACCTACGCAACGTGTGCCCGTTGGGCAGCACGGTAAAGAATGCCGGATCGACGATGGACTCAACCACCACCACCTTCGACAATGTCTACTTCAAGATGCTCCGTCAGGGCCAGAGCATCTTCTCTTCGGATCAAGCCCTGCTCACGAACCCGCAGACCAAGGCCTTGGTCTCCAAGTTCGCGAGCTCGCAGCAGGAGTTCAATAAGGCCTTCATCCAGTCCATGATCAAGATGAGCAGCTTGACCGGCGGCCAAGAGATTAGGCTCGACTGCAAAGTGGCTCGTTAGATACGTCTTATTTGACTTTAGTGTGCTTTCGTGAGAGAGAGAGCGAGAGAGAGAGAGGGAGATTAATAAGAAAGAATATTTTTATTTGGAGAAAATAAGGTAAGGTTTATTAATGTGGGTGTCGATGTGAATAATTTGGGTTGGACTCTTGCTGTTGTGTATTACACCATTGAAAGTGAAGGGTGACCGACAGAGATGGAGCTATTAAGAGTGTGGTTAATAATTTGTTGATAGCTTGGTTGTCGAGATTCAGATGTGATTCGTAGGTTTTGCATTTGTGTTTTCCCAATCATATTTATGAAGGGTGTTGTGCTCTACTTGTTTTTTGGTGATCTTTCTGTTAGTGAGATGAGAAAGTTTATTTTAATCATATTATTAAAAAACCATGATTGGTTAGGGTGCAGTAGGACCATGCCAACAGAAACTATATCATTAAGAAGAAGAAATATTTTGTAATAGGTTGTCCAAGAAAAAAAGCTTATTCTAGTAATTGCAAATATTTCTCTGCGATTAACGCAATAAATTACCGGCTCCCATGGGTTAAATCCAGGCCTCCTCAAATGAGCCCATCATGTAAATAGCCCAACAGAAGTAGAGATCTTTCGATGCTTTCTATCAATTGACAATAGAGTCAACGATTTAAGGATGGATTGATCAACGGTAGAATCGAAATCTACCCAACTAGAGTAGTTCCACATTCTTGTACCTGAG
The DNA here is from genome assembly GCA_014182575.1 of Eucalyptus decipiens. Taxonomy (NCBI): domain Eukaryota; kingdom Viridiplantae; phylum Streptophyta; class Magnoliopsida; order Myrtales; family Myrtaceae; genus Eucalyptus; species Eucalyptus decipiens. The sequence goes on along the minus strand of CM024614.1, from coordinate 19,409,277 downwards.
AACCTAGCCGGGTCACCCTAAAACAGTTTTAGAACTGAACCAGTAGATTCCAACGTCCCCTCTAGATCCGGGAAGTGGGTCTTTTCTTTTTTTTTATTCTTTTTTTCCTTTCCAGTATATTAAACGGCTAACCCTGTACTCAGTATAGTACTTTCGGGGAAAAAGAAGAATGAAATATTCTCCAACACCTATAGTTACAGAACTGGGAATAATATCAAGCCAACAACCTCAAATAGAATATTTGCATTCGAAGATTTAGGTTAGCTGACTTCAACGCTTGGTTCAATTTCCTGAGTGTATCCGCTCTTCTTAGTATTCGGATGACTGAGTATCATCAGTTAGCTTAGTATATCCAGGTTGCTCGCTTATATCTGGTGAAATATAATTTTCTTCGAACTTCATTTTCATTGATTCCTCCTCTTGACGAGAGTTTTTGTTGTAAACTTTGTAAACTTTGCTCATTGTGAAATATTCAAGAAAGATTCTTTCATTTGATTTCTCATCAAGTGCTAAACACCTAAAGTGCCAAAATTTGGTATAAGTGGACATTTAAGTGTTAAAACTTTAAAAAGATACACTTAAATGCCAAAATCAGAGGAAAAAAAATACTTGAGTGCTAATGGCGAGAATTTCCAACCAAACTGCTGGCGTGACATTCTTTGGCAATATTTTTTTTTACTGATGTGGCAATTATATTAAAAAAAAAATATGTATCCACATGAATGAGGCGAACGACATCACACCATCCACGTGGGCAAAAGCGAACACTAAATGGCGTTATTTTGGTGTGTTTGATAAACGATGTTGTTTAGCATATTTAATCAAGCATTGTTTCATGCTCGTTGTCTTTCTCACAGTTGATTCTTCACACTTGGTTGCCATTGTTGCTAAGGCTCTACTGCGGCTCGCCGTTCACTCACGGTCGCTCATTGGTTGCCATCATTGCTAAGGTCCAAGTGCTGGTGCAAGCATGAGCACCTTAGAGTAGCACACTACCTCCACAGTGGTGGTTGGTGGTAGCGGTTGGTGGCGACGGTTGGTGGTCATGGTGGTTTTGGAAATTTTGGCCGATTTAGGGTTTTTAATTTGGGGGGCAAGGGAGATAATGTCATTTACACATTGATTGCTGAATAGACATTCTAATGAGCCACGTCGACCATTTTTTATATTAAAATAAAGTTACATCAGATTTTCGATTAGTCCTGTCAGAGTTGGTATTTAAGTGTCTAATTTTTATTTTTATTTTTAAAGTGACATTTAATTTTTTATCTTTTGAAATTTTGACACTTAAGTGTCTATCCTTATCAAATTTTGACACTTACAATGTACTTTTGTCTTACTCATCAAATTAAACAGCAATGAAGTTTGGTCATTAAAATAAAGAAACTATAAGTGGCATAATTTGGAGTTACGGCTAACAACGATGCAGGTTGTCTTTAATAAGTTGGATGTCTTACAATCCACAAGGTAAGGATAACAACTTTGTCCTCATCGAGTTTGTCCTTAATTAGTTGGATGCCTTACCTATGTGTATGTATAACTTTGCTTATCAAACTGACCCCGAAAAATTTATTTATTAGGTGATTGTTATCCCCGACAACAACCTCCATGACCTTTGTATTCAATCGTATGACCCATATGCCATGCTGCAACATAACTATCATTTAGAAAAACTATGCATACTTGAGTTGCCAATCTATTCAACTGGAATTATTGAAGGACGTTAAGAGGGTAGGATCTCCACAAAGCCATCGGAGCTATCGAAAGAACATGGCATGTTTTTAATTCCCATCAGGCCTACGTCGAGTTGTTGACTTCCCATTGAAGGACAAACTCCATATCTTCCGACAACCCCACCCCTCCCCAAAATTTATGTGGTAAGCCACTCACTAAATATAAGAATATATATGCCTAGTAGCTAACTTCAATAAGTCCTTCGAGCAAAATCAATCACTACTTTCTGTGATTTTTTTCTGATTAAAAGGAATATTGTTGAAAAATTTTAATGTGCACATCGCAAAAAAAAAAAAAAAAAAAAAAAAAAAAAAAAAAAGAGGAAAAAGAGGAAAAATTGCCATAAAAAGGTTCATCATGCATTTATCCTTTTCTTTATGTTACATACATGATACATCTACTATGGAGAAATTTTGTTTCATATGTAACGGTAATCAACTATGCCAATATTTGTCATTTATATGGTGTGATATCATCATATTGTTAGGCGATTGATTTTTTAATAAAATCCAACTGACTTGGATTATAAATATATAAATATTGTATGTTATTTTTTATATAATGTATTTTCTTGAGTAGATAAAACTTACCATTTTATGACAAAATTTATCTTCCTCCAAGCATCCCCATATTCTTTTTGTGAATTGAATAGTTCTTAGCTAAAGGGGAAAAAACAATGGTGCTAGTTTCCTATAAAATCTTGCAAGTAAAAAGACTTACTTGAGAACCTCTCTTAATTTGTAAAAATGTCACAATCTTCCCTTCTCGTTGAAGGAAAAGAAGAATAAGTTTAAGGATATTGCTTAAGGAGGGGAGGGGAGAGGGGGGTGGGGGCAATGGCCCTTGATTAGACACAAGCTCTCCCAAGTTCATATTTCTTGCAATGTGTGAACTTCATTTTAAATCTTGATTAAGCTTGAGGGATTCTAGGAATAGCCACTAACCTTTTGAGGTTAACTAACTAAAAACCAAACAAGGCACAGCAGTTTTGTCTACTTTTCTATGCAACTAGAGATTTTCTAAACCTGGGGACTTGATTGCGCTAATTATCTAATTAGCGCCTTTCGGTACCTCTAACTTGGTTTGGCTTTTCTGACCAATTATGAATCTAGAAGTACATGAAAATCGCTAAGTGTTCATGCAAATGCTGTTGAGGTGTTTATTATGATCTTAAGGGTTCTCCTAACCATTCTAATAAGGAAAATAACAAATAATATATAGAAAGTGCAGGAGTTAAATATCGAAGTATTGAAAAGGCTTAAAGTAAAATATGAGAATGAACTCATCGCACAGACAATACACATGGCCACGTTATAAAGACCTAGGACATGATCCCTTATGAGCTAAATTCACATTGAGTTCAATATCTTACCTAAAAAATTCAATTTCTTACCTAAAAAATTAAATTCCAAAACTAAACTCATATTAAAGATAAACACCAAAATCCCTACACAAAAGGTCGCATTAAATAAATAAAACTAGGCTACATCTAATACTAAAACTTGAAAAACTCTAATAAAGATCGATTTTGAAACATTTTCTGATTTTTTAACATTTTTCGAATTTATTTTTATTAAAATTTTCTTAGTATTTTTTTAAGAAAAAAATATTTAGGCCCGGCGCGACCATGGACTGATCTGATCTCACGGGTCCGGGCAATAGACACAAATTGGGCCATAATAAGAAGTCGAAACACTAGGATATTTGAACTCAATTCCGAGTAAACTCAGCCCAATCCATCAATGACCCAAAGCCCCCATCAAAGCAGATTAAGCCCGACTTATCAAGACAAAACCGACTGAAGCCCTAATCAATTAAAATTGGATCAAACCCAAACCCAACAAAATCTCATAGCCTAACTAAACCCATTTTTCTTACCATTTTCCTTTTTCTATTTTATTTTTCTTAATGGGCCCTTTTTATTGCGTTTTCTCTTCTTCCGCTCCTTTTAACTCCCGATCCGCCGTGTTCTTCCCAGAAACTAGCGACCATCCCCCACCCCGTCCCAACCCCAAACCACCCCCCCCTTTCCACGGGCCAATCGGACTCCATCTCCGGCTGTGCTAGACCTTCATCTCCAACCACCATCGTCCATCACTTACCATAAATCAGTCTAACACCACTGGGCCATCACCAACCACCACCTTGATTTGCTGCCGGAAAACCAAGTTCACCTCCGACGACCACCATCACACCAGCCATACGTCGTGTTCAACAGAGAAAACACAGCACATGTCAAACGAAATACAAAGACGCAGCAACTTCGTCATTAATGAAAATCAAGCCTAACAACTTAGGATCAAACAAATCGCACCAAGCGCCAAGCGCTTGGCGTTGAAGAAGAAAAAAGGAACCGATCAAAAAAAAAAAAAAAAGAAGAAAAAAGGAAAAATATCTCTTTGATTTTTTCTTCTTTGCCCGAGTACCTTTAGTGAGTGTCCCCAAAAACAAATGGATTAAGAATACTAAAAACCCAAAATTGTTATACATGTGTCTCAAGCTAATTTTTTTTAATTATAAAACCCCAAAATGGTACATCTTTGATAAATTTACCTCATGTTAACTTTTGTTAAATTTTATAGTCAAACTGCTAAGTTGGATGACATGTGACCATTGACGAATGTTCTAGTTTAAAATTTTACTCTCAATTCGTCATAAGTATGCAAGTTCATGATTTTTAATGGAGAGTAAATTTGTTATAAATATATTAGTTTGAGACTTTTGGTAATAAAAAAAAAAAATTAGTGAAGAGTAGATTTTTCATAAATGTACTAATTTAGGATTTTTTATGACAAAAAAATTAATTTAGAATAAATTTTTTACAAATATATTAGTTCCTGGTTTTTGTGATCATGTTATCTTTTTTTCTGCCCGTTTTGTGCCACCTCCTCCGTTCAAGATCCAAAATCTCTTTTTAACGAGAGAGTCACCCTTTTTCCCTTAAAAAAGAAAAAGAGAAATTTGACTTTTTTTATTTGGTCAGTGAGAACTTTGATTTTCAAGAGGACCTTTTTATTTTGCATGGCCGCCAACCTCCTCTTTAAAATAGGTTTTTTCTTCTATAGACTTTTTCTTACCCTGATCCATAGTGGGCCTTCCTTCTTATGAGCCATGGGTTCCATGAACTAATGGGCCATACTAATTTCTTTTAATCAGAATAGTGGGCTTGATACGCTACGCTTAATGTATTATGTATTGGATTGAATAAGTACGAATGAATTGAATGTTCATGCTTGTGTGAACGGACTAGGCCAAAAGAATCGGATCAAATTGAGAGAGAGAGAGAGAGAGAGAGAGAGGAGACCCATAAACATTTATTTTAATGTCACAAGAGATATTTATTTGGCAACCCACACCAATTAGGAAACCAACTTAAACTAGGAAATCTACTCAAATTAAGAAACTTATTCAAATTAGAAAACTCACTCTAGGAAGTCCACTTAAATTGGGAAAGCTATTTAGATTAGGAAGCCTATTTTTTTGTTTTTGTTTTTTTTTTTGTTTTGGTAACTAGGGAACCCTGTAAGTCGACAGCCGACCAGCAAACTCCAGGTAAGAATCCCTAACGACGCATCTGGGATTTGAACTTCTCCCCTTCGTGAGGGGGAGAGAGCCTGAGCTAGCTGCACCGCTGCGGGCGGTGGTTTGATTAGGAAGCCTATTCAAATCAAATAACCTACTTAAATTAGAAAACAAACTCAAATTAGGAAACCTATTTATATGAGGAAACGAACTTAGACTAGGAAAATGGCAGAAGAACACTATAATGCTTAAAGTTGTGTATGATGCTCACCTCAGCATTAGAATTTTTCGCCGGATTACTTAAGTGCCAAATCAGAGAAAAAACGAGTACTTAAGTGCTAACGGTGAGAAATTCCTGCTCAAAATAATAAGTGGCTTTTATAATTAAAAATTTCATAAGGCTCGCTATATTATTGAAAAAAATTCCAGTACACGTGGCATTTCCACGTAATGTGCTTGCCATTGAAGTGATTGCTTTTTAACAACAATTGACACTAGAGTGATTACTTTAAATAAAATTGAGCATTCAAATGATCACTATTTGTAACTTTTAAACGATGTCGTTTAAGGATTATATGAAATTAATAAAATAGAGTTACATTGGATTGTCGAGGACCCAAATCGGAGTTGGCGCTTAAGTGATCTTTTTAAAAAAATAACATTTAAATTATCTGAAAATAAAAAATTGGTATTAAATTGAACGCCGTACACAAATTTGACACTACTTGTGTCCTTCTTCCCTAGGAAAACTACTCAAATTAGCAAACCAACTCAGACTAGGAAGCCCATTTAAATTTGAGAAAATCTGCGCAATCGTTAGCAAAGTCACTACAAGTGTGAAGGCAAACTTCAATCAAAACATTTCAAACTAGACTTAAATCAAAACAAGAATGATAAATTACATCTACTTAAAGTCCGCATCGAAATGAATTACAACCAAGGCAATCGAGATGAAAAATAATACAGGTTATAATATTAATCCAAAGCACACTAATTGCAAATTGAGATCAAACACGGGAGATTCGTGCTCTTAAGAGAAAGTGTTCAAACAAGAAATCGTGCCGTGTTCTTGGTTTGAAGTTGCGAACACACTTGGCAAGATAGACCTTGAGCCCAAGTCAACGAACAATCTCTTTACTTCCACTCCTTTCACTCCTAATATGTCCTGTTCTTCCTAGAAACTAGCGACGCCCCTCCTGATCGGACTTCATCTCCGGCTTCGCTAGACCTTCATCCCTGACCACCATTGTCCATCACTTACCATATATCAGCCTAACACCACCAGGCCATCACTAATCACCACCTTGATTTACTGCTAGAAAACCAAGTTCACCTCTGACGACCACCATCACGCTGGCCGTTCGTCACTTTCAACGGAGTAAACACGGCACCGGTCAAATGAAATACGAAGACGCAATAACTTCATTATTGATGAAAATCAAGCCTAACAACTTACGACCAAACGAATCGCACCAAGCACTTGGTGTTGAAGAAGACAAAAGGAAAAATATGTCTCTGCTCTTTTCTTCTTTGCCCGAGTACCTTCGGCGAGTGTCCCTAAAAATGAAAGGGTTATGAACACTAAAAACCCACAATCGGTACAGATGCGTCCCAAATGAATTTTTTGATCACCAAAAATCCCAAAATGGTACATTTTTGACAAATTTAACTCATGTTAGTTTTTGTTAAATTTTACAGTCAAATTGCTGAGTTGGATGATATGTGACCCTTGACAAGTGCACCGGTTTAGAATTTCACTCTCTGTTTGTCATAGGTTTACCGATTTTTGATTTGTAACGGAGGATGAATTTATCATAAATGTACTAGTTTTTGGTTTTTGATGGTAAAAAAATTAATTAAAGGTAAATTTGTCATAAGTGTATTAATTTATGATTTTTGATGATAAAAAATTAATTTAAAATAAATTTATCATAAATAAATTAATTTATGGTGTTTTGTGATCAGACTGTCTTTTTTTACCACCTCCGCGTTGTCCATGTCTTTTTTTAATAAGAGAGCCACTCTTTTTTTCACTTTAAAAAAAAAAAAAACATAACTTTGATTTTTTTTTTTTTTCGCCGGTGAGAACTTTGACTTTCAAGAGGACCTTTTTTTTTTTTTTCCTTTGCACAGCCGCCAACCTCCTCTTTAAAATAGGTTTTTTCTTGTTTAGAGTTTTTCTTACCATTGATCCATAGTGGGCTTTCCTTCTCATTTAAGTTCTATGAGCCATGGGTATTGTGAACTAATGGGCTATACTAATTACTTTAAATCGCAATAGTGGGCTTGATACTTTAGGCTTGGATGAATTGGATTGAATGTTCTTGCTTGTGCGAATCGACTAGGCCCAAAGAATCAGATTAAATTCAATTTCATTCATTTCTTTTTTCTTTTAAAGTTTGATTCTGTCGGTAAAAATTGAGATGTCAACATGATTTATATGGTTGTGTTTGGCCACCAATCCCCCTGACTCACTTCTTTTTCGATCAATACATGCCATCTATCTTTAACACATGCACTTGTAGAGGGGGTGGAGAGAGGGAGAGAAGGGAGGAGGGAGAGAACAACAGAGAAGTTTTTATTTAATGTTACAAGAGATTTATGGATTTTCATTTTTTTTCAAGGAACTTCTTGCGCATTCCTTTTTCCTCAAGATCTCCAACGAAACTCGTTCCTTGTGTGCAGTTGCAATAACATCTAGCGTCTTGTCGACACTCACAACAGTTTAGTGGACCGCATTCCTCGTCACCAATACATGACTGTACTTTCGTGCTTTGCATACCTGCCATATAACATCAATCATCAATCCGTAAACGTCTTTCTTATTCTTATTCGTGGAGAGAGGGAGAGAGAGAGAGAGAGAGAGAGAGAGAGAGAGAGAGAGAGAGAGAGAGAACCGATGGCAATTAGCAAAAACATGAGCAACATAATGGATGTGGATGGTTTCACCATTGCTCCCAAGTCAAAAGGGCTTTTGTAGGGATAATATGTTAATGGTTTTGCTAAGGAGAAATGCTTTAGTGATCTATTTGTTTCACTATGCTTGTAATATCAGGGTATATATAAGTCCAGCCACTAATGATGATTAGAGAAGCTAATCTGTAAAATCCAAATAATTATAATCATATCTTCTCTTTCATATCCCTTAATGTGTAATTACCCTATTTGTTTCTTCACCAACTATAAAATATTGTCTTTGCATTTTATACATATCCAACTTTATTAGCATTAATCAACAAGTTAATAAAGTTGATACCAATATCAGGGTATATATATGCTAATAAAGTTAATACCGATATCAGGGTATATATAAGTCTAGCCACTGATGATAATTAGAGAAGTTAATTTGTAATTGCCCAATAATTAAAAACATATCATGTCTTTCATATCGATTATTGTGTGATTGCCCTATACGTTTCTTCACCACCTATAAAACATTGACTTTACATCTTAAACATATCCAACTTTGTTAGCATTAACCATCAAGTTATTAAAGTTAATGCCATTAAAACAATATTTAAGCCATGCAAGGTTGACCATGCCAACTAATTGTTAATTATTTCAAACCTTGACTTCTTAGAAAATATTTTCCAAAAATGTCACATTTTTAGCGAATCAAACGAAATCGAAGTTTCCCAAATCTTGAACTAAACTTAAAGAAGGAAACTTACTCAAATTAGAAGTCTATTATAATAAAAATAAATAAATAAATAAACTATGAACAAACCAATTTAAATTAGGATACCCATTCAAATTACGAAATCTTTTTAAATTAAGAAGGCTATTCAATTCGGGAAACTTACTTAAATTAGAAAATCCGCTCATATTAGGAAACCTACTTAAACTAATTAATTTATTCAAATTAGGAAACATACTCAAGTTAGGAACCTACATGAACTTGGCAACCTACACTAATTAGGAAACCAACTAAAGCTAGGAAATCTACTCAAATTAAGAAACTTACTCAAATTAGGAAACTTACTTTAGGAAATCTACTTAAATTAGGAAGGCTACTTAGTATAGGAAGCCTATTCAAATCGGATAACCGACTTGAATTAGAAAGCATTCTCAAATTAGGAAACCAACTTAGACAAGGAAAACTACTCAATTTAGAATAAATAAATAAATAAATAAATAAACAAACAAACAAACTAGAAAACAAGCTAATTTAAATTAGGATGCCTATTCAAATTAGAAATCTATTTAAAGTAAGAAGGTTATTCAAATTGGGAAATTAAACTAGAAAATCCACTCAACTTAGTAAACCTACTTAAAATAATTAAGTTATTCAAATTCGTTAACATACTCAAATTGGGAAGACTATTCAAGTCAGGAAACCTACTTGAACTTGGCAACCTACACTAATTAGGAAAGCAACTTAAACTTGGAAATCTACTCAAAATAAGAAACTTATTCAAATTAGAAAACTTACTTACTCTAGGAATTCTACTTAAATTGGGAAAACTATTTAGATTAGAAAGCCTATTCGAATGAGCTAACCTACTTAAATTAGAAAACATACTCAAATTAGGAAACCTATACATAGGAGGAAAGCAACTTAGACTAGGAAAATGGCGGAAGAACATTAGAGTGTTAAAAGTATTGTACGATACTCACTTTAGTATAAAAAATTTTCACCAATTACTTAAATGCCATAAGTGCCAACGGTGAGAAGTTCCGGCCCAAAATAATACGAGACTATATGACTTGCTATATTATTTAAAAAAAATTCTAGTACTGGTGGCATTTCCACGTGATGTGCTTGGCATTGAAGTGATTACTTTTTAACAACACTAGAGTGAGTACTTTAAATAAAATGGGTTAATACCATAAAAAACCCCAAACTAGTACACCCATGACAAATTTACTCAAAACTATTTTTTTGACCACCAAAAACTCGAAACTGGTATACTTTTGACAAATTTACCCCAAACTGATATACTTGTGACAAATTTATCCTCTGTTAATTTTCGTCAAATTTCACTGTTAAATTATTAAGTTGAATGACACGTGACAGTTAACTAATATACCAATTTGGGATTTTACACTCCGTCTGTCACAATTTACAATTTTTGTAATTTTTTTGTAGTATTAATTTAATTTAGCATAAAGTATATTTGTCACAAATTTACCAGTTTGGGGTTTTTTGCGGTCAAATAAATTAGTTTGGGGTAAATTTGTCATAAATATACAAGTTTATGGTTTTTTATGGTCAGTCGGGGTAAATTTGTTACAAATGTACCAGTTTGAGGTTTTTTATGGTCAAAAAAATAGTTTTGGGTAAATTTGTCACAAGTGTACCAATTTGGGGTTTTTTAAGGTATTAACCCAAAGAAAATTGGGTACTCAAATGATCACTATTTATAACTTTTAAACAATGTCATTTAAGGGTTATATGAAATTAATAAAATATAGTTATATTGGATTTCCTACAACCCAAATTGGAGTTGGCACTTAAATGATCGTTTTTTTCAAAAAAGTGACACTTAAATAATCCAAACAAAACTTTTTGATATAAAAGGGAGTGCCGTACACAAATTTGACACTACTTGTGTCCTTCCCTGAGAAAACTACTTAAATTTGCACACCTACTCAAACTAGGAAGCCTATTTAAATTGAGAAAATCTGTGCAATTGTTAACAAAATCACTACAAGTGTGAAGGCAAACTTTAATCAAAACATTTCAAACTAGACTTAAATCAAAACAAGACCTATAAATTACATCTACTTAAAGTCCGCATCAAAATGAATTACAACCAAGGCAATCAAGGTGAAAAATAAGACAGGTTATAATATTAATCCAAAGCACACTAATCGCAAATTGAGATCAAACACGGGAGATTCGTGCTCTTAAAAGAAAGTGTTCAAACAAGAAATCGAGCTACGTTCTTGGTTTGAAGTTGCGAACACACTCGGCAAGATAGACACTGGGCCCAAGTCAACGAACAATTAGTATGCTCTTGCAATTGAATTAATCAAAAGATTAGAAAAAGAAGTTCAAACTTCTACTTTCAAAATCCGTGAGTGAGGACTAGCTTTGAAGGATGGATTTTTTGCCTCATGGATTAAAAAATTAATGGGGCTAACACAACAATGTAGAGTAGAGTAAATACGTTTTTATAAAGAGACTTAAACTTTTGCGTAGAATGCTTGCAAATGTCGCTTAACTAGAGTGATAAACAGTTGTGTAGATGCTGGTGCATCTATGTAGACGAGTCCTTAATTTTATTCATTTTCTTTCCTTTTTTCCCCTTTGGTGCTAAAAGCCTTGCCTATGTGTGTGCCTTACATCGTTTTTATCTTCTTCTTTCAGATTCAGCTATCTAGATGACAATGGAAACATGTAATATTAGGAGTGTACCTAAGATTGGAGGAGAAATAGGTATGGTTACGTATACATACCAAGTTTATTAAGGATGAAACTTGGTGATTTGGCCAGGAAAAAAGAAAAAGAAAAGAGAGGATGAAACTTAGTAAGAATGTCAATTTCCCTCTCTTGATAGCTTTCACCATTGTAGAAATCTTCATTTTTGTTCCATCGGCATTGTATGAAAAGGCAAGCAACGGTGTAGAATCATCCCCAGTGTAAAGCAGAATAATTTCTTCTCTCTTCTCCATTTGCTCGTCTATAGAAAGCTCCAGGTGATTTTCTCAGTATCATCTTCCAACGACATTTATTTCTCTGTTTCTTTTAGTGGAAATTCTCCGTTTTCTTTTGGCAGCTTTTGATGTCTATTTTCATGTTCTTAACAAAAGTTGATGGATTCTCATTATCATGATTAATAAAAAGAATTGTTATACACCTTGTGAATATATAGAAGATTCAGTTTTTTTTTTATAAAAAAAGAAAAAAAGAAATTCCTCAATATCTTTTCCCCAAGAATGCATATCTAGAATTCACTTCATTTGTTTTAGAGTAAGAGTTGTTAGAGATCTTCCCTTACAAAAATAAATAAACGAAAGACATTTCATTGTTTACGAAAATGTTTTTGAATAAATTACTATTGATAATGAACATTTTTTTTATTGATTAATTATTTTAAACGATATAAGTGATTGATTTTAAGAAAATATTTTTCAAATCGTTCATTTTCTGCGAAACAAATGAGGCCTAATAAGAAACAAAATGCATGCAATACAAGCATCTAGTGAAGCCCTCTTGTCATGAAACATCTCAACAAATAGTTATTATTATTATTATTATTATTATTATTATTATTATTATTATTATTATTATTGGATAAGTGCATTAAAAGTCCTAAAATTTATCATGAAAATACAATTGAATTCTAAAATTTTCGAAAAGTACAATTAAGTCCGAAAACTTGTTTTGAAAATTCAATCAAGTCCTAAAACTTTCAAAAGGTTTAATAAAGTTCCAAAACTTGTTTGAAAGTGCAACCGAGTCCTAAAATTTTCAAAAAGTGCAATCAATATAAGGACTTAGATTGAACCACTTTGACAAGTTTTAGGACTTGATTGCATTTTTTGAAAGTTTTAGTACCTAATTGCACTTTATGATAAGTTTTAGGACTTAATTATAATTTTGAAAGTTTTAAAACTTAATTACATTTTCTAGGCAAATTTTAAGACTTCCAATGCACTTATCCAATTTTTTTGGTAGAAAAAGCCTCATTTCATGTCACGTCAAGTAGGTAAAGTAGAATAAGAACCCAAATGGGCCTCAGAATAAAGAACATCCAACAAAAGTTGGGCGACTTGAGACCTAGTTTAGAGGGAGCAATTGACAAAGTTAGGCTTTAACGACCCAATCCATAGCTTTATTTTGATCTCCGAAGCAATGGTCAAGATTAAATTGGGCAAAGAAGAAATTGTGGCTCGGCCTTTATTGATAAGTGCAGACTTCCCACAGTACTTGGCTTTTCTCCCAAAAGTGCCTTAATTAAGTGAGGCAATTGTACTTTTGCTTTTTCCTTTTCTCTTTTACCATGCTTTTTGAACTCCACCCCCTCCAAAAGAGCTAGGGTTCAGCATGAAGTGCATATTGCACTCTCAGCTGACGCGCAAATCCACCAATTACTACTCCAGCGACATCTTTGCACATTCTTGCGATTGTTCCTATGTTTGTTCCGGCTTTGAATGCTCAATCAACATTGATTTTCAGGGACTCTGAGGCCGGGGGAAACTAGCTCGACGAAGAGATATGGTCTTGCATTGAGCAATTCTTCTTATTGGAACTCCAAAGTCTGAAATTTTCATGCTTTGTGAGTGTTTCAGCTAGCATATTTGCTTGAAAGATGGCCCCATTCCTCTCTTTCCAAACAAACTAGAGTACTTCGGCAACTAATTTGAGGGTGGGTGTTTCAAGTAAGTTGCTCTTGTAGTTAATGAGCCATCGATCTATCCTAGTAAGTCCTTCACTCTTTACTTGTATGCAGATTTGTGAGTTTGACCACACTTTGGTTGTCTGGGGGCAGAAGAGAAATAGGTGCTTTGTTGTTTCAGGCTTTGTTTTGCACATATGGCTCATCGGATCATGTATGATTTTTGTCCGAATTAGTTATCCTTTGTGGGGAGTGCATTCTGGCATAGATTCCACATAAAGACTTTGATTTTTGGTAGTCTACATATTCCATATCTTGCACCATAGAGCTCTAGGCTTTTGGTATGAGGATGATGCTTCAATATGCAATGAGTTTGTATATGCTTTTCTTAACAGATTATATTCACTAAATAGAAGCCTGATGTTGCTGCGATCCAAATAAGTTTGTCTTTTTCTCCTATGGACAGAATGGGGATCGCTAATATTTCATTGGCAATTCTATCATTAAACAAGTTTTGCAATTTGTCTTCTTTCCATGAGAAGCTATGCTTATCAATTAACTCGGTTACAAGCTTAGGGTCTTCTCGATCAGGTCTTGTAATTATGCCTAGCTTTAGCCACTTATCTTCACATAATCTAATTGATTCTCCATCGCCCACTGCCCATTGAATTGATTATGATCTTGCACCCCTCCTAATTAGTAAGCTTTGCCATCCCCATGAAGATTGGTGCCCCTTCCCTGTATGCCAACAATTTGCATTGGGAAAGTATAGCTCTTTAAAAAGTTGAATCCATAGTGCAGGATTTCATTATATTCCAACTTTTCCAGTGTATTCTAGCTTTCAACTCATTGTTTTTCCACCAAAAGAAAACGATCTTCTGCTCAATATTTTTACAAATAGATATTGGAGTTTTAAAGATTGACATTGCACATTGCGGTAAAGCCTGAACCATTGCTTTCAATAGAATTTCTTTCCTGACTTTGGACATCAAATTTTCCTTCTGTCCTTCCAATTTCATGTTCGCCCTAACCAATATCCATGCAAACATTTGTTTTTTGAACTTCCCCAATTAGAGGGAATGCCTAAATATTTCCCGGTTTTTTCAATCTTTAGGAGTCTCAGCTCCCATGCCATATTCCTTCTTAAATTCTGAGGGCAACTCGAGCTAAAAAGGATCCTTGATTTGTTCAAATTTACTATTTGACTAGTTGCAACACAATATTGATTTAAGATAGTAGCTAGGTTTTGGCATTCATAACCTTACCATCCAAGAAGAAGACAAAGTTGTCCACAAACAGTAGGTGGGATAGTGTGGGGCAATGTCTATTCAGTCTAATGAGTCTAATGCCTTCTACTCTCCCCACATCAATTGCTTTTTTCATTGGTAGAGATAAGACATTTGCAACAAGTATGAAAAGGTAAGGGAAAGAGGGTCTCCTCGTCGAATACCTCGAGTTGGTTGAAAATAAGATAGAGATTCCCAATTGAACTTCACGTTGAAAGAGACAGTGGTCAGGCATTTCATGATCCATCATACCCATTTAGTGTAGAAACCCATCTTCAACATACAAACCTTTAGGAAGTAACATTCAATTCTATCTCTAAGCTTTCTTCATGTTTAGTTTAAGCACAACTTGGAATTTTTTCTTCATTTTCCTAGTTCTAAGATGGTGGAAGACCTCTTGGATTATGAGAACGTTATCTTGAATTTGTCTTCCACTCACAAAAGCACTTTGTTCTATTTCTATTAGCTTAGGAAGCCATTGTTTAATTTGATTTGCCAACACCTTTGAAATGATCTTATAAGTCAAGTTACAAAGGCTAATCGAACGAAACTAATCTAATTTTCTGGGTTGGGGATTTTAGGGACAAGTGTAATTTGGGATCTATTCAAAATCGAGTTTAGAAACCCTTTCTCCATGAAGTCCTCTACCATTTTCAAAATATCATTTTGAATGTCCATCCAATGATGTTGATAAAATTGACCATTCAAACCATCTAGCCTTAGGGCTTTAATTGTACCTAGTTGAAAGATAGTTTCTTTTACTTCCTATAGAGTAATTCTGGCTATTAACGTTGCATTCATTTCATCCCTCACTATAGTAGGGCATTGGTCAATGATGGGCTGGAAGTTGCGAGATTCATTCAAGCTGTATATTTCAATAAAAAATGCTAACATTGCCTCTTTCAGTCTTCCCTGGTCTTTACTCCACTCACCATCCGAAACTTGGAGCGTAGAAACTCTATTTCTTTGTTTGCGTTAAATCGTGGTAGCATGAAAGTATTTAATATTCCTATTGCCCCATTTTAGCCATGTAATTCTTGATCGCATCCCCTTAAACATCTCTTCTTGTTTCCACAATAGCTCAATATTTTCTTTTACACTTTGAACCCTCTTTTTGTCATACTCAGCCTCTTTGATATTTATGATGGATTCAAGTTCTTTTTTTAATGATCTAATTTGCTTCTGGGCATTTGAGGATTTTTTACTCCAAACCTCCAATGATCTTGTGACTTTTTGTAATTTTGCCCACAAACTTAGATTGGTCACATTTGGATGAAGTCCCTTTTTCCGCTTTGATCTTTCAGCCAAGAGAGACATTAGTAAGGGATAGTGATCAGAACCTATTGTTGGCAAGGTGAATACTAAAGCTTCTGGGAAAGAAACCCTCCGTTCTACAATGCATAAGACTTGGTAGAGTTTTTCTTTAATAAAGGTATCTCATTCTCAGTTATTCACTCATGTGAGCACACATCCTTTTTCTTCCAATTCCATGAAAGAACATTCATTTAGGACTTCTCGAAATGTTGCCATTCAGTAATATTCAACTAGTCTCCCTCCAACCTTCTCTCAGTGATAGAGAATTTCATTAAAATCACCAAGGCAAATCTAAGATAGAGAGCTGTGAGACTTGATATATTTCTGTTCGTCCCATTACATCGTTCTTTTTTGGAAAGTATATGGTGCATGCACAAAAGTACTTCTCATAATTGTCTTGTTACCCTCCCATGTACAAGTAGCATTTATAAACTCAATAGAGAAAGAGTTAATTGATACTTGAATTCATTCATTCCACATAAGAGCTAGCCTCCCTGCAATCTCGATTAGGTCCACAACAAAGTAATTTTGGAACTTCATCTTCTTCTTTATTTTGAGCACCATATGTTCCTTGTTCTTTGTTTCTGTTAAGAACACTATATTGGGCCTGTTACGAGCCGCTAAGGCCTTCAATTCCTAAATTGTCAAGGGATGGCTCTGCCCCTGACAATTCCAGCTTAAGATGTTCATTGGTACCCGATACCTTATTAGGGCTAGCCACCAAAGCTCATATATCCTCTCCCTTCACAATTTGGATAGGGGTTTCTAAGAGTTGTGTCTCATCCAAATGCTCCCGGTCTACCCTCTTACTACCATAAGGGCTGATCTTTTCTATTTCTTGCTTATATGCTTTCCTATTTCCCCTTTTTTTTTTTTGGTTTAGTTCCACCACGAGACCTTGTGTTTGAGTTAAAGGAGAGTTTCCTTTGTCTGGCCATTTAATAACAGAAATGGAGCATTAGGTTTCCCTTGTATCTCGCTTGGAATGTCATGATCCATTTCCTTTCTTTTTTCAAGGCTATCCATATAGCTACTGTTCGGGGGGATTTATTGGTAATCTCCATATGATTCAGAGCTTCTTGAGTTTCAAGTATTACTTCCTTTGTTGCACTATCCTCTTACTCATCTTCATAAAAAATCTTCCATATAGGACTGAACTCTCTGGCTATAGTACTTGAAGCATAATTCCTCAATTTTGTCCACATCAACTTGGTTTTCAGCACAATGGGTAGTGAAATGACCCAATTTGCCACGGGCAAGCAAAAATGAGATAACCTCTCATATTTATACTTTAGATAGATTTTATTCCCTACACGTTTAACAACACTTCCTTGTTTTAAAAGTGCAAAAATATCTAACTCAACTTTCACTTTCCCTGTTACAAAGGCAGTAGCCTCCTTTGATTCCATTTTAATCTCTACAACTTCTCCTAGATCGTTCGTAATCCCTCTTATAGCTTCTTCATTTCGCCATTCTACCAGGAGGCCATAGATGTGTACCTAGAAAGCTCCTCGAGAAATTATAACATCAAGGGGGAATGTTAGGTTCCCAAGGTTTAAGCAATAAACAATAATTTGCAAATGACCATAGACCTCCATTCATCACATGTTTGGATTTCCCCTTTGTTTTGAAAGCAAATAAGAATAGTCCTTGCTCCAGAAGGGTAATATCTACACTATCTACTTTCTATGCCTTCTTCATAGTACTTTGAAAAACTTGAAAATTAATAGAGGGGTAATATCTACACTATCAACATAGCACAACAATCCCTTTCATGCTCAGAAGTATATATGTCCTCCAAATCGATTATATTATCTATTAATCACATGTCACCCAATTCCTTATAGAGAAGCTCTAGGCGAGGGTCTGCTCTTGCGTTTTCCATGTAGGCTAGCCAGCCGAGCATCAAATCGGGAGAGGACTTGGATTGGACAGCAAGCGTAGTGGCTTAAGCCCTAAAGGAGATGCAAAGAAACAAACCTAAGGCAATGAAGGGTGTGTAAGACTGCGAATCGGGAGAGGTTATGTCTATTAATGTATAGATCTAACAGTGTGATACTAGATGATGTGCACAGCTCTCCTGAATATCACACAGAGGATCTAGGGTTTCGCTAAGAGAAAGAGCAGGAGTAAAGTTAGGGTTTTAGGATGGAAATGAAAAAGAGATTCTTGGGGAGGAGGGCATGGCTATGGGAGGGAGCCTACGTTGAGGTCTAGTTCCTATTTTACTAGAGCTTGGTAAAAGTGTTGCATTTTTGTGAGAAGGAGGTTAAATGCAGCATGGAAAAAGCTTCATTGATTAATGGAATAGTTCCCAAGAAATACTACAGGCACAAGATAGAGGTATTATAATCATAAAGAGAGATGAAGGGCAAAAAGCAGGGGGTTAGGGGTTTTGATTAGGGTTTGGGTTGAAGGGGAGTGGGGCCATGACTAAACCAAAGGTAGAGGAAACTCTTCTCGCGAGAGAGAAATCTAGAACGAGAAAGCAAGAAGCTAACAGATAGTTAATTAAGGAGGAGAAAATTAAAGCATATTCGGGTGCCAATAGTCTTGTTAAAAGGTAGCTACCACAAAATTCTAATTTGACAAGCAACTACTTATTAGATAAATTGATCATTGACCACTTTGATTCAGCTCATGGACTAAGAGATCAAGATCTCTTCCATGAGCAACCATCTTGACCTATTCATGGTGAGAAGGCACAAGTATATATGCTCTTTAAACACCTTCACCTGCCCACAAGTAGGTGTTGTGCACATTGAACTCCCTTGCAACGTCCCTCATGATCTCACCCTTCTTTGTGAAATTCCTCACTGCCATCTTGGCCCTCAATCTTCCATGCTCGACCTTGTCATGTACACTCATGGCCCACTTGCTTACAGAGTCCATGTCATTGATTAGTATGAACACCCCTTTTACTGCGATGTTTGTTGGAAAATAAAGAAGAGGAGGATGAGGAGAAGAAGACATATATTGGGGGAAGATACATAACACTGTTTGTTGTCACCAGAAAATTTACCAAGAAAGTGACAATAAAATAAACAAGAACTAAATGTGAGGTAAAATTAACCAAAACGCTTTAAGATGATTAGTTCCAGCCAACAGTGCTAAGCAACTTGACGAACTTCGCCTTCCCAGATACAACTCAAACCTGTTGTTATTAGCATTATACGATTATGACTTTGTCAAATATTTCTTGAAATCAACACACTTAGAGGAAACTTGAAGAGAGGAAATGTTGGTGATTTTTTGCTTCTTATTGGAATGAAGATTTTGAAATCTATTTATATAGTTTTTGAATTCATGTACAGAAACAGTATATGAACCATGAAATAAATAAATACAAGAATCTAGTATATACATGAATTAAATAGATATGAAAATCTAGGAGATACATGAATCAAGAATTAAGTAGATACACAAATCCAAGAAATACATTGTCGCGACCTCCTTTTTTGGGGCACTCTTATGCATAGGCACATGCGGAGGCTAATGGCTCACTAAGTTTATTATGTTTCGCTCAGGCTCTCCTAAACTCACCAATTCACGACTTATGGTTCATGTTTTTAACTTGCAAGTTAATTTTAAATAGGAGTTGCCACTAATTGATTTTGTGTAAGTCAATTAGAAACCCAAGTGAAATAGTGGAAGAAATACTTCACTCATGCGCAACTAGATAAACTATGATTGGGGACTTGATTACACTAGTTAATCACCAATGCTTTTCCGGTTTTTTGAATTTTCTAAGGATTTTTCCATTCATTTGTAGAAAAAAAAAAACATCTTTTAGGTTTTTTTTTGTTGTTGGTTTTTTCGGAAATGTAAATCAATTTTGACTTCTTTTATTTGTGGGAAAATGTAAAATATTTTTGGTTTTTTTTCAAAAAATAGATTATTTTTATTAATTATTTTCCATTTTTTATTATTATACAGGAAAAAAATGAAAATATACGAACCCGGATTGGTCAAATCTAGGTGCTGGCCCAATTAGATCCGGCCTGACCAACCCAGGTCACGCTTGCCCAACCCGAATGACGCGCATGCCTTTTGTCCTCATTTTTAATATTTCTTTCTCCTTTCTTTTGTCACTTTTTTTTTTTTTTTTTTTCACGTGGTCTTCTTTTGGAAGACCCTCTGCACAAGTTAGATTTAACAAGAGAGGGAAATACCTATTTTGTCTTTTATCATGCTATCTTTTCTCATTTGTTGTACTTCTCTTTTTTTTCTTTTTTTTTCTCTTTATTCCCGTCTTCTCTATCTCTCCACGTTGTCAGACTAACAAGTGATAAACTCCATCTTTTGTACTTCACGGACCAAGAGACAACAAATAGCCTCCATCCCTTTCTTATTTTTGTTCCATTTTTATTTTTGTTTTCTTTCTCTTTTAATCTTCACCTCTCTCTCCCTCAGTCTCTTGGGTCTCTCCGACCAACACACTGCCGATCTCACTTTCCCTGATGACCGTCCATTCAAACGTTAAAAAAAAGGGTTCAGACTTAATTAAGAAAATAATATATATATAATAAAAAAAATCAAGAACGAGGGAGCCATGCCCAACCACCACCGCCATACTTCAGCCTTGCCAGCCAAGAACCAGTCGCCATTGGAACCATGAAGCGTGCTGATAATGACCACGAAACGAGGTAGATCGAGTAGAAAGATGGCTCTGGGGATTTACCAAACGTATTCAACAAATCATGAACACCAAAGAAAACAGACGAGGAAACAAGAACCAATGCATATGTTTCGGTCAAGCATTTCATCGAATGTATGGGGTGCAATGGTGAATGGGGGTTAGAAACAATAGCAATAGGCTCAAATTCAAATCAGGATTCAAAGTAAATGACACCAGAGTCTCTACAAATGCAGCCCGCACCTAAATGAGGTTGGGAACTCACATGACCCGAATTACTGCAACTTGGCCGACGGACAAAGGAGAGTGTGAAAACAAGGTACTATAGGCGTTCGGTTGAAGGAGCCCTACTTGGCTCGGCGACGTCGTACAGCAGACGAGCTCGATAGATAGGGCTATGTCTGCTTGCCTCACTCGTCTTTGGGCTGGGATCCTCAGGAAACCGACACCAAAAAAACGAGACAAATCTAAATGGAACCTATCGTGGCTTTCGAGCGTGACAACAGCTGGTGACTCACCCTTCAGTCTACCCTTACTCGCAACTCTCAGCTCACCCTTTCAGTCTCTCCTCAGATCTGGCCTTTCTCTCTTTGGCTTGCTTACTCTTGAGCCTCCCCTGATGTCTCTTAGGGGAAGTTCTCTGAGTTTGCTACCTCCTCAAACTGAGCTCACAACTCACCTATTTATAGGCAATGACGATTTGGTCGACGAAGGAGCTTTAACCGTTGATCCTTGGCTCACTGGCCAAACTCTCTTAGCCGAATTGATATCCCATCTCTTCTTCTTTGTGGAGGCATACTTGGCATTGAAGGCGGGCATTGATGGCACTTGAGAAACATTATGTCCGTCGCCTATCTACCCTCCTCTCTTTGCTGTAGTCTGCACCTGTCTCTTCTTCTCTACATGTGTGAGTTGTAGAGAAGAGGAAGGAGGAGGCGCAAGGGCTGGGCCAGGGAAAATTAAAGGTGGAATGGGCCGATTCATGCGTGGGGAAGAAAAAGGAAAAAGTGGCAGCTGGGCGTGAAAGCCTTTATTTTTAAATGTATACATAATTCTATTTATTCGAAATAAGGTAAGAAAAAGGAAAAAAATTAGAAAAAAAAAAACTTAATGGATGCAAAAAGAAAAAAAAGAAGAAGAAAAAACTAAGACCTAGATGATGTGAAAATTATTTTTGTTACAGCCAAATTAGTCCATAATTTTCTTATGCGATTTAATTCAAAATACATAGCCAAAATTTATGTGTCAACAGCTGCCCTCTTTGAAGGTAAGCTTGCAAATGTTGCATTCAAAGATGAACCGAGACCTAAATTTTGTCCATGTATATGTAGTAGATTATATCTTGTTTGGAGCTAGGTGTCCTATACCAAAAAAAAAAAAAAAAAAAAAAGGAGCAACGTAAAATTATACATACTAAGACGGATAAGAAGATACTTGTGATTACTTACTAGGATTGAGTGATATGGGGTGAGAACCCTAAGTTTGCCAATTATTAGGGTATCATCTTACCTGATGACGAGAGGAAGTTGCTTTTTCAAAACTCGAATATTTCTTTGGTCGTCTTGATGGGAAATTGCTTTTCCAGCTACCGAACTATTCTTCAGTTGCTTGTTAGAGCAACAAGCTATTTTTCTAGGACCCGAACCTTTCTTTGGTCACTTATTAGAGCAACAATTTGTTTACTTGACTTTGGTCTACGGAAGCACACCGAGTCGATGAAGATGGACTTCGAGCTACAGAAGCACGCCGGGTTAATAAATGGAGACTTCAAGTTCATACCAAGTTGATGCATGTAGACTTTGGGCTATAAAAGAATGTTGTGTCGATGCAGGGGGACTCTAGGTTACGGAAGTACGCCGGGTCAATGATGGTAGATTCCGGGTTAAGGAAGCACGTTGGGTCGATGTAGGTGGACTTCGAGCTATGAAAGCACGTTGTGTTGATACGGGGGGACTTCGGGTTGATGCAAGTAGACTCCAGGCTATGAAAGCACGCCGTATTGATGCAGGTGGACTCTGGGCTATGGAAGTACGCCGTGTCGATGAAGATGGACTCCAGGCTATGGAAGCATGCCGAGTTAATGGGGGGGCTCTCCAGGCTACAAAAGCATGCCGAGTTGATGCAGGTAGACTCTGGGGTATGAAAGCACACCATGTCGATACAGGTGGACTTCGGGCTATGGAAGCATGTCGAGTTGATGCAAGTAGACTTCAGGCTACGGAAGCATGCCAAGTCGATGCAGGTAGACTCTGAGCTACGGAAGCACGCCAAGTTGATGCAAGGGGACTCTGAGCTACGGAAGCATGCTGTGTCGATAGAGGTGGACTTCGAGTTACGGAAGTACGCTGGGTTGATGTAGGAGGACATCGGGCTATAGAAGCACGCCGTGTCGATGAATGGGGACTCCGGCCTAAAGAAGCATGCCAGGTCAATGCAGGGAGGCTCTGGGGTATGAAAGCACGTCAAGTCGATGTAGGTGGATTTCGGGTTATGGAAGCACGCCAAGTCGATGCAGGGGGCTCTGGGGTATGAAAGCACGTCGGGTCGAAATAGGTGGACTCCGAGCTATGGAAGCACATCGGGTCAAAATAGGTGGACTCCAAGCTACAGAAGCATGGTATGTTGATGAAGGGGGACTCCGAGCTACGGAAGCATGTCAGGTCGATGAAGGGGGACTCTAAGCTACGAAAGCATGCCGTGTTGTTTCCCCCCAACACTTGGGAAGGTCTCTCACCTTCTTGGATATTCATGAAAGTCTCTCACCTCCTGGTAATTGGTGAAGGTCTCCCACCTCTTGGTAATGAAGGTCTCTCATCTCCTCTTGGTAATTGGTGAAGGTCTCTCACCTCCTGGTGTAAGAAATTTTCGATGTGGCATGAGGCTTACTTGATGAAGCAGGGAACTGGTCATCTATTCAACATGTGACTTTTTCTTGAGTGCACCATAATGCAATAAATTGAGGAATACCTGAGTAACTACAGGCATACAAAGCAGTGGAATATTTGAAGAACTATAAGTATTCAATGATATAATTTAGGGACAACTTGGGCAGGTCGAGTGTCAAAGAAAGGGAATACTTAGATGATGGCAGGTACTCCAAGATAATGGGATACTTGGGCAGTCACTAGCATCCATGCTCTAAGGACAACTCAAATAAGTTTAGTGTTGATAAGAGAGAATACCTATATGGTGGCAAGTACTCAAAGACAATAGGATACTTAGACAGCCATAAGTATCCATACTCTGAGGATAACTCGAACAGATTGAGTGTCAATAAGATAAAGTACCTAGACAGTGATAGGTACTCGAAGATAATGGGATACTTAGACAACCGCAAGTATCTATACTCTGAGGACAACTCGAACAAATTAAGTGTCAATAAGAAAGAGTATTTGGACAGTGGCAGGACAATGGGATACTTGGACAACCGCAAGTATCTATACTCTACGGACAACTTGAATAGATTGAGTGTCAATAAGAGAGAGTACCCAGATAGTGGTAGGTACGCAAAGACAATGGGATACTTGGATAGTCGTAAGCATTGAAACTCTAAAGGCAATTTGAACAGGTCGAGTGTTAGAGTACCCAAACAATTGCAGGTACTCAGGGGCAATTCAGACACAAGGTTTTCTTTTGGAAGTAAGGGTAGAGATATGCTTACTTGGCGATATCTCTAATTTCTGAAAGCATGTTTCTCGTTAGACAACACACGATGTGCACACATGATTGTACATGCTATAAATTCATGAATTTAAATGTGGTTCATGCATGACAATTTTGTCAATTTTGTATCATCTAAGTCCCATTGGAGAAAAATTTTGAAAGACAATTTTCATCCAGAATGTAGACATCTTAAACATGCCAAATGAGGGACTTTTAGTCTAAAAGGACTTTCCACTCACTCTCATGGAAAAAGTTGTTTTATCCTAACAATTAATACATGATTTATAAGGACCACACCATCTTACTGTCATCATCATGTCAGCAGGGGTTCGAATATTTTTGCAAGCGGTACAATTTTATTAATTTGAGAGGTCTTTGTCAGGACCGCAATGTAGGCTTGGTTAATAACTTATCAAAGAGGACCATCATGGTCAAGGTTTATGAAAGAAATGCCGCACAATCATATCTGGGTTTACAGTTCAAGAACCCTACAAAAGAGATAGAAATAATCTTGCTCATACTTCTTTGAGCAATGCTTATAAACATATGAAGTCTTACGTTAATTGAAGTGTCCTAGTTTGCAGAAAATTTTACAAAGAGACATGACGCAAAGGTAGAAGTTGGTGTTGTCTTGGTATTATCACCGGTCTTTCTTCTCACTATGGGATATTATCCTCATGGAGGCTCCATTAATTGAACCATGCCAGTAGCTTTGCTTGGGATTACAAATGGATGAAAGTCATTTTTTGTCTGAGGCCGTCGGCCTTGCTTTTTATTAGGCACACTGCTTTTTCATGCCCTTAATTCTTAATCCAATTTTTCTCATCTAAGGGCATTGACCTTACTTTTGCCAGACATATTGCTTTTTCATGCCCCTAGTTTTTTTCATTTCGTTATTTGAGGATTGGCCTAGGCAAGTTCAAGAAAAACACTGATATTAGACTCTTGAGCCTTCATCTTTAGTCAGCGCTCTGGATCATGCTGTTTGAATGGTAGTAACTCCTGCTTTGCCTCAATATGAGGGTGGAATTACAGACTCAATTGGGTTGTACAATGAATACAAGTGTATAGGAAGAATTACTCTTTGTCATTCAAAGGCACTTAAATTATCGTAAGTGTTCATATGCAATAAAGACACCCAAAGATTGATGCAAGTGGTGAGTAAGAAAATTTATATCCACTTTCTCACCTTATGATGCCACCTCGCCTCCAATCTGTCCCAATGTGTGGTGGTTCTTGACAGGGTTATGAAAGAAACTTCATAAGTGTATGGGGCTCAAATGGGATAAGTAATGGATAACTTGTAGTGTTTAGGATAGAGAAATGAAATGCCCCTCATTACTTTGGTTATTGTACCATTCGCGAGAGAATTTTTTACCTTGTAGTCATGGAACCTTCTATGCTCATCTCACAAGTGTATGGTCAGGGGACTATGTATGGGATGTGGCTTGCCTTTCTTTATTCTGATATGCCTCATTTAGCATGCTTGATCAATCTCATATCCTTCATTCAACTGTCTATTTGATAATTCTCAGTGGAATTAGTGATTTAGATAGAAAAAAACATAGTGCGAAATCCATTTTGAAAAGGCATGGAGCATTTTATGGATCCCAGCATAAACAATTGATCCTACTCAAAAGTTTCATAAAAAACATTTGTTCAACAAAATTGCCTTTGTAAACGTGTTAAATCTTGAACACAAAGAGGATTATTATAAAAAGGGTGCTCACGGATTGCATTTATTTGAAAGGGGAAAATGTAGAAATACATCAACAAGTAGGATCGAAAGCAAAAATGCAAAAATTGAGGCTTGAATGCTTCATGGCATCTGCTTTGGCAATATTTGGGATACCATTTTGCTTGGGAGAATTAATCAGAGTTTGACATTCCTCTCCTTGGTTTGTCGTCCGCACCTTTGGCAGTCAAGTGATCTTGTGATCCTAAATCTTGAGGAAGGTGTGAAGTCCTACACTTTTGATTTCGTTTGATCAAGTACCCTCTCGTTTTTATAAAATCAAGAGAAGCAAATTTTTTTTATTAGTTTTGTACTTGGCAACCTTGTTGCCACTTCCTGGGATCAAACCCTAGTCGTGTCTAGATCAATTCAATCCTCATACCACCAAGCCAAGGTGCTAGTAGTGTCCATGGGGTGCTTCTTTTTTCATTTAATCAAACTAGCTCAGGAACGACATGTCTTTTCACACTAAATTAAGTTAATTCGATATGGGTCACTCCCATGTATTTATTTGGCTAGTATAGATTTGCTTAATTTAACCCATTGAGTTTCTTGCTTGAATCCCAATGCTTCCTCAAATGTTGGTGATTGCCATTTTGTCATTTTAATCTTCTTTGTCAAATCGGCCAAATAGATTTTCATTTTGGCATGATTGTCTAACTATGTTACTCATATGAGGGTTGCATAGGCATTTTCATTCCAATAGGGAAATGCTTGACAATGCCAAACAATGAACATTTATGCCCTTCCAAGAGAGTAAAGAAGAACTCTCAAGGGTAGTACTTTTTCTACAACATCAGAATTGATTGGTTTGGAGAATTCCCGACCATCCATTTCATTCATGACCAAGGCTCCTCCATGGAGTATTTTCTTTACCACACAGGGACCTTGTAACTCGGGGTGAACTTGCCTCCAAGCTCTCGAAAGATTGGCAGTGTCTTTCTCAAAACTAGCTTGTTTACCTTAAAATGCCTAGGTCACACATTTTGATTGAATGATCGGGCTACCCTCTGGTGGTAACATTGACCGTGACAAAGGGCTTTCAATCATTTTTCGTCGATCATATTTAACTGTTCAAGCCTTTGTTCCGTCCATTCTTTCTCGGACAACCTCTCCTGGGATAAAACTCGCAGGGAAGGGATTTCTACCTCCACAGGCAAGATTGCCTTTATGCCGTAGACCAAGGAAAAATGGGTAGCCCCAGTGAAAGTTCGAATGAAGTTTGATATGTTGTCAGTACGAAGGGCAACCTCTCATACCAATCGCGGTAGTTTTCAGCCATTTTAGCTAGGATTTTTTTTTGATGTTTTTATTAGCTACCTCCACAACACCATTCGTTTGTGGATGGTAAGGGAACTAGTTCAAATGTCAAATTTTGAATTCAGAAAATAAATAGTCGATCAATTTGTTATTCAAGTTCGAGCCATTGTCGATGACAATAGTTTCAAGTACGCCATAATAGGCGATTATGTCACACCTAATGAACTTTATAACGTTTCGTGCATTTACGTTCGTATAGGATGCGGCCTCGATCTATTTTGAAAAGTAGTTAATTGTAATTAAGGTGAACCAGTGCCTGTTTGATGCGTTCAGATTGATTGGGCCAATCATGTCGATTCGATGCCCCCACATTGAAAATGGCCATGGCTCAGATAATTGGTGCAATTTGGTTGGTTGGATGTTTATATTATCCCTATGAATCTAACAATGGTGACAACTCTGCACATTTTGGGCACAATTGCTCTCTTAGGGGAGCCAGTAATAATGCAGCCTCATTATTTTCTTGGCCAGCATGTGTCCATTTATGTGTGGGCCACATACTCCCTCGTGCATTTCTTACATTATTTGTGTGGCTTCAATTATATCCACGCACCTCAACAAGACTAAGTCATAGGATCTCTTGTATAAATTTTCGCCATTGACGAAAAACTTCAAAGCCATTTTCATTATATATTTTCGATCAATGAGAGTGCTTCCTTTAAGAAACTCTTGCTTTTGAGAGCATTTCATGATATCACAATACCAGGGCTTCCCGTCGAGTTCTTTAGTTACAGCCATGCAGTGGGCCTGTCTCGTCAGGACTTCAATCTTCAAAGGCTCCACTTCTAAACCTTCTATCACTTGCAACAAAAATGATAACGTTGCTAGTGCATCAGTAAATTGGTTGCAAGATCTAGGTAGGTATTCAAACAAGACGTCCTTGAATTCTTCCACAAATTCCTCCAAGTAGCCATGATAAGGCATGAGTTTGGTGTCTCTTGTCTTCCATTCACCTAAAGTTTGAAATATAATTAAGGCTGGGTCACCGAACACTTTTAGTTTTGTTACTTCCATTCCAATAGCCACTTACAAACCTAAGATACGTGCTTCGTATTCAGCTATATTGTTAGTGCATGAAAACATCAATTTTGCGACCATAAGATAATGTTGCCCATTCGATAATATCAAAACTGCGCTGGTGCCGGAACAAGACAAGTTCATGACTCCATCAAAGAACATGGTCCATGTGTCTTCCTCCATTGATGAAATACGGTCGTCTAAGGGATTATCCTCATGTATCTCCTTAAGGCAATCTACAACCATATCAACAATCACCCGACCTTTAACTGATTTTTGTGGCATCGTTTAAATGTCGAATTCTGAGATCAGGATTTACCGATTGGCCAATTTTTCCACTAAGGCTAGGTGACCTAGCAAATACTTGATTGAGTTATTTTCAGTCATGAGGAACATTTGGTGATACAAGGTATACTGTCGAAGTCTGTGCAACACCCATACCAATGCAGCATGTTTTTTCTGATTCGGAGTAGTTTTGTTCCGATATAGTGAAACTTTTACTCAAGTAGTAAATAGCTCGCTCCTTCCCATCATTGGGTCCCTTCTATGCTCGCATTGCATCCAGGGATTCACTATTGATGGTAAGGTAGATGGTCAAAGGATGCCCTAGGGTTAGGAATACCATAACCGAGGGTTTCATTAGATACTACTTTAGATTTTTGAATGCCAACCAACAGTTGTCATCCCTTTTAATCTATGCATCCTTTCTAGGAAGTTTAAAGAAATGTTTTGCGGTTTTAGAAAGTTGGGATATGAATCACGCGATGTAATTTAATCTCCCTAGAAGGCTTCGGACCTCTTTTATAGTCAATGGAGGAGGCAGCTCAAATATCGCCTTAGTCTTTGATGGGTCCACTTTTATCCTTTTACAGCTCACAATAAACCTAAGTAATTTGCCAGAGGTTGCCCTGAACACACATGTCGCTAGGTTTAAATGCAACTTGAATTGGCGAAGTCAATCAAATAACTTTTCCAGGGTCTTCACATGGTCTTCTCCATGCATGGTTTTGGTAATCATGCTATCAACATATATTTCAATTTCTTTGTGTATCATGTCATGGAAAAGGGTGACCATGGCATGTTGGTATGTTGCTCCAGCATTCTTCAGGCCAAAAGGCATGACCTTATAGTGAAAGGTTCCCCACGGAGTGATGAATGCTGTTTTTTCCTTATCTTTCTCTTTTTTTTTTTTTTGGGTACCCAGGGAACCTCCGCACTGCCGCTTCGCGGCGAAGAGTAAACCCTGGGGCTCAGGGCCTCCCACCACTAGTCCCTTTCGCAGTTAAGACGCGCGTTTGTGCATGACACACTGCGTCCACGAAGTTTCGAACTCTTCCCCTCTTGCAAAAAGGGTACCAAGCTCTTAACCGTGCGGCCACCGCGGGTGGTGGTTATCTTTCTCTTTCATCTTTATCTGATTGTATCCCGAGAATCAGTCCATGAAAGTAAATAATTTGAATCTAGCTGTGACATCCCAAAATTTACCAACCTTATAAGTGTAATTGATTGTTATGGGCTCGGATTATTTTAAAGCGGGCCAGATGACAAGCTTGATGGGCCGTGAGGAAAGTATGGGCTTAAGTAGTTAACAGGCTGCCCGAAAAATATTGAGTATGGGCTCGATCAATCAAAGGATAGCATATGGACTTGGGCTTGGCTTGGAATGGGCCAAGAGTCGGGTTCATTAAAATTGTCAATTAAGTCTAGTAAGTCATGAAATGTCATGGGATTACCCGATGGGCCAGAGATGGGGTATTTAGGCCCGAGCACTTTAATTTTCTGTTAAGATTATGGATTACCGATGTGAGGGATTTAATTAGAAATTTTATTGAAAACTTATAAGCAATTGAAATTCTATTATTGAACACTAACTTTAGTAATTTCTCATGATTAATTCTTGTTTGTATTGTAGATTAGTGCCGAGACGTTAACGTGTCAATTCGATTCGTGTGAACTCATAGATTCGTATAGTTACAAGAGGATCGAAAATTTTGTGGATTTGAAACGAAACTAAGTAGAAGACATTAGAAACTAATAGACTAACTAACGACACTAATTAGAAGTTAACCATTCTCGAGTACCAGGTGTCGACCATGAAGAAGAATACATGCATGGGAGCCACGACACTCTTCTCTTCCCTCTTAGTTTCTCTCCAAACCGAAGCCTTCAGATGAGACATCATTATTAATCCTTTCTAATGATTACTTCTCTCATTGGGATTTAAAATAAAAATCTACACACTCAAAGTTAGCTTCCTTAGAATTCACGCCTTTTCACCCCAAAACAGACCCAAAATTCTCTCTCTCCATTTTTATCACCCTCCCCCTCTCTTTTGTGACTTGCATAGAAGCAGAACTCAGCAACTTCAGCTTCTTCTTCTTCTTTTGTGCGCATTTGAGGGCAAAATTCCAAAGAACAACAAGCCACCAAAGAAGCTGAGCCACCAGTAAGGAAATGATGAGGTCTTAAATTAGAATTTATCTGCTGTTTGTTGAGGGAACTTGCGGAGTATGCTGAATGGTGGAAGATTAAGTTTGATACTTTTGTGTTGAGTTGGAATAGGTTAAATGGGCACTCAAATGAAGCCGTCAGTCTTTGCATGTGATGATCGAGGTTCGGATGGTTAAAGAATCAAGTGTAAGGGAGCTGAGTTTGGTCGAGTTGGTGGGTAGACGACCGTTGAGCGATAGATGGTGTTGCATGTTGCTTTTGAGGGGTTGAGATGCGAATACTAGCCTCGAGTTGAGCTGTAGGTTGTTGTGTGTAGTCGAAGAGCTAATGAGATCATTTTTGGGTTTTGTCGGAGAGAAGTCGAGGTACTAAAAGAGGTTGTAGATGAACTAAATAATCTGATTGAGTTGTAGATGAGGACAGTGGCTCGGGATGTTCTATTTGGGAAAGACAGAGACAAAAAATTTCTAGTTTATGTGTCACTTGGGGTTTTAAAGGTGTAGTTAAAGGAAATAACTAATTTTCTTAATAGTGCACCAACTATTTTAGGCTTTGACTACTAGTTGTAGAGATTTTCGTGCGAAAATTTGCTGGCGAGAACATTCTTCCCTTAGAACAGCAAATTGACCTCCATAAAACAGCAAAACCTTAGGTAGTTCTACGAATTTTCTATGATTTTCTAGATGTAGTTGGATCTTAAACCCTTGGTGAAAGTTGTAGAACACATCTTTAGGAACAACATATCAAAATTTGAGAACAAACGATCAAGATTTGGGTAGTGAAACGATCATTCTCTAGTAGGCACTTAGTTTGGAGGTTGCTGCAGAATTTAGGGGTAAAGACAGAAAATTACTGCTCTTTATACAATGAGATATAAAGCTTAGGTTTCTTAAAGAAAAATGTTAATCTATGTCTCTTCTATAACATACTAAAATTTCGTAGCATTTCAATGAGATTTGATGCACTTTTTGCTTTTGTGATTGAAACTGCCTATGTCAGTTTGTATCCTACCTTGATCTGAGACTATGCAATAGATGTTGTGCCTCTTGTACCTGATTTTCATGGCATATAGGGAGTTTAATGGTCTTGTAATAATGGTTAGCTTGTGCATGAACATGCCTCTTCCATAATTTGAAGTGTGGTCATTGTATGGTTACTAATTGTGGCATGTGTGTGTAATGAGTGCGACATGAATGAAATGTTGTGTGAACATGAGTGCTGCTTGAAGTGATCGAGTGCTCTTGAGGTCTTCTGCATGCTGTGATGTGATATAATTCAAAAGTGTGATGTGTGGAATGTGTGAATTAATTGAGTAAGAGATTTTCATCAGTACTTAGATGCCGGTGATGCCCCGGGGAGTGGGATGCCCATGCTGTGTGATCTTGGATGCCTCGATTGAGCGAGATATTGGGATGCCTCGGAGTTGAGATGCCCTTGTGTGTGATTAGGGATGCCTCGGATGTGGGATACCGAGATGCCTTGGAGTGAGATGCCCCATGCTGTGTGATCTTGGGATGCCTTAGTTATGTAATACTGCAATGCCTCAGAGTGAGATGATCATGATAGCAATATCATGAAAGTCCAGATGTGGGATTTCGGAAGTGACTCGATCGGGCCAACTTGCGTTTCGGTGGGTAAACTAATCGAGGGTGGACTTTGATATACACACTATAATATAAATTCCACTTGGCGTGTGAGTTCGCCTGTTGTTATCGCATCTCATCTTAGTTCAAATTAGGAGCATGAGGCATACATGTGCATTTAGCATGTTTGTTATGGAGTGACCATTCGTGTGACATTTTAGTATTAATTTAGTTATACCTGTGACAATCCTGCCTTATTATGTTGAGCTATTTGGTTGTGTTCTCTTGCTTTCTTTATCAATTGTGGATTGTTTAGCTTAGAGTCTTATTATTTCTTTACTCGGTTTTGCTCATTCCTTTCTATTTTTCAAATCGTTAGTATGAACGTACCACCGATCGCTCATTATGGGGTGACCTCGATATCAAGTTGACCTACACGAGATATGAGGCTACACTTTGGATGGACGATGGCATGGTAGATTGGATTCCTATGAGGTTTGTTGCTTGGTTCATAAACCATGAAGGGGAGTTGTTTGGCCCTCTTCAGTTTGATGTTGGAGGACCAAGAGCCGGGGCAAGAGGTGCTTAGGCACCTAGATCATGATGAAGCCAGAGAAGACGTCCTTTGTTTTTTTTTATAGACATGGGCTAGTATAGGGGTAGTGAAGTTAGGAACCCCTCTCATCCTTTTCTCTGGCTAATTACTTACACTTTTGTTTATGAACATGTAAATATATATTGTGTATCGGTGAAAGACTTGTAAGTAATCTAGGTCGACGTATGTAAGCTCGAATGGTTTTTAAAAGGAAAGTTAAAGAAACTTCTCATGATCCTTATATATGTTCTCAGTTGGATTGTCTAATGCTAGGTGACAGGATTGTTATAGGGTGATCATGTGTTATAAAACTTCATATCATAAAATATTCATGTTATATATGCTAACCAATTAGGTTTGGATGCTATAGTGCGATAATTGAAACCAACAGGTCCACTCATGATGATAATCTGTATAATTTCTGCTTGCGCTTAGTATGTGTTGCTGCTGGGATGTCACACCAGCAGTGCTATCCACAAGAATGTCTATGTGTGGCAATGAAAAATCATCTTGTGGGCTAGCTTTATTTAGATTTCGATAGTCAACACAAACTCGAATTTGGCTGTTCTTTTTTATTGGTACGATGTTTGTTACCCAACTAGGGTATTGTGAGACTTCCATGAAGCCCAATTCTAGAAGTTTCATTACCTCCTCTTCAATCTTCTTTGACATTTTTGGCTTGGTTCTCCTTAGTCGTTGTTTCTTGGGGGAGGCGTTAGAGTTGGTTGGCAAGCTATGTTCAATAATCATCAGATCGAAGCCCAGTATGTCGGCGTATGACCATGTGAATACATCTTGATACTTCTTTAAAATGACAATTAAACGTGTGGCTCCTTCTTTAGGAAGATTTGCACCGATCTTTATCTCCCTTAGGCCTTTTGTGCTGCCCAAGTTGATAGTGACAATGTCTTCGGTAGTAGGGGGCTTCATTTCCTCATGTCGCTCCCAATTCCGTTGGATTTCGTCGGAGTCATCATCTGAATTATTGGAATTGCTATTATGGCTACCTATGGTGTTGGTTTGGACCATTCCCGTACGCTTGTCTGCCGCTAGATCATGCCTGTGTTGCAAGCAGGTAAGTTAGTAAAACAAATAGGGTTACCATCATGTATGCTTCTCTTTCTTTTCTTTTGAAAAAGTGATGAATTTTTTTTTATAAAGGAAGCATGAGGAAACCTGGGCCTCAGATTTCTTCTTTGATTTCATCGTTGGATATCATCGACAGACCAATTTGGTATGTCTCCTCATGCCCTCAAAATATTTTCAGCTTTATTTAGCACTAGGTGTATTTACATTTTGGAAGAGAGATTTCAAAAGTCAATTCCTCAAGTGAGAATGATGTTGAAAAAAACAAAAGAAAGGGAAACAAGCTAGACTTAAGAAAGATTGATAGATTCCCACGTAAGGGAGTATGCAAGGAAATTAAAAGGGTTCTACTCGAGCGTGCTTGCACCCCTCCCTCTGATGGTCCTTTGTCGATAGCACCCACAAAGAAATCTTGGTACCAGTCACCAGTCACACCTTCTTGTGCTCCCAACTTTGTCAATTTTAGATCATCAATGCCTCCCCATCCATCAGGGACAATGTTCTAATGATGGTCATAGAAACTCTAAGGGATTAAATAATTAACATAGTAGTCAAATTTACCACTTGGCTGACCTAAGATGCTCATGATTGCCTTTCCTCCATTTGTCTCCTTATCGTGTTCAGGGAACATGGTCCGAGTGTTAGGTACCATGAGGAAGTCATCTTTGCCATAACATAGCCATGGAAAGCGGAATGTGAATACCCCAACATCTAGAAGATCCTAAACCTTGTCTTTCAGAATGGTGCACTTATCTAGTGAGTGCCCCAACTCCCCCGAATGGTGGTCACAATACTTGGATGGATTATAACTAGGGAAGCACTCAGGGGTAGGACATCTTGGCTCCTTAGAGATCATTCCTTGCTCTAGGAGGATGGGGAAGATCGTGGCCATTAATTTAGGAAATGACGAATGCGATCGTGTGTTGCTTGAGGACTGGGGTAGTTGAGCTCCCTACCATGTTGTATAAGTAGGGTCTTCTTCATTTATTTCAACCGCTGACTCCTCATTATGATGAGATAAGATAGCACGAACGGCTTGAATGAAATTCTTTGCCAAGTGGTGTATTGCCTTGTGCAGTTCATTAACTTGATGTTGAAACTGGCTGAACGAAAAGTTATCACCCATTCCTTCTAGTCGTTCTTCCTTGATGGCACCTATGAAAATGTTTCCAAACATAGTGGTCATGTCATTTGGCCCTTCTTTCTTTGCAAGTGCTAGCTAAGTTATGTTCTCTTGACCAATGCCTAAGTAAATGAGGAACTTCGAGCATTCATGGTTGAAATATTTTGGAGTGCCGATCATTTTTTCCTCCTCAATCATCATCCTTGTAGGGTGTGGGAAGGTTTCCTCGAGGCGGGGGTATACAAGGCTGACTTTCTTATTTGCCTTTTTCCTCCTGGCATTGTTATTTCCTTTGTAATATCCTAAACCAATAGTGCGGGATCTCCTTAGGGCTTTGATAGGCTCACGAATGCTTTGGCCTCCCTTGCTGAGCCCTTGACCAAGAGTAAAACCCTATCCGGCATTGATTTTCCCTATCATGATTACAGCACTTGACATTTTTGGGACAAAGGGGTGGAGTCCCTGGAGTCCCTTGTATAGTAGACACAAGTTCAAACGATTGATAGCTGGATTCATTCTTGCCACCAAGCTCAACATAAGGAATGGTCATCTTATGGTAGATAAAATGGTCTTCTTCTCCGCAGACCGTAACCAGTTTTTCTTTAATCATGAACTTTACATTTTGGTGGAGATTTGAGGGTATTGCTCCAGCAACATGGATCCATGGGCAGCGTAAGAGGAAGTTGAATGCAGTGGGGAATATCCATCACTTGAAACAAAATTTTGAATATGGTTGGACTTATTTGAACATCAAGCTCAAATTCACCCACCATTTCCTTTTTCGTCCCATCGAATGCTCAAACGGAAGTCCTGGCTGCTTGGATTTAGGACGTCTCTATTTTAAGACAATGAAGTGTTGCTGGTGGACATATGTTTAAAGTGGATCCATTGTCGATCAATACTCGAGTGACATGGGAAGCGTGGCACTTGACTGATATGTAGAGGCCCTTGGTGTGTCCTCTACCTTCCTTGGGGATCTTTTCATTGGAAAACACCATTTGATCTTTTAATAAGATGGCCCGAACAATTGCCTCTTCCATTGATGGTTGGGTTGTAGCTCATTTTCCATCAAAGATGCCTTCAGGTGGGGTGAAATCTATCTTTTCCTTCCTTGTGTTTAGTGCAGCAAACTCTTCATCCTAATCGATGACGACTTGTGAAATAGTAGAGACCATGCTAGTGTGGTCGGCATATATAATCATTCCCACCTCCATCATTCTTGATACATTTTCTTTCATTGTTGTTGATTCATCGCCTGAATAATGCCTAGCCTTTAGTAGCCCTTGATAGATGTCGACGGTGTGTGCTTTGACATTTCTGATTCGATCGGTGTTGGAATTGAATACTCTGTTTACTTTGTTGGTGTGATCAGGGAGTGGATTGCTCTGGACATTTGGTTTGGTGGTTTGGAATGAAAAGGCTTTAGTATCTAGTAGGTCTTGGACCCGGTGCTTTAGGACATAGCAACCGTCAGTGGAGTGACCAATCTCTCCCATGTGATAGTCGCATTTCTCAGAGGGATTATATGTAGAATAGTGCTCAGGATTTGGTCACTTCGGCTCAGTAGAGAGTAATTCCTTCTTTTGGAGAATAAGCAATACTTGGGATATGGGCCCAGGGAGAAGAGTGAATTGTCTTCTAGTACCTCGTGATTGACTAAAGAACTGACCTCCTCCTCCTCCTTGTTGCCTAGTGGAAACTTGAATTGTCAGAGTGCGATCACGATTTGTTGTGAATAGACTACATTAATATCAACTTCAGGCCCCTTCTCTTTCTTTGGGGCAGGTTTTTTGCTTGTAGAGGTTGGCCCATTAAACCATCCATCTCTTAATCCTATCTCAATTTGTTCTCCTATTGGAATGAGTTGATTAAATGATTCAACGATTGTGGTTACCATTCAATTGTGATACTCGTATGGGAGAATTTTGATAAACATTTTGCTCAACTCTAAATCAATTGGTTTTGGACTAATTTGGGCGGCCTCCATCTAATGACATATTCCTTGAATGACTCGGACTTTTTCTTCTTCGTATGTTCAAGGTCCTCTCGAGAAGGAGTAATGTCCATTATGAACTTGTATCGTTTGAGAAATGCCTTACTCACCTTGCCCCACGTTTCGAGAAGGTTCATATTCTTTGTGATGTACCACCTCAAGGCAAGGCTTACCAGACTTGATTGGAACAACTGGATCATCAATGGTGCATTATTGACGTACTAGGTCATTCGAACCAAGTACATTTACAAATGAGCCCTCAGGTAGGTTGTGCCATCATATTTCTCAAACTTGGACATTTTGAATTTTTCTGGCATTTTGACCTTGGAATAGATGGAGAGGTCCATTGGAGTAGGATTTTGGAGGCCTTACAATTGTTACTGCCTCTTGTTAAGCTTCTCGAGGCACTTGTCATGCTTAGTCTTAGACAAACTGTCGGGTTTAGCTCTCTCAATTGTGATTTGGTGTGGATCATCCTCCAATTTGGGAATGTTATTGTCGGTATCTCTATCTTGATCACCCCTGATGGATTATTGTGGTAACAATACTTCGATTGAGGCCGAGTTGGGGGGGGGGGAGAGCAAGTTTGCCCTGGATGGAGTCTATCTACTTCAAGAGTTGATGAAGCACATTAAAGACTTGCTTCATTTCGCTTTCCATAACTGCAACACGGCTCGGTACATTCTTTTTAGCCATTCTTGCTTTTGATCGGCGAATGCGACTGTGCCGTAATTACCCTCATTGCACAGAATGAGAAGAACATGAGTAGGGGAAATAGATAGAACATTGGCCCATGGCAAAGGGTCAAGTCATTTTTATTTATCAAAGGAGGATTACATAACACTAAATAAGACTCCTTAAACATGGAGTAGACAAAGCATAAAAGATAGGAAGTAGATGAAACAATCCTAAATATCCACACTAGAAGACAAGGTCACCTTTTTTATATGCGATGGGAAGTCCTAGTCCTACGAAGCCGCTTGTTCTTTTGAACTAGCTCCAATACATGTTTGTTACTCATCTCCAAACTTCCCTCAAGAGACTCAATCCGTTATTGCTGAGTGAATTTATCAACTACGTTAGGGATCACCGGTTGTAGCTTCTTGGGAATCCTATGGTTCAGAATGTAGAATGTGGATGCGTGATGGGCTTTCTCCTATCCCTAAAGCCTTCTAGGTACGACAATTGTTTCGATGTGGCATTTACTCCATGCATTCTAGATTATACGAATTTCATCTAAGTAGTCATAACCCACACGGTTGAAGAGGACTCAAAACAATCCTAATTGAGCGGTGGTGGGATTTCTTGAAGAACCATGTACTGACAAGCCACCCTATATGGGTAATATGAAGTGGTCTCTAAGAGACCCAATAGTGGGATGGGGTCATAATATTCAAGTGCAAAGCACGCTTCTCCTTTATTGAACCATTTAGCTCGCCATAAGAATGCCTCGGGAAGAGGGTTCCTTAGGAAGTTAATCCAATGAGAGTATTCCCTATTGGGGGAGTATTTTTCTAAGATTTGAAACCTTTGTAGTGGGTGCTTGAAATTGTTGATTTCAAATATTTGCATAAGGTGCCAAACCCTTTGATATGGGAAAAGAACCACATCTGTAAAATTTCCGGGGCAGTTCTCATGATTTTTTCTTTATTTTCTTCGAAACAATTAAGGGACAAAAATGTTTATGCTAAAACCATGTTTATATATCCTAGCCCAATACCGACTTAATTTACCACCCATGCAATCGAAGGATTTATGGCATTCTTTCAATGAGGAAAGATGATAAATCCAAAGAATGCTAAGAGGAAGATTTGCTTTTCTAGGCCATTGGTTGTTTTTCAAAACATCCAGTCAAAGATGATAGTGGGAAAGTATCATTGTTGGCTTTAACAATTCCCTTTAGTGAATGAGTTGTTAAAAATCATGCTAGACTAATCACAAGGTTGATGTTCGTCGGTGGCCTAACAAGCTCCTTTCCTAGGGGCAATCCTATGGATAGACCATACTCCTCTAGAGTTGGAGTTAGTTTAAATTTGTTGAATACAAAGGTGGATGTTTCAGGACACCAGAAATGTGGTATTGCCCGCATGACCCCAGAGTGGACATTGATTCGAAGCAATGGAAGGAGATGACCGATCTTTACTTCGACACGTTTTTGGCTAAGCTTATCTAACTGGTCCCACCATCTGAGGAGCTCTTCCTTGGGAGCTGGAATAAACTAGATATCGGCTCTTCCCATCACATATAAAACTAGGACTTATATGATTGACCCATATTGCCATGAGTCAATAAGTAAATTGAGTAAAAAAAAAATTATTTTACTTCTGAAGAAAATGGCACACACATAGACATGCACATGATATGTGCGGCTCGATGTCTAACTGAGAAAGTTTGTTGAAATTAAAAGGGTGTCTGCCTATCGCAGTCTCGCGTTGGCATTATACCCTTTTAATCTCGGTTCTACCTAAAGAAATTCGAGTAAAAGAAAGGCAATCTCTATATCACGGTCCTACGTTCAAGGTTGTATCTTTCTTAACATCATCCTAAAATATTCGTGTGGTAACCCAGGTCCGACGGCCGGGTTGTGTGTGCTACGTGTAGTGCTAAAACATTGAAACATGCACAGCAGTTTATAATCA
This sequence comes from Eucalyptus decipiens, assembly GCA_014182575.1. Lineage (NCBI taxonomy): Eukaryota > Viridiplantae > Streptophyta > Magnoliopsida > Myrtales > Myrtaceae > Eucalyptus > Eucalyptus decipiens. The sequence continues at coordinate 19,369,295 of CM024614.1, read as the reverse complement.
TAAAACATTTAATTTTAACAAAATTAGAAATAGTCCTTAAATTACTAGCCTGCAAAAAAAAAAAAAAATCCATGTTAGGAAAACAAGACAAAAAGGTGTAAGTCCACAAAAATTAGTCCTCGGCGGAGTTGCCAAGCTACTGTGACCTCCTTTTGTTGGGCGCCCTTATGCGCAAGCACGAGGCTAATGGCTCGCTAAGTCTATTATGCTTAGCTCGGGCTCTCCCAAGCCCACCAATTCACGACTTATGATTCAAGTTTTTAACTTATAAATCAATTTTAATAGGAGTCGTCACTAATCAATTTAGGGGTGGATCGATTAGAAACCCAAATGAAATATCGAGAAATATTTCACTTCTGCGCAACTAAAGAAACTAGAATCGGGGATTTAATTACAGTAGTAGTTAATCACTAATGTCATTCTACTATCTAATCTTATTTAAATCCTAAGACTTTTTGAATTTTCAAAGGATTTTTCCATGCATTTGTAGAAAAAAAAAAGGACATTTTTTAGGATTTTTCTAATTTTTTCGGAAATATAAATCATTTTTGACGTTTTTGATTTTTGGGAAAATGTAAAAGATTTTTGGTCTTTTTAATTTTTGAAAAATAAATTATTTTTTATTTTCGATTTTTATTATTATTTTAAACAGGAAATAAAATGAAAATATACGGACCCGAATTGGTCAAACCCGGATGATGGCCGGGTCACGCTTCCCCAACCCAAACAACGCGCATGCCTTTTGCCCTCATTTTTAATTTTTCTCTCTCATTTTCTTTTGTCAATTCCTTATTTCTTATTTTATTTTATTTTTTTTTGTTTCACGTGGTCTTCTTCTGGAAGACCCCTCTGCACATGTCAGTTTCAACGAGAGAGGGAGAGACCTAATTTTTGAGAAACATCCGTCCGTCGCTTATCTACCCTCCTCTCTCTACTGTAGGTAGTCTGCACCTGTCTCTTCTTCTCTGCATGTGTGAGTTGAAAACAAGAGGAAGGAACGAGGAAGGAGGGGGCGCAAGGGCCGGGCCTACGGAAAATTAATGGTGGAATGGACCGGCCCACGCGTGGGGAAGAAGAAGGAAAAGGGGGAACTGGGCGTGAAGGCCCAGCCCTGCAGGCTTTTTTTTTTTTTTTTTTTAATGTATACAAAATTCTATTTATCCGAAATAAGGTAAGAAAAAGGAAAAAAAATTGAAAAAAAAAACTTAATGGATGCAAATAAAAACTAAGACCTAGGTGATGTGAAAATGATTTTTTTTAGGGCTAAATTGGTCCTTTATTTTCTTATGCAATTTAATTTAAAATACATAGCCAAAATTTAGGTGTAAACATACATCAACTCGAGAAACACACGAATTAATGAGATACATGAACGGAAACAACGTATCTCATTTTGCTCAAATTCGTTGATCTATTAACCCACCATAATTACAACAACGTCGAGCTGTGCGCTAACTCCTTCTGAGCTTTTCTCTGGACACGAAGATGGCCTAATGGACTTCTTCTTCGTTTTGTACATGCCAATTCCGCAGCTTGTCAGCACCAGCGGAGTGGTCGAGATCAGGACGGAGGAAACAATCAGGCCGAGCCCTCTAACCTTCTTGCAAGCCCTAGCTAGTTTCATTCTCCTCCGCATCTGGCCGCAATTGGACATCAACTCGCGAAACAATGCCACGTGATTATCATGCATGCGTGGCAACTGGACCTGGGCGAATGCCAATAAGGGGTTTGCCTCGCTGGCAAACGCCGACAGCTTTTGGCACATCAGACGGCTCTTCTCTTCTGCATGACTTGGGTCTTCAAACACAAATCTTGCCAACTCGTTACCCCCGGAGGAGCAACTCGCACATATCGCATGCTTCCGAGCTCGCCTCGAAGTAGCCAACGAGAAGACGATGGAAATTCAAGGCCTTGATCATTTTCATGAGCGTTTTCTTCCTGGGCTCGAGGAGAGATTCTGAGAGGTGCACCATGCAATGGGCGCTGGTAGACGGAGAAGGTGAGGAGAGCGTTCTGCGGATGCTTGTTCTTGCAATCTGGGATTGGAATTTCGTACACATATCCTCGTAGGACTTCGTCCTCAAAGCTTGTGTGTACTCCTGATTGACGCTGCTTGACTTGTTAGACATGCTGTTTAGACGTTTCTTTTGGGACTCACCTGTCAAACCAAAAATAAATAAATTATACGGTCTCATAACCATTACTTGATTCACTAGGATTTTTTTTCGAGGAATTTTGTACGGCCATGTATTATAATTCGCCAATCTCCATTAGAAAAAAGCACATCTGGGCAATGAACAAAAATGCAAGCAAATGAAGTTCTTATCGGCTAATAAAAACTGCTTTTCATACGGGATACATGACAAATCACGAGAGAAAGGAGAGTATACAAAGCTTAGCGATCGTAACATATAAAGCTCATAACGTTCATTTGCTCAAAAAGATTAGTCCAAACACCCAGCTGCGTTTCCTCATTCCAATCACCAACTAGATCAAGAAGAACAAGGAGATAGAGGGAAACGACATACCCGCGGTCAGCAACGAAGATCTCAACTTGGGAAACACCAATTTTCTGAGCGGAACTATGTGATATTGTCAAGATCACGGAGACTCAAAGCTTGATCGAATAACTCAATAGTCTTTCTCTGCAAAGGGTTTGAAAGCGATCTCAGGAGGACGAGAGTGAGGCTGTATATATAGAGGTCCAGGGCTTGAAAGAAGAAGCCACGGTTCGCTATTGTATAGAGCAGCGCCTCAAATTTGGTTATTTGCCTGTTCTCGCACGTTATTAGGCATTTTCCTTCTTTCCCTTTGTATTTCTCCCTTTTTTAGGGAGGTTTTCTTTCTTGTTTATCCATATGTCTGGGGGCTTAGCCATAAAGTTAGAGAAATAGTTAGCACCGAGAATAACGAGCGCAATTTCTCGTACAGTTCCTCTTCTTGTTTTGCTCCTAATATTTTTGGATGCCTTGAAAGAATGGGGCAGTTTTTTTGGGGGGTGGGGTGGGGGTGTGGGGGTTGGTTGCAAACGCCTAGAAGTTAGCTACATTTTTACCTAAAGGCCACGAAAAAAAGGGCTTGATATCTTATCCTGGAGAGGTTCACTTAATAAGTCATATTCACACTGTGAAGGAAGGGAAGAGAGATCAATGTGGTCTCCAAGGGCATGGATTAACTCAGTTTAGAGGATCTGAATCCTAACTACCAATAATATCTGATCATCTTTAATGATCCAATTCACGTGAGCATGCGATCATATGGGCTATGATTAGGTAGAAATAGCAAAAATTCACGTGATATATATATTGAAGCACCCCACAAACCCATTCTATGACTGACAAGTTTCCTACAACGAGTTTATCCAGCAATACCCTTGGTTCGATTCTAAGTTTGTTGGGGATTGACTTACCAACAAAGAACATTTTCCAACTTTAGCTCGATCAATTATGGTAATCAATTTGGCTTGATAAGTTCAGCACAAAAGTCTATTGACTTAACTTTGACATAATATCGTGTGCCCAATGCACCTAACAAGTGAATTTGCGACAAGTTTTTAGTTCATGTATAGGGAACTCATCAAGATAATATATTTTGAGTCAGATAATAGGTCTCTTTTCACTTTCTTAATTTTATCCAGTCTTTCTTTTATTTTTATTTTTTGGGTGCTAAAAGCTCTGTTTACGTGCCCTTACACCGTGTTCATCTTCCTCAGTCGGATTAGCTACTCAGATGGCAATGAAAACATGTAAATAGAGGAGAAATGCTGTGGTACATACTGCTGAAGTAGCCTCCAGAAAACTTCTATAAATGGATATATCAATTGTGGGCGGAAGTAGAAAAAGAAGAAGAGAAGAGATACACATACCACTATTTTTCTGGGTAAAACTTACTAGGGTTTTCTTATTCTACAATGTTTTTTTGTCAAACACCAGCGTCGTCTCCTCTTCTTTTTTATTCTGCTTTCAATAGCAACACCTTAATCTTCATTCTCAGATTTGATTCCTCTTTCACATATGAAATAACTCCTCATTAGCCTACTGACACAGACAAATTCTCGAATTATGTGATAGTACCTATGTCATCATACTTTTTTTTTTTTTTTATCTCGCTCCCCTCTTCTATTTACATGTATTTAAGATGCTCACAGAAATCAAACCCGAACCTTGTACTTTCCAACCCCAATCTCTTTATCAGTAGAGCTGCATGCCTGTTGGCCTATGTGGTCATACATCGTTTTGGTTATTATTGAAATCTCTTGGTTATTCTTAACTTGCTTGTAATTACGCACTCCATGTTCACTTTGTGCTTGATAGCACATGCCATAAACTATTGCCAGGATGTTTATATATGTAACAAATTGTTCCTCCATTGTAGTTAGATGCATGATTAGTCGGGAATAGCCTAAAGTGAATTTAATATGATTGAGATTATACATATGTCTATATTGTTTTAATAACAGTTTTAGAATACTTATAATATATAAGTTTGTCGGTTGCTAGAAAAATTTGATAAAAGAGGAATCAGAGATTTATTAATTAGCATAAAATGATATTCCTCCCTATGTCTTTTTTGGTCGAAATATTCCGTTTATCCATTCACAAATTTTTTTTATAGGAAAACACTTATTTTGCAAGTCCCTAACATGAGATAAAATTAAAAATTTTACTGGAACATGGATATGCTGGATGGTATATTTGGGGGAAATTACACAAAAAATTTTAAACCTACCGCATTTTTGCCAATTTAGCCCTAAACAATTCAATTTTGCCAATTGAATCTTGGATATTTTTGCGTTCTACCAACTAAGTATGTTCATCTAATTTTGGCCGGAAATCATTGATGTAGACATTGGCTATCCTACATAACATAGTCAATACCGACGTGGAAATTTTTTTTTATAAATTTTTAATTTTTTCTAATTTTTTTTTAACTCTATGCCAGCGAGGTCATTGGCCACCCTTGCCTTGTCTGAGTGAAAGCATTGCTACCATCATCAATCACTAATTGGGGTCTCTACACCCTCGTCAAAAGTAGGTGACTAGAGGCCCATGCCCAGGTTAGCGAGTGCGTCGTGACCCTCGTCAATCAAATGGTAGGTGTCATAGCCCATGCTTAGATTTGGCAAAGGATGTCCCTAGCCCAAATCAACTGAGGGTTGATTGGCGACCTCACCGGCCTAGAGTTATAAAAAATTAAAACATAAAAGAAAACAAATAAAAAATAAATAAAAATATTTGAAAAAATAAATTCAAAAAATATTAAAATATTATTAAAAATGTTTAGGTCAGCATCGGCCATACCATATTGTATGGCCATCATCCATGTTAGTGATTTCGACTCAAAATTGATCAAATGGACTTACTTGACAAATGCAAAAAGTTTATGACTTAATTAGCAAAATTGAAACATCATTTTAATGATTTATTAGTTTAATCATAAATCTTTTAATTGAACCAATTTACTCCCAAAATTTTTTATGATTTTTAAATTTATTCATTCAAGTTAATTTTGGCTACACATTAATGAAGTAGACAATTTTTGCGATTTAAGAAATTTTCTTAATTTTTCTTCTAATTTTCGTTTTTCCCCTTTTCTTTCTTTTCTCCCCCCTTTCCCTCCACCAGCCATCGTTAGGCCTCATTCATGGCCAGGGAGGTCATTGGTCTTGGGTGATAGCCACCCTTGCCTACCCCTTTTAGTCTCAAGCAAGGGCAACCTTAGCCTGAGGGCAACCCTCACTAGATTCAACAATGGGGCGGTAATTGCAAAAAGTATTCATGTAAATGCCGGCTGTCCTATTTGACATGGCCATTGTTGACTAGAACATCACATCAATAACTTTTGACCAAAATTAGTCAGAATAGCTAAATTGGCAAATCGACAAAAAGTTCATAACTAAATTGATACAATTGAAGTGTTTAGGATTGAATGAGCTACTATATAATATTATGACTTTTTGGACGATTTTCCCGTGAAGTATTTTATGCAACATTTATCTTAATACCAACCGCATTAATAAGAAAAATTCATGTATAGTTTCTTTTCTAATGGAAACATTACATATATACATAGTGCATACGCCTTTTTCTGAAAATGAAATCATTACTTATGCTGCTGCAAAGGACATGGACGAACGGGTGAGCGATTTTTTTTTTTTTAAAGATTGCTTGCTTCTCATCTCCAGACTCGGGCCCCCTGCCAATCGCGATATATCCTTATTGCTTCCACTCCTCAACCTCTCCGTAACGTATGAAACTACGAATATGTCTGGTCGCGACGAGTTCGGAGAACCTAAATCTGGGCCAGCGACTCGCCCACGGGGTGCTCGCGGGTCCCACTCCAGCGTCCACCTCCTCCAAGCGCCTTCCCGATCACCCAAATTCACTTATGGTTTCACGACGCCATATGTTTATCGAATTATAAGATATTATCGTGTATATAATGCCACGACCGCTGAGGATCGCGAGAACCGAGAAATTATAAAAGAATTAAGCCTCTGTTTGTTTCGTAATAAATGAACTATTTATATATCATTTATACCGTTCGTAGAAATATTTATTTATGAAAAGTTTTGAACATAAATTGTTATTCTTAATAAAAAAAATATTTTTATTAATCCATTATTTTAAACAGTACAAGTGATCATATTCAGGAAAAATTATTTTCCAAATCGTCGAATTTTTGCAAAACAAATGAAATTTTAATTTTTTTTTTGGTAAAAAGAAATTTATATTCACTACTCAAAAGGATACATGAGAAAAATATAGACTTTCATGGCAAAGCACATTGAGGTAGAGCAAAGGCGAGAATACTACAAAATTAAGCCAAATCCAATAAACAAAAAATATCAACAAAGCACCAGTAAATGATAAGCACACACTCATTTTATAAGAAAGGGTATGTCAAATAAAATAATTAGTAGCCAATCACTGGATCTTGTATCATAATCAGTGATAAGCACACGTCAGAAATTTCTTCTCCAAATGAACTGTAGTGTTGCTAGTTTTCTCACCATTATTGCGAAGACAACCAAACCAAGTCTAGTGGGATTTGATGAGATCAGGGCGTTGCCACATGGACGTCGCAGGAAACCTCGAAAGCGGATGCTTGCAGCGTTCTCTTTCCAAGAAAGTATCTGTCGATGATGAATTATATGAGCGGCCGAAGATAACAAGCGTGTGTCCCCGACTTTTTCCTCGTAAAAGTCGGCTGAATAATTTCTGCCATTGGAATTACGTCCTTATCCAATTCATGCGGATTCCACTAACCTAGTGTTCTCGTGTGCAGGACATCTCTTCCGTTTTTCCAACGGTCCCCGACTCTTTTGGACCTTTTCGTTTCTATCTTTGGACCGTTTCTAAGCATAGATAAGGTCCACGTCATATAAATATGATCTCATATGCTTAAAGCCAAAGCATAAATGCACGAAGATATTTCCGTTAGTCTTGGGAACAACCTCAAAGTGTTCCTTGTCCCTATTGCTGAAATTAAGTTAGATAGCTAAATTTATTTATATTTTATTTATTATTTTTAAATTTTTAAGGAGCCCCATTTTTGGAGGGAATTGCTTTCTGCCTGCAAATCCCACTGAGCACTGAGCAAGAATTTTCTAGGAAGCACGATAAAGGATTAAGTTACCTAGTAGCCTTAGTTGAATCGAAGCTGGCACTTAAGTGATAATTTTTTTTTTAAATGGTACTTAAATGATCCCAAAATAATCCCAAAATAATTTTTGGCACTAAATTGAGTGTTGTACACAAATTTGACACTACTTGTGTTCTTCTTCCCTGGGAAAACTACTCAAATTAGCAAACCAACTCAAACCAGGAAGCCTATTTAAATTGAGAAAATCTGCATAATGGTTAGCAAAATCACTACAAGTGTGAAGGGAAAGTTCAATCAAAACATTTCAAACTAGACTTAAATCAAACCAAGACTTATAAATTACATGTATTAAAAGTTTGTATCGAAATAAATTACAACCGAGGCAATTAACATGAAAAATAAAACATGTTATAATATAAATCCAAAACACATTAATCACAAATTGAGATCAAACACAGGAGATTCGTGCTCTTAAAGGAAAGTGCTCAAGCAAGAAATCGTGCTACGCTCATGGTTTGAAGTTGTAAATACACTTGGCAAGATAGACATTGGGCTCAAGTCAACGAACAATTAGTTTGCTCTTGCAATTGAATTAATCAGAAGACCGGAAGAAGTTCAAACTTCTACTTTCAAAATCCATGGGAAAGGACTAGCTTTGAAGGATGGATTGTTTGCCTCATGGATCAAAAAATTATTGGGGCTAAGACAACAATGTAGAGTAGAGTAAATACGTTATTATAAAGAGGCCTAAACTTTTTGGTAGAATGCTTGCAAATGTCGCTTATTAGAGTGATAAACAGTTGTGTAGATGCCAGTGCATCTATGTAGACTAGTGTCTAAGTCAATGGACAATTAGCAAGCTCTTACAATTGAATTAATCAAAACATTGGAAAAATAAGTTCACACTTTTACTTTTAAAATCCATGAGTGAGGACCAGCTTTGAAGAATATATTGTTTGCCTCACGGATATAAAAATAAAAAATAAAAATTGTAAGGGCTAACACAACAAACTAGAGTGGGGTAAATAGATTATTATAAAGAGACATAAAACTTTTTTGCGGAATGCTTGCAAATACACTGAAGTTGAACGAGAAATAATTGTGTAGATGTTGGTGCATCTATGTAGGAGTGTCTAGGTCATTGATTGCAAAAAAAAAGTTCAAACTTTTACTTCCAAAATCCACGAGTGAGGACCACCTTTGAAGGATGGATTGTTTGCCTCAAATCGTTGGCCATATTTTGTTTGATAAAATGTATTAAAGGCACGATTAAGAAATGATGCATGATATTATCAAATTTGAAAACTTGTTAACACATGTTCTCAATTGATTGCCAAACTATGCTTACTATTAAGAAAAATTAGAGACCGTGTAGAGGCACACAAGGAAGAGAGCCCTCCCCGAAAGGCCCAAGTATGGGCATTTTGTAATTTTAGGATGATGAGGCTTGTTTTTACCCCCTTTTCTGATTTGATATGTGTATTAAAGATCTTTTGTATTTTGAACTATTGGTGAAGCTAAATGACACAGAATTTGTTGGTTAGATCTGTGTAGTTTACAAGTTAATGATGCATAAATTCCTCTTAATTGTTAACCACCATTACATAAGACTTTGGGTCAACATGAATTGGGTAATACATATTTTATGCTCTATTTGAAAGTAACAACAGAAGGAGAGCAACCTCTAGAATTTTAATTTTTTTTTTTATTTCTCCATGCTTCCTAGAATTTCTGTTGCATGGATGTAATGTTGTTGAGTTGTTATAATCCAACGAAGAACTTATTGCATGTGAAATAATTTGCTTAAATTGCTTATTTAGTGTGATGGTAGGCAATTGTGTATTTGTAATTTTAGATTTGGGAATTGTTGGCAGGTGTGGATCTTGATTTGTTATGAGTGTTTCTATTGTGCTTGGAGTACTAGTGGATGTTTTGCTTCGAAATTTAGTTGTTGGACGCTGAAATTATAAGCTGAGGGGTTTGAAACTAGAGAAAATTTTGGAGTGATGGTGTTGTGGTTTTGGTATGGAGAAGAATGTCTTGGAAGTGTGAGTGTTGTGATAAGTTGGTGCAGTCATTTCATGCATTGCATGCTTGTGGTTAATTTGTCAAATGGCTTAGGATTTTTTGTACCCATTGTACCAGAATTTGGGCACTTGTAAGTTGAATTCAACTGGGAGCAAAGGACCTTTGTGATTTTGATAATATAGTGTGGTTACTTTTGGTGGAAAAGTTGAATAAAGTGTAGATTACATGTTCATATTTTATGAATTGTTACTTTTGACAAATAGGAAGCTTTTATTTTATTGTTACGTTCATCTTCATTTTGCTTAAAGAGAGAGAGAGAGAGAGAGAGAGAGAGAGAGAGAGAGAACATGTTGGATCTTGGAATTGACTTTGGAACCTATGATATGGTAAGCTCTATGTTTCAAGTTATGGCACATAGATTCTAGATTCTAAAAATTAAAATGCTCATATCGACAAGTTCCAAATTCTAAATAATGAGAAACTTGGAATCACTCATTTTTAGTAGATATACATATAATATGAGTATTTTTTAATGAAAGAGATAAAGTATTTCTGACCATACAAATCCATATTCAGGACTACAAATATCTATCTATATGAATTCTAATATTTCTATGCTCTTTTTTGCATCCTGTTGCAACCTCCCTTTTCGATGCCCACCTGTGTGTGCAAAGGGTAATGGCTCATCAAGTGTTATTAGTCTAACTCGAGCTTTCCTAAATTCACTAATTCACGGCTTATGGTTAGAGTTTTTAACCTACAAATCAATTTCAAATAGGAATTGCCACTAATCGATTTATGGTGGATTCATTAGAAACCCAAATGAAATATTATGAAAAATATTTCACTTATGCGCAACTAGAAAAATTAGGAGGACTTGATTATAGTAATTAATCATTAATGCCCTTCTAAACACTAATCTCGTTTAAACATCAAGTTTGAGTTTTTCTTTTGGTTCTTTTTTAATGCATTCAAAAAAAAAAAAAAAAAAAAAGATACCCATAGAAAACATCTTTTTGGCTTTTCCCTAATTTCAGAAATCTTTGAAAGATTATTCATGCACTTTTTTGGAGAAAACTAATCAAAACTATTTTTTGACTTTTTCTAATTTTTTTGGAAATAGAAAATACTTTTTGGACTTTTTATTTCCTTTTTTTTAAAAATTATTTTATTAAAAATAATACTATTATAATAAAAACGACCTAAGTCAGATTCCTGGGTTGGGATCGACTGGCTCGTCAGCCATCGGCTCGGATGGGCATGAAGCACGGGCCCAACCTGGAGCTCTTCTCCTCCTCTAAAAAAAAAGGGAAAAAAACTCCAAGCCCAACATTTTAATTTAAAGAAAACCAGCCCATTGTTAGTGTCAAGCCCAACCCGACAAACAAACCCTAGAATCTAGGCCAAACCACATGCCTTGGACCCGAACAACCCGATTTTGACCCGATTCAAGCTGTAGCTCCTCACAACCTTTTGCTTTGCAGTAGGTTAGCTATGATGGAGGCAGAGTCGGTTGGGGGTGGCGATGATGCCTTGGCTGGGCCAAGCCAATGCTGGGCCCATGTTCGGTCGGTGGCTTCTCTGTGGCTGCCGTTGTGGTTGTTGTTGGGGGTGCTGGAACAAAAAAGCGCCTCACGTGATAAAATTTTATTTCTCTATTTCTTAAAAGAGGTTTGGAGCAAACAAAAATTCGTTTGATAACATAATTTGATTTTTCTATTTTTAGAATAGATTTCTACTTTACAAATAGATTTGAAAAAGAAATCAAAAACTAAAATTTTTAATTTTTCAATTTTGATAAAAAATCAATTTTTATTTCAGAAATTTTGCCACGTGTAACCAAAAAATCCGTTGCCTCTGTGAGCCGCCACGAGGGTGGTCGTGGGTCTGGCGACTTGCGGCATGGTCCGGCAACCTCGGCTACGTTGCAGGTCGAGTGGCGCCAACCGGTTGATGCCCGTATGAATCCGTTTTCGCTCGAAACAAAGAAACGAAACTAGATCTCGTTTGAGCATTTCGTGGAGCGAGTAGAATACACTGCTGTAATGTGGGGTTTTGGTTCCATTGGGACTCAAACCGAAGCCGAAACCTCCGTCGGACAAACAAAAACATCACAGCAGCCAAAAAAGAATAGGGCAGGGCCGGAGTTTGCTCAACCGGGCAGCCAAGCTCCGGCCGGGCGTGCTCAAAATGGGGGAAAAACAGATCGGGAGAGGCTCACTAATTTGGCTCGGGGGCGTCGGCTGGGCAGCAGGGACGACGGCGAGCGGGCGGCGCGAGGCTCGGTCCCGCGGATCTCTCTCTCTCTCTCTCAGATCTCGCTCTCTCGACCTCTCGCTCGCTCAGATCTCTTCGGGCTTCTTGGATGTCTCTCCGAAGAAACCCTCAGATCTCTCTCTTTGTGTGTGTTCTTGGGCCTTCGTCCGATGCCCTATTTATAGGCCAAGGGGGCCGGTCGGCGGTGGCTCTTCGATCGCCGGTCTTCGGCGCACCGACCGGCCTCCCCCGGCTGAACCGGCGTCCCACCGATCGTCGTATACGAAGCGGCTCTAGCTAGGCCGCCTACTCTACCGCATTGAAGACGCGTCCCATCTGTCCGGGTCTCTCGCCGGTCTTTGCGCTGCTCGCCGTTCTGCTCTTCTGTCCGGCCCCGCGTGCGTCCGGCCTACTCTGCGCGGGTGTTGCAGAGGCGGTGAGAGGAGGAGGAGGGAGGGGGAAGGAGAATGGGGAAGGAGGGAAGGGGGCTGGGCCGAGCTTGGCCCAGGTCCATGCAAAAGAAAGAGGAGACGGGTTAGGGTCAGGCCCAGCCCCCCGAGCGTGCTTCTTTTTTTCTCTTTTTTATTTTTATTCGAAAAAAGTAGAATAAGGGAAAATAAACTAAAAATAAAACTTATTAAGTGCAAATAATATTAATGCCTATGCGATGTGAAAAATCATTTTTTGTTAGGACCAAATTGGTCCATGATTTTTTATGCAATTTCATCCTAAATATTTAACCAAAATTTAGGCATCAACACATCCTTATTTATCTTGTTGGTTTGTTTTCTCTTTATGTAGTCAAGGCAAGTGTCAAAATCAGTAAAATCTAAAATATTGAGTACTCCACCATTTATTAATTGCTTAATTTTATCTATAGATATATGTCATAATCTTAGATACCACAATATAGAGAAATCTTCATTCATAACACATCATTCATACTAACGTTATTATGAACATCTATCACATTATAGAAGACATTGTCTTGTAAATTTATTTGGAAAAGGCCATTAGACAAATTACCACTCTAGCAATTTTTGATTTAAATGATAAATTGAAATCAAATTCTTAGAGAAGCTATGAATGTAAAAGGTATTTTTGAATTCAACGCAAAATCACTATAAAAAACTAAGTAGTATGTCTCAATGGCTTTCACATGAGAACACATCATATTTCTTGAATAGATGCATTGTTTACTTCCCACTAGCTTTTTTTGCAATTTATAAAACTTTGCAAATAATTCAAATGTGAATTGTAAATCCATAATCAATCAGCCAAGTATTGTAACCCATCAGCATATTACATTCATAACAAACATATGGGATTTGATTAATTTTTTTTTTCGAGCCAAGCCTTAAATCTAACACATTCCTTTTTAATATTAGCTTGCAGAGGTATTTTTACATTTTCTCTTTTGCTTGCCTTACAGCTTTTCTTGCTTTTGAATACATATAGTCATGAGTTTATTAATTGACCACTTATTCTTATTTGTGTTATAAGAGATCTTGAAATGTATATAATGTTGTGAAAGAGTGTTTAGAATGTCGCACATAAGAAAATATTTAAATATCTCAACCTTAAGGTTCTTTAGCTAGGCCACAATATCCCTTATTTTCATGATGTGCTCATGCACATACGTGATCCAAAATCTCTTAATATTTATAATTTAAGATAATTAGATATGCTGTGGCTAATATCTAATTGAACAAAATTATATATGGATCACTAGATATTTGATCACATACATAAAGCATTCACTAAAGTGCACGCCAGGACAAAATAGAAAATTAACACGGTCAAGGGTAAAACTGTAAAATAAACTGCTAAGGGTAGAACAGTAAAATTGTGGAAAGAGGGGATGGTAGGGGCATGTGGCGCATGCCGTGCACACGCCTGACCTTCCCCCATGGGCACGTGCACGCCACATGCCTTCTTCCTCTTCGCGGCTATTTGCCGATTTGCACGATTTCATTTTGCTTCCACTACTTGAGTCTGCTCTGGTAGCCCACCTCAGACCAAATTAAATCATGGGTTCTGGTGACCACAAAGGCGCGATCACATAGGCCTCGAAATTGGCAAAAAGGGCCAAGAAATTGGTTGGAATTAAACAAAATTCCAATGGACGCACATAGCCTAATATGTAACTTCCACAACATAGTTAGCCTCCAGTGATCACCCAAATGCTAAATTGACTTAAGGCCTTTGTTGCCCATGGCGGTGCGACCTGATTTGAAATTGTGTGCGGTGGGTCACCTGAATTGTGCTGGAATCGCCAATTTCCCTCTCAACCCCAAATTGCCTGATTTTCAATTCAATCAAAATCCCACAAATTCATCAACAGAGATTTAAATGCACTTGAATACCAAATGTTAGACATTTTAAGGACCAAAGATCCCATTTATACATGGATGAACAAAATTCATGTAAAATCAAAATCGAATGCGAACACGTGAAGATTTTTTAGTAGACTCCAGTAATTAATGTAGTTCAATTGATAACCTTAATGGCCGAGCGTTGAATAGTTAGTGAATGGTTATATATCTAGTCAATTGCCATCTCAACATTGATGGTTTGTTTCCTCAATCACGAGAGGGTTTAGCTGAGAAGACTCCTCTATTTCATTCGCACTGCTTCATATGACTTCTTTTGTCAAGAAGCCGTGTCTTTTGGATAGTCACCATATATCTCAATTGTCAATGATAAAGGTTAATAGAGTTAATTTGGAAAAAATAAATTTAAGGTGGGATCACAATAAGGTATTATGAAATCATAATGAAGGGGAAAAAGTGAATTGAAGGGGATGAAGAAAGCATATTTAACTGAATATGATCACATCAAGTGATGTCCAAATGCTAAGTTGTCCATTCAGGTTTTATTGGAAAAATATGCACATAGTAAAAGCATCTGATGAAACCCCTTGTCATGAAACATCTCGAATGGCATAGGCCATTGGCAGCAATCACAAAAATGTTCAAATAGAGAAGCAATTAATTGTTAAATAAATTGATCAATAACCACTTTGCTTCAGCTCATGGACTAAGAGGTTAATATCTCTTCCACAACCAACCCTCTCGACCTGTTCACGGTGAGAAGGCACAAGTAAATGTGCTTTTCAAGCTCCTCCACCCGCTCCAAGAAACGGGCATTGTGCGCATCAAAAAACTCATTCACAACCTCCCTCACCATGTTGCCCGTCTTCGCATAATTCCTCACCACCATTCGGGCCCTCGATCTGCCATGTTCAACCTCATTGTGCAGTCTCCCGGCGAGCGTGCTTACAGTGTCCATATCATTATTCAGGATGTACACCCCTTTCGCCGTGACATCAAGTTGTGCACAAACTGCTTGAGTCGATGAGCTTTTCTCCGGATATGATGGTGACCCAATGGACTTCCCCTTCCCAATGCACATCCCAGCGCTGCAGCTTGCCAGCACTAGCGCTGTGGCTGAGATCACGGCGGAGGAGACCATCAGCCCGATCCCTCCTACCCTCTTGCAAGCCCTAGCCAGCTTCATTCTCCGCCGCATCTGCTTGCACTTGGATGTTAACTCATGAAACAACACCATGTGATTATCATGCATACCTGGGAACTGGACCACAGCGATCGCAAATAAAGGGTTTGTCAGTTAGGCAAATGCGGACAGCTCTCGGCATATCAGACGGCTCTGTTCGTCTGCATGACTTGCATCTTCAAATACCAGTTTTGCCAACTTGGTTGCCCTTCTGATCCTTTGGTAACTGGTGCGGATCTGGTAGATGCCCCGGAGGAGCAACTCGCACACATCACACGCGTCTGAGCTCACTTGAAAGTAGTCAACAAGAAGACCATGGAAATTCAAGGTCTTGATCATGTTCGCGAGGGTTTCTTGCCCAGGCTCCAGGAGCGATTCTGACAGGTACCCCATACTTTGGGCATCGGTTGATGGAGGCAGCGACGAGAGCGATCTGCCTGTGCTTGTTCTTCCAATATGGGATTGGACTTTGGCATACATTTCCGCATAGGACTTGGTCCTGAAAGCTTGTGTGTACTCTCCATTGACGCTGCTCGGCTTGCTAGACATGCTGTTTAGACGTTCCTTCTGGGACTCGCCTGTCAAGCAGAAAAGGCTAAATGATATGATCTCATAGCCATTATAATTCATTAGGCCCATTCTTTGCTCAAGGAATGTTGTACGGCCATGAATTATAAACCACCAATCTCCATTAGAAAAAATACATCTCGGCAGGAAATAAAAATTCAACCAGAAGATTCAAAACTTAACAGATCGGAACATATAGAGTTTAAAACATCAATTTACGCAAAAAGATTTGTGAGAACACAGAGTTGATTTTCCCTGTTCCAATCACTAATTAGATAAAAGAAGAACTAGTAGAGAGAAAAATTGAGATGAGAGAAACGACGTACTGGTGGTCGGAAATGAAGATCTCGTCTTGGGAAACACCGACTTCATGAGCTGAGCCATGTGATACTGTTGAAATTGCAGAGACCAAAAGTTTGCTCGAAGAAGTTATCAATCTTTTTCTTCGGAGGGTTTGAAAGAGAAATCGGGAACAAGCGAATGAGGCTGTATATATAGAGGTCACACGGGTTTTTTCTCCTCTCTCTCTCTCTGTTCTTTTTTGGATGCTTACAAACGCTTGGAAGCTGGCTAGGTGTTTACCTTATAGCCACAGAAAAAGGGCTAGATATTTTATCTTAGGGAGGTTCAATCAATAGAATTTATTCCCACTGAAGGAAGAGATGAAAGATAAATGTGGCCTCTAAGGGCATGGAACTTTTCCAACTCTGTGGAGGAATGCAATTTAGAGGAGTCAAATCCTAATAAGGAATAATATCTAAATCGTCTTTAATAATCGTATATGACGCGGAAAAATCTGATCCACTTTTGATAAGCTTCAACCTATGGTTAGATAGAAACGACATGCGACGCAAGTGAGATTTCTTTCCGTGACCTTCACACACTATTTTATGATTGACAAGTTTCCTACCATGTGCCTATCTAACATTGTTCTTGGTTTGTTTCTAAGATTGTTGTGCATTAACCTACCAGTAAAGGATAGTTTCCAACTTTTGCTCGCTAAATATGATAATAGGTTCCACTAGATTAGCTCAACTGAAGTCAATCAACTTAGTTTCGAAATAATATTGCGTGCGGTGCACCTAACATGGGAATTTACGAATATCTAAATCATATATAGGGGGCTCATGACGATAATATAATTTGAGTTAGATAATTGTCTCCTTTTCCTTTTTAAATTTTGTTCATTGTCTTTTTTGTGCTAAAAGCTCTGCGTACGACCTTACATCTTTTTTATTTTCCTCATCCAGATAAGCTTTTAGATGATCACTGAAACATGTAAAATTATGAATGTAACTAAAAATAAAGAAGAAATAGGTATGGTTAGTTATACACACCAAGTTATTTAGGGATGAAACTTGGTGGTTTGCAAAAAGAAAAAAGAAGAAGAAAATAAGTGGAAAAAATTTAAGGGAGATTAAAGTATTGAACCAAATTCAGCCGGAGTATTTGTTTCAGCTCACTAGAATGTCGCTATAGTAAAGCATGATATGAACAGTTAAAATATAGTCAAAGGATATTGCGAGATTCTATATATTAATTGTAATTGATATTTCAATAACTAATTTTCTTAGATAGTCATATTATAATCTAAATAAGCTAATGTATTTTAACATTTCTCATTTCCGCATACTTCTTATCTTCGTATCCCAGTTTTTGTTTCCTGAGGAAGTGTTCGATGCATCTGTCTCATGGTGGTCGTAGCGAAGCTAGCCTCAACGGCCATGTATCCCACCGTTCCATACTACTATTCGCCTAATCGGTAGCCTTCAGATTTTATTTTGATATTCTTCCACCTCTCATTTTGAAAATTGAACACCACCACACGCTACCCTCAAACAAGCCGAATCTTGAAATCTCATCGCAAACAAACGTTGGGAGCCACCATAAGCATAGCCACACGCCGCCACGTCTCAGATCCATCGAAGCCTATTGCTTGTAAGTGCTTTCTCTATGTTTTTCGTCGGTTATTTTGAAAAACAAATACCAGCACCAAGTTCATTGTCCTCCGACAAGTCCAATCCTCCAAACACCATTAAGGATGTGCAACTGGACCAGGCCACCCCAAAAACAGGGTCAGGGACCGGTTCCCATAATTCAAAACCGGTTTAAACTGGTTCGGGAACCGGGTCCGATTGATTACCCATCCAAGAACCGGTTCCCAGACCAGTTTTGGAACCGGTATTGTAAGTATAGGTCCAAAATCCTATTTTTCCCCTTTATTTCTATTCTTACTCCGGCAATCACACGGTGTTCTTTTCTCTTGGCTCTCTCAAACACGCACGGCACTCCTCCTTCATCTTGCCTCTTCTTCACTTGCTTCCCTCCCTCATTGGCTCCCTCTTGCACTGTCTAACGGACGGACGGTGTTCGTTGCTGCCAAATTCTTGTGTACCATGTGGATTGGCTCGCCTAATTTCTCTTTTGTAGGAAGAGCTATGCTTGCATAAATGAGTAGCTTCGTATAGTAGTTGTGGGAAGAAAACTAATATTAGACCTATGTTTGTTGCTAATTTTTTGCCTTATGATTTTATTTATTATAATTAGCCCTATGATCCTTAATTTTTCATTTAGTCAAAAAGTTCATGTAGTTATTTATTACAAGTGCTTAATGTTTCGATACAAATTAGGAGAATTACGTTATTTTCTTGCGTATTAATATAAAATTTGAAGTCGTATAAGATATCAGGAGATAACAAAACAGGTTCCAATGGAAACAGAGTTTGACCCTGGAACCGGATCGGAAAAACAAAGTGGGTCGGGTACAGGGTCCAATACAAATAAAATCGGGTATAGGGTCCAAAAAAGGGGAACTGGTTATAATATGGTTGGGTACAGGGTCTAAGTCTAGACCCTGTCTAAGTTTAGACCCTACCCACCCTGAACCCGATCACCCCTAAACACCATTGTGAACAGCTGGCCTTTCGCCCTTACATGCTGCCCAAACCTTTTATGTGTGAGATCCACGTGCCCTTGTGAACAAATGCTCTCACCATGTTCGCTAACTTCCCTACTAATGTTATCTCGCATGTGCCACACGCGTGCGCTGTGTCCACAAAAAGCTGATGTCTTCTCTGACGTCATCATTGCTACGTTAGCACAGCCACATCATGGTTGACTTTGACTATTGATTAGAAGTTGAATTCCAAATGTTTTTCGATATGCTGAATCCTTTTTTCACGTAATCTTCTCCATATCTGTTCTCTAAGTACTAGTTTTGTGGTATAACTTATACAAGTTGTTGCTTTTAAACGAGTAAAGTGCATTCAGTCGATAAGATAGAAGTCTCATTACCCATCGGACCAATTTTGAATGGAAGAAATGTCAAATTTCTTGAGAGGACGTAGGTTCAAGTGTTATGTCACTGGTAATATCCGTATGCATGCCGGGATTATTGATGAAATGGAGGGATAAATTTTATTGAATAATTGGATGAATGGGATAGGAAGAATCATCAAATTCTCACATAATTTTGAAACACTTCAATTTCATCTATTCAACATTAGGTTTGGTCCCTTTAGTATAGCAAAGGAAGCTTGGGATTTACTTGTTAGTCTCTATTCTACCTAAATATTGCATATCAGCTGTGAGGGAATCTACATTGCATATGACATGGGTTAAGTCGATCCATTAATGGCTTTTTAACCTCTATGCATTCTATCTTTGATCAATTAGCCTTATTTAAACCATGAGGGGATTTGGATACTGATCTTGCAAATTTGCTAAATACTATGATCACACACATGTTACGATTTTTTTTTTATGACTTTGAATGGTGAATTTAAACCCGTATGAGCCTTATTTATGCATAGCGATCCATTCCCATATCTAGGGACCATTGTCTTAAAGTTATTGATTGAGGACACTCGACTAGCTACCATAAAGATACAACAGACTATCGTGTCTATTCTCTGCGATGCTTGCCACTCCCACTTCTTCTTCCTTGCAACACAAGTTTTGTAAGCATTGTCACAGACATGGTCACCTAGCGTCCAAATTCTACTAGTTACAATCCAAGCAACCTACAGGTTTAGACAATCGACCTCAAAATCAAGGTCCACCTACATGACCATTTATCACCGTTGCTATCATAGATACTTCTTCTAGTGGATCATCCATCACTTTATCATTAGAAGATCTTTAATTCATTCTTAGAAAATCTAGTACTTTTAATTCTTCTGTCCCCAAAAACTTCTACCATGTCTATCACTCTAGGTGTTTCTAATTCATGATTAATTTATTCCGCCTCCTAAAATCGCTTGATCTCAAAATCTATTTTGTTTCCACTTAAATCCGTTGTCTCATGTGCTTCTACTATTCATATAGTCTATAGCACACAACTGAGAGCCAGTTAGATGAGAAAGTTTCCATTTCCACTTTATCCTTACCTATTATCTTTCATGTTCGAAAACTCTCATTAAACTTGATATCTATTGGAAATTGTGTGAAATTAATTTTGATATTCACTTCTCTTCTCATGGTTGTCATGTGTGGAATCCACATACAAGATAGACAATGTTCACGTTGTTTATTATTTGAGTCGTTGATATTCACGTTGTCAATTATTTGAGTTGTCAATGTCACATTGTCGGTTAAGGGCTGCCAAAGTGGGACCCTCTCTAGTAGGTGTGTGGTTTGGAGACGAACTTGGCGAAAGTTGGCGGGCCTATAAAGACCCAGTTTGATGAGGTCAGGGAATGGCCGTCGACGCTAGAGGGCTTGAACAAGAAGCAGCTTTTGGTAGGCTTCTAGGATGGCAAATGAAACATAAATGAGTTGAATTACACATCGAATAAGAGGAGTGCGTGTTTGGGATGCCACAAAAGTGTTTAGGATGCTTTATGAATCGAGATGGTTTTGGTCAGTGACAAGTGTGGACTCACATATGTGAGTTTTTGAGCTTCATGACAATATAAACTTGCCTATGTATATTCCTATGTATAGTGATAAGCTACTAGGTGATACTAGTCCATCATGAAATAATATGACATCTACTTACTTTCGAGTGAATGAACTTGAAATTTTGTTAATGGTTTCTATTGGCATATTATGATAGTAAAGATAAAACATTCTTTTATGCATTTTCATGCATGGTTATTTTGTAATGCTTAAAGCCACGTTGTTTGTTGGTACAAAGTTGAATGGTAAGATAATCTCTTACCTTATACTTAGAGATTTCATTTATTGGGCTTTAGCTTAGCGCCTTCTTTTCCCCCAAATATGTAAGATGGTTCCCTTGAATATGGCAATGGAGGGGACGAGATGATGTCGAAGGCCATTAATCCTTGAGTTGGATAGTGGTTTGATTAGTATGGGTATAGCGGTGTTAGATGACCCTGACCTTTCCTAGGATTATGTATTTTGTTATGTTTTGCTTAATGTTGTATAAAGATGGCAATTCATGGTGTTGATATGAAGAATGTATGTATATTGTTAAACTTGTGTGATTTTCTTGTAAGTGATGTTGAGAAAATTTTATTGTACTTGCGCATGTATATGAGTAAATGGAAAGGACACATGCTACGCGTGATGTTCTAGGGCATCGCAGATTCTATCTATCATACCTCATTTGATCTGATATACTTAGACATTAAGGCACTATCTCTAAACCATCTCCAATCCCACTATGGAAGGACTTTGTTGTTTTGTAATTTTCATTGATGATCATTCCCAATATACATGGCATTATCTTATGAAGTATCGATTCAAATATACTGATATCTATCGTGATTTCATTGCTATGATCAAAACGTAATTTAGTCAATATATCAAAGTTTTCCATATTAATAATGTCATAGAGCATATAGACACGAAGTTTTTTGGAATCCTCTCTTAAAATGGCATTATGATTTATCATTCATGTCTAGTAACTTCTCAACAAAATGGTCGAGCAAAAAGGAAACATGGGCATATCTTAGATGTTGTATGCACTCTTTTACTCTCAACATCTTATCTTGAACAATTTTGGATAGAAGCTTGACATATTGTTGGACACACTATTAATCGAACTCTACACACATCAAAGGTAATATATCTCCTTTTGAGCAAATTTATGATAGTGGCCCTGCTTACAGTCCTCTTCAAGTTTTTGGCAATGTTTGCTTTGTACACCTTCTTTCACATAAAAGCACAAAATTAGAACCCCGTGCTCCTTTAAGTTGCTTCATTCATGTATCTTTTCATGTCACATTTTGGGAATACAAGATGTTCTTCTCTTTTCATACTTTCGAATCTCCTACTAGCGTTTCCTTCTTTACTAATCATTTAATATATTTATTTCCTGACAAAGACACCTATTTCTCCCCCTGTAAACCCTCACCTACGGAATTATCTCCTCTTATTCTTGATACAAGCTCTATTGGCAATACCCCTTTGGCAATTAATGTCATCTCTGCCCTAACCCAAGATTAATCACCTTCCGACATTTCATCCTCCTTTGTCTAACACTCCACCATAGTAAGTCAACCTTTAGCTCGACTTTGTGATTACCATTACTTCCCTTTTTACACCTTGCACAAATAGAAAAGTTAGCGCTAATCATCTTTTATATCAACGAATGACAAATAAGTTACAAGCTCTCCATGAATTTCATACATGGGATTTGTTTTGTTTGACTCTTGGTACATCCGCTATAGGTTATGAATGGGTGTACAAGATTATGATCAAGGTAGATGCAGCTATGAATTACTATAAAGCTCGACTAGTTGCAAAATGTTTTGTGACATCCTGATTTTCCAATTCTGTTTTCAATTAAATGAGTTGGGCTTTTCATCGATGCGCCTATAGTTATTTTCTCTGAGCTGATCACTCATGAGATAACTGGTCTATCAGGTGAAGCTGCTAAATGATTTCAATGCAATAGACTTGTGAATTCGACTAGAAATTGACTGCTCGACTGTGCTAATCTGCAAAGGTTAATACGACATTGTCAAAATCAACCAGAGACCGGAGATAGTTCAGTTTATCAGAGGCATGTGATTAATGTGTGGGTGATTCCACCTAATTGCAAAATTCTTGTCGAACGACACTAGATCGATTTTTTTGTCATTTCTGTACCTTGTGCCCGTATTTGAAATCTCGAGATTTTCATGACAACCGAGAGTCGCTAATGAGTCGAATGTGCACAATGTAGCTTGTAAATAATCGACCACTGGTCAATTGCACTAAAAATTTCTAGGTCTTGCTAAAATGGCGTTTGGTTGAAATTAACCGCGAATTTAAACCCGATTTTAGAAATTGAAAGTTCTGCCACGTTATGATTCATTTTAGGAACGTCGACTCATCCTCCGAAATTTTTTTTTTGCAAACCCGAGATTTCGGTGAAAATTCAAAGTAAGACTATTTTGGACTCGGAAATTAAAGGGTCGTTTTTGGTCACATTTTTGGCATTCAATTTGGACTATTTGGTGAGGGAATTGCAATAATTTAATGTGGGCACCTTGGCTAGAATTATTGGACATCAATTAGATTGAATTGAGTTGCAATTGAATTGAATTTGGAGGGAATTGTCCAAAATTCGTAGGTCCAAGGGGGCAGCCACGTTTGGACCATTTCAATGGCTTGTTGGGGGAAGTTTGGGTGTGCAAATGGTTGAGGATTGAAGGTTGAAGATGGTGGGGGCAAGCAATAAGCATTTTGGGATATTTTGGTTGATATTTGAAGCAATTGGGTCCCCCTCTTTAGCGGCTGGCTTCTTCTTCTTCCTTAGAGTGCTTTATCCATTGTTGAGACCATTTGAGAGCTTGAGAGAACCAGAGAAAGCAAGCTGCAGCCCTTGACCATCGATCGCCTCCCTTGCTGTCGTCGTGCCCATCGCTATCGCTCATAAGCCTCGCGCCAGCCCACACACACCGTCCGCTGCTCGTTTTGCCTCTAGCTTGCATCTTTGCAAGCCCAGCCACTGTCTCGATGTCCTCGTGCCAATGTCGCAAGTCGTCGAGCTTGCTTGACCGCTTGTCTAGCCATCAGAGCCACCGCTGTCGCCTACTGCAGCCGCCTAGCCATTCGCCTTGCCGTTTCCAGCCCGTCTAACCGTTCGGCCCAGCTCCTTCGGTCCTTGGACAGAACCAAAGGCCAGGAAGGGTCTTGGACTTCGAGGCCCATTTCAAGGCCCGTTTAGACCATGCTTGGTGTTGCCGTAGGCTTGTTTATCGCTCGCCTCCGCGTCACCGTCATCTGACTCACCAGCCCGCTAAACCGGTGATTACTTGCTGAACTCTGCTTAGGGAGTTAATGACACTTAGTAGATAGTTAGCTTAGCTTAAGATGAGGTTAGGTGGTTAGTTAGTTTAGAGTAGTGATTTAATTGTTTAATTATGCATGTTAGGTGGTTAGAATAGATTAATTAAGGGCTAGTTAAATTGTACTATTTATTTAGGTAAGTGCATAAATTTTCTAGGCTCGTTAAGGTAGTTAGATTAGCGTTTCTAGCCTAGGTTTGCATTTATTGGATTTATTGTATTTATTTAATAAATTTTGCTATTTATTTAATTATTTAATATCTTTTGAAAATTATACCGGGATAGCCGGTGATCGGAATTTTGTGTTGATTGCAGTGGTGTGCTTGATTTATGCAATTGTGTGTTAATTTGTGCAAATTGAGTGGTGATTGTGATTTTGAGTATTTATTTCAAAATTACGAAATTTTGGTAATTATTTAGAAATTATCGGATGTCGGGTTTTGACACCGAAAATGGTTTTAGATACTATATCAAATAGTGAGATTTTAAAAGGAAGAATATTGATTTTTCTAATTCAAAATGACCGTGTACTCACACGCGATTATTTTTATCGTGTGTTTTTAATACGAAGAAAATGAGCCAAGTACGTTATTTTAATTGGGACATTTAAGTGCAAAGCACGATGTCTTGGCTGAGATTGGATGGGTGCATGAATGGTTATGAGAACCTGTCCCCGATGTGAGTTGGGTGGACGATGCTCCTATGTGGAATGCCCTTGTCAACGGATGCCGGTCGCAATAGATTCTTGATCGATGCTCCTTCGAGATTGCTATGCTCAATGGGGTGAGATGTTGCCGTGCTCAACGGGGTGAGACGATGCCTGGTTACACCAGAAGACCGCCGAACGTCGAGTAGGCCGTGCCCGTTGGGCCGTGATAAAATTGGAATAGATGACTGAGTGTCTTAACCGCGCTGGATTATGGGACAAAATTATGTGGTATGGTATGAGATGTGTCATAACAATTTAGCCTTATAATGGGGACCCCTATAGCTGTGTGAGATTTGAGATGTGGCGTTCCAATTGATTGAGTTTTATCATTGCTTATGTTTGTGATATGAACTAAGCTGACATGCAGGGAGGATCAGAGACGAGGTGAGTCTCTGTGTTTGTGTGACTGTGTGGTTAGGATGCCCCTAGGCATATTTCCTTTCTAATTGGGGTTTAAGGGGTGGACTTGCTGAGACGTGTCACCCCGTCGTGGGCTCAATTTTTTTTAGGTCCGTATATGGCGGTCCCGCTAGTGCGTTTTGGGAAGCCGAGGGGGTACACGGAGCAGAGTACTGACGTCCTTGTCCCCGGGAGTCCCTGGCTCCATGAGCTTATAGTGATCACTATCTTGGTCGATGAGGACTGACTACAATTGGTACCTCATTGATTTAGGGTGTGGTTTCGCCATGGGATCAATGGGATCAGGGAAGGTCCCCTGCAGGGTTCTGACATCCTTGTCGTTGCAGTCAACGCCGCAGCAGGTGAGGGGGTAGCTGATCCCCCTGATGGTGTCGTGGAAGACCCAGATCCCCCGGAGGTCTCAAAGGTCTCGGCTGAGGAGTCCTATGCCTAGTTAGTTGGGTGGCTCTTTTTTTTGAAGTAGACCTTTGTTTATAGCCTAGTGTTGTATATAAACTCAGCTTGTTTATGAAAAGTTTTTTGTGAAAATGGTATCCTGCTTTTCTATCCCATATTTGTGTTGTCTGGGGATTTATTATATGCTTCTGAACGTGCAATAAAAAGAAAGGGTCGGCAACGCATCCTGGGACGTCGCAATTTTATCTACCACCGAGGGATGTATGAGTGCTCGAGGTTCGGGGCATGACAGGTTTTATTCTATGACATTGACTACAAAGACACTTTTACTCTTGTTGCACATCTTATTTCTATTTGCAATCTTCTTTGTATTGTTGATGTTAAGCATCGATCTTCGTTTCATAAGGATGTTAAAAAGGCGTTGCTAAATGGAGATCCCACTAAGAAAGTTGATATGGTGCCTTATCTTAACTACAGTCATCCTTCTAGCATGGTGTATTGATTACATCAAGCATTTTATGGTCGAAACAGTCTTTTTGTGCAAGGTATTCTAAGTTTAACTCAACAATGGAATTCCTTAGTTTTAGTCTAGCTCCGATGATCATGCTATTTTGGTTTGACACACTTCTTGTGGTTTGTTGCTCTTATATGTGGATGACATGTTTATTGAAGATGATTGTATTGGCATTTCAAAACTCCAAAATATCTCAATCAACAATTTGAAATTGAAAATCTTAGGCGTGTTGGCTACCTTTTAGGCTTGGAGGTTATTTTTTATTTCTCTAATTATTATCTTTTTTATTCAAAATATGTCATTGATATTCTTTCTCAAATTGAAAATATGGTCACCACAACTTTTGAGAGTCATGCCAAATTTGATACCAAAGATGGGGCTCCTCTTTTGAATCTCGCACTTCATCAATAGTTGATTGGCAATTTCATATATATAATTTTTACTCGACCTAACATTGCCTACATTGTTCACATTGTTAGTTAGTACTCGTTTTGTTGTAGTTCTTGAATTTTTCAATATATCAAAGAACCTTTTCAAACCTCTAAGTTATATAAAATAATAATTATTGTAAATTATACGCATCGAGATGACATCCAACGCAAAGCCCGAGCCTTAGGCCCACCCAAGCATGGGTTGATATCTTGGGTTAATGATATTGCAGTTTTACTAAATAATATGGGACTCATTGAAAATCTCTGACATCAGCATTCCAAAGGCACAAATTTCACAAGAATTGAATGTTGGACAGAGGAGATACATGCTTGGAAAGAGTTAGCTTCGACTAAAGGTACACTCACCTTTAGAAGAGGTGCACACCTTATCATTAGAAAGCCCTAAAAGCCTCTAAGTTCTCCTCCATTTCCACTTTATATTAGGGAAGGGGTTAATCTAACCCTTGATCTCTTTCTCTTGAAACTCTTTCAAATCGAGAATGGTTCTTGCATTTCTCTTGTTTTCGCATTTTTTTTTTTATATGTAGATTTCAAAACTCTCATGCTTGCTAAGTAAGTCTAGGTTCCATTTTCAAATTCACATAAAAATGCATGTTAGAATACTGTAATGTCTAGTTTGATCATAAAATTTTGAAAATGTCCTTATGCCGAACGTTTGGAAAAAATGCATACTCTTGGGTAGATGTAATGCCAAGGTTAAAACTTGATATATGTTATGCCTTTCATTTGAATAATTGGACATCCATATTCTTAGGCCGTCATAATGCCAAAATAAGATCTCGAGCTATAGGATATATCGTTGTGCTACCAAAATGTTGTTTGTTAGTAGGTTATTTGATTGTTTGGATTAGGAATTAGGTTGATATGATATTGGCTATGATAGAAACATGGTTAATTGCTTGTTGTTGTTGTTGCTTGCTAATAAGGTAGTGGATATATTGAAGTGCTACATTATGATAACCCTTTATTTGAGAGCCAACACATAGGTCATGTACTAAAGTGATTTGGTTTGAATTTAGGGCTATGAAGATATGGTTGGAAGTTAAAAGTCATAGGCATCAAAATTCAAACCCATTAATTGAGGCCCCTGATTCATGTGACTAGTCATATCATAATGTCACCGTTATTTTCGCATTAGATTTGCAATTTCATTTTGGTTGTAATTATTGCCATGTGATCTCATTCTATAGTTATGTTTTACATCAAATTTGCCATTTCATGTTACATAATTTTGTTCCAATGCCATGTTATCTCACCATTATCTTTTACATTGGATTTGTCATGTCATGATGTATGTGATTATTACTATGTCATGTCATCTCATCATCATATCTTGCATCTAATTTGTCATGTCAAATTGTATGTGATTATTGCCACATTATATCATTTTATCATCCTATTTTGAATCAACGTGTCATATCTTTCTGCATGTTGTTGCCATGTTATGTCATTCACTCGTTGTGACATTTGCATACACATTCACACACATGAATGGAGTCACACCACTGTGTATGAAAAGATGGCATTGTCAATCAACAATGAAGTACAATGGGTATTTTGGTGACATTTTAAGTTGTTTTTAATTTAAAAAATCAAATTGATGAATGTTTTAAAACTTAACAAAAAATAGAGTCGTGGTATAGAAAGGGGGTCCTACGCTAATTGCAAATTGGACCTAGGATCTCAAGTCATCGTTTGGCAAGTTCTTTCGCACATGCACATAGTTAATGGTCTTTCCCATCACTATCTAGGCCCCATGGTGTTCAGTTGACCTAGATTTACATAAACTAATTAGTGATGACTTTTTTCTGAAATTTTTATTTACTCGAATTAGAAAACCAACTTAAAATAGGAAAAATACTCAAATTAGGATACCTACTTAAACTAGAAAGCATATTCAAATTAGGAAGCCTCCACTAATTAGCAAGCCAACTTAACTTGGAAATCTACTCAAATTGGAAAATCTACTTAAACTATGAAGCCTATTTAAATTAGGGAAACTACTTAAACTAGGAAATCCACCTGAAATAGGAAGCCTACCCAAATTATAAAAAGAAAATCCTACACTAATTAGGAAACCAATGTAAACTAGGAAATCTATTCAAATTTGGAAAGTAACTTAAACTAGGAAGACTATTCAAATTAAGAAACGTACTAAAACTAGGAAGGCTATTCAAATTAGGAAACATGCTTGATTTAAGAAGGTTGCTCAAATTTGGAAACCTACTTGAATTAGGAAGTCTATTCAAATTAGGAAAACTACTTAAACTGGGAAGCCTACTTAAATTATAAAACCTACTTGAATTGGGAAGGCTATGCTAATTAGGAGACCAATTTAAGCTAAGAAATCTATTCAAATTAAGAAATCAACTTAAACTAGGAAGATTATTCAAATAAGAAATTTACATTAATTGTTAACAAAATCACTAAAAATATGCAAACTTGATGATGCAAACTAAACTTAAATCAAAACAAGAGTTACTAACTACATCTATCAAACGTCTGCATCGTAATGAGTTACAATCAAGGCAATCAAGACAAAAAATAAAGTAAGATATAACATCAATCCAGAGGACACTAACGAAGAATTGAGATCAATTATGGAGAATCATGCTCAAAACAAAACTTTCTAACATTTTGTTTTTCATTAGAGAAGTTCTTGAAATGAATGATTTGACAATATGAAAAATAAATAAATAAATAAATAAAACGAATAGTAGGGATAGGAAATTATATTGCATCTAAATTGGACATTTTTTTTATCTAATCATGTATAGATATTTCAAGATAGATTATATATAAATGAACAATTATTTTTATGATTCATTTCCAAATAGGCATAAATCCGATTGGAGACTTATTACCAAAACATGCCTAACAATTAGAGATTTCCAACAATTCCCTTCATGATACATTGATATGGATGATGAGATATCCACCAACTCTTGCCAAAAACAAAAATACAAACATTAGAAGGTTACCAAAAGAAGATAGAGAATCTGCCCTTAAAGGAATGGCGTTGGAAGATGATTTTGGAAAAATCATATCTAGCTCTCTATAAATAGAGACGAGACAATAGAGAAAAGAAAAGAAATCATTTTATTTTACTCTCAGAAAGATCCCAGACAAATAGCTTGCTCCCCTTTCTCACGCCACTACAATGGCCCAAAAGTGAAGATTCTGTCAATGGAGGAAAGCTATCAAGAGAGGTAAATTTACACTCTTACTGCGTTTTGTTCAACACTTTAATTTCACTCAAAATTTTCCACCAAGTTTCATCCCTCTTGGGGCAAACCACAAAGTTTCACCTTGAAGAAACTTGATATGTATAAGTAATTATATCTATTACTCCTATTTTTATGCGTTTCTATTGGGCTAATCTGAAGGAGAAGTTGAAAACCATATAACAAATGCAACTTCTAGCGCAAAAAAAAAAAAAAAAGGAAAAAAAAAGGACAGTGAATGAAATTTAGAAAGGGAAAAGAGATGAAGCATCAGACTCTAAATATATTATCCTAATGAGCAACCTATCCATGATTTATATAATTATCAGAAAATTATTTATTTTTTTCCTATTCTAACTCTAAACTCATTTTCTTTTACCTTGTCTCTTTGCAGAGTGTGGAAGTCGAACCATACACCTAAAACTAAACATCCCTAATCCCCGCCTTCGTGAGAAGGGGGGGATCGAGTTCCCCAATCCCCTTCCAATGTGGCTTGAGCATGCAATATTATTTCAAATCTAAGTTGATTGAATTCTTCTTGTCTATGTGATTGCCATAATTTTATGGAGCTAAAGTCGGAAAATGTCCTCCCTTGGTAACTTAGAAACAAATAAAGAAAAATGCTGGAGAACTACGTTGTAAGAAACTTGCAACTTTTTGAATTTGTTCGTGCGGCACACAAATCTAGATGTATGATGCAGAAATAAAGTATTCCGGGCCATGTTAGCAGGCAATTTGTCAGATAAATTGATCAATAACCATTTGATTCAGCTCATGGACTGAGAGATCAAGTATCTCTTCCACAACCAGCCTTCTTGACCCGTTCATGGTGACAAGGCACAAGTAAATATGCTCTTCAAGCTCCTTCATTATCTCACCCATCCTTGTGTAATTCCTCACTGCCATCCCAGCCCTTCATTTTCCATGCTCGACCTCATCATGCAATCTCCCAGCCAACCTGCTTACAGTGTCTAGGTCATTGATTCGTGCGTACACCCCTTTCACCGCAACATCTAGCGGTGCACAAGCTCCTCCTGTTGATGATCTCTTCTCTAGGTATGATGACAAACTAATGCACTTCCCCTTCCTATTGCACACCCTGACATAGCAACTTGCCGCCAGCCACAGCATTGCCAAGATGCCAATAATGCTATGAATTGCCAACACTAGCGCGATGGCTGTGGTCACACTGGAGGAAATGATGAGCCCAAGCCCTCCAACCCTCCTCCAAGCCCTGGCCAACTTCATTCTCTTCCACATCTTCTTGTGCTTGGACATCAATGCATGAAACAATGCCAAGTAATTATTGTGCATGCCTTAGAACTGGACCCGGGTGATTGCCGATAAGAGGTTTGTCAGCTACGATAACGCAGACTGCTCTCGACGTATCAAATAGTTCTGCTCTTCCACATGACTGGCACCTTCAAATACCATTTTTGCCAACCTGATTGCCCTTCCGATACTTTGGTAATTGGCGCGAGTCTGGTGGATCCCCCAGAGGAGCAACTCATTGTTATAGATGAAACCAAATATTTTTAGGGGCTTTTTTTGTCTTTTCTATCATATTTGCTTTTAGGTTAAAAGTGATACCTTTATATTAGCGAAGGCAAGATGGTAGCCGTCAACATGCTAAAAAAGAAAATAGAGAGGCAAGAAAAAGAGAGAAGAAAAAAGTGAGTTTTTTTTTTCCTTTATGAGAGTTCTCAATCTCTTTGTACCATGATCTTGAGAGAAAATCATCATTGTAATCCAACTTTTTTCAAATTTTAGTGGATTCGCAGAGTACCTCTGCGCGGAGATATAGCCCAAGTTTGGGTGAACTTCGTTAACAAATTTTATGGCGTGTTCTTTTAATTCTATTCCTTTATTATTATATTCAGCTTAGTGAATTGTTTGTGAGCGTTATTTTTTTGGAATCGACATGTAGTTTCATAACAACTAGTATCGGAGCCTGGGTTGGCTAATCGAGAACATCGAGGGTTTTTCGGTGACGTTCAATTGAAAGCAAACAATATGGCAGAAGAAAAAATCGGAATCAATAAGTTCGATAGGCAGGATTTCGGATGGTGGAAACTACAAATCGAGGATTATCTTTATCAAAAAGATTTCTATGCACCACTTGAGGGTTGGAAACTCAAGATGGCGAAAGTGGATCTAATAGCGGAAGCCGGATGGAAAATTCTTGATTGAAAGGCATTAGGTGCAATTCGTCTAGGGTTGACAAAAATGATAGGGTACCGCATCGCGAAAGCAAAAACTGCAAAAGAAGCTATGTATATTCTAACAAATATTTATGAGAAGCTGTCCACATCAAATTAGGTATTTTTGCTGAAGAAATTGGTTAAGATGAAGTTATCTAATAGAGGTTCTGTGGTAGAGTATATTAATAGTTTCATGCAGATCACAGGTCAATTGGAATCCGCAAGCATAAATTTAGATATGAAACTTCAAGATTTATTATTTTTATGTTCTTTTCCATAAAACTACAATACCGCAGTGTAGGGAATTTCAAGCACCATGAAGGATGATTTAATTCTTGATGATATTGTGAGTAGTATCATGGATGAAGAGATGTGAAGAAAAGTTTCAGGTGGAGATAATTTTTCTGCATCTACATCTTCAACGGCACTCACAGTGGAGAATCATGGAAGAAGTAAAAGTAGAGAAAAATTCAGCGGGCGTGACAGATCACAATCAATGGGTAAGAGACAGGTTGCAAAAGATGAGTGTTTGTTTTGTTACCAAATCGGACACCGGAGGTTTTAGTGTGAAGCCTACAAAAAAAAGCAGCAAGATGAGAATGAGGAGCTAATGTGGTTAGCGATGAATCTTTGCTAGATAATTTGTGTTTGTCTGCAAGGTTTGACTTGACGACAGATAGATGGTTTATTGATTCTGGTTATTCTTTTCATTGCACTTTGCAAAGAGACATATTTGATGATTATGCTAGTGGAGATTTTAGACAAGTGGTTGTGGGAAATGGCCACATGTGTCCCATTATTGGAAAATGAACTGTGACAGTGAACATCTTAGGTGGAGGATGTCTAGTTTTGCGTGAAACTAGGCATATTCTGGAATTAAAGAAAAATTTGATTTCAACTAATAAACTTGACTAAGAAAGTTTGGTAACAATCTTTGGATGTGGAGAGTGGAAGATAACCTCAAGGGCATGAGTAGTAGCAAAGGGAAAGCGTACAGGTACACTTTACCTTCTCCAATAAGACAATATCAGTGGTATGGTTGCAACTACAGTGGCTATAGATAATTTGTCTACTCTTTGGCATTATCGTTTAGGACATATTGGTGAAAAATGTATTAAGCAGTTATACTCGAAGAAATTACTTTCAAGTTTGCAAAAAGTTGAGTTAGATTTTTGTGAGAGTTGCATTTATGGAAAACATAAGGTTGTTATTTTTCAATTGAATAGTCGACAAAATAAAGGTCAAAAGCTAGAGTTGGTTCATATTAATGTATGGAGACCTGCTCAGGAACTCTCTTATGACGGTAAGAGATATTTTGTCACCTTTATTAGTGATGCGACAAGGAAGACTTGGGTCTATTCTCTTAGAGAAAAATCAGAAGTATTCGAGATGTTCGGAATGTGAAAGATCATGGTAAAAAAAGAGACAGGTTATCAGATTAAAGCTCCAAAGTTTGATAATGGTGGTGAATACACGAGCAAGGAATTTGTAGAATATTTGAGTGGAGAAAGCATACACGGGTTAAAGACTGTTCCTAGAACTCCTCAAAAGAACGGTGTAGCTGAAAGGATGAACAGGACTATTTTAGAACGTGTGAGATGCATGAGGCTACACGTAGGTCTCCCGCTACACTTATAGGCTGCCACAGTTAATGTAGTTGTTTATCTTATCAACAAAAGTCCATTTAGTACGTTGGATGGAGAAACACCACAAAAACAATGGTTAGGTAATTAATTATTCACATCTAAAGGTGTTTGGTTGTATTACATATGCTTTGATTGACAAGGAGGATAGGAAAAAGCTTGATGCTAAGTCCTAGAAGTGCATCTTTATTAATATGATGGCGATGAGTATGGCTATAGGCTTTGGGATTATGAGAATAACAAAGTCATCCGCAGTCATAATATGGTATTCCATGAAGAAAAGATGTACAAAGACTGTTAGACAGAGCATTAGAAGGTAGTAAAACTAGAATATGTTGAATTAGACACAATGTCCATGAAGATGTTTCTAGTAGATCAAAGTGCACTTGAAAGAGAGGTTCAAGATGAGCTTATTACCAGTGAGAAGGTAGTTCAAGAGGAACGCAATGATTTGGAACAAACTAATGACCTTGAAGTACCTGTATTGAGGAGGGCTACACATGTGAGAAAGCTAAAGGTAATTTTTGATCCATCAACTAATATTGTTATGAGCTATGTCTTATATACAGATTCAGAAGAATCGGAGACTTACAATGAGGCAAAGAAAGACACGTCTCACTTGTAGTGGGAGTGTGCTATGAAAGATGAGATGAGCTCGTTACTTCAGAGCAAAACTTGAGAGTTGACCAAGTTGGCCCACAGGTAAAAAAACTTTGTTAAACAAATGTGTGTACAGGATTAAGAATGAAGCATATGGTAGTATTAGATACAAGAGGAGACTTGTAGTCAAGAGCTTTTCTCAAAAGGAAGGGATCGAATACTCCAAGATATTTTGACCTGTAGTGAAAATGACACCAATTAGAGTTCTGCTGAGTATAGTTGCAGTTGAGGATCTTTATCTTGAGCAGTTATACGTAAAAACAAGGTTTTTACACGGTGACTTAGATGAAGAATATACATGGCACAACTTAAGGGTTTTGAAGTCAAAGGTAAGGAGCATATAATATGTTGCTTGAAGAAAAGCTTGTATGGCTTGAAACAAGGTCCACAGCAATGGTACCTAAAATTTGATATAGTTTTACGAAAGAAAAATGATTTGCACACTGTGAGTCTGATCATTGTGTTTATTTTCGCATGTATGACGATGGTGACATTATGTATCTCTCTTTATATGTGGATGACATGCTTGTGGCTAATTCCAATATGAAGAGAATCGCAGAAATGAAGAAGATGTTATCATCATAGTTTGCTATGAAAGACTTGAGAGAGGCCAAGAATATTTTCGGTATGAAAATCATTAGGGACAGGAAAAAATAAGAAATTATGGTTGTCGTAAGAAGACTATGTGAACAAGGTGTTAAAGAGATTTAACATGGACAAAGCAAAATCGGTTGTAACTCCCCTAGCGAGTCACTTCAAACTTTCCAAGGGTATATGTCCGATCACTAAGGCTTTGAAAGATGAGATTGTGGTAGTTCTATATGCATCAATAGTGGGGAGTTTGATGTATACCATCGTAAACACGAGACCAAACATTGCACAAGTAGTGGGAGTTGTGAGTCAATATATGCAGAACCTAAGCAGAGAGCATTGGAATGCAGTGAAATGGATATTGAGATATCTAGCAGGTACTTCCAACTACTCACTTTGTTATGGTGGTACATCTCTAGAGTTGCAAGGTTATGTAGATGCAGATCATTCGGATGATCGAGATAGTGATAAGGGTACCATTGGATATGTTTTTATAGTTGCAGGTACAATAGTGAGTTGGATATCTCAATTACAAAAAGTAGTGGCTTTATCGCTAATAGAGGCAAAATACGTGGCAATCACAGAAGCCTCCAAGGAAATCATGTGGTTACAAGATTATATGGAGGAACTACATTGAAAATAGCTAGTTAGTACATTGTGGAGTAATAGTCAAAGTGTAGTGCACTTAGCAAAGAATGCAACTTATCACTCAAGAACTAGATATATCAAGAAGCGTTATCACTTTATTAGGTCAACATTGAAAGTTAATGAGTTAAAGCTACAGAAGATTGATGGCTCGAAGAATCCAACTTACATGTTAACCAAGGTAGTAGATAGAGAGAAGCATATTTTCTGTACTACTACCATTGGTATTATTTCATGTTGATTGATGAGAAGTATCGCAGAGGCACAAGTTTTTCAAATACTAATTTTTGAAGAAGATGGATGCAAAGTTGCTTGGTTCTCGGGTATATTTGTCTTCAAGTGGGAGATTGTTACAGATGAAGCCAAATATTTTTAGGGGCTTTTTTGTTTTTTGTTTAATCATATTTTCTTTTAGGTTAAAAGTGATACCTTTATGTTAGCGATGACAAGACGCTAGCCGTCAAGATGCTGAAAAAGAAAAAAGAGAGGCAAGAAAAAAAGAAAAGAAAAAAGTGAGTTTTTTTTTTCTTTATGAGGGTTCCCAATCCCTTTGTGCCCTAATCTTGAGAGAAGATCATCGTTTTATTCCAACTTTTTTCAAAGTCTAGTGGATTCGTAGAGTGCCTCTATGTGGGACGTAGCCCAGGTTTGGGTGAATTTCGTTAACAAATTTTCTGGTGTGTTTTTTTGACTCTATTCATTTATTCTGATATTGTGCTTGGTGAATTGTTTGTGAGTGTTATTTTTATGGAATCGACGTGCAATTTTGTAACACTTGCACATATCACATGCATCTGAGCTCGCCTAGAAGTAGTTGACTAGAAGATGATGGGTATTCAAAGTATTGAGTATGCTCACAAGAGTTTCCCGCCTCGGCTCAAGGAGCGATTTTGAGAGGTGCGCCATGCAATGGGCAACGTCGGGCAAAGAAGGCAGTGAGAGCGATCTGTCGATGCTTGTTCTTCCAATCTAGGATTGGACTTTAGTACACATTTCCACATAGGATCTGGTCCTGAAAGCTTGTGTAAACTCTCTATTGACAATGCTTGACTTGCTAGACAGGTTGTTTAGATGTTCCTCCTGAGACTCACCGTCATACACATAAAGATAAATTATATGATCTCATAACCATTACTTAATTTATTGGGCATTCCTCTTTCAAGGAATTTTACGGCCGTGTACTGTAAACCACCAATCACTATCACAAAAAGTACATTTACTTGGCATGAGCTAAAATTGCAACCAACCCATGTTCTAATCGACTAATGAAAACTGCTTTTGATGTAGGATCCACGACAAAACACGAGAGATACGAGAGTACACAAAACTCAAGAGATTGGAACCTATAGAGTTCAACACATTAATATGCTCAAAAATATTTGTACCAACCGAGTTATGTTTCCTCGTTTGGATCACTAATTAGGGGAAAAGAAGAAGGACAAGGAGAGAAACGGCATACCGGTGGTCGGAAATGAAGATCTGAACTTGAGAAATGCCAACTTCATCAGCGGAGCCATGGGATATTGTTGAAGCTTCAGAGACTAAAGCATCATTAGAGAAGTCATACGTCTTCTTCTTCAAAGGGTCGGAAAGAGATCTCGGGAACACGAGAGTGAGGCTATATATGTAAAATAAGGGGTTGAAAAGTCAAAGGTGGAGGAAAAAGGTGGAAGCTTTAGCAGAGAGAGAGAGAGAGAGACCGAGAGTTTTTGGGAGAGTGGAAAAAGAAGAGAGAGTGAGAAAGACAAAAAAAAAAAAGGAAAAAAAAGGAGGAGATAAAAGGGAAAGAGAAAAGGAGAGAGAGAGAGAGAGAGAGAGAGAGAGAGAGAGAGAGAGAGAGAGTAGAGAGCTCACACAAAGAAAGAAAAAAGAAAGAGAGAAAGAAGAAGAAGAAGAAGAAGAAGAAGAAGGGAAAAAAAGAAAAGAGGCTTCGTGCATTCTTGCCATAAGAGCCTTGCCAAGCCACCTCAACTACGTAATGCAATGCCCAATAAGTGTTCGTGCTCCCCATTCGTTCAATCGAAGTAGTTTTGGGATTAAGGATTGAAATTTGGAATTTTGGGAAAATTGAATGGCGAAATCTGATTTTTGAGTCATTGAGCTACGTATTTTTGTAGAAATGATAGTTTAGGATGTTGTGGAGCTATAGGATTTTATGGATCGTGATTTGAGCTTATGGTTTGCCCGAAACAAAATATTCAAATTTATCGCACGTGATGAACAGTGCGCGACCAAGACTTCAGGGCCATAATTTGTTGATTTTTGGCTTGATTTTGGATCGAATAAAATAGGGTTCTTGTAGTATGTTAGAAGAGCTTTCTATTGACTATAAGTGCACTTGAAACAAGGTTCGATGGAGAAAGTTATGACGTGACCTCAAGTTCTGTGTTACGGATAGCTTAAATAATCACTTTGGATATGCGGTTATTAGCGCATATGTGTCGTTTCATCAATGAATAAGCATAATTTAGTGGAGTTGTTAGTTGGAGAGTAGCATATTACTCGGTTTTAACATTGTTTTCGATTTATTGATTGGAATACGAGTACATTGGCTCGAGTAACCACATAGGTTGATTTTCAGCTTTCCCAAGTGAGTGGTGTTATCTCTTCTAAGAATTTATAAACTCATGTCTTCAAAATTATAAAGATTTGACAATTTATGAGTTATGAATAAGCATGTTTGTTGCATAAAATCGGATTGGGCATTTACTACATTTTGATATTTATAAATAGTGTGAGAACTTTTTGGAGGGAAGATATATTTTGTTTGGGAAACTAAGTTAAGAAATATTATATATTTTGGGTTTGCAAAACCTTTTTACAAAAAGCTTTTTGAGTATGGGTTATGAATATTATGTATATCGATTTGTGAAATGTCCTATGACATGCATTTGATTTGATTTGGTTTATAAAATCAATTTATGAGAAGAGTCTTGAAATTATTTGAGAATGCTTTATGAAAAGTATTTTTGGCGAATAAGTTGAGTTGCGAAATCTTTTTGTGATATATAAAATGATTTATGTATTTGACTTTGTGGATTGTGGATGGCATTGTTCTAGATTGGTATTGATGCTCAATATCGCTGTGAGCCCAATGAGGAGCTTGTGAGTATGCGCATAGTATTCTAGGATATCCTTATGGGCCGAGCCACTGGCTAATAATAGGTGGAGACCTTGCTAGGGGGCATCTTGGTCGCTTTGTCACTATGCGTTGTATCATGACCATGTTTTGATATTGAGCAACGGATTGGTCACTGGAGTGGACCATTGACATATGATATGAGTTTGGTCGATGGAGTGGACTATTAATATGTGATTTGAGTTTAGTCGTTGGAATGAACCATCGACATGTGGTTTCATATGAGATGGATAAATGGAATAGACCATTAATGCGTGTCATGAGATTAACCAATGAAATGGACCATTGGTGTGTGACTTAATGAGATTGATTAATGAATTTGACCATTGACATTTGTTTTGATGTTGTGAAATGAATGTTTCTTGTATAAATATAGCTATTCTTAAGTATACGTAACTTATTTTCTTATTATTTGTTTGTTGTATTCTAGATTTAGGTTAAAAGAGTTGTGGTTTGGTTTTTATAAATATGCATAGTGGGTGCTCGATCCGCTTAAAAGAGATGTACTACTCACTAAGCTGTGGCTGCTCATCCCTCTACTTGCCAATCTTTTCAAGTTCCTTAGCTAATGATAAGTAGTACGAGAGTGATATCGACGAGGGGACATTTAGGAGTTGGATTTTGGGAGCTCTGAGGCTGTGTCCTTCGAGTGGAAGGATGGCCGTGTCATACTCCATTTATGATGATTTGACGGTATATATAGAGGTCTCTGAGTTGTAAGAAGAAGCCTTAGCTGGCCATTGTATTGAGCAGCACCTCAAATTTCGTTACTTATCTTTGCTCGCACGCTATCGTCCCTCA
The DNA here is from genome assembly GCA_014182575.1 of Eucalyptus decipiens. Taxonomy (NCBI): domain Eukaryota; kingdom Viridiplantae; phylum Streptophyta; class Magnoliopsida; order Myrtales; family Myrtaceae; genus Eucalyptus; species Eucalyptus decipiens. The sequence continues at coordinate 19,329,688 of CM024614.1, read as the reverse complement.
CACGGCGTGTTCTTCTTCGTGCCTTACTTTTTTATTTATTGATTTTTTGATCGAAACATGCAATGCTTTCAGACCCATGACTTAGACATATTCATTCTTTTCAATTTTAATTTTTCTTTTTTGAGGATGTATTTCTTGTTTATCCAGACGCCTAGGGGCTTAGCCACAAAAATTTAGAGAATTAAGCAACTGGGGCAGGACAACACTTGGTAATGGTGATTAATGCCGACACGCCGTAGATTGTCTTCATATTGTTTTGGTAGCAAAATTTCTTTAATTTATGTATGTATGTATGCTTGTAAGTGTGTATGGATGTATATTGCTTACAAACACTTAAAAGCTAATTGGATATTTACTCTATGGCCGCAGAAAAAGGGGCTAGATATTTTACTTTCGAGAGTTTTTTTTTTTTTTCGACAACGACGATATTATTTATGGATACACGAAAGTAACAACCGTTGTACAATGCTTCAGAGAAGACAAGGTCTAAAAGATAATGGGGAGGGGAGACAGCCCAATTCAAGGGAAGTGAAGAGGCCCATGGGCTTTGGTAACCCAGTCAGCAATGAAATGTGCTTCTCTTCGACAATGCCGGATCTAGAGATTAGGAAAGTAGAGAAGAAGTGCCGTACTCTCTGCAAATAGAGCTCCGTTCTCCCAAGGTGTCGAGCTAGGGTTCCGCACGGCTTCCACAAGCACCAAGCAGTCCGATTCTAGCAAGAGGTGATCATTAGCTTTCCCTTTTTGCAGCAGAAATTCGAGAGGTTCACTTAATAGAATTTTATTCACAAAGTGAAGGAAGAGCAGAGATAAATGTCGTATCTAAGGGCATGGATTATCTCAACTTTATGGAGGAATTCAATCTTGATGATCTAAATCCTAGTCAAGAATAATAGTTAGATTATTTTTAATTGCATATCATGCATAAATAATGTGATCTGCTCCAATGAGCACGCAATCATATGGCTTGTAATTAGGTAGAAACGGTGAGAGAAGCACGTGATTTCTTTTCTTGCACCCCACGAATATATTCTATAACTAGTAAGTTTTCCCGCGATGAGGTTATCCAGCACTATTCTTGGTTGGCTTCTAAGTTTGTCATGGACGAACTTACCGATAGAGAACATTTTCCTACTTTGGTCCGCTCGATTATGGTAATCGGTTCGACTGCATAAGTTCAACCCAAAAGTCATCTACTTAGAATTGAAATAATATTGCAGCCAAAGCAAAAAATAGTTAAATAATATATAGGATCTTATGTAGAAAATTTATTCACATAAATAACTAATCAATAATAAAAAAACGAATCCATATATGATTGTAAAACACCGAGATCAATAAATACAGCGGAATTAAAGCATACCGGTTTAAGCCATTGCTTCTCTTACAGAAAAGTAGATCAATAAAAGTATATCACTCTAATAATCAAGGATCTACCGGAATGCCAAATCTTATTCTCTATGACCTATTTCGATATAGCAGCTTTCAATGAGATTAAAGCAACTGATAGGTATAACCTACCATTTTATAGGCTAGAGAGGAAACCTAACAAACCCTAATCAACAGCGTGTCAACTGGGCCCTTCCCATTATGGGCTTCAGTTAAACACAATTGCCTACACTTTGCTACTCAACTAGGCCCATTATCAATAGATGCCAATACCGAATTCAATCAGATTACTTTAGGGTTCAACAAATATTAGATTATCCATTAACCTGATTATTTAAATTAGAAAATCAATTAATTAATAGAAGCCCATATTATGAGAAATTTCCAACATTCTCCCAGTTGGGCTACATTAATTAACTTATTTTATTTTGAAAAATAGTTTATATTGAAAACGACACTATCGAATTATTAACTAATTTTTTTTTTATGTGGTCACAACTTTAAAAAGTAATATTCCAATAACGGCATCTCAATACCAATCCAATCCTATATAACCTCAGTAAAGGACTATGGAGATCAATGTGTTAAGAAAATGTCACAACACAAGACCTTCCATAATCACATATAATAAGTATTATATTTTCATGGATCATAGGTCTAGTAGCGTAGTAAGAAATAGTGCAAACATGTGATCAAAATATACACTATTTCTTATCGGTCCTCAATGCAATTTCTCAACGACATGAAACAGCATTGACGCAATTTCTAAACAATATAAAATTGCACAACTATGTCACAATCCAACATGAGATCTCATAATTAGTGACATCCAATCGTCTTTAAACAAAATTTGTTTAAAGATACTATTTTCTACTTCCATTTTTCAATCAATAGGAGAAATGATAACAATAGAATCAACAACAACAATTATCAAAATAAATGCTTTAATAAACATTATAAAAGCATTATCAGTCTGCATATAACTATAATATCCAGATATACAATTTGTATAGCTCCCACTAATAAAAGAAATCAAAAGAATCTAAAACACCCATATTCTCTACATGTTCTTTAAATAAAATGGGTCGTAAGCCTTTTGTTAGAGGATCAGCCAACATGGACTCAGTTCTAATATTTTCAATTACAATGTCTCCATTTTTGACCAAATCCTTAACAGTATAATATTTGATCTCCATGTGTTTAGACGCATTACTAAAATTGTCATGCTTGGAATAAAACACAGCTACAGTGTCGTCACAGTAGATCACCATAGGTCTAGCAATAGAGTCCACAACTCACAATTTTGAGATCAAATTTCTGAGCCCTATTGCTTAAATCGACGCACCATAGCATGCTACAAACTCAACATACATTATAGAGTTCGTAATCAAGGTTTGCTTTGTACTCTTCCAAGAAATAGCACCTCCAGGCATCATAAAAATATATCCAGAAGTTGATTTTTTTATCATCTGAACAACTAGCAAAATCAGCATCTGAATATCCAATCACCTTTAGGTCCTCAACTCTGCTATACACAAGCATGGAATCCTTTGTTCGTTGTAGACATCTCATCACTCTTTTAGTTGCAACTCAATGTTCATGACTTGGATTCAACAGATATCTTCCAAGAGTATTCACAGCAAAAGCAATATCGGGTCTGGTACATACTTGTGCATACATAAGACTGCCAATTGCACTAGCATAAGGAATATTCTTCATGATTTCTTTTTCAACATCATTCTTGGGACATTGATCTATGCTCAATTTATCTCCTTGCACAACAGGAGCTTCAACTAACTTACAGGTCTGCATATTGAATCTTTTCAAAATACGGTCTATATAACTTTTCTGAGATAACCCCAGAACCTTCTTAGATCTATCACGATGAATCTCAATGCCTAGAACAAAAAAGGCTTGCCCAAGATCTTTCATATCAAACTTTATAGATAGAAACTTTTTTGTGTTATTCAAGAGATCAACATCACTGCTAGCAAGTAAAATGTCATCTACATAAAGTACTACGAAAATATATTTACTCCCACAAGTATGTAGATGCATTGATCAAACTTGTTTTCTTCAAAACCAAACGATCTTACAACTTTGTGAAATTTTAAGTACCACTGACGTGATGCTTGTTTGAGACCATAGATGGACCTTTGATGTTTGCACACCATATGCTCCTTTCTGGCTTCTTTAAACCCTTCAGGTTGCTGCATATATACTTCTTCATCCAGATCTCCATTTAGAAAAGCTGTCTTAACATCCATTTGGTGAAACTCTAAATCAAAATGAGCCACCAATGCCATGATTATCCGAAAAGAGTCTTTATTGGACACTGGGGAAAAGACTTCAGTATAACCAATGCCTTCTCTGTGTGTGTACCATTTTGCGACTAACCTTGCCTTGAATCTCTCTATGTTGCCTTTATTGTCTTTCTTGGTTTTGAATACTCATTTGCAGCCGATTGGTTTATGCCCATTAGGTAAATCAGCAAGTTTCCAAACTTGATTAGTTGACATGGAAATCATCTCGTCATTCGTCGCTCCTAACCATTTATCTACCTGATCACTATTAAGAACTTATTTGAAGATTGTTGGATCAACTATACTTCCAATGTCAAAATCAGCTTTTCCAAGATAGACATGCTAATCATTTAGCAGTGTTGGTCTTCTTTGTCACTGTGATCTTCGCATGGGCATTTCTGGAGCTGCATCATTCATCTGGGGAATTTCATTTGTAATGGGAGGATCTACCGTCATATTTTCAGTATTGGCTTCTTGCTAAATTTCCACTCTGCTGAGATCTCACATAGAATCATCATGCAAGATGGGCAATGCAATAGAGACCATTTTGTTTGGTTCTTCCCTTTCAAAAGATGGAGAAGAACTCTTTTCAGCGACATCTAATTCCAGAAATTTGGTAGTTTGAGATTCAACGATTCTAGTGCCTTGAGTAGGACAATAGAATTTATACCCTTTAGAATGATCAGGATATCCAATAAAATAACATCTAGTAGTCCTGGATTCCGTCTTCTTTTGAGAAGGATCATAAATTTTCACCTCTGCAGAACAACCCCAAACTCGTAAATGATTCAAGCTTGGTTTCCTCCCTGTCCATAATTCAAAAGGTGTTTTTGGCACCGATTTACTAGGTACACGATTCAAAATATAAGTTGTTGTTTTAATCGCATCACCCCATAAGTATTCAGGCAAATTAGAAATGCCCATCATACTTCGTTTCATCTCTATGAGTGTACGATTTCGCCATTCAGCTACACCATTCTGTTAAGGACTCCCAGGCATTGTATATTGAGCAACCATACCACAGTCCTACAAATATTTTGCAAACGATCCCTTTTGCTATCTAACCTCAATATATCACCCATAATACTCACCACCGCAATCAGACCTGGCAATCTTGATAATCTTCCCCAATTGTTTCTCAACTTCAGTATGAAACACTTTGAACATTTCAAGAGCATTAGTCTTCTCCTTAATTAGATAAACATAACAATAACGGGAGAAATCATCAATGAACGTGATGAAGTACTTATTTCCACACAAGGTGGTTGAGTATAGCCCACTAATATCAGTATGAATTATTTCTAATAGATTTTGACTGCGAGTAGTGCTTTTCTTCTTGGTTTTAGTTAATTTTCCCCTCACACAATCAATACAAATCTCAGTATCATCTGAGTCAAGAGGAGGAAGAATATTAGTCTTGATAAGTCGCTTTACCCTTTCTTTTGAGATATGCCCTAATCGCTTATGCCATAACAATGAAGCTCTATCTTTGATTAAATATCTCTTAACAACAACATTCTCGACATTGAAAGAGCAATATGGTCTATCAAGAGATAAGGATAATCAATATAATCTATTAGACAAAACACAATTCCCAATAATTCTAGAATCATAACTCAAATCCACTCTTTTATTCGCAAAATGAAGACAATATCCAGCTTTGTCAAGCGAAGAAAGAGATACTAAGGGTCTGTTTGTTTGCATTTCTTTTTTTTGTTTTTAAACACTTTTTATGTTTTTTTGTTCTTTTGTTCCCAGAAACAAAAAAGAAACAGAAATAAGAAACAACAAATTTGTGTTTCTTATTTCTGAAACACAATTGAAGAACAAAAGAGGAACAAAAACATAACTCTTGTGTTTCTTTTTTATTTCTTGGTCATTCCTTCGAACACCGCAGCCTCTCCTCCTCCATCTTCTCCACCGCTGTCTTCTCTGGTGCCTCCCACTCTCCGGCGCCGACATCCGCCTCTGTCTCGAGACCATCCGGCTTCTCCACCGTCGTCCTCTCCGGCGCCGACAGTCGCTGCTCCTTCACCAGGTGAACATGCTCACTCCTCTTCTTCACCGATTGACGAGGCCCTCGCAGATCTAGGGCACCGTTGCTTGCCAGATTTGCGGCAGCGGCTCGTTTGCTCGCTCGAGATCTGGACGAGCATGCTCGCCTAGATCTGGCGAGCAACGGTGCCCTTGATCGAAAGTTTGGTTGCAGCGAGCCTTGCTCTGCTTGCTCGTTGCAGAGCAGAGCAGGGCTCGCTTGCTTGCCTGCTCGAGCAAGCAGACGGTCGCTGCTCTGCTCACTCGCAGCTCGCTCGAGCGTGAGCAGCAGCGAGCGTCTGCTCGCTTGCTTCTCTGCTCAAGCGAGTAGAGCAGCAGGCCCTGCTCGAGCTGCAAGCGAGCAGAGCAGCGAGCGTCTACTTGCTCGAGCGTGAGCAGCAATGAGCGTTTGCTCGCTCGCTCGCTGCTGCTCACGCTCAAGCGAGCAGAGCAACAAGAGTGTCTGCTCGCTCGAGCGTGAGGGATTTGTCTGGATCGATATTGCTTTTTATTTCTCATCAAACGAATGGCATCCGGTGGCAGCTTTGAATAGATCATATACTAATTCTCTTTCTTTGAAAATATAGAAAAAAGGAGTCTGTGCACTAATATCTGCCATAAAGGGGCCAAGTGTTGAAATTCCCTTTTTTTCATTCTAGTTATTGACATGTGAAGGGGTGAAGAAGATTAGAGATAGAATCAAAAGATTTGTGACTAATCCCTCCCCCTCTTTTTTGGACTAATTGGATCTTTAGCAATTCATGCAAGAATTGGTCTCGAGGGGGAGGGGCGACTTGCTTGGTTGAATTTTCTACTTTGGATACGAACTAATCGCATAATATTCACAGTAATTTGGATTTAGCTTTGGGAATTTTGGGAAGGAGTCTCTTTTCTCCTACATAGAGCTCCATTTATTAAGATATTGGCTAAACTCATAGACTTGTTTGATGTCAAATGTGCCTATAATAATGTATTGCCTTCTTCAGCCTACTGTACTGGAAATTTTTTTTATTAAACAAAATTTTGAGCTGTCGTGTGACCATAGTGTTGAATGAGCATTGGCTTATGAAAATGTTAGGCTTTTATGTTGATTCAGAACATAATGAATGGGAAAACTTGTGAACTACTGCAAGCTGAAAAACTTAGAGAAATTTTTTGACTCTTGCACATGCTGAGACATGTTTTTGCATGTTGCATATGTGGAGACGTGTTGCATGTTTTGAAATGCTAACATAAGGACTTTAGTCAAAAGTACACATTAGACTTGAATTATTTTGGTTGTTGATCTGAAGCATGTCCTACAGATGGTTTTGATGTTTACTATATAGCGTGGTCAGAATATGCAAGGCTGTGTAAGGAGTGCTTGTCATGTAGGGAAGAGTTGCATATACCAGTAATGCTTTTGATTTCTCTAACTAGTCCATTGTTTCAGTTATCTGTGCTAATGTCAGGTATTTTAAATTTTCTTATCCTTGTGTCGAGCATAGGTTCCCTGGAAGAGTCTTGGGAAAGAGCCAGTTATTGTTTTGATAGACCGTATATTCATTCTTGCCCATCCTGCATCTGATCAGCATACTCTCAAGGTATGTTCTTCTAATCCTTGGCTGCAAAGGGACATATGGATCATTATTAATAATAGGGTTTTGTTAATGGTCTTTGGGGCTCTTGTTAATCAACTAATTAAGGAAGCTCAACAATTTCCAATCTACTAATTGTCCTTGTGTCATGCGCATGCGATGTCTTGAAAATTGAATTATTGGAGGTAAAGTATACTGTTAACAGTATCCTTAATAATAATCACATCGGTTTACGCTCCCCTCATACTCATTATAAAAGAATATATATTGTCTACTGTAGGAGGAGGACAAGGATAAACTCTTTGAGGCCAAACTTCAACAGATTGAGGTGTGTATGTTGGATGCATGCATGATCGTTGCTTCCACATTTATTTGGTGTCATTTTCTTTTGATCATCATGATGTTGTTGCTTTTTACTTTTGGGTTTGTGATTTTCTTGTGCATTGGAGCATTCTGTGTTTGACTATCAACTCTTTCTTGATGCATAAATTCCTTTTTGTGTGAACTTTTAGTATTTTTTTCTCATTATAGATTAATCTCCCATGATATTTATTTGTAACACCAGTAGAAAAAAGTGGTTGATTGTGGTTGGAGCTTCTAGGAACTTTTTTTTAGGGGGGTTGGTGTCCAATGGCTGATTAGTTGCGCTAGATTTTCGTTTTGTGCAAGAGTTGTATTGTGATTTTTTGCCGTAGTTTGATAAACTGAACTATTTACATTTGATCCATCACTATTGAAACTGTACACTCTTGTCCTCACAACATTAAGACTGCTCCCAGATAATATCTATGTTTGCTCTATGATTGAAACTGCACACTCTTAATCTTCTTATGCATTACCATGTGTCCCCTTATAGTCCAACTTCCCCTTGACTCCTTGACTTTTGTAACATTCTCAATTGATTGGCCTTGATGTTAAAGTAATCTCGACCAATCCGTGCTTAGACTGCAGCAAAAGAGCTTTTTGAACTGGAACACATTTAAGCTTGACTGATTATCTTGTTACTCGTGTGCAAGTTGACACCATTGTCAATGAATCATCTCTTTGAAGAGTACATAGTACAAGTGCCAACATGTGATGCTTGATTGTGCATAATTTTAGAGAGCTGGCGTGGATTCAATGGTTCCATCGTCCTGCTAACTTCGATTTGTGGCTCAATGCAGGAAGCAGAATCAGCAATTGTTGAAGCAATATCAAAGCCGAAAGTTAGAAATGTATGTTTGGAGAGGACCTCCAGTCTATTTGATAGTATTTTGTTTTTAAGTACTCACTTATGAAATTCAATGTGATGAAGTTGAACAATGAACTCTATTACTTCATTATTGTGATGTTATGTATGAAAGGGTCTATGTAGAAATCTATAAGATATTCTTCTTTTAGCTAGCTCTTATTGTACAAATTTTACTTACGAAATTTTGTTCCAAGTATACACATGATCATGTTCAGAATGTTTGTCTTCACCCATCATGAACAAAATTAAATTGATGAGCATTTCATTAAAGTGATTACCAAGTTTATACTTTATTTAAAGAAAAGGCACGTGACAAAAATTTGGTACAAAGTTTATCTATAAAATTTTATTCAAAGTATGCACTTATAACCATGTTTAGAATGTTTGACTTTACTCACCATGAACAAAATTAAATTGATGAGCATTTTATGATAATGAGAATTCAAAACCAAGTTTACACTTTATTTAAAAAAAAAACAATTGGGAAAATTTTGGTACAAACTTAAAAAATTTTCTTCCAAGTAAGCAAATATGATCATGTTTAGAATGTTTGTTTTCACTTACTATGAACATAATTAAATTGATGAGCATTTCATGAGAATGATAATTTAATACCAAGTTTACATTTTATTTAAAAAAAACACTTGAAAAATAAATTGGAACATAAATTTTGTACAGTTACCAAATGTGTTTCTGTTCTTTTTCTATTTCAACAGAAAATTTGTACGATTACCAAACGTGTTTCTGTTCTTTTTCCATTTCAGAAATATAAATTTTATACAGTTACCAAACGCGTTTTTTTGTTCAAAAATTGTTCCCCGGAACAGAAACACTTTTTTCTATTTTTGTTTCCTGGAACAATTTTTAAACAGAAACATTACCAAACGCACCCTAAGTTTCTCCTAAGATTAGGAGTATAAAAGACATTGTTCAAGATAAGCTGAAAACCAAAATCTAAATTCAAAACAATTGTCCCTATGTGCTCCACATCAACTCTAGTATTATTTCCAACTTTAAGCTTTGACTCCCTCAGACTTGAACTCCTTAGATTTGTGAGACCCTGCAAGGCAATAGTCACATGAACAGTAGCACTAGAATCAAGCCACCAAGAATCCAAAGGAACATCAACCATATTTGATTCAAAGCAAACCAACAACTCACCTTGGTGACTTTCTTTTCTTGTTTTTAGCCAAGCTTGGAATTTGTAGCAATTGGCTCTCTTGTAACCTTGCTTCTTACAGTAAAAACATTTAAAATCCTTATCTCCATTTCTCCCATAGTTCCCATTTCTCTTAAAGTCTTGCCCTTTCTTTGGACCATGAGCATTTGACCTTTTAGGCTTCCATTTGCCTCTAGACACTCAATTTGGCATTGGTAGTTAAGTGGGTAGGCTCATACTTTTCCTTCTTTAACTTCTCTTCTTCAGTCATACACTTAGTAATCAAGGCATTAACGCTCCATGTCTCATTCTAAGCACTATAAGCAGTCTTAATCTGGCTAAATTCAGCTATCAAAATATTTAAGGCGTGATGTACAATATAATTTTCAAAAATGACAATTTCATGGGCCTTAAGTTTGGATTGAATGTGGACCATTTTCAGTATAAATTCTCTAACACCCATAGCAGTATCATACCTCATGTTCGTTAAGTCACTCAGCAAGTTCCCAACTTCAGCCTTATCTGAGATTCTATATCTTTCTCCCACTGCTTCAAGGAACTATTTGGCATTCGTATTTTCCGGAAAACCACTAATCAGATGCTCAGCAATGGACCTCTTCATAGCAATAAGGCTCAGTCGATTAGATTTTTCCCATCTAGCATAATGGGCCTTTTGATCTGCAGTATTTTGATCATTGGGCCTGGTAGGTTCATCCTCACGTAGAGCCAAGTCTATATCAACGATGCCAAAGCAAACTCTATATCTTGCTTCCATTTCTTGAAGTTTGATTCAGTTAACATTTCAACCGTGGCATTATTGTTATTTACAGCAAATTTAACTGTTTAACACACATAATGCAATACGATCAATTATGGGCAATAAGCAATTCAACAAAAATAATAAGTATACCATAAACTCCCATTTGGGCAGAGTGTATAATGTACCATTATTTTTCTCAGCATGAAATTTATAAAGCAACAATAAAGAGAATTACATATAATTATCAAGGATCCATCTCCTTTGGGCAGACAAATCTTTTAAATCATACATCTCCATAATATCAACATAAAGGGGAATTACATATAATTTTCAAAACATTTATCCCCTTTGGGCAGATAAATATTTTTTCAATTATACATCCCCATCTTTTAAATATGGGAATTAAACTTCATGCTATTTTCCAATTTAATATACACAATAACTCCCTTTGGGCAAGTAATTGTATATATTAATCTTTTATCAGTAGGGAACTCCAAAATTTATGCCAAAAATTCACCAAACAATATGAAACACTTTACAACATGTGCTTCCAATGATCATATTGCAATTTTTCAAACAACAATTTTTGCCACAAAATTTTTAAATTTTTTAAATTATTATTATTATTATTATTATTATTATTATTATTATTATTATTATTATTATTATTATTATTATTATTATATTATTTAAATATTATGGACCCACCTGCGGGCCCTGATCCGCGAGCAGCCCACATCGGAGACTCTCGCGGGGCCCAACCTTCACTTGGCCCAAGCTATCCTATTCGCTGCTTGGAACAGACCGAGCCTGCGAGGCCCAAGACCAAGCTGTCTTTTCGCGTGGGCTCAACTAACGACTTCTGGGCTACAAGCCCGCGCGTGGAACAGGTCTGGGCTCAACGCCCAGGCAAAAGAAATTATAAAGATTCTGGGCTACGCCCAGAACCTGAAGCATTAAAAATAATGGGCTTAAACCAAGTAGAAGGTCTGGTCCGGCTGGAGGTCTTCTTCAACCTCCAGCCGGGTCTCGAAGTTGCAGCAAACCGGGTCACATGACCCGGTTTCGACCTGAAGCTCCAAAGTAGCATATTAGCTTGATTTTTGATGAAATTTATTCATGGCTCTTGCATATAACATCAATAATAATTGTCTAGATTGAATTAAACGGAGAAAAAACCAACTAAATCTACCACATGCAAGCTTCGAAGTTTCGGACTAAAGCTCCCATGGCCGAATTTTGAATTTCTTAAATTTAAACCCTAAAAACTCAATTTAATACAACAAAAGATACTAAAACAAATATATAACAATACCCATGCAACGGTTTACATCAAATATAAATCGATTACAAGTAATTTACAAATTCTAGAACTTTTTCACGTATAAACCCTAAAATTTCTAATCTAAAATTCTCTCTCAATTCTCAAGAAAATCATGCAAATTCTATATGGTTGGAAATATCTCGACATGTAGAACAAAAGCCCTATGATTTCAGGATCAATCGAGCAAAAAATCTAAACGAAAAAATAATGCCCATATTCGGCTCAAAGAGAAGAATTTCAAATTTGTCCATAAAAAAAAAAAAAAATTGGGTTCTACAATCATATATGATTTGCTCTGATACCACATGTAGAAAACTTATTCACATAAATAAATAATCAATAATAAAAAATGGATCCATATATGATTGTAAAACATCGAGATCAATAAATACAGTGGAATTAAAGCGTACCGGTTTGAGCCATTGCTTCACTTACAGAAAAGTAGATCACTTTGATAATCAAGGATCTATTGAAATGCCAGATCTTCATCTCTATGACCTATTTCGATATAGCAGCTTTCAATAAGATTAAAGTAACCGATAGGTATAACCTACCATTTTATAGGCTAGAGAGAGGATTTAGCAAATCCTAATCAACAGCGTATCAACTGGGCCCTTCCCATTACGGGCTTCAGTTAAACACAATTACCTACACTTTGCTACTCAACTAGACCCGTTATTAATAGATGCCAATACCCAATTCAATCAGATCACTTTAGGGTTCAACAAAATAGAAAATCAATTAATTAATGTAAGCCCATATTATAGGAAATTTCCAACATCTTAATCAAGATAATATATCCAGAATTTGATGCTTCATCTCTTTTCACTTCCTTAACTTCGTACATTTTTTTTATTTATTCCCTTTGGTGCTAAAAGCTTGTATATGTGTGTGCCTTACATCGTGTTGATCTTCCTCATTCAGATTTAGCCACTTAGATGACAATGGAAACATGTAATATTAGGAGTGTACCTAGGAGTCTGTAGGTGAAATAGGTATGGTTATTTATAAATAGCAAATTTACTAAGGATGAAATTTGGTGGTTTGGCCTAAAAAACAAAACAAAAAAACAAAAAAAGAAAGAAAAGGATGAAACTTGGTAAGAATGTCAATTCCTCTCTCTTGATAGCTTTCACCATCGTCGAAATTTTCAGTTTTGTGCCATCCGCGTGGTATGAAAAAGGCAAGCAGCAGTGTAGAATCATCCCGAAAGTAAAGTAGAATGGTTTCTTCTCTCTTCTTCATCTGCTCGTCTTTGTATATAGAGAGCTCCAGGTGATTTTCTCAATATCATCTTCCAATGACATATATTTCTCTGTTCCTTTTAGTGGAAATTCTCCGCTTTCTTTTGCTAACCTTTTGATGTCTATTTTCATGCTCTCAACAAAAGTTTGTGGATTTCTCATCATTCATGATTAATAAAAAGAATTGTTATATATCTTGCGAATATATGCAAGATTTAGTTTCTCTCTTTTATTTTATTTTATATATATATAGAAATTCCACAATATCTTTTTCCCCAAGAATGCATATATAGAATTCACTTCATTTATTTTTTGAATAAGAATGGTTAGATATCTTCTCTTACAAAAATAAATAAACAAAAAACATTTTCATCGCTTATAAAATATTATATGTTGATTAATTATATTAAGCGATATAAGCAAACAATTTTAAGAAAATATATTTCGAATTGTATATTTCTTGCGAAACAAATAGAGCATTGTATTAAGCAAAATGCACACAATACAAGCATCTGATGAGGCCCTCTTGTCATGAAACATCTAAAAAATAGTTAATTAAGGAGGAGAAAATTGAAGCTTATTTGGGTGCCAATATAATTGTTAGAGGGCAGCTACCACAAAAAGGTCTAATTTGACAAGCATTTACTTGTAAGATAAATTGATCATTGACCGCTTTGATTCAGCTCATGGACTAAGAGATCAAGATCTCTTCCAGGACCAACCTTATTGACATGTTCATGGTGAGAAGGCATAAGTATAATGCTCTTCAAGCTCCTTAAGCTGCCCCAAGAAGCAGGCGTTGTGCACATCGAACTCCTTTACAACCTCCCTCACAATCTCACCCTTCTTTGTGTAATTGCTCACCACCATCTTGACCCTCGATCTTCCATGCTTGACCTCGTCATGCAATGTCTTGGCCCACTTGCTTACAATGTCCATGTCATTGATCAGTATGAACACCCTTTTCACTGTGACATTGAGTTGTGTGCTGACTCCTTCAGTTGATGAGCTTTTCTCTAGACATGAAGATGACCTAATGGACTTCACCTTTGTCACGCCTAGAACCCCGGGTATGCGCACATCTCTCAGTGGTCGATTAAAAATGCGACGTCTCAGGACGCGTCGCCGACCCATTCTTTTTATCTTTCAATTACGCATATGCGGAAGCGAATTAAATAAACACCAGGCCAACAAACAAACATAGGAATAGTAAAACACGGCAAACATTGCCAAAAACAACATATTCATTTATCAACTGTTAACCCTAGGAAATTTAATACTTACAAGTCTTTCCAAGGCCACTTCCTATCAACCCTCTCAAAAACCTCTAAGGATTAGGGTTTGGCCTAAACCTCACTAGCGACAGGGCCAGCCAAAAGGTGTCGCACCTTGCGCCCACCACATCCGCACTCAGCAAATCTCCACGTTACTGCCCTAAAAAATGTTAACCACGATGGGATGAGATAAATCTCAGTGAGTCAAAATCCTAAACCCCGGTTAGGACGCAAATTCTCCTCGAAGGCAATCCTAAACAGGCACCATACAGAACTTACCTCGCCTCGGCACGTCCCTGCACATTAGTGCATCATGTATGCCGTTATAATTATCACAAGCGTAATTAATAACCAAAACACATAACACCCATCTTTCAAACATTCACATGTGTCCCGATTATAAGATAAAACTGTTATGACACGTCCTATACCATACCACACAATTTTGCCCCATAATCAAGCTTAATAACACAACCAGTAAGGCGTGTTCCGATTATTACGACTTCTCGGGCTACAGCCAACACAAAAGTCAGCGGTCATCCAGTGTAACCAGGCATCATCTCACCCCATTGGGTACGGCATCATCCCGCGTACTCATATGCATTAGGATAGCATTCATAAAGAAGCATCGGTCCGACCTCAACCGCGACTCAACATCCCGTTAACGTGGGGGCATCCAAACTTAATTAGCCATTGTCCCGCATATTTATACGCATCAGGGTATTTAGGTGATCACACGTGGGCACACCATCACTCAAGTCCATTGTTATCTTCCTCATTAGCCAAGAACACCAAAATCCTTCTTTTTTTAAAAAAAACCTTGGAACCTTTTTTTTTATTCAAAACATTCAAAAATAAATTCGTATGCAGTCACGTACTCAAAATCAATTCGTCAAACTCTGCACACTTCTACTATAAAATCTCTTTATTTTATTAAGCAAATAAAATTTGGCGTCCAAACCCGACACCTCATTTATTTTCTATTTTCTTTTCCAACCACCCTCTTTTTGAAACTAAACTTGGGTAATCCTCTTTTTTTTTTTTTTTTTTTAAACTTTTGGAAAGAAATTCTTAGGTGCTCTCGTACTCAAAATTAATCCGTCAAACTTTGCATTCACCTAGTTTAAAACCTCATTGTTTTATTAAGCAAATAAGTTTTGATGTCAAAGTCTCTGGTTCATAGAAGTAAAATAATTCTCCCATTATTTTACTTAATTATCTAATCGACCTACCTTAAACTGATTAGTGGCGACTTCCTTTTGCATGCTAGATATTTGAACCTAAGTCGCGAATTGGTATGGACTTAGGAGAGCCCGAGCTAAGTTTAGGCTTAGTAATTCATTAGCCAAACCTTAGGTGATTCACCCGAAATTTTGATCGTGACAATACTAATCCAACCAACTAAATCAACACTAATCTATCTTAAGACTAATTCAACCAAACTAGATTAACACTAATCCATCTTAAGGTAAATATCACTTAATACTAATTTAACTAAGCTAATTAGCATTAATCTAACCCCCTAAGTGTAATTAATAACCTAATAAAGGATTGGGGAGTTAACTTACCAGATTAGGACGGCGGCAAGCTCATTGCAATGGCGACGTGAAGGTGGTAAAGACTCGAGACTATCGTGTCTCCAACGGAGGCTTAACGGTGAAGGAAACAGCCCACAAGCTCACGGCTTGTGGCTGGTTCGATTCTATGGAGTAGCTGGTCGTGAGGGCTGATGGTGCGGACAGTGAGGTCGAGACGATGATTGGACATGGCTGTGGTGGTGCAGAAGTGGAGAGTCGATGGTTGTTTTGGCGGGTTGGGCAGTAGCAACAAAAATAAAAGGGAAGAAGGGGCTGCTGGAGTTGGACGGTGGAAGAAAAATGAAGAAGAAGTAGAAGGAAAAGAAAGTGAGCCGGTTTGCTACTGCAGGGGGCTCATGCACGCCTAAAGGAGGGAAATGGGAGAGTAAAGAGATGGGAAAGAGAGGGAAACCAAGAAGTCAAAGTAGTAGCCACTAAAAAGCCTTGGAAAATATCTTGCACTCACAAAAATGCCTCTAAAGTTTTCATCCCTTAATGTCAAACACTCCTCCAATGGAAATTTAGTTCCAAACTCCTACAATTAAACCATTTTGGTGTAGAAAAACATGCCCATCTTCAGCCATCCGCATTTCCTCTTAATTTCCTTCTAGTTCTTCACTGAATAAGTCATTTGGGCAGCCAAATTAGTCCCTTTCACCTCCCATCCGAATTTCCCTTTTATTTCCGATTTGTTTGAAATTGATTTTCCGCAAAAATTTCGGACTCGACAGGATTTCTCCGAAAGATAAGACAGCGTCCTATAAATGAATCGTGGCACACTTGAACAACCAATTCTCGAAACCGAATTCAATTTCGTTGTTAAAATCGACCGAACGCAATTTTAGTATAACCTAAACTATCAGGTAGCTTTTAGGGATTTTGGTGCGTTTGACCCATGGTCAATAAATTTCGATCCATGTTTGTACATCTCCGACTTGTAGACGACTCTCGGTTGTCGTAAAAATCGCAAGGTTTCAATTACGTGTACCGAGTATAATTTCGATAGAAAATCAGGTTACAGCTGTTTGATGTGAATATCGCAATGGTGTGGAACCACTCGCAATTCGACTACGTGATTCCATCAAATCGATGTATATTCATTTGCTAATTGATTTATAATGGTATCGTATTGACCCTTACCAATTATTATGGTCGAGCAGTCGATTTCCGATCGAATTCTCTAGTTTGTCACGTTTATATCCCTTAACGGCCTCACTTAATAGATTAGTCAACTCGTGGGTGATTAGTCCTGAGTAAAATGACCATGGGCGAGTCGACGAAACAACCATTCCATATATTCGAGACGAGATCGAATTTTAGGATGCCACAATAGGGGCATGTGGCGCATGCTGTGCACACACTTGACCTTCTTCATGTGCGCATGCGTGCCACATGCCTTCTTCCTCTTCATGCCTATTTGCCGATTTTGACGATTTCGTTGTGCATACACTGCTTGAGTCTCCTCCGCTAGCCCACCTCAGACCAAATTAAGTCGTGGGTTTTGGCGACCACAAAGGCGTGATCACATAGGCCTTGAAATTGGTAAAAACGACCAAGAAATTGGTTGAAATCAAACAAAATTCCAATGGACATACAAACCCTAATCCACAACTTCCACCAAGCAGTTAACCTCTAGCGATCATCCAAATGCTAAATTGACTTAAAGCCTTTGTTGCCATGGCGATGCGACCTGGTTCGAACTTGTGAGTGGTGGGTAGCCCAAATTTGGCCAAAATTGCCAATTTCCCTCTCGGCCCCATATTGCCCCATTTTCAATTCAATGAAAATCCCATAAATTCATCAACAAAGATTTAAATACACTTGGATACCAAATGTCAGAAATTTTAAGGACCAAAGATCCCAATTATACATGGATGGACAAAATTCACTCATGAACAAAATCAAATGTGAAAACGTGAAGATTTTTACTAGCCTCCAACTATTGATGTAGTTCAATTGATAACCTTAATCGCAGAGCATTGAATAGTCGATGAATGGGTATATATCAAGCCAATTGCCCTCTCAACATTGATGGTTTGTTTCCTCAATCATAAGAAGAAGACCCCTTTATTTCATTTGCACCGCTTCATACGACTTCTTTCAACAAGAAGTCATGCCTTTTGGAATGTCCCCACGTATTCAAATGTGGACGATAGAGGTTAATGAAATTAATTTGGAAAAAATAAATTGAATGTGGGATCACAATAAGGTATTATGAAATCATAATGAAGGGGATAAAAGTGAACTGAAGGGGATGAAGAGAACAAATTTAACTGAATACGATCACATCCGTGATGTCCAAAGGCTAAGTTGTCCATTCAAGTTTTACTGGAAAAATATGCACACGATAAAAGCATCTAATAAAACCCCTTGTCATGAAACATCTCAAATGGCGTAGGCCATTGGCAGCAATCACAAAAATGTTCAAATAGACAAGCAATTAATTGTCAGATAAACTGATCAATAACCACTTTGATTCAGCTTGTGGATTGAGAGGTTAAGATCTCTTCCACAACATCCTTCTTGACCTGTTCATGGTGAGAAGGCACAAGTAAATATGCTTTTCCAGCTCCTCCACCTGCTGCAAGAAACGGGCATTGTGCGCATCAAGAAACTCATTCACAACCTCCCTCACCATATTGCCTGTCTTCGCATAATTCCTCACCACCATCCCGGACCTCAATCTGCCATGTTCAACATCATCGTGCAGTCTCCCAGCGAACGTGCTTACAGTGTCCATATCATTAGCCAGTATGTAGACCCCTTTGGCTGTGACATCAAGTTGTGCGCAAACTGCTTGGGTCGATGAGCTTTTCTCTGGATATGATGGTGACCTAATGGACTTCCCTTTCCTATTGCACATCCCGGTGCTGCAGCTTGCCAGCACCAGCGCTGTGGCTGAGATCACGGCGGAGGAGACCACCAGCCCAAGCCCTCCTACCCTCTTGCAAGCCCTAGCCAGCTTCATTCTCCGCCGCATCTGCTTGCGCTTGGATGTTAACTCATGAAACAATGCCACGTGATTATCATGCATACCTGGGAACTGGACCACAGCGATCGCAAATAAAGGGTTTGTCAGAGAGGCAAATGCGGACAGCTCTCGGCATATCAGACGGCTCTGCTCGTCTGCATGACTTGCATCTTCAAATACTAGTTTTGCCAACTTGGTTGGTCTTCTGATCCTTTGGTAATTGGTGCGGATCTGGTAGATGCCCCGGAGGAGCAACTCGCACACATCACACGCGTATGAGCTCACCTGGAAGTAGTCAACAAGAAGACCATGGAAATTCAAGGTCTTGATCATGTTCGTGAGGGTTTCCTGCCCAGGCTCGAGGAGCCATTCTGACAGGTGCGCCATACTATGGGCATCGGCTGACGGAGGCAGCAACGGGAGCGATCTGCCTATGCTAGTTCTTCCAATATGGGATTGGACTTTAGCATACATTTCCACGTAGGACTTGGTCCTGAAAGCTTGTGTGTACTCTCCATTGACGCTGCTCGGCTTGCTAGACATGCTGTTTAGACGATCCTTCTGGGACTCATCTGTCAAACAGAAAAGGCTAAATGATATGATCTCATAGCCATTATAATTTATTAGGCCCATTCTTTGCTCCAGTTATTTTGTACAGCCATGAATTATAAACCACCAATCTCCGATCGAAAAAATACATAAAATTCAACCAGCCGGAAGTTCTTATCAACTAATCTGCTTTTCATAGAGGATATACAACGAAACGCAAGAGAAACAAGAGGATTCAAAACTCAGCAGATCGGAACATATAGAGTGCAAAACGTCGATTTGCTCAAAAAGATTTGTGAGAACACAGTTTATTTTCATTGTTCCAATCACTAATTAGATAAAAGGACTAGCAGAGAGAGAAATTGATATGAGAGAGACGACATACTGGTCGTCGGAAATGAAGATCTCGTCTTGGGAAACACCGACTTCATGAGCTGAGCCATTTGATATTGTTGAAATTGCAGAGACCAAAAGTTTGCTCGAAGAAGCTTCCAATCCTTTTCTCAGGGGGCTTGAAAGAGATACCGGGAACAAGCGAATGAGGCAGTATATACAGAGGTCACACCTTTTTATTATTTATTTATTTATTTATTTATTTATTTATTTATTTATTTTAGTGCTTATAAACGCCTAGAAGCTGGCTATGTGTTTACCTTATAGCCACAAAAAAGGGGCTAGATATTTTACCTTAGGGAGGTTCACTCCACTTAAGGAAGAGATGAAAGATAAATGTGGCCTCTAAGGGCATGGATTTTTTCCAACTCTGTGGAGGAATTCAATTTAGAGGAGTTAAATCCTAATAAGGAATAATATCTAAATCGTTTTTAGTAATCGTATATGACTCGGAATAATCTGATCCACTTTTTATGAGCTTCCGCTTATGGCTAGATAGAACCGACATGCGATGCGAGTGAGCTTTCTTTTCGTGGCCCTCACGTACTATTTTATGATTGACAAGTTTCCTACCAGGCACTTATCTAACATTGTTCTTGGTTTGTTTCTAAATTGGATGTGCATTAACTTATCAATAGAGGACATTTTCCAACTTTTGCTTGCTCAAATATGATAATAGGTTCGACTAAATTAGCTCAACCAAAGTCAATCAACTTAGTTTCGAAATAATATTGCACCCAGTGCATGTCACGCCCCGAACCTCGAACATGCACACATCCCTCGGTGGTTGATAAAATTGCGACGTCCCAAGACGCGTCACCGATCCATTCATTTTATTGCACATGCAGAAGCGAAATAATAATCCCCAAACAATACTTAACATGGGATAGAAAAGCAGGACAACAAATTTCACAAAACACACTTTTATAAACAACCAAGGTTTAAGTCCAAAACAAAACCCTAGGCCACCTACGCTCCAGACCCTTTCACCTTGGGCTCCAAATTCTCCACACTAGGTACCTAAAAATAGTAACCCACGACGGGGTGAAAATAAATCTCAACGAGTTTACGCCCTAAACCCCGATTAGGAATGTAATATGCCTAGAGGCAATCTAACCACACATCACAGAAGACTCACCTCACCTCAGCACCTCCCTGCACATCAATACAGTTTATATAATAAAATCATATAATAAATGCATACATCAATTGGAACGTCTCACATAACTTAATCAATAACAGGGGTCCCGATTATAAGGCACAATCATTATAACACGTCACATTCCGTGACACATAATTTTGTCCCATAATCAGACATGTTTATCTCAATCATTCACACGTTCCAATTGATTATTGCCCCCACATGCACGGCCTACCCAACACACAACGGTCTTCTGGCGTAATCGGGCGTCGTCTTGCACCATCGAGCATGGCAACGTATACCTCAAGATGACATTTCACATAGGAGCATTGGCCCAACTTCTACTGCCACCGGCATCCGTTGTTAGGGGCATTCCACATAGGAGTATCATCCACCCAACATACATCAGGTGACGGGTTCTCATAACCCTCAAACGACCATCCAATCCTGGCCAAGGAAATCGTGCATTGCACTCAAATGCCTCAATTAAAACGATGTGCTTAGCCTATTTTCTTCGTATTAAAAACACCCAGTAAAAATAATCATGCATGAGTACACGATCAAATCGAACCTTAAAACTAATACTCTTCCTTTTAAAAATCCCACTATGTAATATAGTACTTAAAAACATTTTCGATGTCAAAACCTGACACCCGTTATTTTCTAATTAAATACCAAAATTTCACAATTTTGAAATAATTAATCAGAAATCACAATCACCACTCAATTACACAAATTATCATTCAAATGCATAAACTAATCACACCACGGCAATCAGCACGAAATTCTGGCTATGGACTATCCCGGTATTATTTCCGGAAAATATTCAATAATTAAATAAATAGCAAAATTAAATAAATAAATGCACATTAAATCAATGAATACATACTTAGGCCTAATAATGCTAATCCAACCGCTTATTGGACTAATTAAATTACCGTAACCTTCCTAACGACAAGACCATGTATTAAACTAACTATAATCACTAACCACCTAATTAAATAATTTAACCAATCTAATTTAACTAAACACACTACTAATTACACTAATCCAATCTTAACTTAATCTAAACACCCCTTAAGTATCATTAACCTCCTAAGCAAGGTTTAGTGAGTAAACTCACTGGATTAGCGAGCTAGTGAATTCAGGGTAACGGCGACGCGACGGCGAGTGAAACACGAGCCTATGGCGACGTCAAAGGGAGCTCAGACCGGGCTAAAAATGACCCAAGACGGCTTAGCTAGGGCTAAGCTTCGGCCTGGCTTCTGCTTGCTTTGAGGCTGAAGTGCCGGCTGGACTGGAAGCAAGGGGGGCTGCTTGATTCGATGCTGGGCTTGGCCGAATTGCTAAAGCGTGGTGCGGCACAAGATGGGCTGGACATGGGCTAGGGGATGCAGCGTGAAGACAGGAGGTGAGTCCACAATGGGGGGCATTCCACTGGTGTTGACCAAACGAAACAAATGTAAGTGCTAATATGAACACCTATAAGGGGTGAATAGGTGTGAAGACAATTTTTCACAAGGAATAGTAAAAATATTTCGCTTTTAAAATAACAGACTTTAAACAAGTTCAGACTTTAGCAATTAAATAGAATTACGGACAAAATAAAGAAATTTAGGGAGGAGAATAAGCACACATAAATTATAGTTTGGCTTAGATTAAACCCACATCTACTCTCCATGCCGATAGCCTACTGGCTGGACTCCACTAAGAATCAAAAAAGATTTTACAGCTTTGTGATCTCGACTTCACAGTGAAGAGTCTCTACTGGTCTCACACGAAGTCTCACTAAGTGTTTCTCTCTTTCGTATATAACTTTAAGCTCGGTATTTGGATTAACAAGGAAATGGAAAGCTTCATAATTTGAAATTTCTCTTTCACACAGTCTATTGAACAACTAGAGAGTCCGCATTAAATACTCCTTCATGCCTTCTCGACCGTTGGTACTTTTCAAAGGAATTCTTCCAATCTACCCGTTGGACAGAATCAATCAAGGAGATCTCGAGTCGTTTGAAAATTGTGATGAAAGCTCGTCAATCCTATTTGCGCATACAATCATAATCTTGGTTTCCATAAGTAGATTATTCCCATATTTACTTGCAATCTGAAAATATTTGATTTATCTAAATTGATTTCAATAAAGATAATCAATCTCATAGATGATATATCAATCCAAAAAGCCATCCATAAGCCATACAAAACGAACTTCTAAAGAAATAAACAAAATCTTGCATTTGGATAAATCTTCATTCTTTAGTAGCATCCAATTTGGAATTTGTTAGTGTTGGCAGACTTTGAAACAAAGTCTGGGAGTCTTAGACTTTGACACAAAATCTAGTCATTTTTAGACTTTAACATAAGATTCTAAAAACCTTCAGAATAGACTTTGAATAAGTTTTGTCGATTTCAAAACATGCAACGAGTTTTCTCCAACAACAAAGACATGAGGAGGAGTTGGGGTTAGGCGACAGTGAGAGAGAGAGGAAGTGTGGATAGATCAGGGCTTGCGAGGTCAACTTCAGGGCTTCGCTGGAGGGGGGGTTGACTTGGTGGAAGGTGGGCTGACGAGTGGCAGCGTGAGAGGATGGAGTAGAGCTAGCATGAGTGGGGGGCTGGTGACAGGAGGGGAGTGGACATGCGGTTGGTGGTCATGCATGAAGGTTGACGTGTGGGGGCATTAGGTTGCTAAAATGGTGAAGTGGAGCGATCAGCTACATAGAAGAAACGAAAAAGGAGAAAATGGCAGAGGGTGTTCGGTCGGCTAGCAGAGAAGAGGAAGGAGAGGCTCACACGAAGAAGAAGGGAGGGGGGAGCAGCTAGCGTGTGAGAGAAGCTGGATGAGGGGGGCAGAAAGTCAATATAAATATCAATTTTTTCATCATGACAAGGTCCCCCAAAGTCCACATGCTCATCCCTTTGGTCCCCTAAGCCTTCATGCACATAAAATTTCACAAATAGCTAGGTTGATGTCCATATGTTGCAGCCTGCACACAAGCCTATGAATTTGCTGATTTCTCACTTCAATTCTTCACAACACACCCCAAGTTAACAGTCAAATTTGTTGAGGAGGGTGCCAAAGCCAATTTCTACACTTGTCTTCACAAACTAGTCCTTTTTGGAATGCCAAAAATCCACTTGAAAATGGCCAACCAAATTTTTTTTTTCCGAATCGTCCGAAATTGATTTTCCATAAAAATCTCGGGCTCATCGAAAATTCTTCAGAGTCTACATTCCTAAAATAAATCGTGACATGATAGAATTTTCAATTTTTGAAATCGGGTTTTCGTAGTTAATTTCAACTGGATGCAATTTTAGCGTGACCTAATCTACCAAGTAGCTTTTAGGGATTTTTAGTGCGTTTAACCAGTGGTCAATTATTTTCGAGCCACATTGTACATCTTCGACTCATTGGCAACTCTCGGTTGTCGTGAAAATCTTGTAATTTCAAATATGGACATATGGTACAGAAATAATAGAAAAAGCGGTTTAGTGCCGTTCGACGAGAATTTTGCAATTAAATAGAATCACCCACACTTTAATTACATGCCTCAGTCGAAACGGCCTATCCCCGATCTCTGATCGATTTTGACTGTGCCATATTGACCATTGTAGATTAGCATGGTCGAACAATCGATTTCTAGTTGAATTCTCAAGTCTACCGCATTTAGATTTCTTAACAGCTTCACCTAATAGACTAGTTATCTCGTGAGTGGCTAACTCAGAGAAAAAGGCCATAGATGCGTTGATGAAAAGCCCATTTCATTTCATCGAAATTAGGGTTGAAAATCATAATGTCAGAGTGCACCTAACATGGGAATTATGACAAATATCTAAATCAAATATAGGAGATATATGTATAGTTAGTTATACACGCCAACTTTTTTAGCAATGAAACTTGGTGGTTTGCACAAAAGAAGAAGAATCTAAGTGGAAAAATTTTGAGTGAGATTAAAGTGTTGAACCAAACTTAGTCAATGGTAGAGATAAAGTCTTTTACTAGAATACATGAACATATTAATGAAAACTTTCAGCCCACTATAATGTTGCTATTATAAAACATCCTATGAACCATTAGACTGCATTTGACAATCAGGATAAAATTCAGGATATGATAAAATTTATTTTACCATGCATTCAGTATTTGCTTAAAATATGATAAAGTTGAATATAAGAGGAACATAGATAAGATAAAATTATCTCATTGGAAATGTATGATAAAGATGGATAGGATTTCTAGTATTAATAATAAGAAAATTATTTTTCTCGAATGACAAACTTTTTAAATTAACAAAATTATAATTATATTTCAATATAAATTATATTTGAATTCTAATATAAGAAATTCAAAATAACAATTTAGATATTTTATGTTAATCTTTATAATTTCAATATATAAATATAAATATATTATTACATATTTTAGGTATTTTATTATTTTAGTTATATTAGTATTGTTTACTATTTAATAAAATTTAATTAGAGAATTATGGAAGGGAAAGAAAGAATAAAAAAAGAAATTAATTAAAAAAGAAAGGAAAATAAAATTAAAAAAAATAAATAAAAATAAATTAGACAAGAGTGTCGCGAGAGATTTTTATTATTTCTGTTTAAAATTTTTGGTTCATTTATACTAATATGCCTTTTATATTTAATAATACACATGATATGATATGAATATATTGGACTTTATTACTACAATCACCAAATAGTTGATGGGATATAGCAAAATCCATAGATTTCATATCTTATCTCAGTTAGAAATACGGATGACCAAACGTAACCTTAGAGATCATTAAAAGATATCAAGAGATTTTATATAGCTTTCTTGAATAATTGTAATTGATATTCTTATAACTAATTTTCTTATATAGTCATCCTATAATATAAAAAAGCTAATGTACCTTAACATTTCTCATTTCTGCGTATTTCTTATCTTGGTAGTGAGAGTTTGTTGTTTTTTGAGCAATGACCATTGACCAATGCGTCTGTCTCATGGTGGTCGTGGCAAAGCTAGCCTTGCTGGTCGTGTCTCCCACCATCCGTGACTGTCATTCACCAAATCGATAGCCTTCAAATTTTATTTTGATACTTTTTTACCACTCATTTGAAAAATGAACACTACCACCAGACACGCTACTCTCAGATAAGCCGAATCTTGAAATTTTGTCGCAAACAAATGTTAGAAATTATATCCAGAGAAAACACACTGTTTGTTGAAATCAGAACATCAATGTAAAGAAGACGATACCAGCTATATAATATTCTTCTTTTTATGTAAACTTACAACTCTTGGAGAAGAAGAAAATAAGATATAACATAAAATTGGAGGTGAGGTATAGATAACCGAATCTCCTTAAGGCGATTAGTTCTTGCCAATGGTGCTCTGCAAATTCACGAACTATGCCTCCCAAGATACAACACCTTGAACCTGTTTGGATTAGCACTATGCAAACAGAACTCAGTCGAACCGTTCAATTGAACCAGCACACCCAGAAAAAACAGAAGAGTTGAAACGTATATCAAAGCTCTTTTGGAATCTAGTTAGACAAACCAAAAACCAAAAACTCAAAACCCCAATGAAGCTTTATGTTCATATCTATATATAGGGCCTTTTAGTTCATGTACTACAGAGATACATGAATTAAATAGATGCGTGTATCTACGAGATTCATGAATAAAGAGATACGTGAATCGAAGAGATCCATGTATCCAAAGA
This sequence comes from Eucalyptus decipiens, assembly GCA_014182575.1. NCBI lineage: Eukaryota > Viridiplantae > Streptophyta > Magnoliopsida > Myrtales > Myrtaceae > Eucalyptus > Eucalyptus decipiens. Next base: position 19,303,046 of record CM024614.1, on the reverse strand, counting down.
TACATGAATTCAAGAGATTCATGAACTCAATAAATACATGAACTAAAAAATACATGAATCTAGGAAATTCATGAATTCAATAGATACATGAATAGAAAAATTTAGGAATTCATGAATCCAAAAGAGATACGTGAATAGAAAAAAAACATATCTTAATTTATTGGCTTTCGTTGATCCATTAACCATAATTATAACCATAATTACAACAATCCCCCACATTAATGGATCAACAAAACATTTTTGACACGAAGGAATTTGAGCATGCCTATTGAAATACACCGCATCAAGATAGGTAGCTTTTGCTTTGAACCTTCTTTAGTGAAAACCTATCGGACTTACTTAACTAGTCGATGGACTAAGGCTTGAATCGCCAGTTGTTTGTGTATGCCTAGACAATAAACCTCACCCAGAGTATTTTCAATTCAAGATTGGTTCTCGGTTGTGTTCGTTCTTTCGGCCCTGAACCTCTCGGGATTCATGCGTGCTTTAGAAAATCTAGCCTTTAAAGATTTTCATAGAGTCGGCCAGCTCCACGCATATAGGTGCATTCCTATTAAAGATATCCTACCATATCTCACTTGGATGTTACATTCCAAGTTATAGGAATCATTAAACGCATAACGTACCCTTAATAACGCTGTAGGAAAGCACTGTTGCATCATAGGAATGGGAGACAGTGCTTACACTAGAGTTTCCAGAATTTGCGTTGTCCTATTGAACCTAGTCCATGGGATCTCCAATTGCATAGGTTAGGTTTCCACCCTGGAATCTCTTTATTGGGTTAAGGCTCTTAAACCCATTCCCCTCGATGCACAATTTATTTGCTCTCTTGACAAACCTTTTGTCAGCGGATCCGCAATATTTTCCTTTGACTTTATAAAGTCTAAAGAAATGATTCCATTTGAGAGCAACTGCCTTACGGTATTATGTCTACGACAAATATGTCTAGACTTACTGTTATAAATCACATTATGCACCCCCACACTTTTAGAAAATTGTAGGATAGCAATTTTTCATTCCATAACTCGTATGGAGTTTTACCTAGCCTTTTGTGGGGTATTTTATTAAGAATAAAATTTGCAGTTAAAACTGCCTCCCCCCACAAGTTCGAGGGTAAACCTGAACTCAAAAGCATGGCGTTAGCCATCTCTTTTAATGTCATGTTCAATCGTTCAGTAACTCCATTTTGTTGTGGAGTATAAGGTGCAGTCATTTGGAGAATTATTCCAAAGCTAGCACAAAACTCCTTGAAATTGATTGAACTATATTCTCCTCCTCTATTTTGAGGCACAGAATGAGATCTTCAAGGCTCATCTCCTTCCATTTGTGCTTCAAATAATTTTGAAGTCTGACTAGCCCGAAGGCAATTTCTCAATCATAGCCACCACTTGGAATGATTCACTAAGTATGATTCCCTCAGCAAAGATGTCACTTAAAATTAATTGTAATTTTTGGACCTAACTCATGACAGATTTAGAATCCACTATCTTGTAGTCCAAGAATTTGGCAACCACAAATTTCTTGGTGCCAGCGTCCTCAGTCTTGTATTTCTTCTCTAAGGACTCCTATAACTGTTTAGCATACTCAATATTACAATAAACGTTATATAGAGAATTCACTAAACAGTTAAGAATATAATTTTGGCATAAGAAGTCTACATGCTTCCAAGCCTCCAACGCACCGAGCGTCGTGACATCTTGCTCATTTGGACTAATTATCGGGCACACCTCCGATAAATATTTTGTCAAATTGAGCATAGTCAGATAGAAGAACATCTTCTGCTACCACTGTTTAAAGCCCACTCCGGTGAATTTCTCTAGTTTCTCATTAGTTGTAACTGGAGGTGTTGCCATCACAGTAGGTAAAGTTTGTTGAACTATCCCTCCAGAAATGGAGCCAAAAGCCATTTGGCCTATACTGTTCTGAAAAATAGTCCCGGGCATACCAATCTTATGACTTGTACCCGCACCACCAAAATTGGTGTTGGCCCAAGGGCCGGTAGCATTAGCCGCTACAAATTCAGACCCTGAGGGTTGAAAATCTTCCATAGCAACGGTCGAATCGACCATCGGAACGTCTCCTGAAACATTATGAACATTGAATGGCACTTGATTGTTTTCAGCCATCTCAATAATCTAACAAGAACAACAAATAGTGAGTGATTTAATCGCCTTAAGATTGTTGGAAATTATATCCAGAGAAAGCACACTATTTGTTGAAATCATAACATCAATGTAAAGAAGACGATAACAGCTATATAATATTCTTCTTTTTATGTAAACTTACAACTCTTGGAGAAGAAGAAAATAAGATATAACATAAAATTGGAGGTGAGGTACGGATAACCGAATCTCCTTAAGGCAATTAGTTCCTGCCAATGGTGCTCCGCAGATTCACGAACTATGCCTCCCAAGATACAACACCTCGAACCTGTTTGGATTAGCACTATGCAAACAGGACTCAATCGAACCGTTCAATTGAACCAGCACACCCAGAAAAAACAGAAGAGTTGAAACGTATATCAAAGCTCTTTTGGAATCGAGTTATAAAAACCAAAAACCAAAAACTCAAAACCCCATTGAAGCTCTATCTTCCTCTCTAAATATAGAGCCTTTTAGTTCATGTACTACAAAGATACATGAATTAAATAGACGCATGTATCCATGAGATTCATGAATAAAGAGATACGTGAATCCAAGAGATTCAGGTATCCAAAGATACATGAATTCAAGAGATTTATGAACTCAATAAATACATGAACTAAAAGATACATGAATCTAGGAAATTCATGAATTCAATAGATACATTAACAGAAAAATTTAGGAATTCATGAATCCAAAAGAGATACGTGAATAGAAAAAAAATGTATCTTAATTTATTGGCTTTCGTTGATCCATTAACCATAATTATAACCATAATTACAACAACAAATGTTGGAAGTCGCCACAAGCGTAGCCACGCAACACCAAGTCTCGGATCCATCGAAGCCCGTTGCCTGTGAGTACTTTTTCTACGATTTTTAATCGTTGTCACAAAGATGCCATCTAGCGTCCAAATGCTATTGGTTCTGACAATCGGCCCCAAAACCATGGTCGCTTGCACGACCATTTACTACTGTTGCTACCAATAGATGCTTCTTCTAGTAGATCATCCGTCACTCTATCCTTAGAATATCTTTAAATAATTCTTCAAGAACCTGGTATTTTTAGTTCCTCCATCACTGGTACTTCTACTTTGTCTTTCACTCCATTTCTTTCTAATTCATGGTTAATTTATGCCACCTACTATAATCACTTGACCTCAAAATCTAATTTGTTTCCCCATTTAGATTCTCCATCTCATGTGCACCTACTATTCATATAGCCGATAGCACATAGCTAAGAGTCAGTTATATAGGAAAGTTTCCACCTCCATTTTGTCCTTACCTAACTCCTTTCTTGTTTCCAAAATCTCCATAAACTTGATATCTATAAAAAATTATGTGAACTTGGTTTTGATATTCACTTCTTTTCTCATGGTTGTCATATGTGGAATCCACATACAAGACAAACAATTGAGAGAGACTGTAGAGGTACACCTATTTGAGCTTGTTACTAGAGTATTATATAAAACTTGACATTCTCATTTAGATCATACATCTTTCCCTAGATTGAATTCTTTTTTTGCAGAGGTTATTTAGGTTCTGTTGACGATAAAAATCGTCTGCCTTGTACCAACTGATATTAGAGAATCTTTATCTCATTCTCCATTGACCTAATCCACTAAGATTTTTGGGCACTATCTGTAATCCCAGTATGGGAGGATCTTGATATTTTCCAATTTTTGTTGATAATCGTTCTTAGTATACAAGACTTTATCTTGTGAAATATCCGTCCAAGTTTATTAATATATATCATGATTTCGTTACTATGATCAAAACACAATTTTCTCAAGATGTTAAAATTTTTCATACCGATAATGCCATAAAATATAAAGACATAGGGTTGCTTAGAATTCTATCTTAAAACGGTATTATGATATATGATTCATGTCTAGGAGCTTCCCAATAAAATGGTAGAGCAAAAAGGAAACATAGGCATTTCTTAAATGTTGCATGCACTATTCTAATTTCAGTATGTTATCTTGAACAGTTTTGGAGAGAAGCTCAGCATACTGTTGTATACACTAGTAATCGAACTCTATCACCCACCGTAGATAATATTTCTCATTTCGAGCATCTTTATAATAGCAGCCCCCTTGCAATTTTCTTCGAGTTTTTGGTAGTGCTTGCTTTATGCACCTTCTTTCACATGAAAGCACAAAATAAGAATTCTGTGCTCCTTTAGTTTGCTTCCATGGACATGGCATTGAGTATACAGGGTGTAACATTGGGATCTTGTTTCTAAGTGCATTCATGCATCTTGTCACGTTACATTTTGGAAATACAATATGGTCTTCTCTCTTCGTTCTTTCAAATTTTCTACTACCATTTTCTTCTCGGCTAATCCTTTAGTATATTTATATCTTGACAAGGACACCCATATCTCCCACTCTAAACCCTCACTACAGAATTGTCTCCTCCTACCCTTGTTGCAAGCTCTACCGACAATACTTCTTTGGCAATTTCCGAAATGTCTACCCCAGCCGAGGATTCTTCACCTTGTGACATTTCATCCTCCGTTGTCTAATGCTCCATCAGAGTAAGTTAACCGCTAGCTCAACTTCATGATTACCATTATTACTCTACCATTGCTTCCCTTTTTACACCTCACACATAGAGTTGTTAGTACTAACCATCTTTGATAGTAAGCAATGATGGATGAGTTTCAAGCTCTAGATGAATTTCATACATGCTAGTTTATTTGCCTCTTGGTACGCCTGCTGTAGGTTGTAAATGGATGTCCAAGATTATGACAAATGTAGATGCAACTGTGAATTGCTATAAAGCTTGACTAGTTATGAAAGGCTTCACTCTATGACATTGACTATGGAGAGACTTTTACTCCTGTTGCACGTTTTATTTCTATTTATGGTTTTCTTAGTGTTGTCACTATTAGGCATTGGTCTCTATTTCATATGGATGTTAAAAATGCATTATTAAATGGCAGTCTCACTAAAGAAGTTGATATGGTGCCTCCTCATTACTACAATCATCCTTCAAGCAAAGTGTGTTGATTACATTGAGCATATTATGGTTGAAACAGTCTACTTGTGTGTGGTATTCCAAGTGTAGCTCAAAAGTGGAATTCCTTGGTTTAGGGCTAGCCCCGATGATTATGCTTTTTTTTGTTCAACACATTTATTGTGGGTCTATTTTAATGCTCTTATATGTGGATAACATGGTTATTATTGAAGATGACCATATTAGCGTTTCAAAACTCCAAATAGATCTCAGTTAACAATTTGAAATTAAAAGTCTTGGGCAAGTTAGCTACTTTTTAAGCATAGAGATTACTTCAGATATCTCTAGTTGTTATCTTTCTTCTATTGATTTTCTTTCTCAAAGTAACAACAAGGTCGCTATAACTATTAAGAGCCATGCCAAATTTAATACCAAAGATAGGGCTCCTTTTTCTAAATCCTACACTTTGTCAACAATTGATGGACAATTTCATATATCTTATTGTTATTTAACTTGGCATTGCCTATACCAGTCATATTGTCAATTAGTATATGAATGCACTTTGTATGACTCATTTTGTTGTAGTTAGAAGTGTCGAAATGAGTTTTAAACCCATATGTGACACATTTAAATCATAAATGGGTCATATATAGATCACTTACATTTTAAAGAAACTAGTTAAATGAGTCTTAAATTGGTTGGACTTAAAAACCCATTTCCAACCCAAGCCTCACACTCTTTCTTTCCCGTATAACTTTATAAAAATGTTTTTTATTTTTATTTTATAACAATCAAAATTAGAGTTATTTTTTATATTTCTTTTTTCTTCTTTTTGTCTCTTTCTTATTTCTCCTTCCTTAGCTAATGGCTAGCATGGTGACACGCAACGACCGGCCAAGCGAGGCTCAAGTTCGTTGGCCTCAAGCGAGCTAAAGGTCGCTGACAACTAGCAAGTTCGAGCCTGCCAACGACTAGTGAAACTCAAGCTCACTAATCGGCAAGGCCAAGGCCTAGCCGACAACCGGTGAGGCTAGAGCTCGCTGACAATTGGTGAGGCTCAAGCTCACTAGCCTCAGGTGAGCTTGAGGTCACAATGATCGGTAAGACTCGAGCTCACCAATCTGGCAAGCCTTGAGCTCGCCGATATCAGGCGAGCTCAACCTCGTCAATCTTGCAAGGCGGAGGCATTGCTAACAACTAGCCAAGCTCCAGCCTCGCCGGTCATCGGCTAGCTCAATCTTGGCCATCGTTGCGGCCAACGATCGGCCGAAGAAGAAGAAGAAGAAAAAAGAGAGAATAAGGAAAAAAAAAACAGTTAAACTATATTTATAAAAATATAAAATTTAAAAAATTAAAAATTCGATGTTAAAAAAATAATTAAAAGTTTATTTTTTAAAACAATAATTTTTTGTACAAATTATAAAAATTGTCCATTAAATTTGTATTGCATTAAAGCAATTCCATTTTAAAAAAATCATAAGAAATAAGTTTTCTTAGGTTTAGTTAAAGGTTTTCACATTTATATATTATTTACTAATTTTAACTTACTTTTTAAATCTGATGTGAAGTTTTTATTCAAGTAACATTTATATAAAGAGTGTCGCAACCAAAATTTCGGGTGAACCACCTAGGGTTTGGCTAATGGAATACTAAGCTTAAACTTAGCTCACGCTCTCCCAAGTCCATACCAATTCACGACTTAGGTTCAAGTTCTTAACATGCAAATGATTTTTCAATTAAGAGTCGCCACTAATCTATTTTTGGTGGGTTGATTAGAAACCCAAGTAAAGTAACTGAAGATTTACTTTACACTTGGTTGCGCTAGATTTCTCTAACGCCTTTTCAGTACCTTTCTCTTTTATTTTGAAAAAATGTTTGGCAGGCAGCTTGAATTAATTTTAATTTATCTCCTTAACATGTGAGGTGTTAAAGCGGGTACGCAAACCACCAATTTAACATCCAAGAAAAGTAATGAATAAATTGCAGAACTTACCTCGAAACAACGAAAGCATCTGTAGTATTAAATCAAAATTCACATCGACAGTTCTAGATATGATTTCTAATTAGCATGCAATTTCTTTTCTTTTTTCACTTATTTAATGAGAATCATGCTTTATGCAATGCATGCTACTGATCTAACATAAAATGATGTGGCATGGCAATATGACCTAAGCTATATGATGAAAATAAAATGAAGTCTATCCTAAAGAATGAAATTGATTTATTCTAAGACAATTTTTTTTGTATTTTCCATGAATTTCGAAATTAGAAAAATGCGAAAATTATCTACCTAGGTTAAGATATCATCCAATTTGTATTAGGAATTAGGTTAAACCAAATCCTAATTTAAGCTAGAACATTATCTTAACCAAGTAAACCTTAAATGCAATCTAACTAGAAGAAATTATTTAAACCTATAATTAATAAAATAAAAAATAAAACACAATATTATTCTAACATGTAATGACATGCAAAGAATATCCTAATCCTACATGACATATGCATGATAATTTTTGTGTGTTTTTTTTTTTAATTCGAAATTAAAATTGCAACCTAAGTTAAAAAAAAAAAAAAAAAAAAACAAGCATCCCAAATTGATTAATCTTTTAAAAAAATCAAAATAAATTCCAATTATAAATATGCAAGATAACTCTAAGATGAGGAATATTCTAAAATGAACCAGGAATATTCTAAAACGAACCTAATCTAACTCATATTTTTTTGGATTTTTTTTTTTTACGGAAACAAAATCGACTCAAACCACACGATAGCAAATTGGAGCAAGATAAGATTGAGATCAGGTTGGTCAACCTTAAATAAACCGTAAATCGAATCTCGAGCGTGAGATTGGATTGGCGATTTTTCAAGTGATTACGAGTCGGATTTTGGGCGCAAAAATCAGACTGTCAATGCCTAAGGTTACTTGAATTGTGAAAATCATGACATATCAAGGTTTTTCAATTGGATACATCAAGGAATACTTCGGATAAATAAAAAAAAAATATAATATAATATAATATAATATAATATAATATAAATAAAATAAACCATCTAACAAAATAAGAAATCTACCTAATTGGGATTTTGGGTTTCAAAATTAGGGTTAGCGAACGGTGGCTAGATAGGTCACCGTTCGGAGCTTTGGCAAGGGTGGACCGGTGGCGTTGGCAACCTAGTGGCGGGGGCTTGGCTGCGAGAAGCGGCGTCGGGCTGTGGCAAAGGATCGGCATCGAGCTATGAGTGGAGCGGCTCGACTCGGCTTAGGTAGAGGGAAGCTCAATGATCGCGCGGTGGACGATCAGCACGAAGACGCGACGGAGGCGTGGCGCTGGGCTAGGCAAATCATAGACAGAGCAAGGGCACTGGGTCGTGGCTGCAAAGGGCATAGGCGCGCGGACTGGCTCGAAGGCAAACACTACAAATCGGCGGTGGTGTAGTGAGGAGGGTCTAGCTACGAATTCTGGCGTCGCAGGTCGCTGCAACTAGTCACGAGTGAGGGGCGGCTCCGGCAGCAGGCGTCAATTCAGCAGAGGGAAGCAGCGGTGGCCAGTGGTGCAGCTTGAAGTCTGACGGTGCCAGGGTCAGCCGCACAGCAGAAGAACCTCCGGAGAAGATGAACAGTGGGGGCCTTTTTGCTTTTTTTTTTTTTTCTCTCTCTCTCTCTCTTTTCCCTTGCTGGTCGAATGCACTTCTCCGCTGTCCCCCCCGCCCAAAAGAAAATTTTCTCTTTTATGTTGAATTTCTAACCTCAAATTACGAGAGAAAAGGCCCCTTTTGCAGTACGTGCGCAACCCTTTTATAGGGGAGGAATTTGATCTTCTCGGTATATTTTGTTTCTAATTTATATATTTTTTTTAATTTTGTTTGTGCATAATCTCCATGAATATATTATTGAAATATATGCACCCCGAGCAATATTGCCTTTTGTATTTTTTGAAATATTCCATCTGAAACCTTTATTTTTGCCAAAAAAAATATGTCCATCGATGTATATTACCTGAATATATGAAAAATCTCACTTGAATATGTGAAAAATCTCACATCCTATCAACTTTCACCGTTGGTTTAATGCAAAAATGGAATAAAATAAAATAGAATAAAATAAAGTAAAATAAATGTTTCTAAACTATATGTCATGCAATCTTAATTTTATTTTATCTTTTTGGGTAAAAATTAACCCATTTTTTATGCAAAAATTTAGGTGTCAACAAATAGCTTAAAGTGAATTAAATGGGTGGGTGGATTAACCTAAATTAAGTTAAATATTAATGTGTTTCGATAATATAGATTAGGTCAGGTATGGATTATTAAATTTATATTGCACAAAAGTAGGTCAAAAAGAGTTAAATTGGTCAATATAGGTCAGGCTATTTTTGACCCAACCCTAACATGATCCGACCCACCCATTTGATGGACTTAGCTATAGTCCTTCGAAATTTTTAATATGTTAAACGAAACTTTTCAAACTTCTAAGTTATATAAAATAATGATCATTGTAAAGGATAAGCACCAAAATGACGCCCAATGCATAGCCCGAGCCTAAGGCCCAAGTATGGGTTGACACCTTGGGTTAATGATTTTGCACTTTCACCAAATAATTTTGGGCTCTTTAGGAAATCTCTGACACGAGCATTCCAAAGGCACAAATATCACAAGAATCAAATGTCGAACAAAGGAAACACATGCTTGGAAGAAGACAACTTCGACTGGAGGCACACCCGCCTCGAGAACGGTGCACACCTTATCCTTAGAAAGCCCTAAAAGCCTATAAATACCCCTCCATTTCTACATTATATTAAGTACGGGGTTAATCTATTTTGTGATCTCTTGCTCTTGAAACTCTGTCCAATTGAGATGGTTCTCACATTTATCTTGTTTTGGCATGTGTTTAGTTTATGCAGATTTCGAAACTCTCATGCTTTTACATAAGTCTCGGTTCCCATTTTCAAATTTGTATCAAAATGAATACTAAAATGCCATAATGTCTAGTTTGAATCATAGAATTTAGAAAATGTCCCTATACTGAACTTTTGGTAAAAAAGCATTCTCTTAGGTTGATGTAATCCAAAGGTTAAAACTTCAAAGCCAAGGATATGTCCTTATGATAAGCATAGGAATGATCGGATGTACAATTCTTAGGCGATCATAATGCCAAAATAAGATCTCAAGCTATAGGACACATTGTTGTGCTGCCCAAATATTGCTTGTTAGTAGGCTATTGATTGTTTAGGTTTGAATTTAGGCCGATATGATAATTGTTATAATAGAAACACGATTAATTGCTCGTTATTGTTGCTTGCTAATAGGTAGTGTATATATGAAAGTACTACATTAGGACAACCTTTTATTTGTGAACCAACACATAGGTCCTGTACTGCAATGATTTGGTTTGAGTTTAGGATGGGCTATGACAATATACTAGAAGTCAAAAGTCATAGACATCACAATAAAAGCCCGTGAATTGAGGCTAAAAATGTCACCATTATGTTTTGCATCAGATTTTCCATTTCATTTTGGATGTGATTATTGTCATGTCATCTCGTTTTATTGTTATGTTTTGCATCAAATTTGTCATTTCATGTTTAAATGATATTGTTCCCACTTCATGTTATGTGACATCCTGATTTTCCGATTCTGTTTTCAATTGAATGAGTAGGATTTTTCATCAACGTGCCTATAGTTCTTTTCTCTAAGCTGATCACTCATGAGATAATTAATCTATTAGGTGAAGCCATTAAGGAATCTAAATGCAAAAGACTTGAGAATTTGACCAGAAATTGACTACTCGACCATGCTAATCTGCAAGGTTCAATACAGCACTGTCAAAATCGATCAAAGATCGGAGATAGATCGATTCGACTGAAGTATGTGATTAAAGTGTAGGTGATTCCACCTAATTGCAAAATTATCGCCGAACAGCACTAAACTGATTTTTCTGTCATTTCCGTACCCTATGCTCATATCTGAAATCTCGAGATTTTCACAACAACCAAGAGTCGCCAATGAGTTGAAGATGTACGATGTGGCTCAAAAATAATCAACCGCGGGTCAATTGCACTAAAAATTCCCAAAAGCTACCTGGTAGATTAGGTTACGCTAAAATCGCACCCTGTTGAAATTAACCACAAAATTGAACCCAATTTCAGAAATTGAAAGTTCTGTCATGTCACAATTTATTTTAAGAACGTTGGCTCATTTTTCAAAAAAATTTCTGCAAACCCGAGTTTTCGACGAAATTCCAAAGTTGGGCTATTTTGGACCAGGAAAATTAGAAGATCGTTTTTGGTTGCATTTGTGGCCGTCAAGTTGGATTATTTGGCAATGAAAAATGTGGAATTGAGTGTGGACACCTTGGCTGAATTTTTGGGGCATCAATTGGGTTAATTTGGAGAGGAATTGAATGAAATTTGAGGAGAAATGTTACAAAATTCGTATGCCTAGAGAGCTGCAACATTTGGGCACCAAATTGAAGCTTGTTGGAGAAGCCTTGATGCAGCAAGTGGCTGAGGATGAAGGATGAAGGTGGTGGGGCAAGTGTGACGAGTGTTAGGACATTTTGTGGCCCCCCTTCTTCAGTAGCTGTCGTCTTCCTCTTCCTAGTTGTTCTCCTCCTCCATTACTGTGTTTGTGAGCTCAAGAACCAGAGAGAGACCCCCTGCAGCAGCCGTCGACCAGCCGAGCCACCGTCGTTGCCCGTCGTACACCCGTGAGCGCCTAAACCCGCTCGTCCAAGCCACCGATTCCAACTCCTGCTCGCGTCCCGTGCCTGCCTGTGTCGTGCCTTGGCCACTATCGCCATCTGCCGGAGCTGTTCCAACCACTGTTCGTCGCCGTCAAGCTCCACCGCCACTCGTCCAAGCCACCTGGTCTTGCCTTGCCGCTTCCAGCCACCATAGCTAAGCTAAGCAACTCCTTTTGGCCTTGGACAGAGGCCGAAGTTTAGCAAGGGTTGAGAGCTTCAAGGCCCGTTTTAGGTCTCTTCCGGACCTCACTTGGTATTGCCGCAGGCTTGTTTATTGCTCGCCTCCGCATCACTGTCGCTATGGACTCACTGGCCCGCTAATTCAGTGAGTTTACTTACTAAACTATACTTATGAAGTTAATGACGTTTAGTAGGTAACTAGATTAGGTTAAGTATGACTTAGGTGGTTAGTTAATTTTGATTAGTGATTTAATTACTTAATTATGATTGGTAGGTGATTAGAATAGATTGATTAGGGGCTAAATAGATTGTACTATTTATGTGGATTGATGTATTAATTTTCTAGGCTCGTTTAGGTGGTTAAATTAGCATTTCCGGGCTAGATTTGCATTTATTGGATTTATTTGAATTTATTTATTTAATTATTTAATATATTCCAAAAATTATACCGGGATAGCCGGTGACCGGAATTTCATGCTGATTGTAGTAGTGTCCTTAGTTTATATAATTGAATGCTAATTTGTGCAAATTGGGTGGCGATTGTGATTTTGAGTATTTATTTCAAAATTATGAAATTTTAGTATTTAATTAGAAAATACCGGGTGTCGGGTTTTGATACCGGAAATATTTTTTTAGATACTATATTAAATAGTGGGGTTTTTTAAAGGAAGAATATCAATTTTTAAAGTTCAATCTGACCATGTACTCACACACGATTATTTTCACCAAGTGTTTTTAATACGAAGGAAATAGGCCAAGTGCATCATCTTAATTGAGACATTTGAGTGCAATGCACGGTATCCTTGGCTGGAAGTGAATGATCATGTGATGGATATGAGAACCCGTCCCCAATATGAGTCGGGTGGACGTTGCCCCTATATGGGATACCCCTAGACAACGGATGCTGGTCGCAGTAGATTTTGGACCGATACTCATTCGGGATTGCCATCTAGATGTAGATGTTTCCGTGCTCAATAGGGTGAGACGATGCCTAGTTACGCCAGAAGACCGCCAAACGTCGAGTAGACCGTGCCCGTTGGGCCGTGATAAAATTGGAACGCATGATTGAGTGTCTTAATAGCGCTTGATTTAGCGTTCCAATTGATTGAGTTTTATTATTGCTTATGTCTGTAATATGAATCGTACTAACATGCAGGGAGGATCTAAGACGAGGTGAGTCTCTATTGTTGTGTGGTTGTGTTGTTAAGCCGCCCCTAGGTGTATTTCCTTCTTAGTCGGAGTTTAGGATGTGAACTTGCTGAGACATTGTCTCACCCTTTCGTGAGCTTAACTTTTCAAGTCCTTAGATTGCGGTCTCTCTGGAAAGTTTTGGTCAGCCTTAGGGGTTACTAAGTGGAGCATAGACGTCCCTATCCCCGGGAGTCATTAAGTCTATGAGCTTGTTGTGACCACTATTTGGGTCGATGAGGACCTACCTTAGAGGGTACCTCATCAATTCAGGGCGTGGTTTCGCCATGGACTCAATGGGTATAGGGTAGATCCCCTTCAGGGTTTTGATATCCCCACCGTTGCTATCAACGCTGTTCTAAGCGAGGGTGCAGCTAACCCTCCTGATGGAGTTGTGGAGGACCCGAAGCCCTCGAAGCCTGTGGAGGTAGAGTCCAAAAGATCGGCAAATGTGTCCGACTAGTAGGTCGTGGGACAACTTCTGATTGAAAGTCAATCTTTTTTGTAGACTTTTATATATAAACCTAGTGTGTTTATAAAAAGTGTTTTGTGAAAATTTTATCCTGCTTTTCTATCCCATATATGTGTTGTCTGGGAATTTTATTATATGCTTCCACATGTGCAATAAAATGAATGGGTCAGCGACGCGTCCTAGGACATCGCAATTTTATCGACCACCGAGGATTGTGCACGTACTCGAGGATTGGGGCATGACATGTTATCTCACCGTAATGTTTTGCATCGGATTTGTTATGCCATAGTGTATGTGATTACTGCCATGCCATAATATATCATCATCATGTATTGCCGTGTCATGTCATTTTATCATCATATTTTGAATTAATATGTCATATATTTCTGCATGTTATTGCCATATTATGTTATTCTCACTCGTTATGATTGTCATTTGCATAAACACACATAAGAATGGAATCATGCCACTGTATATGAGAAAATGACATTGTCAATCAATAATTAGGGCTAATCAATTCTCAGTCCGATCCGGTCCCATGGAACCAATCACGCAGTAAAAAAAATTAAAAAATTAAAACAATACTATAGTTTTTACTATTTTTAAGGTTTATTGCTATTTTTAAGAAATTAAAAATATATTTAAAAAAGGATTTGGTCTATTCCGTCTGTTCATTTCCCCCTTGGAACCAAGAATTGGACCGACAATCACCGGTTCCCTTTTTTATGGAACCAGGGACCAAACCGATCCTTCGAAGAACCGAACCAAACTGGCCGGTCAGATCTGTTGGAGAAATCTTCCTTGAGTATTTTGAAGCTGACAAAACGTTTTCATCAGTCTAGTCTGAAGATTTGCAGACACTACTATTTAAAGTCTGAAGACCTCCGGACTGCCAGACTCAAGACTCAAAATATATTCTCATTGACAGTTTCTAATCCGTCGAAGAAGAGCTATCCAGGACTGGATGTTTGGTTAAGAATTTGACCTTATCGATTGGAGAAGATCTCTTGGCTGGATATGACATAACTGAATCTTTTATTGATTCAGAGATTGAGGATCCGATGATTGACGAAGTATACTTGGAAGGTTCTACTTATAGAAACCGAGATCCTGACTGTATGGGCGAGCAGGATTGATGGGCTATCGACATGTTCCTTAAATAGCTCGAATGATCTTTCTAATTGATTCTGTCCAACGGGAAGATTGGAAGAAATCATTTGGTAAGTGCCAACAGGTATGATGGCATAAAGGAGTATATAAGGAAGACGTTCCAGTTGTTCAAGTGTGTGCGTAATAGAAGAATTCCAAAGTTTGAAACTCTTTGTTCTTAGTCAATTCATTTTCTAAGCGAAATCTTGTACGCAAAAGAGAGTCTATATTCTTGAGAAACCTTGAGGAAGTGTGGTAGAGTATCTACACTGTGGAATTAAGGGAGAACCTTACTGTAACAACTCTTTTGTTCATAGTGAAATCCAGCCGGTGGACTATCAGTGCGGAAGAGTGGACGTAGGCTTGGAATAAGCCGAACCACTATAATTTCTCTGTTCATTTTATCTTCCTTACTCTCTACTTTACTTTGATCATAATTCGTTTTGTTAACTAAAAGAGAACGTCATTTCTATTGTCTGTTTAGTATTGCTCTCTTATCACGAGAAATTATTTTTACACCTATTTACCCCCCTCTAGGTGCTTATACTAGCTATCTCAATTGGTATCAGAGCTCGTGTACTCACTTTGTTTGAAGTGTTTTACTTTAGAGTTAAAGATCCATGACTAGTATGTTGGCTACAGGGCTGGTAGAAGGGCAAAGCAATACCGGACCGCCTTACTTTAATGGAAAGGAATACAACATATGGAAAAACAAGATGAAGGCGTTCCTAAGATCAAAGGATCCTCTGGAATGAGATGTTGTAGATAGAGGAATCATTCCTAAGCTGCACCTGTCTCAGAGAGAGGAAAAGAAGCTGTTGAGTCTAGTGAAATGACTCAGGAAGAGATAACCAAGAGACAAGCTCTTGATGCAAAAATAATTTATTCTTTATATTGTGCTTTGTCACCTACTGAATATAACAGAATATCTTCTTGTGTTACAGCTAAAGAAGTTTGGGATAGATTACATATTACCTATGAAGGAACCGATCGAGTGAAAGAAACCAAAATCAACATTCTCCTCGGTCAATACGAAGACTTCAAAATGAAATCAGGAAAATCTATAACTGACATGTTTAGTCGTTTTACAGAAATCGTGAATGGTCTTGAAAATCAAGGTCAACCAATTTCTGATCCCATGAAAGTAAACAAGCTACTGCGTGAACTCTCAAAGGATTGGAATCACATAAATACCTCAATAAGGGAGACACAAAGAATTATGCCATTATCTGTTGATGAGTTGGTTAGGACTCTTCAGTCTTATGAAGTGGAACGAATCATTGAAGATGAAGATCCTAAAGGTAAGAAATCCATTGCATTAAAATCCAATGATGGTTCTGATGTTACAGATTCTGAAGACAATATGGATGATGAGGAGCTTGCTCTCATGATAAGAAGATTCAGAAAGCTGAACATAAAATGAAGAAGATTCAATCCAAATAAACAGAGTTTTCAAAAGCAACTGACCAAGTTTGTTGAAGATGATGAATCCAATAGAGATGTAGTGTGCTTTGAATGCAAGAAAAAGGGACACATCAAACCCAACTGTCCTCTTCTGAGGAAGAAGAAAGGAAAAGCTGAAAAGCATCGAAAGGCTCTTAAAGCAGAAACTTGGAGTGATACAGAATGTGAAGAAAGTGATGATGATTATGCCAATATATGTCTGATGGCACAATCGGATTCAGATTCAAACTCCGAGACAGATTCAGATTCAGACAGTGAATTTGAGGTGAGTAACTTCAAAATCCCTATTAAAGTTCCTAAATACATTAATGAGTTGTGTTTTAGTCTTAAAACTTCTCTTAAAAGGATTTCCAAACTTAAAAATGAAAATTCTGCACTAAAACAACAGGAAAATGTTTTGAAAGAAAAAGTAAAATGTTTAGAAATGAATATTTCTACTCTTAAAGAAAGTGAAGACAATCTTTCGAAAGAAAATGTATTTTTAAAAAATGACATATCAAATATTTCCAAAAGATTTTCAATAGGATCTCGAGAAACTTGAGAAAATTCTTTCAAAGACAAAGACCTTATTTCAATAAATTTGGTTTGGGAATGACTGTGGAAACCATTCCTTTAATTGATTTTCCTAAAGTGAAGGAAAGAATTAAGCAAAGACCCACAAGAGATGCTTACAAAAATCATTTTAAAAAAGTCTTTGTAAAATCAGTAGGTCGCAATGCTCTCAGATGTTCTAAGTGCAATAGTTCAGATCATTTTGAAAAAGAATATCCTATGGTTTGGAAACCTGTTAAGAAAATATGGGCAAAAACCGCATACCATACTAACACCAATGGACCCAAAAAGTATGGGTACCAAAGAAAGTTTGGGTCTCTTTTTTAAATGCAAGTCACTATCAAGAAGAAGGTAAAATGGTATCTGGATAGTGGATGCTCAAGACATATGACAGGAGATTCAAATTGCTTCATAAAGCTCGTTCAAGTAGATGGTGGAAAAGTCTCATTTGGAGGAAACAGCAAATGAAGAATTATGGGATTCAGAACTGTAAAGATTGGAAACCTCACAATCAGCAATGTTTCCTTAGTGGAAGGACTCAACTACAATCTACTCAGGATCAGTCAGCTGTGCGATACCGGTTTCAAAATCAACTTTCAAGAGGGAATATGTTCAGAAACCAGTAAAGATTCTACTCAGTCATTCATGGGTCGAAGACATGGAAATATCTACCTCTTGGACGTAAAACCAGATGAATCGCAATGTCTAATCTCAATTCAAGACGAAGCAAACTTATGGCACAGAAGACTTAGGCACATCAATATGAAGCAAATAGCCAAAATTTCAGCAAAGAAGCTAGTTCGTGGTCTACCAAATCTGTCATACCAAAAGTCCGATCTATGTACACCATGCATATTGGGAAAGCAGGTAAGAAATTCTTTTAAACCAATAAATCAAGTTTCCACTAATCGTATACTGTAGCTTCTGCATATGGATCTCTTTGGACCAACCAGAACTTAGAGCATTGGAGGTAAGAGATATTGCCTAGTAATTGTGGATGACTACTCACGATTTACTTAGGTATATTTCCTGGCAAGTAAGTCTGAAACATTTTCTTACTTTGAAAAGTTTGCTAAAAATGTCCAAAATGAAAAATGGTATGTTATTTCAAGTATAAGAACATACCATTGAGGTGAATTTGAAAATCAAGATTCTACAAAATTTTGTGATGAATCTGGTTTTCAGCATGTGCTCTCCTCTCCATATACTCCAAAACAAAACGGAGTTGTGGAAAGAAAGAATAGGTCGCTTCAAGAAATGGCTAGAACTCTTTTAATTGAAAGTAACATCTCTTCACATTTTTGGGCTGAAGCAGTTTCTACAGCATGTTATATTATTAATAGAGTTTTTCTAAGACCTATTATGGAAAAAAAAAAAAACCCTATGAGTTATTCAAAGAAAAGAAGTCTATTGTTTCATACTTTCATGTGTTTGGATGTAAATGCTTTATATTGAAAAATGCAAATGATCGAGTTGGCAAGTTTGAAGAAAAATCAGACGAGGGCATCTTCCTTGGATATTCTACCTCAAGCAAAGCCTACAGAGTCTACAACAAGAAGACTCAATCTGTGGAGGAATCAATGAATGTCAAATTGTAACACCCCAAACCCTTCGCAGGTCGTTACCAGCGCCGATGTTACATCTTGATTACCTTTTTATCTTTCGTAGGAGTGTCCTAATTTGCAGACACACACTTGTTTTTTTTTTTTTTTTACAATCGGTCCCAACGCGACTCATTAGCGGAAGCAAATTAAAATGTCACCGTCTCTCCCCCTACCAATCCATGATACCAATACACACCAGCTAAACATCAGGATTTTATAAACAAACATCGACACTTTATTTACATATTCTTTTAGGATGGGACTCCTCTTTTCTCGGGTTGATACAAAACAAGAAAAGCGAGGACTCTGCCATGTCCTGCCTAAAATCTCAAAAAGAAACTATCAACCCTCTACATCAAGCGCACAACCCCCCATCGAAAGTGTCGATTATCTACATCAAAAAGATCCGGCTCCTACTCATCGCGCGCGGGTCTCACACCCAATCCGATGCATCAGGCGGTGGCGGCGGCAACATCCCTCGCATAGCTCCATCTCGACGAACGTGCACAGAAATGAACTCCTTAATGACAAGGCCCCCAGCCAGGCCGATGTCGTACATCACTAGACAGCTACTCGAATAAAAGTCAGTCCGGGGACAGAGAGACAGTCTATCTCAGCACACTCGACCTCTACATCGGACGGTAGACCATAAAACACCCCCGCTAGACCGCAGGAAGCGGCATGCTTGCTAATCTGAAATGTTATTCCCCAAAAGGGGTGAGTACAACCACTCAGCAGATAAGGAAATCCAATAACAACTCAATGCACCATGCATATCATCATACGATGCAGGCATTACTTACCTTGATGTCATGCGCATTCATGCATCATCATATCATACATATCATCATCATGGCATCTCATACATCATTATCATCATCATGCATTTCATCATGCATATCATACCATGGATGATCATCATATCACATCACGCATCATCATCATCATCATCACCATGCATATCATTATACATATCATGTCATTATTATCATCATGCATATCATCATGCACATAGTATCATGGGTGATCATCATATCACATCACATATCATTATCATCATGCATATCACATCATTATGCATATCATCATGCATATCACATCATTATGCATATCATCATGCATATAATATCATGGGTGATCATCATATCACATCACATATCATTATCATCATGCATATCCTCATGCATATAGTATCATGGGTGATCATCATATCACATCACATCATCATCATCATGCATATTACCATCATGCATTAATTTTCATTTTTTTTTTTTATCTTTAGATTTGATCACCACATCACCCATTCTCAATTATCATCCCTTCGGGCAAAGACCTCCGACACGGTTCCCAGCATTCAACCTCCCGGTGCCACCGGCTTCCGGCCCCCACATTCGGGCATCTCGCATCTCAACTAGCATCACGAGGCATTCCCTTTGGGCAGAAACCTCCGACAGGGCTTCCAGCCTTTACCCTTCTAGCCAGGCATCCCGCACCCCAATCCTGGTGTTGCGAGGAACCTCCGAGCATGTATCCAAGATACAACCGAACATCCGGCCCCCCATATTCCGGGCATCCTGAATCTCCCAGGGAATTCCGGCAATGCATCTCTGTACATTCCGGCCATCATCCTCCACCACAACCACTTCCTCATCCACATTTACCCTTTTCCTTATCTCAATTTAGCATGGCAATTGGCATGGCATCAAACAAATCACACTTGCATCTCAATTCACATGTCATACACATGCCAAAGCTTTATCACATATGCATTTCAACTTAATACATGTACAAAGACCTCATCACACATGTGCCACACAAATGAAATTGAATTCATGGCCAAATAAAAATCTATTTTATTTTATTATTTATTTATTTATTTATTTATTTATTTATTATTTAATTATTTAATTTAATATCAATAATTTCCAAAATTATCAAAATTCAAGAAATTACTACATCAACCCATAAGATGATAATTACTTGCAAAATTCATGGCCAAATTGAATTTTACTAAATCTCACAATTTTTTTCCAAAAACATCCTAAAATTCTCGGATTAACCAGATTACACAGTTTCCGAATAAATTCGATTAAAATACTCATATGGCCTCCAAAAATTACTAAATTTTACAGGGTGATAGCCAAGACATTTTTGTACAACTTTCATGCAGAACTCCAAGTCAGATTCTTTTTAGATTAATTTACACAACCTCACGAAGCTTCTGGAATCTCTACCGCATCATCCAGAATACACATCTCCGAAATATTAAGATTTCACCCATCTATCCTCTTTTTTTCCTCTGAAATTTGGATATGTTATGTATCAAGGTGTCCTTTACAAGTTTCATGGAGAGATCTATGTCAAATAACCAAAGTAGGGTCGTCTTTTAAGTCCTTGAAGTCTCGGGTGTCTCGGTACACCTCACCAGAATCAATCATCTCCAAGATCTAGCCGATTTACTAGGCTATACTCGTTTATTTCTCTTCAAATTTGAGTATGTTGTAGTTTAAGATGTTACCTACAACTTTCAAGAAGACAACGAAGTGAGATCTCCAACAGAAATCAACATGCAGTCAAGAAATCAACAAGAGGTCAGTGAAAATTTCGCAGATCTAAAGTCTCCGTATAATAGAACTTTTGACCCCTCAAATCTCTATCATTTTCTACGAAATTTTAATATGTTATAGTACAAGATGTTATCTTGAACTTTCATGAAGACACCGAAGCCAAAATCGGACTCCAAACACACATGCAAGATCGAACAAGCTACTGACTTCCACAACCCGAGCGAGAACAGTCACACGGCTTGAAAACAACCAACCCTAGCTCGGTTTTTCTCACTAAAAACACCTTAAATCAAACATGCAAACCATATACACACATGCAAGAGAAGTTAAAGGACTCCACTTGCCTCTAGGATGGACGGTCGACGACGCACGGTGGACGGACACGGCGAACGGACGGCGGCACACGGCGGCTCCTCCTCGGCTCCGCCTCCTCTCCCTCTCGGTCTCTCCCTCTCTCTCGCGATTTCTCTCTCTCTCTCTCCCTCTCTCTCGGCCAAATGGAAGAACCGGTCACCTTCTCTCTCTTCTCCCCTTTTATTTCCCCTAAAGCTCATCATTAGTAATGATTACATGCCTCAACCAATGGCCAATGCATGGCCTTCTCCTTGCCACTTGTCTTGATCCATGCAAGATGGGCCTTGGAGTTGGGCTTGGGCTTGGGCCCATCCGGCCACTCCTCCTTAGGCTGGTCGACAGCCTCCTTTGGGCTCTAATGGGCCGGCCAACTTGGCCCATTAGGGTTCCACTCTTGGGCTTAAGGCCCAATCAAATTTTTAACCTCTTTTTCTCTTCTTTTTTTTTTTTTTGAGATTCTTTTATAAATATTTTTGAATTCCAATTTTCATCTCGGCCAAAGTCTTGGGATATTTTTGTTCATTGAAATTTAAATCATATGGCCAAGCATAGATTATTAATCTATTAAATTTAAATTTCCACAATCACAAGCACAAATCATCAAATTAAAAGACAAATGGCTAAAACATGAGCCATGGAAATTCTATCACCTAATTAAAGACTTTAACACACCTTATGGCTTGGCTTTGAATTTCAACAGAAATCAACATGCAGTCAAGAAATCAACAAGAGGTCAGTGAAAATTTCGCAGATCTAAAGTCTCCGTATAATAGAACTTTTGACCCCTCAAATCTCCATCGTTTTCTACGAAATTTTAGTATGTTATAGTACAAGATGTTAGCTTGAACTTTCATGAAGACACCGAAGCCAAAATCGGACTCCAAACACACATGCAAGATCGAACAAGCTACTGACTTCCACAACCCGAGCGAGAACAGTCACACGGCTTGAAAACAACCAACCCTAGCTCGGTTTTTCTCACTAAAAACACCTTAAATCAAACATGCAAACCATATACACACATGCAAGAGAAGTTAAAGGACTCCACTTGCCTCTAGGATGGACGGTCGACGACGCACGGTGGACGGACACGGCGAACGGACGGCGGCACACGGCGGCTCCTCCTCGGCTCCGCCTCCTCTCCCTCTCGGTCTCTCCCTCTCTCTCGCGATTTCTCTCTCTCTCTCTCCCTCTCTCTCGGCCAAATGGAAGAACCGGTCACCTTCTCTCTCTTCTCCCCTTTTATTTCCCCTAAAGCTCATCATTAGTAATGATTACATGCCTCAACCAATGGCCAATGCATGGCCTTCTCCTTGCCACTTGTCTTGATCCATGCAAGATGGGCCTTGGAGTTGGGCTTGGGCTTGGGCCCATCCGGCCACTCCTCCTTGGGCTGGTCGACAGCCTCGTTTGGGCTCTAATGGACCGGCCAACTTGGCCCATTAGGGTTCCACTCTTGGGCTTAAGGCCCAATCAAATTTTTAACCTCTTTTTCTCTTCTTTTTTTTTTTTGAAATTCTTTTATAAATATTTTTGAATTCCAATTTTCATCGTGGCCAAAGTCTTGGGATATTTTTGTTCATTGAAATTTAAATCATATGGCCAAGCATAGATTATTAATCTATTAAATTTAAATTTCCACAATCACAAGCACAAATCATCAAATTAAAAGACAAATGGCTAAAACATGAGCCATGGAAATTCTATCACCTAATTAAAGACTTTAACACACCTTATGGCTTGGCTTTGAATTTCTGGGATGCCACACAAATTCCAAGATTCTATGCAAAATGAATCTATTCAGACTCATCTTGAAGAATCTGAACCTGCTCCAGACTCTACAAAGTCTAAATCTCAAGAAGCGGCTCGAGACTTCAAAAGACCAAAGAATGAGATGATTGTTGAAGATTCAAATGAAGTAAGTGATCATCAACCTAACAAATCAACCAGTAACTGGAAACATAAGTCCAGTCATCCTAAAGATCTCATTATTGGCGATATTAATGAAGGAATTCGCACAAGATCCAAAAGGCGTGAAGAGTCTAGTGCTGTGGCTCTTATTTCTGAAATAAAACCCAAAAGCATAGAAGAAACTTTATCTGATGAAAGCTGGATTGAAGCCATGCAAGAAGAATTCAGGCAATTCAGCATTAATGATGTCTGGGAATTAACTCCTAAACCAAAAGGTAAATCTATTATTGGAGCTAAATGGGTTTTCAGGAACAAGATGGACGAGAAAGGAAAGGTCGTAAGAAACAAAGCAAGACTCGTGGCCAAGGGATATACGCAAGAAGAAGGGATAGACTATGATGAGACTTACGCACCAGTAGCAAAGTTAGAAGCAATTAGATTATTACTTGTTTTTGCTTGTTATAAGAATTTCTGGTTATTCCAAATGGACGTCAAAAGTGCTTTCCTGAATTGATTTATCCGCGAGGAAGTCTATGTGGAGCAACCACCGGGTTTGAAGACCCAAGGAAACCGGACTCGTATTCGGACTAAAAAGGCCTTATATGGTTTAAAGCAAGCACCTCGAGCTTGGTACGACAGGCTGAGTAAGTTTTTAATTCAAAACGGCTTTGTCAAAGGTAAAGTAAACACTACTCTATTTATCAAAAGAGAAAGCAAAAGTTTTCTGCTTATTCAAATATATATTGATGATATTATTTTTGGATTCTCTAATGAAAGTCTGTGCAATAAATTCTCTAAATCTATGCAGGATGAATTTGAAATGAGCATGATGGGTGAACTAACCTTCTTTCTTGGACTTCAAGTGAGACAATTGAAGGAATGAACTTTTATTCATCAAGAAAAATATGCTAATGATCTTGTCAAAAAGTTTGGATTGGAAAATTGCAAAAAGACTAATATACCAATGTCAAGTTCTTTGAAGATAGACAAAGATGAAGGAGGAAAGAAAGTTGACCAGAAGCTATACAGGAGTATCATTGGTTCACTTCTTTATCTTACTGCTTCTAAACCTGACATTTTGTTTAGTGTTTGCATTTGTGCTAGATTTCAAGCAGACCCTAAAGAATCTCATCTAGGTGCTGCAAAGCGTATTGTCAAATACATTGCATCAACTTCAAACCTTGGTCTTTGGTATCCTAAAAAGGGAGACTTTACTTTTCTTGGATACTCAGATGCAGATCTAGCCGGATGCAGAGTTGATAAAAAGAGCACCTCGGGTACCTATCAACTACTTGGAAGCAGGACAGTGTCTTGGTTTTCAAGGAAGCAAAATACAGTAGCTCTTTCTACAGCAGAAGCAGAGTATGTAGCTCTTGGAAGTTGTTGTTCACAAATTTTGTGGATAAAACAATAGCTAAGAGACTTTGGAATTGAAGATTCATGCATGGAGATTAACTGTACAACACCAGTGCAATCAATCTCACCAAGAATCTGATTCTTCACTCAAGAGCAAAGTATATAGAGATTCAACATCACTTTATTAGAGATCATGTTCAAAATGGAGAAGTTTCGATTCAGTTTGTTGACTCAAAGAACCAACTGGCGAATATATTTACAAAGCCTTTGGAGAAAAATCAATTTGAAGTCATTCGTTCCAGACTCAACAACTTGAGGTTTGAAGAAGTAAAAGTCTAGAGACTCTCAGACTCAAACAATCAAGATTTTTTACTGTAAGTTATTTTATTCTCTCTCAGATTAAATCTCGAAAAGGTACGATCATCTATCTATAATTGATTTTTGCTACTTTCAATTTCCGTGATTAGTGCAATCTTTCTTTTTCGAAAATGGAGTTAATTTTAAATGACAGTTATCTATTTTTCTTTTTAAAAGGCAGTTATTTTTTAAAAAGGTATCTTTTTACTTTCCGTTACGATGTTTTGTATGCCTCTCTTCGACTGACCTATATACTGTCGGTTCCTCTTCATTTAACTCCAAAAACCCTAAAAAGCATCGATCTTTCACTTCTGTCTTCTTCTCTTGTTTAATCTTCAAAAAGTTGTTATCTTTCTTGGGAAAGTCAAGTTTGGAATCTTTCAAAGACTGTGAAAGATGTCGTCTCAAAGGAAGTCTTCGAGGATCGCGAACAGGGGACCGCAGCAAATGCGTGAGGGGCCTATGCACTTTGATCTTCCCGAGGAAGAAGAGTCTCCTAGTCAGTAGCAGAGCCCACAACATTCTCAGTAGCATCCATCTTCTCCATCTAGACCACAGGATGTTGCTTGACGAGAAGAGGAAGAAATAATCGAAGATGCAGAACCCGTAAGAACTTTTAAGCCTTCTTTTACCTACAAGTTTTATCGTGCTTTGAAAAGGGGTGAAACTCCATTGAACTACATTGACGAATTTCTGAAAGATAAAGGGTACAAAAATGAAACATTCTTTTTACGCACAATGGAACGGTTGGGAATTGCCCCTGCTGGGTCGGTAAAAGAGGCAATGGCAAATATTCCAATCGATCCTCGTGTTGGAGGGCTGAATCAGCCAAATGGAAATGATGATGACAAGTTGTACAGATAGTTTCAACCGAGAATAGGTGTTGTGGCAAAAATTCGGAGCAAAAGGACAGACTTGTTTCGATCGGAGGAACACAAGCATCTATACTCTAAGTTGTTGAAGCGTGGGGTCATAAACCCTAGAAGTGTGGATTTTGATTTCTTTGACGTTGTGAACGTTAATTTGAGGAAAAAATTTAGTCTTCTTCAACTTGAACAGTTCTGTTCTGACTCTACAGAAGCCTATATTGAACTCACTGCATATTTCTATTCGAATCTTAGTTTCTTGGATGCGAATAGATTCTCTTTTCGTGTCCGTGATCAAGACTATGTGGTGGATGTAGATATGTTGGCTGATGTGATTGGGGTTGAGAGAGGGAGATAAACCTATCAATGTCTCTATTGCTCGTGCTACGTTGGAACTTGTTAAGGATAGAAGGACAGGGGGAAAGGTTCCTACTCGAGAATGAGTGCGTTCAACATTCTGTTTCACAAGATTGTGATTAATTGCCTAAGACCAAAATCTACTTCAAAGACTGATGTTTCAAATTCAGAGGCAAAGCTTGTTGGAGAAATCTTCTTGAAGAGTTTTGAAGTTGACAAAACGTTTCCTTCAGTCTAGTCTGAAGGTTTTGCAGACTCTACTATTTAAAGTCTGAAGACCTCCGGACAGCCAGACTCAAGACTCAAAGTCTATCCTCATTGACAGTCTCTAATCCGTTGAAGAAAGGTTATCCAAATCTGGATGATTCGTTAAGAGGATGACCTTATCAACTGGAGAAGATCTCGTGGCTGGAGAAGACATAATGGAATCCTTTGATTAATCGAGATTGATTCAATGATTAAAGATCCGATGGTTGTCTGGATATTCTTGGAAGGTTCTACTTATGGAAACCGAGATCCTGATTGTATGGGCGAGCAGGATTGATGGGCTATCGACACGTTCCTTTAATAGCCTAATTAATCTTCTTGATTGATTCCGTCCAACGGGTAGATTGGAGGAATTCCTTTGGTAAGTGCCAACGGGTATGATGGCATGAAGGAGTATATAAAGAAGACGTCCTAAGTTGTTGAAGGTGTGCGGATAGAAAAATTCCAAAGTCTGAAAGCTTCCTGTTGTTTAGATAATCTCTTTGAGCGAACCATTGTATTCAAAAGAGAGTTAATATTTATAAGAGACCTTGAGGAGGTGTAGTAGAACATCTACGCTGTGGAATCAAGGAAGAACTGTGGTGTAACTTCTCTTTTGTTCATAGTGGAATCCAGCCGGTAGAGGCATCGGTGCGGAAGAGTGGACGTAGGCTTGGAATAAGCCGAACCACTATAATCCCTGTGTTCAATTTTCTCTTCCTTACTCTCTTTACTTTGATCGTATTTCATTTTGTTAATCCAGAAAGAATTTCCCTTTTATCATTTGCCAAGTATTGCTTCCGTATCTCGATAAATTGTTCATGCACCTATTCACCCCCCTCTAGGTGCTTATACTAGCTATCTCAATTGGTATCAGAGCTCGTGTACTCACTTTGTTTGAAGTGTTTTACTTCAAAGTAAAAGATCCATGGCTAGTATGCTGGCTCCAAGGCTTATAGAAGGGCAAAGCAACACGAGACCTCCTTACTTTGATGGAAAGGATTACAACATATGAAAGAACAAGATGAAGGCGTTTTTAAGATCAAAAGATCCTCTGGAATGGGACGTTGTAGAAAAATGAATCATTCCCAAAGCTGCATCTGTCTCAGAAAGAGGAAAGGACACTGTTGAGTCCAGCGAAATGAGTCAGGAGGAGATAATCAAGAGACAGACTCTTGATGCAAAGGCAATCTATTCTCTATATTGTGCTTTATCACCTACTAAATATAACAGAATATCTTCTTGTGATACAGCCAAAGAAGTATGGGATAGATTACACATTACTTATGAAGGAACCGATCGAGTGAAAGAGACCAGAGTCAATATACTTCTCAGTCAATATGAAGCCTTCTCGGTCAATATGAAGCCTTCAGGATGAAATTGGGAGAATCTATAACTGACATGTTTAGTCATTTTACAGATATCGTGAATGGTCTTGAGAATCAAGGTCAACCAATCTCTGAGCCCATGAAAGTGAACAAGCTACTGCGTGGACTTTCCAAGGATTAGAATCATATAAAGACTTCAATCAGAGAGACTCAAAGAATCATGCCACTGTCTGTCGATGAGTTGGTTGGGACCCTTCAATCTTATGAAGTGGAACGAATCAATGAAGACGAAGATCCTAAAGGTAAGAAATCTATTGCATTAAAATCTAATGATGATTCTGATGTAACAGATTCTAAAGACGACATGGATGATGAAGAACTTGCTCTCATGATAAGAAGGTTCAGAAAGCTTAATAGAAAGGGAAGAAGATTCAATGCAAAGAAACAAAGTTTTCAAAAGCAACAGAACAAGTCTGCTGAAGATGATGAATCAAACAGAGATATAGTCTGCTTTGAATGTAAGAAAAAGGGACACATCAGACCCAATTGTCCTCTTCTAAGGAAGAAGAAAGGAAAATCCGAAAAATATCGAAAAGCTCTCAAAGCAGAAACCTGGAGTGACACGGAGTGCGAAGATAGTGATGATGATTATGCCAACATATGTCTAATGGCACAATCAGATTCAGAATCAAACTCCGAGACCGATTCAGATTCAGAAAGTGAATTTGAGGTAAGTAACTTCAAAATCCCTATGAAAGTTTCAAAATACATTGATGAATTATGTTTTAGTCTTAAGACCTCTCTTAAAAGAATTTCGAACTCAAAAGGAAAATTCTGCTTTAAAACATCAAGAGAATGTTTTAGAAGAAAAAGTGAAATACTTAAACCAAAATGTTTCCTCTCTCATTGAAAGTAAAGATAATCTTTTAAAAGAAAATAAATTTTTGAAAAATGACATTTCAAATATTTCCAAAAGATTCTCTCTGGGATTTGAAAAACTTGAAAAAATACTTTCTGTTCAAAAACCTTATTTCAATCAATCTGGTTTAGGAATGACTGCTGAAACTATTCCTTTAATTAATTTTCCTAAAGTAAAAGAAAGAATCAAACAAAGACCCTCAAGAAATGCTTACAAAAATCATTTTGAAAGGACCTTTGTAAAACAGTAGGTCACAACGCTCTTAGATGTTCAAAATGCAATAGTGCGAGATCATTTTGAGAAAGAATGTCCTATGGTATGGAGACCTGTCAATAGAGTCTGGGCAAAAACCGTTTATCAAACTAACTCAAAAGGAACCAAGAAAATATGGGTACCAACAAAAATTTGAATCTCTTTTTAAATGCAGGTCACTATCAAGAGAAAGGTGAAATGGTACCTGGATAGTGGATGCTCGAGACACATGACATGAGATTCAAATTGCTTCATAAAGCTTATTCAAGTGAATGGTGGAAAAGTCTCATTTGGAGGAAATAGCAAAGGAAAAATAGTAGGCTTTGGAACAGTGAAGATTGGGAACCTCACTATAAGCAATGTTTCTTTAGTTGAAGGGCTTAATTACAATCTGCTCAGTGTCAGTCAGCTGTGTGATGCCGGTTTTAGGATCAACTTTCAAGAAGGTATTTGTTCAGGAACCAGTAAAGACTCTACTCAGTCGTTTATGGGTTGAAGACATGGAAATATCTATCTCTTGGACTTAAAACCAGATGAGTCGCAATGTTTGATCTCAATTCAAGACGAAGCAAGCATGTGGCACATAAAGCTTGGGCATGTTAACATGAAGTAGATAGCCAAGATCTCAGCAAAAAAGCTTGTTCGTGGTTTACCCAATTTATCATATCAAAAGTCTGATCTATGTACACCATGCATATTGGGAAAACAGGTAAGAAATTCCTTTAAATCAATAAATCAAGTTTTCACTAACCGTGTACTGCAGCTCTTGCATATGGATCTTTTTGGACCAACAAGAACGCAGAGCATTGGAGGTAAGAAATATTGCCTAGTAATTGTGGATGATTACTCACGATTTACTTGGGTATATTTCTTAGCAAGTAAGTTTGAAACTTTTCGTTACTTTGAAAAATTTGCTAAGATGGTTCAAAATGAAAAGGGATATGTTATTTCAAGTATAAAAACAGATCATGGAGGTGAATTTGAAAATCAAGATTTTGCCAAATTTTGTGAAGAATCTGGTTTTCAGCATTTATTCTCTTCTCCATATACTCCAGAGCAAAACGGAGTTGTGGAAAGGAAGAATAGATCTCTTCAAGAAATGGCTAGAACCCTCTTAATTGAAAGTAATATTTCTTTACGATTTTGGGCTGAAGCAGTTTCAACATCATGTTATATTATCAATAGAGTTTTTCTAAGACCTATTCTAGAAAAAACCCCCTATGAACTTTTTAAAGAAAAGAAGCCTATCATTTCATATTTTCATGTATTTGGATGCAAATGTTTCATATTGAAAAATGCAAATGATCGAGTTGGTAAGTTTGAAGAAAAGTCAGATGAAGGCATCTTCCTCGGATATTCAACCACAAGCAAGGCATACAGAGTTTACAATAAGAAGAGTCAAACAGTGGAAGAATCAATGAATGTTAAATTCCAAGATTCTGCACAAAATGAGTTTATTCAGACTCATCTCGAAGAGACCGAACCTGCTCCGGACTCTACAAAGTCTAAATCTCAAGAAGCAGCTCAAACTCTGAAGGACCAGCAACAAGTGATCGTTGAAGATTCTAGTGAAGGAAGTAACCATCAATCTGATACATTAACCAGCAACTAGAAACATAAGTCCAGTCATCCCAAAGATCTTATTATTGGCGATATCAATTAAGGAATTCGCACATGATCCAAAAGGCGAGAAGAGTCTAGTACTATGGCTCTTATTTCTGAAACAGAACCCAAGAGCATAGAAGAAGCTTTATCCGATGAAAGCTGGATTGAAGCTATGCAAGAAGAACTTAGACAATTCAGAATTAATGATGTCTGGGAACTGACTCCAAAACCAAAAGGTAAATCTGTCATTGGAGCTAAATGGGTATTCAGAAACAAGATGGACGAAAAAGGCAAGGTAGTAAGAAACAAAGCAAGACTCGTTGCCAAGGGATACACTCAAGAAGAAGGGATCGACTATGATGAGACCTATGCACCAGTAGCGATGTTAGAAGCAATTCGTTTATTACTTGCATTTGCTTGTCATAAAAATTTCAGGTTATTCCAAATGGATGTCAAAAGTGCTTTCCTAAATGGATTTATCCATGAGGAAGTTTATGTGAAACAACCACCTGGGTTTGAAGACCCAAGGAAACCAAACTCAGTATTCAGATTAAAAAAGGCCCTATATGGCTTGAAGCAAGCACCTCGAGCACGGTATGAAAGATTAAGTAAGTTTTTATTACAAAATGGTTTTGTTAAAGGTAAAGTAGACACTACTCTTTTTATTAAAAGAGAAAGCAAAAGTTTTCTGCTTGTTCAAATATATGTGGATGATATTATTTTTGGATCGTCTAATGAAAATCAGGCAAGAAATTTTCTAAGACTATGCGGGATGAATTTGAAATGAGCATGATGGGTGAGTTAACCTTCTTTCTTGGACTTCAAATAAAACAAGCGGAGGAAGGAACTTTCATTCATCAAGAAAAGTATGCAAATGATCTTGTTAAAAAGTTTGACTGGGCAATTGCAAGCTGGCTGATATACCAATGTCAAGTTCCTTGAAGATAGATAAAGATGAAGGAGGAAAGAAAGTCGATCAAAAGCTGTACAGGGAGTATCATTGGATCACTTCTTTATCTTACGCTTCTAGACCGACATTTTGTTTATTGTTTGCATTTGTGCAGATTTCAATCAGACCCAAAAGAATCTCATTTGAGTCTTTGCGAAGCGTATTATCAAATATATTTCATCAACTTCAAGCTTTGGTCTATGGTATCCAAAAGGGGAGACTTTACTCTTCTTGGATATTCAGATGCGAGACCTTGCTGGATCCCGAGTTGATAGAAAGAGTACCTCGGGTACTTGTCAACTTCTTGGAGGCGGGGACGGTGTCTTGGTTTTCAAGAAAGCAAAGTACGGTAGCTCTCTCCCACGCGAGGCGAGTATATAGCTCTCGGAAGTTGTTGTTCGCAAATTTTGTGGATAAAACAACAACTAAGAGACTTTGGAATTGAAGACTCATGCACGGAGATCAATTGCGACAACACCAGCGCTATCAATCTCACAAAAAATCCAATTCTCCACTCAAGAGCAAAGCATATAGAGATTCGATATCACTTTATTAGAGATCATGTTCAAAATGGAGATGTCTCAATTCAATATGTTGATTCAAATAACCAATTGGCGGATATATTCACAAAGCCTCTGGAGAAAAATCAATTTGAAGCAATTCGCTCCAGACTCAACATCTTAAGGTATGAGGAGATCAAAGTCTAAAGACTCTCAGACTCAGACATACAAGACTTTAACTATAAGTTAGTCTTGGTACGATCATCAGACTGTAAGTTAGTCTTTCTCTCTCTCTCTCTCGAATTTTATCTTGAAAAGGTACGATTGTCAATCGTGGTTTATTGCTATCTTTAATCGACGTAATTATTGCATCGTTTCCTTTTCGAAAAAGAAGTTATTCTTGAAATGAATATTTTCTCGAAAAAAGGTTAGTTATTTTTAAAATGCATCTTTTTGCCTTCCTTTGTGACGGTTCATTTATCTCTCTTTTTAGTGCTCTGTTTACTCCTCTTCTCTTTACTCTCAAAAACCCTAAAAAACATCAATCCTCCATTCCCATTTTTCTCACTTGTTTAATCCTTGAAAAAGTTGTCATCTTTCTTGAGAAAAGTCAAGCAAGGAATTTTCCAAAAACTGAGAAAGATGTCATCCTCGAGAAAGTCATCGAGAATCGCTAACAGGGGACCACGGCGAATGAATGAGGGGCCTACGCACTTCGATCTTTCAAGAAGAAGTATCTCCAGATCAGCAACCGAGCCCACAACATTCTCAGCAGCGTCATTCTCATCCATCTAGTCCTCAAGGCGTTGATCATCAACAAGAGGAAGAAATTATTGAGGATGCAGATCCTGTAAGATCTCAAAAGCCTGCCTTTATTTATAAGCTGTATCGTGCTTTAAAAGGAACTGGTACTCCCTTGAACTATGTCGATACTTTTCTTAAAGACAAAGGATATAGGAACGAATATATCTTTTTGCAAAGAATGGAAAGTTTGGGAATTGCTCGACAAGGGGTGGCTGAGGAAACCCTTGCGAATATTCCAAGTGATCCTCGTGACTGGGGACCGAATCCTGTAGATGGTAATGATGATAACAAATTGTACAGCCAATTTCAACCGAGAATGGGTGTTGCGGTTAATAGTCGAGGAAAAAGGGGAGAAGTGTTCAGATCGAAGGAACAAGAGGATTTGTACTCGAAATTATTGAAGCGTGGGGTTATAAACCCTAGAAGTGTGGATTTTGATTTTCGGATCTTTGTAAAGGTGAACTTGAGGGAGAAATTCAGTTACCTTCAACTCGAGACGTTCGCTCCGATTCTACCGAGGCATATCCTAAAGCGCGCATATTTCTATTCGAATCTTAGCTTTTTGGATGCGAATAGATTTTCTTTCAGTGTCACAGATCAAGACTATGTTGTGGATATGAATATGCTGGCAGATGTGTTAGGAGTTGAAAGAGGAAGATATCAACCGATCAAAGTTTCCATTGCTCGGGCCACTCTTGAACTTGTGAAGGATAGGAGAACAGATGAGAAGATCACCTATACAAGGATGAATGCATTCAACATCCTGCTTTACAAGATTGTAATCAATTGTTTCCGACCCAAATCAACCTCCAAAATTGATGTTTCAAGTTCAGAAGCAAAATTGATGTACGCCATCCTCACTAGAAAAAGGTTTTCTCTTCCTCACACTGTCATGTTCCACATGTATAGAGCGATGATGAAGGACAGAGGTCAACTACCTTATCCAAGCCTTGTGACAAAGTTGTTCAGACATCTGAATATTCAGCCTCCGCAAATCTTTTGTGTTCGATCGTGCGATCATATGGTGGTAGGACTGAAGATGGTAACAAAAATGCGTCTGAAGGAACTGAACAAGGAGTTGGAGAAATTCAAGGAGAAGACTCCAGTCATAACTCATCAAACCTCTTCTTCAAAAAGAAAAGGAAAGGAGCCCTTGATTGCTTCAAAGCAGAAAAGAAGAGCTCTTATTATGGAAGATGAAGAAGATGATGATCTTACCATTTCAGCAATAGCTTTGAAAAGGCTAAGTTGTTATGTTCCAGACTCAACAGAACAGCATGAGATAGAAGGAAGAGAAAGAGAAGGCCAAGAGGAAAGAGATGTTGAAGAAAAGGAGAAAGAAGAAGAAGCAAGAGAAGAAGAAGAAGAAAGAGCAGTTGGCGAATCAGAGGAGGAAAGACCTGGAAATGAAAGAAGAGAAGAAGGAGATCCTGAGGAACACTCTTCTCCACCTGTAGGCATGAAAACAGGGGGGAGATCAAGAGAAATGAGGAAGTCCTCATATCCTGATTCAAGTGAAGGAGTCAGTCGTTCTCCTACAGACGCAGAGGATGTTTATGCCTCTCAATTTCCAGAAGAAGGTCATGAGGTTTCAACGCCAAACCTGCGAGATTATTCAAACATGCCATCATCTACAGAACGTGCTGAAGCTAGTACGCAGACTGATAACTCAGCCGACTTTCGCAGAATTCTCGATATTCTCTTGGAGATGCGCGGTCAAATTTATGCCTTGGGATGCGAGGTTCAAAATTTGCAGAATGCTGGTCAGGTTTCTTCAGTGTCTTTACAAGATCAGATCCAAGCCCTCTCTGTTCAGATTTAGACCAATGCCAAGGGTGAGGAGATTGCTCAACTGAAGGAAGACCTGAAAAGGCTGGAATGGATCGTTCAGTCAATGGAAGATTTCCAGCTTGTTTGTGTTCCCAAGAAATCTTAACTTCATTCCATTTTCATCTCATCCTTTTCAATGCTGACAAAAAGGGGAAGAGATGCAAGAGATTTGAACAACTTAATTTTTTTTTGGTTTGTTTGATTTGGATTTATGTTTGACTTTAAACTTTCTGTCTCTTTGTCTGGATTTGAATTTGGATGATTGCTATTGACTGCTATTGATATCTTATGGATAGTTTATCATATTCATGACTAACCTATTTTCTGTGGTTACAGACTTTAGTGTTAGCCATTTATCTCTATAAGATATGCGCATATGTTTGAGATATGTTTTGCAGGTCAAAGTTGTCCAAATCTGCAAGAAAGTTTTGTCACCATCAAAAAGGGGGAGATTGTTGGAGAAATCTTCTTGAAGAGTTTTGAAGTTGACAAAACGTTTCCTTCAGTCTAGTCTGAAGGTTTTGCACACTCTACTATTTAAAGTCTAAAGACCTCCGGACAGCCAGACTCAAGACTCAAAGTCTATCCTCATTGACAGTCTCTAATCCGTTGAAGAAATGTTATCCAAATCTGGATGATTCGTTAAGGGTATGACCTTATCAACTGGAGAAGATCTCGTGGCTGGAGAAGACATAACGGAATCCTTTGATTAATCGAGATTGATTCGATGATTAAAGATCCGATGGTTGTTTGGATCTTCTTGGAATGTTCTACTTATGGAAACCGAGATCCTGATTGTATGGGCGAGCAGGATTGATGGGCTATCGACACGTTCCTTTAATAGCCTAATTAATCTTCTTGATTGATTCCGTCCAACGGGTAGATTGGAGGAATTCCTTTGGTAAGTGCCAACGGGTATGATGGCATGAAGGAGTATATAAAGAAGACGTCCTAAGTTGTTGAAGGTGTGCGCGATGGAAAAATTCCAAAGTCTGAAAGCTTCCTGTTGTTTAGATAATCTCTTTGAGCGAACCATTGTATTCAAAAGAGAGTTAATATTTATAAGAGACCTTGAGGAGGTGTAGTAGAACATCTACTATTTGTGGAATCAAGGAAGAACGTGGTGTAACTTCTCTTTTGTTCATAGTGGAATCCAGCCCAGAGGTGTCGGTGCGGAAGAGTGGACGTAGGCTTGGAATAAGCCGAACCACTATAATCCCTGTGTTCAATTTTCTCTTCCTTACTCTCTTTACTTTGATCGTATTTCATTTTGTTAATCCAGAAAGAATTTCCCTTTTATCATTTGCCAAGTATTGCTTCCGTATCTCGATAAATTGTTCATGCACCTATTCACCCCCCTCTAGGTGCTTATACTAGCTATCTCAAAGCTGATGTATGCCATCAATGCTGGGAAAAAGTTCTCTCTTCCTCACACTATTATGTTCCACATGTATAGAGCAATGGTGAAGGACAAGGGTCAACTTCCTTATCCAGCTCTTGTGACAAAGTTATTCAGACATTTGAATGTTCAGCCTCCACGGATTCTCTGTGTTCGAACTTGTGATCATATGGTAGTGGGACTGAAAATGGTGTCTAAAATGCGTCTGAAGGAACTCATCAAGGTGTTGGAGAAATTCAAGTAGAAAACCCTTGTCAAAACTCATCAAATCTCTTCGGCAGCAAAAAGAAAAGGGAAGGAGCCCATGGTTGCTCCATCCAAGAAAAGAAGAGCTCTCATCGTTGAGGATAAAGAAGATGAGGATGACATCATCATTTCTGCGATGGCATTGAAGAACCTGAGTCGTTTTGTTCCAGAATCAACGGAATGACAAGAGAAAGACACAGAACAAAGGACTGGAGAAAGAGAAGATTTGGAAACAGAAGAGAAAGAAGCAGAGTACAAAGAAACAGAGGAGAGAGAAGCTGAAGAAAGAGATGCAGAGGAGGAAAGAATTGAAGAAGAAGAAGAGGAAAGAGGAGATCAAGAGGAAGGAGAGCATGAGGAACACTCTTCTCCACCTGAAGGCATGGAAACAGGGGGAGATCGTGAGAAAAGAGGAATGTCCTCATATCCTGCCACCAGTGAAGGAGTCAGCCACTCTCCAGCAGATCCAGAGGACATTTATGCCTCTCAATTTCCTAAGGAGGGACATGATGTTTCATCACCCAATCTGCGTGACTATGCTGATTTGCCATCGTCTGCCTTTACTCCATCTAATCATGCAGAAGCCAGTACGCAGACTAATAATTCAGCAAATTTTCGCAGAATACTTGATGTTCTCTTAGAAATGCGAGGTCAGATATATGCTCTAGAATGCGAAGTTCAGAATTTGCA
This sequence comes from Eucalyptus decipiens, assembly GCA_014182575.1. Classification (NCBI taxonomy): domain Eukaryota; kingdom Viridiplantae; phylum Streptophyta; class Magnoliopsida; order Myrtales; family Myrtaceae; genus Eucalyptus; species Eucalyptus decipiens. The sequence goes on along the minus strand of CM024614.1, from coordinate 19,266,058 downwards.
GACTGCAGGTCAAGCTTCTTCAGTTTCTTTGAATGATCAGATCCAAACCCTTGCTCTTCAGATTCAAGCAAATGCTAAGGGTGAAGAGGTGGCTCAACTGAAGGAAGAGTTGAAAAAGCTGGAAGGCATTGTCCAGTCAATGGGAGATTTCCAGCTTGTTCGTGTTCCCAAGCATTCTTGATTCCATTCTCTTTCCATCTCAACCTTTTTTATGATGAAAAAAAGGGGGAGAGATGCGATTTGAAACTTTGAACCTTGAACTTTTTGAACTTGAACTTTTGATTTGTTTTGATGTTTGACTTGACTTTTGTGTCTGGATGTGGACTGGATTTGGGATTTTGGATTGACTGCTTATATTAAGTACTATTGATATCTTATGGATGGCTTTACTCATATGCTAGACTAAGCTATTTTCTGTGGTTGCAGATTCTAGTATTATCATTAAGCCATTTATTTTTATGAGATATCCATATTTGCTTGAGTAATGTTTTGCAGGTCAAAGTTATCCAAATCTGTAGGAAAGTTTTGTCACCATAAAAAAGGGGGAGATTGTTGGAGAAATCTTCCTGGAGTATTTTGAAGCTGACAAAACGTTTCCATCAGTCTAGTCTGAAGATTTGCAGACTCTACTATTTAAAGTTTGAAGACCTCCGGACTTCCTGACTCAAAACTCAAAGTCTATTCTCATTGACAGTTTCTAATCCGCCGAAGAAGGGCTATCCAGGACTGGATGTTTCGTTAAGGATTTGACATTATCGACTGGAGAAGATCTCTTGGCTGGATATGACATAACGGAATCCTTTATTGATTCAGAGATTGAGGATTCGATGATTGACGAAGTATACTTGGAAGGTTCTACTTATGGAAACCGAGATCTTGATTGTATGGGCGAGCAGGATGGATGGGCTATCGACATGTTCCTTAAATAGCTCGAATGATCTTCCTAATTGATTCTGTCCAACGGGAAGATTGGAAGAAATCGTTTGGTAAGTGCCAACGGGTATGATGGCATAAAGGAGTATATAAGGAAGACGTTCCAGTTGTTCGAGTGTGTGCGCGATAGAAGAATTCCAAAGTCTGAAACTCTTTGTTCTTATTCAATTAATTTTCTGAGCGAAATTTTGTACACAAAAGAGAGTCTATATTCTTGAAAAACCTTGATGAAGTGTGGTAGAGTATCTACACTGTGGAATCAAGGGAGAACCTTGCTGTAACAACTCTTTTGTTCATAGTGAAATCCAGCCGGTGAGCTGTCAGTGCGGAAGAGTAGACGTAGGCTTGGAATAAGCCGAACCACTATAATTTCTATGTTCATTTTCTCTTCCCTACTCTCTGCTTTACTTTGATCATAATTCATTTTGTTAACTAAAGGAGAACGTCATTTCTATTGTCTGTTTAGTATTGCTCTCTTATCACGAGAAATTATTTTTACACCTATTCACCCCCCCTCTAGTTGCTTATACTAGCTATCTCAAGATCCAATTCGAGTGGTTCCCAATTCGGGTAGTCCCACATGTTCACCCATATCAACAATGAAGTAGAATGAGTGTTTTGGAGATATATTAAGTTATTTTCAAGGATTAGTGCATTGGAAGTTATAAAACTTGTTAGGAAAGTACAATTGAGCCATAAAATTTTTAAAAAGTACAATTAACTTTTAAAACTTGTCGCAAAAATATAATCGGGTCCTAAAACTTTTAAAAAGTGCTGTTAACAAAAGTATTTGATTTGACAAATTTAGAAATTTTAGTACTTAATAGCACTTTTTGAAATTTTTAGGACTCAATTGCACTTTTATGACAAGTTTTAGGACTTACTTGTACCGTTTAAAAGTTTTAAGACTAAATTATACTTTGTTAACAAGTTTTAGGACTTCCACTACACTTACCCCTTTTTTGTAATTTAAAAATAAAAATAAATTGCTGAATGTTTTAAAACTTAACAAAAAATAAAGCTATGGTACCAAAAGGGGTCATTAGATGCTAAGCCATCCTATGCCAATCACAATTGAACCTAAGATCTCATGTCGTCATTGGGCTAGGTCATTCACATATGCACATAGTTAATGGACTTTCCCATCACTATCTAGGCTCCTTGGGTGTTCACTTGACCTAACTTTACTTAAATTGATTGGCGACAACTTTGTTCTTGTATTTTTATTTTCTCAAATTTGGAAACCAACCTAAATTTAGAAAAGTACTCATATTGGAAAACCTATTCAAACTGGGAAGCCTATGCTAATTAGGAAGCCAATTTAAACTAGAAAATCCACTCAAATTGGCAAATCTACTTAAACTAGAAAGCCAATTTAAATTAGAAGAACTACTTAAACTAGGAAATCTACTTGAAATAGGAAGCCTGCTCAAGTAAAAAGGAAAAAACTATACTAATTAGGAAACCAATGTAAACTGGGAAATCTACTCAAATTTGGAAACCAACTTAAACTAGGAAGACAATTCAAATTAGGAAACCTACTTAAACTAGGAAGGCTACTCAAATCAGGAAACCTACTCGAATTAGGAAGTCTATTTAGATTAAGAAATCTACTTAAATTGGGAAGCCTACTTAAATTGGGAAATCTACTTGAACTAGGAAATATATGCTAATTAGGAGACTAATTTAAACTAGGAATTCTATTCAAATTAAGAAACCAGCTTAAACTAGGAAGACTATTCAAATCAAAAAACCTACATTAATTGTTACCAAAATCACCAAAAAAAAAAAAAAACTCAACCATGCAAACTAAACTTAAATCAAAACAAGACTTATAAACTACATTATCAAACATACGCATCGTAATGAGTTACAATCAAGGCAATCAAGATACAAAATAAGGTAAGATATAACATCAATCCAAAGCACATTGACGATGAATTGAGATCAATTAATGAGGATCATTCTCCAAATAAATTTTTAAACAAAGAGTATAACTTTTTGAACATTTTGTTTTTCACTAGAGAGGTTCTTGAAATGAATGATTTGATAATCTGAAAAATCAATAAAAAAAAAAAGAATAGTAGGGATAGGGAATTATATTGCACCTAAATCGGACATTTTTTAATCTAATTATATATGGATATTTCAAGATAGAGTTGTATACACATAAACAATTACTGTTATCATTCTATTCCAAGTATGCATAAATCTGACTTGAGACTTATTACCAAAACATGCCTAACAATTAGAGATTTCCAACATTTCCCTTTATGATACATTGTTATGAATGATGAGATATCTACCAACTCTTGCCAAAAACAAAAATACAAATATTAAAAGGTTACCAAAAGAGATGGGGAATCTCCCCTAAAAGGAAAGTAGAAGATATGGTATTGGAAGATGATTTTGAAAAAATTCTTATCTTGCTCTCTATAAATAGAGATGAGAAAATAGAGAAAAGAAAAGAAATCAATTTATTTTACTCTCAGAAAGATTCTACACAAATAGCTTGGTCGCCCGTTTCACGCCACTATAATGGCCCAAAAGTGAAGATTCCGTCAATGGAGGAAAGCTATGAAGAGAGGTAAATTTACATTCTTATTAAGTTTTGTTCAACACTTTAATATCACTCAAAAATTTCCACCAAGTTTCATCCTTTCTCTTGAAAAAACCATAACTTGATATTTATAATTGATTATATCTATTACCCCTCCAATTTTTGGTACACTCCACTCTTTCCACGTTTCGATTGAGTGAATATGAGACAAAGCATCAAACTCTAAATATATTATCTTGATGAGCAACCTATTCATGATTTAAAATTTTATTGCAAAATCACATGTTTGGTGCATCGAGCACGTAGTATTATTTCAAATCTAAATTGACTGATTTCTTCTGGTCTAAGTGAGTACCATAAATTAGGGAGTTAAAGGTAGAAAATGTCCCCACTTGGTAACTTAGACACAAACAAAGAACAATGTTGGATAACCGCATCATTGGAAACTCATAACTAATTGAATTTGGTCATGCGGCACTCTCATCTAGATATATGATGTAGAAATAAGTGATCCACGTTATATGAGCTTGCAATCATATGACTTATGGCTAAGAAGAAACAGCAAGCGATGTAAGTGATTCCTGGGTGGAAGCGGCAATTCGCAATCACTTGTAATCGCTTGCATCCGTTGCCACTTCTACTTAGCCATAAGCTATATGATTGCGTGCTAACGAGGAGCGGATCACTTTATCTCTGCATTATATATCTAGATTTGTGTGCCGCACGAACCAATTTAATAAGTTATGAGTTTCCTATGACACAGTTCTCTAGCCTTGTTCTTTGTTCGTTTCTAAGTTACCAAGTGAGAACATTTTCCGACTTTTCCCTGCTCAATTATGGTAATCAACTTGACCTGATAACTTTACCATAGGATTTAAGTCAATTTAGTCTTGAAAATAATATTGTACGCAGGATGCACCTATTCCTAACACTACGACACTATATTTAAATTATGCATAGGGTGCTCATCCAAATAGTTAGTTGTTTTCGTATCTTCTTCCGTTTCTTAATTTTATTCATTGTCTTTTACTTTTATCTTCTTCTTTTTGGTGTTAAAAGCTCTGTGAATGTGCCTTACATCGTTTTCATCTTCCTCGTTTAGATGAAATGGAGACATGTAAATTTAGGTGTGTACCTAAAAGTGAGGAGAAATAGGTATAGCTTGTTATACATACCAAGTTTCTTAAGGATGAAAGTTAATTGTTTGGCCAAAAATTGAATGGATGAAACTCGGTGGAAAAATTTTGAGTGAGATTAAAGTGTTGAACAAAACTCAATAGATGACATGTGTAAATTGTTTTGTTAGACTCCTATGGCATTAAGTACCAATTAAGTCATAAACATTTCAATTGAATCAATTTAGTTTTAAATATTTTTCATATATGTACTAATTCAATCCTTCCAGCTAATATTGGCCGCTTGGTGCTAACGTGAACACTGCTTAGTGCCAACCATCCGGCTAACGCCGATGTAACAATGTGAAAAAGTTAATGATTAAATTGGTCCAATGAAAATATTTATGACTGAATTGATATCAATGCCATAGATTTATGACTTTTTTTATACTTTTCCTTGAAAAAGTTAAAAGAAAATTTTCAGCCCACTATAAAGTCGCTATTGTAAAGCATTATATGAACAATGTGCTACCATATATTAAAGTGCGATACATACTGCTAAGGCAGGCTGCAAAACATCTCTACAGACGGATATTTCATTTGTGGCAGAAAGTAGAAAAAGAAGAGAGGAGAAAGAGTTATAATTATTTTTCTAAGTGAAAAGGCTTAGGATTTTCTTATTCCGTAATGTTCTTGGGAAACACCTCTGTCGTCTCTTCTCTTCTTTTAAATTCTACTTTGGGCAGTGACACAGTTAATCTTGATTCTCACATCTAATTCCTCTTTTCATTTATGAAATAACTTGTAATTATGCCTATTAATATAAAAAATTCTCGAACCGTGTCGTCTTCGCTTTGCTTATTTAAATTTCTCTGTTTTCTCACTTGTGATTACGCACTAGCTATCCACTTTCTTCTGACAGCATGTAAGCGAAACCCTTTGTCAGGATGTATATATATCTAATAAATTGTTCCTCCCTTGTAGTAAGATGCATGATTAGTTAGGAATAAAGTAAGAAAATCCGAATTAAGTGAGGTTATACATATGTGCTATATTGTTTGGTAACAGAGTTAGAATCATTGCCAGAAAAGATTTGATAAGTTAGAGGCTTTGTTGGAAAAAACGGTGCTTGTGTTGTGTGGTATAATTGGAGTACTTAGCATGGAATAATAGCGTTATGTCGTTTTACATCTCATGAAGGCATGTTTTCCCCCAATCAGTATTCTGACTGACAAGTTACAAATACGAACATTACCTGTGACTCATAGATTAAAGGCATCGTCGTAGAAAGTTTCCTTCAGTCGGTAAGGAATTAAAATATTACGCATCCCATTAATTCTAGATGGCTAGCAGCATCATGGGTACTCAACTTTTTTTCTTAACGAGGAAACCCACCATTGATGGTAAATGGTTTTCATGGTGAATTTTTTGTATGGATGGCTCGGGTTTGGAAAGCCAGCGATGGATCAATCTCTTTTACACAGAGAAGGTGATATTGGAAAGGATATGCAACTACCGCACGACCTCCACTCAAACTTGTTTTGAACAAAGACACGCGGAGGGGAATGGGATTCGCCTTCTGCTTAATAGAATAGCCTAATGACGAATCTCGGGTAACACCCGTCACTAAGTTGACGCATGTTCAAACACTTTTCAAGTGATTAATACATTTGATGGGTTGCTTGAATTCTTAAAAGAACTATTTCCCGAGGGGAGTTGCCTCCTAAATTACATTACAAGGCTATATAACTATTGGACGGAATTGGGTTGGGAATAGAGGATTTGGGGTTAAAGGAACCTAAGCCTTCAGACAAGTCCAAGGAACCCAGTTCTGCTGGCGGGCGCAATTGGGGTTGGACATCTAACGAGCAGATGTTGATGGATAAGTTGAACAAACAAGAGGTTTGGTATAAGAAGATGGAGAGCCTTACTGGGAAACTTATAAGCTACCGTCAGGATTTTGGAGTGCGAAGTCCAAATGAATTGTCCCCTACTGACAGTGAAGATAAAGGAGAGAAAGATCTACACATGATGGGAGAGATGGATATGATGAACATGGAGATGGGGAGAGAACGTCGGATTGGGGGAAGGAAATGGGGAGGAGATGGGGAGGAGAAGAATGAGAGAGGAGGGTGAGGGAGAAATGGGGGAGGCACGTCCTGTAGAAGGGGAAAATGGATGAGGAGAAGGGGGGGGAGGGGGGAGAGAGTGAGAGAGAGAAATAAAAAAGAAAAAGGGAAAAAGAAAGGGGAAAGAAAGATTTTTGTCCAAAATCCCATCAATCTTACACCCACTCTTCCTCAATTTCCTCCATGCCAAGTATTTTTATTTTTATTTTTGGTAAAGTAAGCAATATATTGACTTTTAACCAAAACTATACAGTAGGGGATCTATGGCAAGTATTTCGTCTCCAAAATATCTTCTAAGATTTATTTTTCTTTTTAACAAAATTCTTGGCCCATAATTCACCATTTTGCCATTGAATCCGAATTTCCTTTTTTCAGTCCCAAAATTTTCGTCCGATAATTCATTTTTCAAAAATTTTGAACACGCCGATAATTTAATGGATGATAAGGAGATGTCCAAAAATTTAATTTTGAAACCCTCAAAAGTTCAATATCTGAAATCGAATAAAATTTCATGATTAAAAATCAATCGAATTCCACTTTAGTACGACCTAATTTATCCGATGGCTTTTACGAGTTCTCGAGTGATTGACCCGCGGTCGATAATATTCGATCCACATTTGTGCCTCTTCAAATCGCAAACGACCATCGGTTGTCATATAATCACGAGAGTTTAATTACATACCTTGAATATAAGATCAATAGAAAAATAGGTTTATCATCGTTCGACGCAAATATCGTAATCATGTGGAATCACCCGCGAACCAATTAGATACTTCCGATTTATATCAGTTTGCTAATTGACTTATAATAATATAGCGTTGACCCTTGTCGATCCTTATGGTCGAACGGTCGATCCTTGATTGAATTCTCTGGTTTTTCGCGTTTTAATCCTTTACGACCTCACTCAATAGATTAGTTAACTCGTGAGTGATCAGTTTAAAGTAAAATAACTATAAGTGCGTCGATGAAACAACCACTTCATATATTTTGAAATAGGGCCAAATTTCGAGATATCACACAACCAATCAAGATATAAGTAATTAAGTAGATTTAAGCTAACTTAACACTAGAAATTTCACTTACCTCAAACGAACAAAAACCACGAACTAACGATTGTCTTTACCACCTTAATTGCACTTAAATACAAAGCCTTACTCTCCAAATTCTTGGATTGAAAAGTGGAAAATAACACAAGCGGCTTCTATTTGAGTTTTGAGGGAGCGAAATTGGTTCTTTGGCAAAATAAAATAAGTTTTGTTAAAACTAATTAAGATAATTTAATTTCTTGCAATATTAGATATAAAATTGCATGTTAACCTTCAGCTTGATGTGATAATAATGCAAAGCAAGACCCTTGCACATGGCCAAAGAAAATGCATGAAGAAAATGAGTCATCTTGCAATAATCAACACTTAGTTTAAGTGTAAAAGAATTTAACCTCAAAATATTATGTTCTAAGAACACATGGCCACACAAACCTTTGTTCAATGACATTGGCACTTTTAATTTTAACTAATAAATTTTGCAATGGAAAATATAGCAAGCAAGAATGTACTCTCCTTCTTTTAGCACTATTAATACAAATTGTTCAACAATATTATTATCAATTAACTAAAACTTATGTGATTAATAACAACCATTAATTAGTAAGACTAGTAATTTAATTAATACCATTCTATTATTAGCACACATATAATTTGATTCACTCATCGAACTCGAAATGATATACATTCACAAAAATTACCGGTAGCGTCTTACGAAAGTTACAAATTCGATTAAAGTCTCCGTGTGCTTGTTCAAATACTAAGGCAAATAATACTTAGCTCAAAATCTAAGTATCATTATTATAACACAAAATTTTCAAATATTACATAATTATAAATACAAAGATTCCGAATGTTACATAACCCTTCTTGTTTTGAACATTTTTAGTAATTTTTGAAAAAGAGGAGAAGACTTTTGCTTTATTTGCCAAAAAGAAAACTCAAGTAAATCTTAAGTAATCACCCACAATGACCACACAGTACTTCTTACCTCCAATGCTTTGGATTCTCATTGGTCCAAAAAGATCCACGTGTAGAAGCTACAAAGTACGATTAGTATAAACATGGTTTATGGATTTAAAAGATTTTCTAATATGTTTTCCTAAGTGCACGTAGTACATAGCTCAAACTTCTGGTAAGCCATCCTTGGAAGACCACAGACCAACTTCTTGGTAGATAGCATGGCTCTTTGCATCATGTTCACATGCCCAAGCTTGCGATGCCACAAATTTGCCTCATCTTATATTGAAATTAGGCATTGAGAATTTTCTGAATTTATGTCTAGAAGGTATATATTACCATGCCTTCATCCGGTGAAATTCTAAGAGAAGCCTTGACTGACTTCAGAACAAACATTCTCTTGAAAGTTGATTCTGAACCATGTGTCGCACAGTTGGCTAATACATAGAAGGTTGTAATTGAGACCTCTCACTAAGGAAACATTATTGATGATCAAGCTGTCAATTTTCACTGTTCCTTGCCCAATAATTTTTCCCTTCCTATTTCCACCAAAGGAAACACTTCCTCCTTTTTTTTTATAATTTGATAAAGTTACTCGAGTCTCCTCTCATATGCCTAAAACATCCACCATCCAAATACCATGTGTTCTTTCACTTAATGGTATCCTATAATTAAAAGAAGATCTCAAACTTTCTTTGATTCTCAAATTTTCTTGGGTCTTAAAGAGTTAGTGATAAAAATTGTGTTTGCCTAATCATTCTTAATAGGCCTCTAGACTTTAACACATTCATTCTCAAAATGTTCTGAATCTCTACACTTGAAACATTTAATAGCACTTCGACTAACGGATTTTGTAAAAATATTTTGGAAATTATTTTTGTAAGCAAGCTCGAGAGGTCTCTATCTGAGTCCCTCATTGACTTTTGGAAAATCAATCACAACATACTTTCTTTATTAAAATCCAAACCAAATTTGTTGTAATAAGGAATTTGAACGGAAATAGTGTATTTTATGGTGTTTGATCCATTTGAAAAAATTTTAGTAATATCCGAAAATTCCTTTCTCAAAAATTCACTTTCTTTGGAAAGTGAATCACAACTTTTCTTCAAATCATCAAAATTATTTTTCAAATTCCTAAACTTTTCTTTCCAAGAAATTTACTATTGTCTAAGTTTATAATTTTCCCTCTTTAGTTCGGAAATTCTTTTAAGAGAGAATTAAGGTTCAAACAAAGCTCTAGCAACTTTAATTGGAACTTCAAAATGTCTTACATCAATCTCCTTGTCCAATTTAGAGTATGAGTTAAAGTTAGATTCTGATTCTAAGTCTAAGATGGATTTTGCCACCATATAGATATTTGCATTCTCCTCATCACTTTTTTCATATTCGGTATTGCTTCAGGTTTCTACTTTCAATGCCTTCTTGTACTTCTTGTATTTTCCTTTTTTTCATTTTCAGCAAAGGATAATTTGGCTTGATATGCCTCTTTTTCTTTACACTCAAAGCAGGTCACATCCTTATTTGATTCATCTTCTTCCATTGACCTTCTTTGGGAATTTTGTTTGTTTTGTTTCTTCTAGTTGAACTTCTTTCCCTTCTTATTCAACTTTCTAAATTTTTTCATCAAGAGAGCAAGTTCTTCGTCATTCAAGTCATCTTCTAAATCTATATCATCAGAATCGGCATTAGATTTAAGTGCAATGGACTTCTTACCTTTTGAGTCGACTTTATCATTGATCTATTCTACTTCATAGGATTTGAGAGTGCCCATGAGTTCATCAACAAAGAATGGCATAATTCTCCGTGTCTCTCATATTAAGGTCTTAACATGATTTCAGTATTTTGATAGTCTTCGCATAAGTTTGTTGACTTTCATTGAAGCAAATATTGGTTGTCCTTAATAAGCCAGACTATTCACAATCTTTGTAAATGACACAACATATCTCCAATTGACTTTCCCGGTTTCATCTTGAAGAGCTCATATTGGCCAAGCAGAATGTTCATTTTTGTCTCTTCTACGCGATCAATCCCTTCATAAGTAACATGAAGTCTATCCCAAACTTTTTCGGCTATTTTACATAAAGAGATTCTATTATACTTAGTAGGAGAGAGAGCACAATAAACGGAATAAACAGCTTTTGCATCAAGAGCCTATCTTTTGATAATTTATGCTTGATCAGATTGCTCAGCATCCTTGTCAATGACTTCTTTGCCTTTATTTGTAACAAAACTAGCCTTTGGGTTGATCCCTTTTTCCACAGCATCCCACTCCAAAAGATCTCTAGATCTAAAAAACGCTTTCATTTTGTTTTTCCATACATTGTATTCTTTTTCATTGAAATATGGTAGTCTGGTGTTGCTCTGTCCTTCCACGAGCCCTCGAGCCAATATACTAGCCATAGAAAATATTTAGCTTAGAAGTAAAAACACTTAAACAAAACAAACACTCACACCTAAAAAAGGAGTAAATAGGTGTTTAAAAAAATCTTGACAAATAAGTGCAAAATAAAATAAATTAATCTCAAAGTCTAGATGAAGATCACAAACACGAAACTCATACTTCTATAATAACTAGAAATAGTGCAACAGACTTTAAATGAATGACTTAAGGAAAGAGAGAAGTACATATGAATTTTATAGTTGCTCAGTTTATATCAAGCCTACGTCCACTTTCTCATATTAATAGCCTACTGGCTGAATTCCATTATATAATCAAACAAGATATTACAACTATGTAATCAAGTACTTTGTGGTACAACTTTCTATCTCACTAAGATACTCTTTTGTATTTTCTCTCTTGATCACACTTTTTAATGCTCACAGACGAAGACAAGTAAAATTAGAGTAGCCTCAGACTTTGGAATCTCAAATTCACATTCCACTATCTTCTAGATCGAATGACCTCCTTAAGTACTCATTCACACGATACTAGCCATTGACAATCTCCGGAGGAACTTTTGTCCAATCGAGCTGTTGAACAGAATTAATTAAAGGAAATATGTTCTTAAGATAAGCATTAGAAGCAGAAAGTTTTGTCAGCTTATCACAAAAAAATGTCTAAATTGACGAGCTTTAATTGTCAGATAAATTTATCAATCTCAGCTCGTGGACTGAGAAATCAAAATATCTTCCACAGCCAACCTTCTTGACTTGTTCATGGTGACAAGGCAAAAGTGGATATGCTCTTCAAGCTCCTCTAGCTAATCCAAGAAACGGGCAGTGTGCACGTGAAACTCCTTCACAACTTCCCACATCATCTCGCCCATCCTTGTGTAATTCCTCACTGCCATCCTAGCCCTCCATTTGCAATGCTCGACCTTGTCATGTAATCTCCTAGCCTACCGGCTTACAGTGTCCTGGTCATTGATCAGTATGTACACACCTTTTACCGCGACATCTAGCAATGCACAAGCTCCTTCTGTTGATGAGCTTTTCTCTGGATATGATGATGAACTAATGCACTTCCCCTTCCTATTTCACACCCCGATGCAGCAGCTTGCCGCCACCCCCAACATTGTCGAGATGCCGACAACACTTTGAATTGCCAGCACCAACGCGACGGCTGTGATTGCACTGGAGGAAACAATCAACCCAAGCCCTCCGACCCTCTTGCAAGCCCTAGCCAGCTACATTCTCCTCCACATCTTCTTGTGCTTGGACATCAATGCGTGAAACAATGCCAGGTAATTATTATGCATGCCCTGGAACTGGACCGAGGTGATCGCCGATAAAGGGTTTGTCAGTGAGGTAAACATAGACAGCTCTCGACATATCAAATGGTTCTGCTCTTCCACATGACTGGCATCTTCATATACCATTTCTGCCAACTTGATTGCCCTTCCGATACTTTGGTTATTGGCGCGAGTCTGGTGGATACCTGGGGAGCAACTCGCACATGTCACATGCGTCCAAGCTGTTAGGGAAATCCCTTATGATGTTTTGAATATGACAAAATAAATCAAAGGTTACTAACATGTTTAATGGTTGAGTAATAAACTATGCAGATAGAATGTGTAAATGATATTATCAAGGTTTATATTTGGAAGAAACAAAAGATAGATTCTATGTTGAAGCTAAACTTATTCAAACTGTGTCCAGACCTTAAGGCTAAGTATGTTCAGAAGTAGAATATGTTCAGACTTACGTCTAGATTGTAAAGTCTATTTCAGACGGAAGACACTTAGATTCTACTTCATATGAAAGACACTTAGACTTTACTTCCGATAGAACACACTCGAACTTTATATACAGAACGAGACATAAGTTCAGAACATAACGAATTCATAACAAAGCATATTCAAAACGAGACAACTTGACAGAACGTAACATAAGCTTCAACGTATAACGGCTAGTGATCTGGTTTGGATTCTACATCAAAATAGATTTGATTGACTCAAGATAATTGATTGACAATTAGATATTGAAAACAAAAACTTTCTAAATGAAGAAGCTCTACTTATGAAAACCAATATTATGTTTGTATGGGTGATCAGAATCAATTTAGGATTCTTCTTCTATTACTCAATGGCTACTAAATATTCTTGATACAAATCTATCCAATGGGTAAATTGGAAGACAATTCTCTAGATACTGTCCAATGGCTAGTTTGGAAATAGAGGAGTATTTAAGGAAACCAAGGACCGAGGAGCAAATAAGAGACGTAGCGTAGAATTTATAATTCCAAAATATGAGCGAACTTCGATCATACGCTTGTCTTTGGTGAGCTTAAATGTTTGTGATCATGAGAGAAATACCAAAAGAGTGACTTAGTAAGATAGTATAATCTACCACTGAGTGTTTGCACTCAAAGTTGTAGTCTCTTATTGATCACATAGTGGAATCCAGCTAGAAGACTGTTAGCGTAGGAGAGTGGACGTGAACCACTATAAATTTCGTGTACAACATTCTCTTTCCTTAACTATTTTTATTTGAGTTTGTTGCATACTTACAAGTGTTGGAGAAATCTTTCCAGAATATTTTGAAGCTGACAAAACATTTCTATCAGTCTAGTATGGATAATTACAGACCTTCTGTTTAGAGTCTGAAGACTTTCAGATCACCAGACTCAAGACTCAAGACTCAAGACTCAAGACTCAAGACTATTCTCATTGACAGTTGTTCTAATCCAGTGACGAAGGTAATCTAGAGCCGAAGTATTTGGTTGAGGATTTAGTCCTATCCTCTGGAGAAGATCTCTTGGCTTGATAAATATAACGGATTCTTTTATTCGTAATCAAGATCGTTTGAAGATCCGATGGTCGACGAAATATTCTTGGAAGGTTCTATTCTTGGAAACCAAGATCCTGGTTGTATGGGCGAACAGGATTAATGGGCTATCATCAAGTTCCTTTATTAGCTCGAATGATCTTCTTAATTGATTCCGTCCAACGGGTAGATTGGAGGAATTCCTTTGGTAAGTGCCAACGGGTATGATGGCATAAAGGAGTATAAAAGGAAGACGTTTTAGTTACTTTAGTGCATGCTCGATAGACAAATTCCAGAGTCTGAAGCACCTTGATTATTAGTCGATTCATATTGAGCGAAATTGTATTCACAAGAGAGAGTCTATACTTAGTGATACCTTGAGCGAGTGTGGTAGATCATCTACACCGAGAAATCAAGGGAGAACAATGCTGTAACATCTCTTGTTCATAGTGGAATCCAGCCAATAGGTTGTCAGTGCAAAAGAGTGGACGTAGGCTTGAAATAAGCCGAACCATTATAAACATTGTGTTCAATTCTCTCTTCCCTTCTCTCAGTCTTACTTTGATTGATGATTGTCTCAATTCTATTAACTGTCTAGTATTGTGCGATTTACGAGAAAAATCTTTTATATACCTATTCACCCCCCCTCTAGGCACTTACTAGCTATATCAACAATTTATTTCAGAAGTCTGTTCCATTGCATAACAAATTCTAAACATCTACTAGAAGTCTGGTGACTCGTTTAATCAGACTATGATCTTTATTCAGACTTTGCTCACAACTTATTTTATTTCGCATTTATTTGTCAAGACTTCTTTTAAACACCTATTCACCCCCCTCTAGGTGTTCGTACTAGCACTTTCACAAGCTCGCTTGGAAGTAGTCACCAAGAAGATGATGGATATTGAAAGTCTTGATCATGTTCGCAAGAGTTTCCAGCTCCGGCTCGATGAGCAATTCTGAGAGGTGCGCCATGCAATGGGCGGGGTTGGACAGAGAAGGCAACGAGAGTGATCTGTCGATTCTTGTTCTTCCAATCCGGGATTGGACTTTAGTACACATTTCCACGTAGGACCTGGTCCTAAAAGCTTGTTTGTACTCTCTATAGACGTGCTTGACTTGCTAGACAGGCTGTTTAGATGTTCCTTCTCGGACTTCCCTGTCAAACAAAAAATGATCAATTATATGATCTCATGGCCCATACTTAATTCATTGGGCATTCCTTTTCCAAGAAATCTTTTACGGCCATGTACTGTTAACCACCAATCACCATTACAAAAAATACATTTGCTTGGCAAGAGCTAAAATTGCAACCAACCCAAGTTCTAATTGAATAATGAAAACGGCTTTTCAAGTAGGATCCACGACTAAACCCGAGAGAAACGAGAGGATACAAAACTCAAGAGATCAGAACATATAGAGTTCAACAGATTAATATGCTCAAAAAGATCTTTACCAACGCTGAGTTATGTTTCCTCGTTCCGATCACTAATTAGGACCAAAAAAAAGGGACAAGGAGAGAAACGGTGTACCGGTGGTCGGAAATGAAGATCTGAACTTGAGAAACGCCAACTTCATCAGCGGAGCCATGCGATATTATTGAAATTGCAGAGACTAAAGTATCATCAGAGAAGTCATACGTCTTCTTCTTCAAATGGTCGGAAAGAGATCTGGGGAACACGAGAGTGAGGCTGTATATATAGAGGTCTCTGACTTGTAAGAAGAAGCCTTAGCTGGCTATCGTATTGAGCACCGCCTCAAATTTCGTTACTTGTCTTTGCTCGCACGTTATCATCCCTCGCACGGCGTGTTCTTCTACGTGCCATGCTTTTTTATTTATTGATTTTTTGGTCGAAACATGCAACGCTTTCAGACCCATGACTTAGGCATTTTCCTTTTTCAATTTTACTTTTTTGAGGATTTATTTCTTGTTTGTCCAGATGCCTGGGGGCTGAGCCACAAAAATTTAGAGAATGAAGCAACTGGGGTAGGGCAACACTTGGTGAGGGTGATTGATGCCGACACGCGGCTGATCGTCTTCATATTGTTTTGGTCACAAGATTTCTTTGGTTTATGTATGTATGCATTGTATGTATGTATGTATGTATGTATGTATGTATGTAGGTATATTGCTTACAAACACTTAGAAGCTCACCGGATATTTACCTTATGGCCGCAAAAAAAAAGGGGCTAGATATTTTACTTTAGAGAGGTTCACTTAATAGAATTATATTCACACAGTGAAGGAGGAGGAGAGATAAACATCGTATCTAAGGGCATGGATTATCTCAACTTTATGGAGAAATTCGATCTCGAGGATCTGAATCCTAGTCAAGAATAATATTTAGATTATTTTTTATTGCATATGATGCATAAATAATGTGATCCGCTCTAGTGAGCACACAATCATATGGCTTGTGATTAGGTAGAAACAACGAGGGATGCATGTGATTCTTTCCGCGTGCCCCACGAATATATTTTATAACTGGTAAGTTCTCCCGCGACAAGTTTATCCAGCACTATTCTTGGTTGGCTTCTAAGTTTGTCATGGATGAAGTTACCGATGAAGGACATTTTCCTACTTTGGTCCGCTTGATTATGGTAATCAAATTGACTGGATAAGTTTAACCCAAAAGTCATCTACTCAGAATCGAAATAATATTGTACCCAAGGCACTTAACAAGTGAATTTGCTAAAAATATTTAACTAATATATAGGATCTTAATTAAGATAATATATTTAGAATTTGATGCTTCATCTCTTTTCCCTTCCTTAATTGTATTCATTTTCTTCTTTCTTTTTTTTCCCTTTTCGCTAAAAGCCTTGTATATGTATGTGCCTTACATCGTTTTCATCTTCCTCTTTCAGATTTAGCCACTTAGATGACAATGGAAACATGTAATATTAGGAGTGTACCTAAGAGTCTGTAGGAGAAATAGGTATGGTTATTTACACAAACCAATTTTACTAAGTATGAAGCTTGGTAGTTTGGCATAAAAAAAAGGGGGGGAAAAAAGAAACGGATGAAACTTAGTAAGAATATCAATTCCCCTCTCTTGATAGCTTTGACCACTGTCGAAATCTTCACTTTTGTGCCATCGACGTGGCATGAAAAAGGCAAGCAACAGTGTTGAATCATCCCGAGAGTAAAGCAGAATGATTTCTTCTCTCTTCTCCATTACTCGTCTTTGTATATAGAGAGCTCCAGGTGATTTTCTCAATATCATCTCCCAATGACATATATTTATCTGTTTCTTGTAGTGGAAATTCTCCGCTTTCTTTTGGTAACCTTTTGATGTTTATTTTCATGCTCTTAACAAAAGTTTGTGGATTTCTAAGCATTCATGATTAATAAAAAGAATTTTTATATATCTTGCGAATGTATACCAGATTCAGTTTATATTTTTTTAAAGAAATTCCACAATATCTTGTCCCCAAGGATGCATATCTAGAAATCACTTCATTTATTTTTAGAATAGGAATTGTTAGATATCTTCACTTACAAAAATAAATAAACAATAAACATTGTCATTGCTCAAAAAAATGTTTAGATATATATTGTTATCAATAATGAAAATATTATATATTGATTAATTATATTAAGCGATATAAGCAAACAATTTTAGGAAAATATATTTCGAATCGTATATTTTCTACGAAAAAAAACCGAGCATTGTATTAAACAAAATGCACACAGTACAAGCATTTGATGGAGCCCTTTTGTCAGGAAACATCTCAACAATAGTTAAGTAAGGAGGAGAAAATTGAAGCTTATTTGGGTGCCAATATTATTGTTAGAAGGCAGCTGCCACAAAAAGGTCTAATTTGACAAGCAATTACCCGTCATATAAATTGATCATTGACCGCTTTGATTCAGCTCATGGACTGAGAGATCAAGATCTCTTCCACAACCAACCTTCTTGACCTGTTCATGGTGAGAAGGCACAAGTATATATGCTCTTCAAGCTCCTCCAGCTGCCCCAAGAAGCAGGCATTGTGCACATCAAACTCCTTCGCCACCTCCCTCACGATCTCGCCCTTCTTCATGTAATTCCTCACCGCCATCCCGGCCCTTGATCTTCCATGCTCAACCTCGTCGTGCAATCTTCCGACCCACCTGCTGATAGTGTCCATGTCGTTGATCAGTATGAACACCCCTTTCGCTGCAACATCGAGCTGTGCGCTGACTCCTTCAGTTGATAAGCTTTTCTCTGGACATGAAGACGACCTAATGGACTTCACCTTCCTATTGCACATGCCAATTCTGAAGCTCGTCAGCACCAGCGAAGTGGTCGAGATCAGGCCGGAGGAAACAATCAGGCCGAGCCCTCTGACCCCCTTGCAAGCCCTAGCCAGCTTCATTCTCCTCCGCATCTGCCTGCACTTGGACATCAACTGGCGAAACAATGCCACGTGATTATCATGCATGCGTGGCAACTGGACCTGGGCGATTGCCGTTAAGGGGTTTGTTAGCGAGGCGAACGAGGACAGCTCTTGGCATATCTGACGGCTCTGCTCTTCTGCATGACTTGGGTCTTCAAACACCAATCTTGCCAACTTGATTGCCCTTCTGATCCTTTGGTAATTGGTGCGGGTCTGAAAGATCCCCCGGAGGAGCAACTCGCACATGTCGCATGCTTCCGAGCTCGCCTCGAAGTAGCCAACAAGAAGACGATGGAAATTCAAGGCCTTGATCATTTTTGTGAGGGTTTCCTGCCCGGGCTCGAGGAGCGATTCTGAGAGGTGCACCGTGTAATGGGCGTTGGTAGAAGGAGAAGGTGAGGAGAGCGTTCTGCGGATGCTTGTTCTTCTAATCTGGGATTGGACTTTAGTACACATATCCTCGTAGGACTTGGTTCTCAAAGCTTGTGTGTACTCCTGATTGACGCTGCTTGACTTGCTAGACATGCTATGTAGACATTCCTTCTGGGACTCACCTGTCAAAGCCAAAAGGATAAATTATATGATCTCATAGCCATTACTTAATTCATTAGGCTTTTTTTTTCCCCTAGAAATTTTGTACAGCCATGTATTATAATTCACCAATCTCCATTAGAAAAAATACATTCTCTTGGCAATAAACAAAAATGCAAGCAAATGAAGTTCTTATCGACTAATAAAAAAACTGATTTTCATGTAGGATACGCGATGAAACACGAGAGAAAGGAGAGTACAAAGCTCAGCAGATCGTAACATAAAGAGCTCGAAACATTCATGTGCTCAAAAAAATTTGTCCAAACAGTGAGCCGCGTTTCCTCATTCCGATCACTAACTAGATACAAGAAGAACAAGGAGATAGAGAGATTTTTTTTTTTTTTTTTTTTTTTGGTCGAAGGAGATAGAGAGATTGATAGGAGAGAAACGACGTACTGGAGGTCAGCGATGAAGATCTCAACTTGGGAAACACCAATTTTCTGAGCTGAGCCATGTGATAACGTCAAAATCGTGGAGACTAAAAGCTTGATCAAAGAATTCAATGGTCTTTTTCTGCAAAGGGTTTGAAAGCGATCTCAGGAACACAGAGTGAGGCTGTATATATAGAGGTCTCTGGCTTGAAAGAAGAAGCCACGGTTGGCTATTGTATCGAGCACCGCCTCAAATTTGGTTATTTGCCTGTTCTCGCACGTTATCTTCCCTCACACGGTGTGCTTTTGTACCTGCGATGCTTCGGGACACATGATTAGGCATTTTCCTTCTTTCCCTCTTTATTTTCTCCCTTTTCTGGGGAGGTTTTCTTTCATGTTTATCCATATATCTGGAAGCTTAGCCATAAAGTTAGAGAAATAGCTAGCAGCGAGAATAACGAGCGCAATTTCTCGTACATTTTCTCTTCTTGTTTTGCCCCTAATATTTTTGGATGCCTTGAAAGAATGGGGCAGTTGGGGTGGTGCAAACATCTAGAAGTTAGCTAGATTTTTACCTGAAGGCCACAAAAAAAGGGCTAGATATTTTACCCTAGAGAGGTTCACCTAATGAAGTTATATTCACACCGTGGAGGATGGGAAGAGAGATCAATGTGGTTTCTAAGGCCATGGATTAACTCAATTTAGAAGATATGAATCCTAATAAGGAATAATATCTAGATCATCGATAATGATCCGACTCACATGAGTATGCGACCATATGGGCTATGGCTATATTGAAATAGCAAAAGATGCATATGATTTATTTTTCATGCACCCCACGAACTTATTCAATGACCAGTAAGTTTCCTACAATGCGGGTATCCAGCATCACCCTTGGTTTGCTTCTAAGTTCGTTGGCGATTAACTTATTAAGAAAGAACATTTTCCAACTTTAGCTCAGCCAATTATGGTAATCAATTCGACTAGATAAGTTCAACACAAAATATTGTCAACTTAACCTTGTAATAATATTGCACGCCCAATACACCCGGCAAGTGAATTTATTATAGCTATTTAGATCATATATAGGTACGCATCGAGATAATATATTTGAGTAAGATAATACGTCACTTTTCTTTCTTAATTTTATTCATTGTCTATCTTTTATATTATTTTTTTGGTGCTAAAAGCTTCCTTACATCGTGCTTTTCTTCCTCAGTCAGATTAGCTACTCAGATGGCAATGAAAACGTGTAAATTTAGGAGCGTACCTACAAATAAAGGAGCAATAGTGCGGTACATACTGCTGAAGTGGCCCCTAGAGAACCTCTATAAAAGGAGATATCAATTGTGGGAGAAAGTAAGAAAAAAAAAAGAAAAAAAAAAAGAGAGAGAGAAGAGATAGATACATAGATACAGACATACGAGTGTGTGTGTATATATGTAAGGGTTTTCTTTATTCTGCAATGTTTTTGTCAAACACCACTGTCGTCTCTTCTCTTCTGTATGATTCTGCGTTCGATAGTGACCCCTTAATCTTGAGTCTCATATTTGATACCTCTTTCACATATGAAATAGCTCCTCATTCACCTACCCACACAAAAAAAATTTCGAACCGTGCCAAAACACGCTATGTCATTAGAGTTTACTTTGCTTATTATTTAAATCTCTTGGTTATTTCCAACTCATTTGTGATTACCCACTCGGTATCCACTTTGTGCTTGATAGCACATTACAGAAAGCCACTGCGAGGATGCTTACATATCTAACAACTTGTTCCTTCTTCATAGTTAGATGCACGATTAGTTAGGAATTGCCTAAAGTGAATCTAAATTGAGTGAAATTATACATATGTCTATATTGTTTTAATAACAGATTTAGAATATTTATAATGTATAAGTTTGTTAGTTGCTAGAAATTATTTGACGGAAGAGGAATCAAAGATTTATTAATTAGCATAAAATGATATTCCCTTTATCTTTTTTGGTTGAAATATTCCATTTATCCATTCACAAAATTTTTGTAGTAAAATACGTATTTTGCAAATCCATAACGTAAGGTAAAATTGATTACTTAAATGCATAGTGCATAAGCCTTTTTCCGAAAATGAAATCATTACTTATGCTGCAAAAAGGATATGGATTGAATGGGGTGAGCGAGGGATTTTGAGATTGCTTGCTTCTCATCTCCAGAATCGGGGCCCCTTGCTAATCGCAGCACATCCTTATTGCTTCCACTCCTCAACCTCTCCGTAACGTATGGAACTGTGAATGTGTCTGGTCGCGAGGAGTTCGGAGAACCTAAAATCTGGGCCAGCGACTGGCCACGTGGCGCTCACGGGTCCCATTCCAGCGTCCGCCTCGTCCGCGCGCCTTCTCCACCACCCAAATCCACGCGCGGTTTCATGACGCCATATGTTCATCGAATTATACGATATTATCGTGTATATAATGCCACAATCGTTGAGGATCACGAGAACCGGGAAATTAGAGAAGAATTAGTTCTCTGTTTGTTTCGCAATAAATGAACTATTTATATAATTTTAAAAAAAATGATTGTTCATGCCACTTGCAAAAATATTCATTTACGAAAAGGTTTGAGAATAAATTTTTATTGATAATAAAAATATTTTTTATTAACCAATTATTTTAAACGGTACAAACAATCATAATCATCGATTTTTCATGAAATAAATGAAACTTTAAGTTTTTTTTTTTAAGAAGGAAATTTATATTCATTATTCAAAATGATACATAAGAAGCATATAGACTTTCATGACAAAGCAAATTGAAGCAGAGCAAAGGGCAGAATAATACAAAACAAAGCCAAATCCAGGAAACAATGAATATCAACAAGGCAACAGTAAATGATAAGCACACACTTGTTCTATAAAAATTGATCTGTTAAATAAAATAATTAGCAGCCAATCACTGAACCCCATACCATCATCATGATAAGCATATGCAGAAGATTTCTTCTCCAATGAACTATGGCGTTGCTAGTTGATGGTGTACTTTTAGATTTGACTTCCTCTATATTATTGTGTTACGAAGACAACCAAACCAAGCCTAGTTGGATTTGAAGAGGTCACAGCGTTGCCACGCGGACGTTGGATGAAACCTGGAAAACGGATGCTTGCAAGGTTCTCTTTCCAAGAAGGCATCTATCGATGGTAAATTATACGAGTGGCTGGAGATAACAAGCGTGTGTCCCTGACTTTTTCCTCTTAAAAGTCGGCTGAATAATTTCCGTCATTCAAATTACGTCCTTATCTAATTCATGCGACTTCCACTAACCTAATGCTCTCGTGTGAAGGACATCTCTTCGGTTTTCCCAATAGTTCGGTTTCCCCGACTCTTTAGGCCCCTTTCGTTTCTATTTTTGGACCGTTTCTAAGCACAGATAAGGCCCGCGTCATGTAAATATGATCTTATATGCGTAAAGCCAAAGTATAAATGCACGATGATATTTCCATTAATCTTAGAAACAACCCCAAAGTGTTCCTTGTCCCTGTTGCTGAAATTTAATTAGATAGCCATATTTATTTGTAGTCTTTATTATTTCTAAATTTTCAAGGAGACCCAATTTTGGAGGGATTTGCTTTTTGACCGTGACGTGGTGGCCGAACGCTTTCCCGAACTTGACCGCCACGTGGCCGAGCCCGCCGAGCCCCACCACCCCCATCTTCTTCCCTGGCGAGCCCAGCATGCCGTTGTCCTTCAACAGCGGCGCTGAGCAGAGCAGAGCGGCGGTGCTGCCTAGTCCATGGATAAGTTCTCCGGTATGCGCACCACATACCTGCACGAGCAAGTGACCCCGACCAAAGGATTTCAAGTTAGTGCAATCATCGATCAACCTAACTCTTAGACCTACTCAACCGGATGGATTGTATCAAGTTGGTCTATCGTATTATGTTGTCCTCGGGTTGACAAGCATGGTTTTTTTTTTATTTAATCTCATCCATTACATCAAATCGGGGCCTAAAAGGGCTGAATGTCGGGCAACATGAGGCATCAGATTGGACCGACTTTTTTTTGTCGATTGGTGAGTTTGTTGAACGTTTTCACAGTCCCCAAACGTAGTTGTATTATTTTTCTTTTTTTGCTCGGTAAGTGAGTTTATTCAGAACTGATAAACATCGTTTATAGGTTTATCTAATCATGTGACAAATAGAACAGAAATCGCAGTTCAAAATCAACATGGTCAAAGATAGGCTCCCCTGTTTCCTAGTTCATCGCGGTTCACGTGAGTCCATTTTTATGCAATTTATTACCTGAAGAGACTAGATCTCTCTGACTTTAGCCCAATGCTGAAGACATATATACTACGAAGCGCAATAATTCACATGAGTTGCGTGCCTTGGAATCTCTTCCATAGAAATACGACAACAATAGTTCATAGATCCCGACTACACGTGCGTTACCGGTAATCAGCGACAATCACACGGAAATCATCTGTCTTTCAATAAACAAAATAAAAATAATAATATAATGGAAATGAACAAAAATTGGAAATAGAGAAGGCGAGAGGTTACCGGTAATCAGCGACAATCAAGTTGAAGTAGCCGCCGTAGGTGATGGAGCTGTCCCAGAAGATGCCGTTGTAGGTGAACTGGATCTGGTCGCAGTAGTTCTCCTGCGAGTTGGCGCAGAACTCGCACTCGAGCCAGTAGGCCACCAGGCAGCCCACCCCGACTTGGTCCCCCATCTTGAACTTGCCTGCGTTGCATCCCACCTTAATCACTACCCCCGTTATTTCATGCCCGTTTCATTCGTCATGCACATCACACGGAAATCATCCCGTTAGCTCACCGTATCCCAGCAGCGATAAGCAAATCCAATCACACTCCCAATTTGAATGAGATGAAGACCTTGCCAAGCTCGAGGTAGGCCTAATTTTGTTACTTAAACTCGGCCATCTTCGAAGGCAAAAGTGCATATTGATATATAATCGAGAGAGAGAGAGAGAGAGAGAGAGAGAGAGTACCCCGGGACAACGGGGTGCATGGTGATGCCCCAGTCGTTCTTGGCATAGTGGAGATCGGTGTGGCAAATTCCGCAGCACAAGACCTTAATTGTCACATCGTTCACGCCATTCTCTCTGTTTCATCATCACCACGAAAGCAAAGCCATCATGTTACTCGCTTCAGTCCTATCTACAAATGCAGACTCAAGCGCTTCATTAAGCGCCGTCTGGACACTCCAGACATACCTGCGTTTGAAGGTGTAGGGTTTGATCTCACCCGAGGAGTCGTGAGCAGCCCAGCCGGAGACCGTGAGCGTGTGGTTCTGAGTCTCTCAAGCCATCAGACGATCGGAGAGGAACACGTCGACCCTTGGTAATGTCGGTGTTGAAGATGCTTACGCACCGCAGATCTTGCTATTGTAACGAAACCCCGTGACTGTGTGCTGTAGTCGCATTGGTGTCTTGTGCCTCATTGCATGGGCGGGCTTTTATATAGCCAGTCGTGCAGGTTCCAGTAATCAAGCCGTGGGTTGACCCTACCTTTGACATTAGAGAAGACTCGGGACATCATAATCATATTACCAACTACTCCGAGGAGTGTTTCAAGTGGAGCGACACGAGCGAGTGAAAAAAATATTGGACAGACTCTCGTCACGGAAGATTGTTTTATGAGTTCGTGGTTTGTTAACGAGAACGGATGCACTGCTCAATCATTTTCTTTGTAATATTTGTAAATTTGCTAGCCAAAGATCTCGGATCATTGCATTAGATGAAACTGAAATTACTCAAGTTCCCTAGGCCTTTCTTTAGTATGTTATCCCCTTAGCCGTTTATAGGGTTTTTGTCCCTAAACTTTTATATAGGATTTCATCCCCTCGGCCGCTCATAAGGTTTCAGTCCCTAAATCTTTCTTTAGGGCGTCATACCCCCAACCGTTAATAGAGTTTTAGTCCCCAGGCCTTTCTTTAGAATATTATCCCCTAGGCCACTCGTGGGATTTTAGTCCTTAGCCTTTTCTTCTTCTTTTTTTTTCGTCCTTGGCCTTTTCATAAAGAAATAATAAAAGCACTGATTGCATGAGTGTAGAACCAGCACAATCAGGAATCAAATAGAAAAAATTACAAAAGATAATAAAAAAGAATTTTTAACTCCGGAAATCAATATAAATATTAGTTCTAATAAAATAAGTTATCCTACTAAACTATTAGCATCAATAAAAAATATTTGGCAGAAATTAAAGAAATTCAAAAGAATCAATGCATGAGAAGTCTATAGCCTAGGCCTTTCGTTAGGGTGTGATTCTTTCGGGCGCTTATAGGGTTTTAGTGCCTAGGCTTTTGTCAATTTTTCCTGAATACTTAAATTAGGGCAAACTTACTTTACTTAATGTCACAATTCGATTAGACCTCGCTCGACCAGCCCATCGTAACATGTATTTTCTTCATTGTTTATTCATTCATTATCTTTTCAGTGATCTAGAAAGCCAAAAGTATAAACCAGCTTGCACTTCCTCGTGTAAAAAATATCTCGCGAACTCGAAACTTTACCAAAATGCTTCTCCACCGCCATCAGCCCTTTTCATCACCTTCAAATGCGCGTTGCTCCTAGTGATTTAGGTATGTAGAGGGTTTTATCACCTCCACCGCTCATAAGGTTTTAGTTCCTTATATATTATGTTAAACAGCTAGGAATGAGTCAAATATACTTATGCAACGGCTAACAAAAATTGGTTGGATTCCTTGCCATTTTTATAAGAAATTTCACAAGGAAAATTTGCCTATATCTATCGGAGATTCAACATTCTCGGAATTTTTTATTAGAGGCAAAACTTTCTTTCCATTCGTAAACACTCAACTTTTGGAAACTCGAACTGCTATGTGAGCGGCAGATTTACGGGAAGCATCAACCCCGGTGATCTTGAAGCCGTCGGATCTTCTCAATCAGATCCATGAGCAACGGGTAGATTAGCTAGATAATCCTTTTGGAGATATGTCCAACAATCAACTTGAAGTAGGAGGAATATAAGAGGAGGTCTTGAAGCTAAAGGGAGAGGATTCGCATTCACGAGAACTAAAGCTTATAATTCCAAAGCTTGAAGAGTGTTTTGTGATTATACACATTTGCCTTCACTGAGCTATATTGTGCAAACCTTTTAGAGGCTAAGAGTGTGAGGAGTTGTTCACACAATCTTGAGTGCTCGAAGTTCAGGACTTGTAACCTCTTATCGATTTTTCTAGTGAATTCTAGCCAATAGGCTGTAGCATGGGAGAATAAACATAGCCTTGCAAAAGCCAAACCACTATAAACATTTGTATGCAATTCTCTATCAATTAGTACTTTCTTATTATTTGTGATAGAATTGCATACTAATAAGATCTGAACACTTCATCAGAAGTTATCTCGCTGCAATATTTGTTTATATTATTTCATTTCTGTACAATCACTTATTCACCCCCCTCTAGGTGA
Source organism: Eucalyptus decipiens (assembly GCA_014182575.1). Classification (NCBI taxonomy): domain Eukaryota; kingdom Viridiplantae; phylum Streptophyta; class Magnoliopsida; order Myrtales; family Myrtaceae; genus Eucalyptus; species Eucalyptus decipiens. The sequence goes on along the minus strand of CM024614.1, from coordinate 19,239,338 downwards.
TAGATCTAGCCATAATAATTGATATTAGAGCCAGGTTACTCTTTATTGAAGCACTTTATTATTTCTGAGTTAAGGATCTTTTGATGGCTAGTAATATTGTACCAGGTCTGATGGAAGGTCAGAGTGATACAAGGCCTCCTTACTTTGACGGAAAAGATTACCACATTTGGAAGAACAAGATGAAAGCTTTCATTAGATCCAAGGATGTCTTGGAGTGGAACGTTGTTCTAAGGGGTGTAAAACCTGAACCTCCCTCGACTAAAGAAGAAGGCAAAAAACCAGAAATCTCAGTCCTATATGATGCGGACATTGTCAAAAGAGAAGTACTAGATGCTAAAGCCATCTATTCATTATATTGTGCATTATCTCCATATTAGTTGAATTCCTTGTCATTTTTATAAGAAGTTTCAAAAGGAAAATTTGCCTATATTTGTCAGAGATTCAACCTTCCCAGAATTTCTTATTAGAGGTTAAACATTCTTTCCATTTGTAAACACTTAATTTTGGAAACCTAAATTATTGTATGAGTGGCAAAAATTATAGGAAACATCAACCTCGATGATCTTGAAGCCATCAGATCTTCTCAACCAAATCTAGGACCAATGGGTAGATTGGCTGGATGATCCTTATAGAGATATGTCTAATGGTTAGCTTGGACTAGGAGGAATATAAGAGAAGATCACGAAGCTGAGGGGAGAGGATTCGCATTCACGAGAACTTTAGTTTATAATTCGAAAGTCTAAATAGTGTTTTATGATTATACACATTTGCCTTCGCTAAGCTATATTGTGTAAACCTTTTTAAAGGCTAAGAGTATAAAGAGTTCTTCACACAAACTTGATTACTCGAAGCTCAAGACTTGTAACCTCTTATCAGTTTTTCTAGTGGATTCCAGCCAATAGGCTATAACGTAGGAAAGTGCACGTAGGCTTGCAAAAGTCGAACCACCATAAACCTTTGTGTGCAATTCTCTATCATTTACTCATTTCTTATTATTTGTGATAGAATCGCACACCGATAAGATCTAATTATTTCATCAAAAGTTGTCTCGCTATAATATTTTTCTAAATTCTTTCATTTCCGCACATTCACCTATTTACCCCCTCTAGGTGATAGATCTAGCCATAACAATAACATCACAGAGTTTATATCACGAAAAATCTAAAATTGATATATTAGTAACAAATCTACCGACCGTTAGTTTTCGTTAAATTTTACTGCCAAATTGATGAGTTAGATGATACATGACAGTTAATAGGTGGACCAGTCTAATGCTTTATCCTCTGTTTGTCATAAATTTACCAGTTTTGTGATCTTTGTGATATTAATCCAATTTAATGGAAACCATTAAAGGGTAAAATTGTCATAAATATACCAATTTAGGGTTTTTTCTAGTAAAAAAAAATAGCTTTTAGGATAAATTTGTCACGAATGTATTAATTTAGGGTTTAGTAGTAAAAAAAAAAATAGTTTGAGGTAAATTTAACATAAATATACCAATTTGAGATTTATCTTGGTATTACTCCTAACATCGTGAAAGTCAAGATTTTATTGAAAGTATCGATTGCATGAATGAACTAAGCCAAATCCAATCATTTTGAAGATATTTATTCATTCAATATAATGGAATTGTTGTCCAGCTTATCAAATATCATCAATCATCAAATTTCTCTAAGAGAAATATCCCTGTCATGATACAATGATTATAACTCGTGAAATAGGTGTGTTAAATATGTCAAACAATAGCTCTTTAGTTAGAAAAGAGTTTTCACATACTCTCAATAAAATGCTATTGATTCAATCATTAATGTGGGAAACAAATTTGAAGACTCATCATATGTCACACTATTAGTGTCAAAGGCTTTGAGAGTCATCAACAATAGGTACGCATTCACTAATCTGAGAGGTTTTTTCAAAAGATTGTACTGTGGGCTTCATTGCAATTTCAACAATGGATAAGCATCATTGGCTAATAAATGAAATAATCATTGATTATCATCTTCACCAAGTTTACAAGTCAAGAAATCTAAAGATGAGATGAGATAAAAATAACCTTGCTCTCACTTGTTCTAGCGATTGGACTCAATGTGAAACTCACATGTTGGCTTAGACAATCCCAATATGAAGAGACTTGATTAAGAGATGCAATGTAAGCTTAGTGTTGGGGTTAAGTATGAAAGACTCATTAGGCTCAAAAAATATTTTGAGAAGTTTCGAAATTGCTGATTATTTGAACATCATTATTAACTTCATTCCTTATGAGATTCTTTCATTCACGGGCATTTCATCAGTTTCAAGAGTCTATCATTACGTGGCTACATTTATCTGAACATATGAGAGTTTTGCTCTTTATCAAACATTGGATTGGAATGCCAAATAAATTATTTCCTTTGTTTCTCAACTTTTTTTCATATTTATGGGCATTTGTCGTGTTATTACATCGCACTGCTTTTTTTTTCTTTTTTTCATGCCCCAACTTTTCCATTCCCTTTTTCATTTCATACTTCTGGCTCCTCCATTCAAAAACTATGGGCCTGCATGGAAACACTCCTTGTTTCTGTTTCTGAACAATTTTTTTGTTTTTTTTTGTTTAAGGGAACAAAAAAAGAACAGAAACGCATTTGGTTACGTTTCTATTCTTTTTTTGTTTTTTTGTTCCCAGAACAAAATTGGAACAAAAAAAAGAAACAAAAAAACTTACTTCTTGTTCCAGAAACGATTTTGAAGAAACGCTTCTTCTTCTCTCTCTTCTCTTTTCTTCTTCTTTTCTTCTTCTTTTTTCTTTGGCCGGTCGCCGGCCTCGGCCATGGCCCGCGACCGGCCGTCGAGGGTCGGCAACCTCGCCGGAGCGTCGCCGGCCCCCGGCGAGGCCGAGCCTCGCCTTGGCTAGGCGAGCTTGGCCTCGCCTAGATCTGGCGAGCCTCGTCGTGGCTGGGCGAGGCTGCCGGCCCCATTGGCGGTCGCCGGAGGCCGGGACCGCCGAAAGAAGAAAAAAATAAAAAAAGAAAGGAAAAATGAAAAATAAATAAAAATATTAAAAAATTAAAAGAAACAAAAAAAGAATAAAATTTACCAAACGTGTTTCTATTCATTTTTATTCCGGAACAAATTTACCAAACGCATTTTTTCTGGTCAAAAATTGTTAGGAACATAAACACTTTTTTTTTTCGTTCCCTGGAACAAAAAAAAGAACAAGAACATTACCATGTAGCCCCTATATATCTTAATTTCATGAGTTTTTTTATACAGAGTGTTATGGACTATGACCACTCCTTATCTTTGGTTCTTGCTTTTGGTAAATCACTTGTCTTGCCCCAATATTGAGAGATGATCATCAACTAGAATAAGAAGAATGAATTAGTATGCTCAAATTGGCTCCACAGAGGGTATCAGTGTAGGATAGAGAAACAAATGTTCTTCGTCATTTTGGAATGTCTCGAACTTTGATTTGACTTTACCAGAAAGATTCCGCAAGAAATTTGACGCACGTGAAGGCAAAGAAATCTCTCAAATTGGCTCCACAGAGCGTATCAATGTAAGATAGAGAAATAAGTGCTCTTCGTCACTTTGGAATGCCTCAAACTTCTATTTGACTTTACCAGAAAGATACCACAAGAAATTTGATGCATGTGAAGGCAAAGAAATTTTACTCACCTCTTGAACCAAATTGAGATGAAAAAGCAAAATGATTCAGCATGAAATTGAGTGAGGGCAATAGAGAGTTAAGAGAGTCAAGAGAGTCCTAAAAGTAGGTTAAATTAAGTAAGTTGTAAACCTATTCAACACCTATATTAGTAACCCATTTATTGAATATAAGTAATACATAAACAATTCAATCCATCAAATATGGGTTAAAATATATATATGATCAATTTTGACAAGTCTACTTGTAACTCACTAATCAATGGTATGGTTGCAAAAAGTTTCCTCTAATCAAAGATGGAGGAAAATATTACGCAGCTCACTAATTCTAGATAGCTAACGGAAGCTAGCACATTTGCCGTTTTTTATTTTTTTATTTTTAACAAGCAAACCCAACTTAAGTAGGTAAATCTCGAATCCATGATATATCTAGTAAAGCATGAGCCAAAGTCTAGGTAAAGTACTTTATGTAAGATTTATCTTATTGGTGTAGTGCAACAACATCTTTCTACTACACATACCTCGATTAAAAGTATCTTAATACCGACCATGTTATTAAGAAAAATTCGACCTATAGTTTCTTCTCTAATGAAAACAATACACGAATGCATACGTCCTTATTAAAAATTGACCTTTACTTATGCCACGAAAGGATAAGGACATGAGGGTTTTGAGTCCACTTTATTGCTTTAGTAGAACCGTGCCCTTCAAACAGACGCGTATCTAAAACATATAGTCATATGCAATTGCTTGCTTCTCATCTCGAAATTTGTCCTGACGAGTCTAAGAAATTCTTGCTTCCACTCCTCAACGTCAACCTAAATATGGGCTAGAGACTCGCCACGTGGCGTTTGGGGGTCCCACTTCAGTTCCCGCCTCATTGAGAGCGGCTTCTCGATCGCACAGATTCAATGCCACGCGTTCATCGCATCATATCGAACTACCATGTATAACGCCACATTTCATTGGGGATAGCGAGATCCAGGAAACGAGAGGACTGCGTTGTCAGCAATGTGAACTGCCTTCATTAGTCAAGTTTCCATGACTTTTAGGCCCTTTTTGATTTTATATTTGGACGGTTTATAAGCATAGATAAGGCCCATACGGTAAACTGCCATCCAAATGCTTAAGCCCATATAGAACTTGCGAAGCTTTATTTCATTTCTTGTCATTTCTTTTTGATTGTTTCTTATGAAAATTGGACAAGGGCTTGTTGCAATATAAGCTCTAAAAGTGTAGGATGAATGACTAGGTTGAGGTGAATAATTACGACTGAGCAGCCAACAGATGACAAAGACAAATATAGATAAATAGTGTCTGCAATTATGGGAGTAGTGATTTGTATCCGATAAGTGCTGGGACTCTTATGACTTTTACGAATCATTCGTCGAAAATATTTAAAAGAAAGTACAGAAATAAATTAAGCCCCTAGCCTGGCTAACGCCATCTTCAAATATTCGATATCCTCCCAGCGATGTCGATCACGAACCGGTATCTCACGTCATTCTTGGCAAGGCGGTCCATGGCCTCGTTGATCGTGTCTGGGGCGATGACCTCGATGTCGCAAGTAATGTTGTGTTTGCCGCACAAATCCATCATCTCCTGCGTATCTCTCATCCCTCCTGTCATGCTACCTTTGACACTCCTTTTACCTAATTTGAAAAAAAAAAATTCCCAGTAAAATAGTTATTATAGTGAATTTATAATTGACATGTTAGAGCTAAAGATAAGAGGGAAATTTACCGAAAATTAGAGGGAAGGAAGGCAATTCGAGGGGCTGATCAGGTGCACCCACCGTGACCAAAGTTCCATCCACTTTGAGCAACTCCAGGATGGGCCCAAGAGAGTGCTGAGCCGATACCGTGTCCAAAATGAAATCCAGGCTCCTCTTCCCGGCCTATAAAACAGCCCAATAAAATCAATTTAAGATTGATAAAACGCATCGCCTTTCTTCAGCATAAATTAGTATAGGTTTGACTCATTCTTTAACGTGCCAAGACCGACCAAAACTAAGGTCAAACCTGCATTTGCTGAGAATTGGTGCTGACAATGAAGTCATCAGCACCCAAGCGCCCCTTGGCCTCTGTCTCTTTCGATGGGGATGTGCTGATGACTGTGACATGGTGGCCGAACGCCTTCCCGAACTTGACCGCCATGTGGCCAAGCCCGCCGAGCCCCACCACCGCCATCTTCTTACCCGGCGAGCCCAGCATGCCGTTGTCCTTCAGCGGGCTGAACACCGTGATTCCCGCGCACAGCAGTGGTGCCACCGAGTCCATGGGTAAGTTCTCCGGTATGCGCACCACGTATCTGCACGAGCAAGCGACCCGGACCAAAGGATTTCAAGTTAGTGCAATCATCGAGCAGGCTAAGTTTTAGACCTATTCAACCGGATGGATCGTATCAAACGGTCTATCATGTTATGTTGTCCTCTGGATTGACGAGCATGGCTTTGTTACTCAATCTCGTCCATTCCATGAAATCGGAGCCTAAAAGGGCTGAACATGGGTCGACACGGGTCACCAGATTGAACTGACTTTTCTGTCCAACGTTTTCACAGTCCCCATAGGTCTATTATTATTTTTTTCGTAAGTTAGTTTAATCAGAATGATAAAACAACTTATATTTAGGTCTACCTAATCATGTGACGAATAAAACAGAAGTGACAGTTCATAATCAACATGGTCAAAGATAGGCTCCCCTGTTTTTGAGTTCAATGCCATTCGCGTCAGTCTTTTTTTATTTTTATTTTTGCAATTTACTCTCCCTGAGTTCAGCGAGATGGTGAAGACATATAAAGTACGAAGCGCAAAAGCTCACATGAATTGCGTGCATTGGAATCTCTCGCATGGAAATACGACAACAATAGTTCGTAGGGATTCCGACTACACGTGCATTGTACAGTCTGTCTTTCAATCAAAAAACAAAAAAAAAAACAAAAAAGAAATGAACAAAAATTGGAAATAGAGAAGGCAAGAGGTTACCGGTAATCGGCGACGATGACGTTGGAGTAGCCACCGTAGGTGATGGAGCCGTCCCAGAAGATGCCGTTGTACGTGAACTGCATCTGGTCGCAGTAGTTCTCCTGGGAGTCGGTGCAGAACTCGCACTTGAGGCAGGAGGCCGCCAGGCAGCCCACCCCGACACGGTCCCCGATCTTGAACTTGCCCGCGTTGCATCCCACCTTAATCACCACCCCCGTTATTTCATGCCTGTTTCATTCGTCATGCAAGATCCAGTTAGCTCCCCGTATCCCAGCAGCGATAAACAAATCCAATCACACCCCCTATTGGAATGAGATGAGGACAGTGCCAAGCTCGAAGCGGGCCTAATTTTGTCACTCGAACTCGTCCATTTTTTCAAGGCAAAAGTGCATATTGATTTATAAACGAGAGAGAGAGAGAGTACCCAGGGACAACAGGGTACATGGTGATGCCCCAGTCGTTCTTGGCATAGTGGAGATCGGTGTGGCAAATTCCGCAGTACAAGACCTTGATCGTCACATCGTTCACGCCATTCTCTCTGTTTCGTCATCAGAACAAAAGCAAAAAGACATCAAATCACTCGCTTCAGAGCTATCTACAAATGCAGATTCAAGTGCTTCATTAAGCGCACCCTCCCGACACTCCCGACCCACCTGCGTTTGAAGGTGTAGGGTTTGATCTCGCCGGAGGAGTCGTAGGCAGCCCAGCCGGACGCCCAGAGCGTGTGGTTCTGAGTCTCTTGAGCCATCGGACGATCAGAGAGAGAGAGACACGTCGAACCTTAATAACGGCAGTGCTGCCGAAGATGCTTTCTCGCCTCGGATCTCTCGCTATTACAACTAAAACCCCGTGACTAAGTGCCGTAGTCTGCGTCGGTGCCTCTTGCCTTTGCACGGGGAGGGGCTTTTATAGCCAGCCGGGCAGGTTCCACGAATTGAGACGAGTGTTGACCCTGCCCTTTACTTTAGGGAAGACTCGAGACGTCATGATCAAACTACCATCTACTTCAAAGTGTGTTTCAAGTGGGGGGCTGCGAGCGAGTGGGAACGAAATATTGGGCAGACTGTCGTCACGGAAGATTAGACATTACAAATTAGACATTACAAATTTCATCACGGCAGAGAAGATCGTTTTAAGAGTTCGTACACAGCTCAACCACCGTCGTTTTCACCGTCACTTTTTCTATGTTTTTGTCTAGCCAACGACCTCAGATCATTGCATCACATACAGTCCGAAATCGACCAAGTTGCCCTATCGACTCTCTGCACCGGATCGGCCTGCGCTGCACGGGGACAGCTTGGTCTTTCCCGGAGGTCCGGAGAGAGCTGCGCGGGGGATATTCCGAAGGTGGGTCGGTGGCTGAGTGATGACAAGAGGGCGAAGGGAGGGGAAGGGGGAAGGCCGAAGGGCAGCTTCTGTGAAGAAACGGCGCTGTTTCAGTGTGGAAACTCGAATGACTCGTGGGACCCGGGTTAGGTGGTTCGACGACCATTCACACGGGCGCGCGGTCCCGGAAAACTTCATCGCGTGTTCCTCGAACTCCTCGAACTGACTCTTTAAAAATGACGTTCTGTCGTCACTCCCCACTCTGCCTCGCGACCGCAAATTTTTTTGCGCTATTTTACAAACGCCCTCGGTTCATTTCCTGCCCACGTGGATTTTGTTTCCGTGCACTTTAGCATTAGGGGTATGCATGGTCCGGTACCGAAAACCCCTCGTTAAAAACTGATTCCGAAAAATTGGAACTGGAATTCACCCGTTAATTGTATAAATCCACTCGGGAACCGGACCGAACGTCAATCCGGTTCCCAGGTGGATCTATGGAACCGGTCTCACAATAATAATAATAATATTTTCTCGAAAGCTCCGATGGGAAACAACTTTGGTTTTTGACCAAAATTGCTGGTTCTTCGCCACCTGACTTATTCTTCTTCTCCTCCTCCGGCAGCCCTGCTTCTTCACATGCTTGCTTTTTGCTCACCAATTGCTCGACATTTCATCAATGTGCACTTTGGACTTTTTAGCTTCAACGCCTCTCCATTTGGTTTGACTGGAGATTAGCGTCTCTCCATTTGGTGCGCTTTGGACTTTTTCCCACTTTAATTAATTTTTTTAATTATTTGATTTGGGTTTGTTCATTTGTAATTTCATTTTTTTAATATTAAAAATTAATATATTATTTTAATATAATCGGTCCGGTCTGAGTGGGCAGGTGGATGGATTCGCCCATGGAACTAGGAACTGACCGGTACCCTCCGATTCTCATAAATTGGAATCGAGAACCAAAGCGGTTCCCTCAAGAACCGCCGGTTGCGAGCGATTTCAGACCGGTTGCGAGCGGTCCGGGCGGGTCACGGTTCTTTTGCACACCCCTAATTAGCATCCTGAGACGGAATTCCCATTAACTTAAAAAATCAATTTACCCTTACTTCAAACGAGAATAATTAAAAAGGGGCTAATTCCACAAGAGATTCTAAACCGGTACTCCTTGTGTGCATTTACTCGCAGCTGTTTTTTCAACCTACGGAAACTCCTAAATGGCACCACCGTCCTAAATTTTCTCTCCATGAGCATTTTGTTCGATTTTGCATTCATCTGCTATACGCAGCGGATGCAAGCAATCAGACGAGGATTGTTATCACGTGATGCCTTACAAGAAACATCGCCTTTTCCTCTCAATGAGGCCCTTCTTTTTCCTGATGATGTTTTTCTACTATTTGGATCTCATTTAAAAAATGATTTCAATCTCATGAATTTATCTTATAAAAAAAAGAAAAAGTCATTATTTTTCTCTTTTTCCTTTTTTTTTATTTTCATTTCTTTTTCTTTCTTTCTTCCTCTTCCGCCAAGCCTCAACGATGGTTGTGATAGGCCACTAGTGCCGTCACCGTGGCTCAACAGGGCTGACCTATCTAGCCTCAAGCAAGGTCAAGCCTCACTGGCCTGAAGCCAGCTCTAGCTCACTGTGATGAGGCTAGTAAGACTCGAGCTCAAGCCTCACCTAAGGCTAGACCACGCCGATGGCCATTCGCCAAGGCCTAGTGATCAGCAGAAGAGGAAGAGGGAAATGAAATAAGAAAAAGAATTAAAAAAATTAAAAAATCAATTTTTTAAAATGAAAGAAAAAAAAAACTAAAAACTTCAAGATAAGCAATTTCGAAAAAGCGTTTTCATCTTCTTAAATTCATGAATTCACTTTCCTAATTTTATGCATGAATATTTTCCCGACTAGAAAGTGTTTTCAATTAACTAATTATTTTTTACAAACCAAACAAGTGAAAGTTTGGAAAATTAATATCGCGGAAACACTTTCCCTAAAAAATTGTACCCTACGCTTGTTCGTGTTAGCAAGAGCTCCGTTTGGCGTGATTTTATGTCCTAATTCGTGCCAGCTTCGAAAACTCTAATTTGGCGTTATTGCAGAGGAACCCTAATTTTATCTGTCCCCAATTTGAGTAATGAAACTCCATATTACTAGCGCTACCCCAATATCGGTGAGGACGCCAATTTTCAATCTTTAATTTTGGTCCATGATCGTTTGGGGGAGCCTTTCCACTGTTTCCAGCTGCGTAGTCCAAGTTGGGTTCGTCTGCTAGGCGCTCGCCACTTCTTTCGACATGTAAGACAATTGATAGCTAAATTAACTTAATGCCGACGAATAGTAAATTTGGAATAGCAATACCACTTTGGAGTTTTTAGTGAGTAGAAATATAATTGGAGATAAATGTGTTCTTAGAAGAAAAAGTATCAAGAAAATCATAAAGTTATTGCATTGAAATTGATTTAATCTAAAACATTTTTACATTAGTACCAATTTAATACATCCAGCCAATTTATGTTGGAAATCGCCGACATGTACATTGGCTGCCCTGAGCGAGGGCCTTCATGGTCTCACTCACAACCAACTACCCTTGCTGGTCAAGATGAAGGGAAAAAACGAATGAAAAAAAGAAGAAATAAATATAACAAAAAAAAAAAAAAAAAAAAAAAAAAAACTTAAAAATATTCAAAATCTTATTAAATATTATTAAAAAAATTCGTTGTCAGCACTGGCCATACCACATAGGACAGTTGACATTTACATCTAAATGGATTTAATTGTTACCAATACAAAAATGTTTAGAACTAAATTAGCCTAATTAAAAGGCTCAAAATTGAATTTGTATCAATGTAATATGTTTATAACTTTTTTGGTACTTTTCCCCGTAGCATTTGTTAGGATTTTATACGGCATTTGAAATAAAACCTTTCAACTACTCACCACTCCAACAATTGAACTATCAAAATTAGTTACCATTTAGGGGTGTCAATGGTTTGCGTTGAGTCTAGCTATATTGATACCCGATTCAAACCGTGTCAACTACCATGGATTGAAGCACTGCCTACCATCTCCCCTTAGCCGCTGTCGGGATTGAAATGTTATCCTGAACTAGTCCGCATCGATTCACATATGCTATTCCAGCCAAAAAAATCCAAGCTCAAACAATTTATGATTGTCTGCCGCTCGACTTGTTTGCAGGCTGCAAACTAAGTAGGAGCGCCAGACCGTTGGACATATGCACCCAATGAAAAACGATTTTCAGGCATTTCCGGTTAGGTATGCGACACAAACACATGACAAACGTTTGGTCAGGTACAAATGGAAACAAGAGTCGACAGGAGAAATAGTGACGGAGATTTTCCCAATATTGAAAATGTCCTTTGGCTGAACTAGTGTGATATTGTCAAAAAAAAAAAGAACTAGTGTGATAGAATGCAAGAACGTCTCTTTCTTGACCAAATTATTTGCACCCCGTGCTCTAACCAAATGAAAATTAACGGCCGCATAGGAAGATTAATTTACCAAATTCCTTATTGGTATTTTAAGGGGTGCAACGGACTATAGATGAGCTGTTGAGCAAATTGGTCATTTTTAAGATTTTTCTAAAATTGATCGCTTACATCACTAATAAAAGATGAATGCATGAAAAATATTTTCATTTTCCACGAAAATATTTTGAAATGAATTATTATTGATAATTAAAATATTTTTCATTGATTGATTATTTTAAGCAATGTAAAAAATCATTTTTAGGAAAAATCATTCATTTTCGCTAAAGCACGAAAAATGAATGATTCAAAAAATAATTTCCTAATAATAATGATTGCATGTAACATTTACAAATATGAATGAACGAAAAGTATATTTGTCATACCTGAAGATGTTAAGACTAGATCATTGTCAATAATAAAAACATTTTCCATTAACTAATCATTTCAAACGATATAATCGATCATTTTCAAGAAAACGTTTTCTAGAATTATTAATTTTCTGCAAAACAAATATAGCTTTAGACTATCATTATTTGATGATGTTTTAAATACATAATGAGGTAAGGAACAAAGCTCGTTCAAATTCATCTTCTAAAGAGGAATTCCGATACCATGGTATTTGATTGTGGCTCAAATCACGATTTCAAGATCTAATCTTGCAATGAGGAGTCGAGTGTTTTATCTATTGACGTGCTTCATCATTTTTCCATTTTGAATTTTGAATTTTGACATACAACATAATGGTTCCGATGCTTTGGATTAGCTCTAATCAGTCGTTTGAGCCCTTGGTAGGCGAGTATCTCTTTCTTGGACGTCATCTCATTAAGTGAGCGGTGAAAGGATTCCAACCCTCTCTTAGTGTTTAGGAAGGAGTATGTCTGTTTGGCCTTTTTGTTAGTGCAAGCCGTCGAATTACTAAGCTGAATGCCGCAATCTAGTTCCCACTAAGAGCCTTCCCGGAGGAAATGCACGCACCTAAAGAAGATTTGAGATTTTATAGAATGACTACTAATCATTATAAAAGCTTAAGTTTATAGGTCGTGACCCAGATTGCACGACCAAATCTCAATCTAGGTCACCGGAAATGTCGCACGGAGGTCGTCGCGATCTAGATCGCATGGCCCCTCTGACCTTCACTGATCCGCCTACCCTTTGCTAGATCGCTCGCCTTTCGCCGATGACTGCCTGCCCCTCACCAGCGACCACACACAAATGCTGGTCCTACTCAAAAGAGAAGGGAAGAAGAGGAACAGTCATCGAGGGCAAAACCAAACAAACAAAAAGTTAGCGATGATAATTTCGGAAGAAAATATTTTTACCAACCCAAGGCCAGCATGCCGAGAAAGCCTAAGACAACCCCTAAGTTGCCTTGGGCTTCCAGCCTTATGAAGGCTTGCATTTGGGAAATGGGATTAAAAAAAAAAATGTGCCAAACACTCTTTCTTTGACCCAAGGGGCTTTGGACACCCAATGGGCTTTGGGAAGGTGGTTCCCAAATACACTCTATGTAGTATTAGAAATAAAACCCTCTCCAACAATTGAACTCTCAAAACTAGTTGCAATCATTAGGGGTGCCGACGGGTTGGATTGGGTCTAACCATTGTGATACCCAACTAGAACCATGTCTACTACCATGGATTGAAGCATTGCCTACTATCACCCCTTGGCCTCCCGTTGGGATTAAAACGGTATCCTGACCTAGTCCACATCGATTCACGAATGCTACTTGAGCTATAAAAAATCAAAGCTCAAACAAATCACAATTGGCTCCCGCTCCACCAATTTGCAGGCTGCAAACTAAGTACAAGAGCCAAACCATTGGACATACGCACCAAAGTGAGTCGAGAAAAAGTTTCTGAAGTATTAACAATACATCGAATATTATCGTCATTTGAGATTGAATTTTCAATCAGTTAACCTTTTTTTTATTAACCAATGCCGTTGAACAGCTGATTATCGATGACGTGCGATTCGATATTATGTCGTGGAAGTGTCAAGTGGCAAAAATCTGAATTTAAAGGCAAAACTATCGATAAAGTGGAAGACCACTTCAGGGAAGCTGCAGTTCATGGAGAAAGCAGAAGGCCCCTTCCAGGAATTTGCACAGTAGGGTCGATGCCTGGGAAAGAAGACAAATCGTGGTGATTCGAAAGCTCAGAATCCATTTCAAAAGTTGAGACGAGTTAAAAAGCAGGGAGCGGAGTTGCTTTACCGATTCTCATCCAGGTAGTAGGCTGCTTACGGTCGTGTCCCTCGATTACTTTAAGAAAGAAAAATCGGACCGAGATGATACGACCTCAACGCTCAAATTCCCAGCTCGGACCGAGGGACGGTCACGCTTGGACAGCATCCAATGAAAACGGTTTTACTACTTTTGTCTTGTCGTGAAAGTACATTACCCATGAGGTTTTGGTTCAAGTGTACCTGGTTAGGTATGCGACACAAACACTTGAAAAACGTTTGGTTAGGTACAAATGGAAACAAGAGAATCGACAGGAGAGATAGCGACTGACATTTTCCCAGTATTGAAAATGTCCTTTGGCTGAACTAAGGTTTTGAATAAATGCAAGAACGTCTCCTTTTTGACCAGTTGATTTGCACTTCGTGCTATGACCAAATGAAAATTAACGACCAAATAGGGAGATTAATTTGCCAAATTCCTCAATTGGTATTTTAAGTGATGTGACAAACTTTGAATGAGTTGTTGAGCAACGTAAGATTTTATGAAATCACAACTAACTGTTTAAAAAGCTAAAACTGTTAGATAAAAACGTAGTTTAATATTTAATTACTCTAACTCTCCCCATCACACTTAATTTGGTCTTTTAACTAATACTAAGTATAGAAATTTAATTGGAGAACTCCAGCTTTAATACTGTATAAGATTTCGTGGGACCATAGTCAACTGTTCTAAAAATTTAAGTTGTTAAACAAATGCGTGGTTTAATGTTTAATTACTCTAGCGAGCAAGTCAGTCATTGAGATTTTTATTTTTAAAATGATCATTTGTATCATTAATAAAAAAAAATGAATAAATTAAGCATATTTTCATTATCCACAAAAGTATTTCGACATGAATTGCCATCAATATTGAAAATATTTTTTATTGAGTAATTATTTCGAGAATACAAACAATCTTTTTTTTAAAAATATTTTCCGAATCATTCATTTCTCACGAAATCATGGAAAATGAATAAACTGAAAAAAAAAATTCCTAAAAATAATTACTTATAGCATTTACAAATATGGAATGAGCGGAAAATATATTCATCATACACCAAAAAAAAAAAATAGTTAGACATAAACTGTTATCAATAATGAGGAAATTTTCCATTAACTAATAATTACAAGAGATAAAAAAAGATCTTTTTTAGGAAAATATTTTATAAAATCATTCATGTTCTGCGAAATAAATGAAACTTTAGATTATTATTAATTAATGATGTTTTAAATGCATAATGAGGTAAGAAACCAAGCTCGTTCAAATCTATCCGATATCATGGTATTTGATTGTGGCTCGTATCAAGATTTTAAGATCTAATCTTGCAATGAGGAGTCGAGTTTTTCTTACCTTTTGACGTGCTTCATTATTTTTCCTTTTAAAATATTGAATTTTGACATAAAACATAATAATTCCGATGCTTTGGATAGGCTATAATCAGTCGTTTTAGCCTTTGGTAGGCGTGCATCTCTTTCTTGGATGTCACTTCATCAAGTAAGCGGTCAAAGGATTCCAATTCTCTATTAGTCTTTGGGAAGAGTGTGTCTATCTGGCCTTTTGTTAGCGCAAGCTGCCGAATTACTGAGGTGGATGCCGCAAGCTAAGTTCCCCCTGAGAGCCTTCCTGGAATAAACCTATACATTCGGAGAAAATTGTGAGATTTTGTAAGATCATTGCTAATTATTTAATCTTTAGTTACTTTAATGCTCCTTCTCACGCTTAATTTGGTTTTTTTTGCCTAGTATTAAGGGTGGAAATATAATTGTGAAGACAAATAAGGCCTAGAAAGATTCGAACTTAGGATTTCTAACTTTACTATTATGTGAAATTTGTAGGATTACTACCAATTGTTCTAAAATTTTAAACTATTAAATGAAGGCATAGTTTAATATTTAATTCTTCCAACAAAAAACATCAAACAACTTCAGCGATGGCTAGGTGAAAGAAGAATGTTTGATAACGTCCCAACTTGAGATAGATGCTTATGGTGTCAAGAGGGCATTCACAAAGAATGTGAGTGTTATAATAGGAATAGCGTAGAACCAACCAAAAAAACAAAAAAAAAAGAGGGCGTTTGCAAAGAACGTGGCCACCTATTATTCGGCAATTTGTCAAGTGGGATGACAACTTCAAGAGATTGAGCAAGATATGATGTAGAGATGTCTCAAGTTAGAAGAAGGTTTGCAAGTACAATGCCACATGCCACAAGCCCGATCAAGTATGATGAGGAGAGAAATCAACTGAGAGTTTACGTTTTATTGTATTGTTGTTGAGCAACCTTTTGCCTTCATAGAATATCCCGCTTGGTTGGACCTGAGCAGGTCCTTAAATTGCTCATGGAGGTAAAGGCGGGAGAACCGCCCTGGGATGGGTGACCCCGTACTTGCCTCCCCATCCTCTTGGTCGGTTGGATAAACATAGACCGGGAATTTGGGAGTCCATAGGCAGTAAAGGTGAGTAACCAATCTCAAAAACACTGCGTTAGTGGAAACACTGGCTACGACTAGGCTGGCATGGGGCAACCAATCCCTATCCCTCGCCCGGCGTGATATGGAGTAGGTGAAAATCCTACGGCTGGCTTGCCATGCCTAACGGCACAGTTCCTTAACCAACTGGCCAAGACGGTCCCCTCGGTTAAGGAATTGTGCCTTGGTCTCTTGCATGAAGACATCACTACAACCTCACTTTAGGCCATTTGATGGTAACCAAATACCAGAAAATTGCAAGTCACTATACAAAAAGGGGAAGGTCGTTGTTGGTGCATCTGCTGTCGATAGGTAACTTTCGAGTCTCGTTGACTTAACTCGTACAGGCAAGATTGTTTCCATCAATTTTACAGTTTTGTGGCCACCATGTGTGAGCGGGTTCAACTTGTTAAATTGACTCCCACTCACGCATGAAGTGTCAGGGATCCTCTACGTGATGTAAAGAAGGTAAGTTGAGAAATTCCCTGTAGACATAAGAACATGGTGGAATTCAAGAAGGCACGCAAGAAGATGGATGCGTTGACGCCCCCACTCCATCACTCACGACAGAACGTGCCGGTCTCTCACCATTGACACGACGAACTGCCGAAGCTTTTAGGAGCCCGTTGCGGGGTTTTCGACCATGTAATGGATACTCTGTCGTCTAGTGATCGATGCATCAACCATCCAAGAAGGAGAACGGGTACTTCCTCGGTCAAATTAAACAGAGCCTAAAGAGTATTCAATTACAGAAAGTCGTGTAAGTCATAAGATATTGTTATAGATTAACTTTTAAGATTGAATTACACCTGGAAGAAGCACGACCGGGATTCAAAGGTCAAAAGCTCCCCCCGGTCTAGACCGGCAAGGCAAAGCCGGAGTTAATTAGTTTTAACATATACTAGCGATAATTACGAAAATGGAAAAGCGAAAAAAAAGATTAAAAAAAAAAAAAAAAAGAACCCTAAGAAACACAGGCGACACGCGCAGCAGGCAGACGGAAGAGAGAGAGAGAGAGAGAGAGAGGAAGAGAGAGAGAGAGAGCGCCGAGGGAGGAGGGGGCACCAGGCTTTTTGAGCTTTTGCCACGGGGGGTCGCCGCCGCCGCGCTCTTCTCTCGCCCTCCTGACGCGCCGCCGAGATCCAGCTCTCCCTTCCCCGGCACGCGGGAGCCGCCGCCGAAAACCCTAATCCCCTATAGAGCTTGTTGGGCCTTGGGCTCGAGCTCGAGCCGATTGCTCTCCCACGATGATCTCCATTTCCCCCTGATCGTCATCGCCGCCGCCGCCCCCCGCCGGCTCCGATTCTCCTGCACCGACCCGGCCCACCGATCGCCACCCCTTAGCGCCCCCCCCGGGAGAATGGCCGCCTCCGCCGATCCTCCCTCCAGTCACCACTTCCCCGCGGCTCCGACCCCCGCCGGCAGCCCCCGATCGCGCCGCAAGAACCTCCCCTCGCCTCGGTCCCAGGCCTCCCGCCTCGAGGCGGAGGCCACGTCGCCGTGCCCCTCGCCGCCCCCCTTGCGGTCGGCGGCGGCGGCGGCGGAGGCGGAGGCGGAGCGGGCGCCGGGGTCCCCGCGGAGGCCGGCGCCGCAGCCCGAGGGCGGCTCGGAGGAGAGCCCTGAGTGGAGCGGGGGCAATGTCGTCTCGGTCCAGCCGAGGAAGCCGGCGTGGAACAAGCCGTCGAGCGAGGCCGTCGACGCGGGTCCTGTGATGGGAGATGCGGTGTCCTGGCCGGCGTTGTCGGAGTCGGCGAGGGCTTCTCCCAAATCGCCGAGTGTAGACGCTTCGTCTTCCAAAGCCGTGCCTGTAGAGTCCGTCTCCATTTCGCAGGCTCGCGTGGAAATTCCCTCGGTTAGTTAGCTTGCCCGTCAGTCTTTGTTGTAGCGATTGCTTTATCTTGTTTGTCATCTGTGTCGCTGAAAATCTTGTGGTACGGAAAGGATGAATAGCATTTCGCTGCTTATGATTTAGATGTCGAATTCTCGTGTGCTGTCGAGCTGAGCTTGTCGATTATGGATCACGGATAAGATTAGATATTCTATGTCTCTGTAATGAGTACGAGATGAACCCTGATTTGATTCCTCGAAATTCGACTTCTGTCATTGGCTGCCTCCTGACTGTATACTATACTATATAGAACTGATTCGTGAACATAACTCATTGCATGTCTTTCATATGGAAAAGGTGCCTCCGGTGCTGCATTCACCACAGAAGCAAGCTGCCTCCAACAGCCTGAATGCTAACTCAACGTCAAATAATTCACCGACAGCTCGCCAAAAATTTAACAGGCGTGGTGGGGGTGGGAACAGCAACTTTCCAAATGCATATGGGCAGGGTGGTTTTGCTCACCATCCCATAGCACCGCCTCCACCTCCGCCATTACCGCAGTTTTCAATACTCCAAATGGCTTCAAACCCTTATGGAAATTTTATACCATCGATGGCCAATGCGGCTGTAAGAGATCCCACGTACAAGGGCAATAACTGGGACGGAAGACCAGTGAGAGGTTTCATGTCTCCGCCACATGTTATGACCGATCATCGTAATTCTTCTCGGAGGGGGAATTCTGGGCCTCATCATCGTGGAGACGGTTCACCTCGTAACAGTAATAATAATGGTACCAGGCGCGATAGGGACCGTGGAAATTTCTCAGGTGCTAGAGATGTTAATGTGCACACTCATAGAGCAAATCCTAGAGGCTTTGTGCGGTCTTCACCTCCGCCACCTACCTCCCCTCAATTTGTTGGTCCACCACCTGTGAGACCTCTTGTACCTATGAGTTTTCCTGGTAAGCAGAGCCTTATGTTGAAATTTTGGTCTTATCATGTGGTTTCTTGACTAATGTGGCTCTTCGTTTCAGATATATCTCCTCAATTCTATGTTCCTACTTTGCCTGTGGAACCATATAGTGGTGGGCCATTTTTTCCTCCTCCACCATCCACTCCAATGTTTATGCCTGTTTCAGACCCTTCTCTTCCCAGTCACATTGTCCGTCAGATAGAATATTATTTCAGGTTTTTCAGTGGACTTCTAATATTCTTAATCAAGCGATTACTGATTTCCTGGTCGACCTACTTTCTTGACCGACATTGTACAATTTGTATTGGTTTCAGTGATGATAACTTGGTTAAGGATGAGTTTTTGAAATCAAATATGGATACTGAAGGATGGGTTCCCATATCTTTAATAGCATCTTTTCGTCGAGTAAGTTTTTCTAATCTGATTTGACCAACATATACATGTTTTAAGTTCTCATATTGATGCTATGTAATCTGAAACAGTTTTAATTTACAGTAGCTGATGACAGACTATTTGAGATGATATTGTTCTATGATCATTGTAAGAGCACTCCCATCCAACAGAGCAACATGACTAACACTCACCATTTTCTGTAATTTCAGCACAGGAATATGAGCTGCTTACTCTTTCACCTTTACTGAATTAATATACATGCCATTTATAAAATATGATGGGTGACGAACATCATTAGGGCTTAGTATGATTCCAGGGTAGAATTGAGAATTGGAGAAGTGGACCATTGGAAATTGATTCGGTTTCAAGTTCTAAGGTATGCAAGGTAGATACCGGGTATCAAAAATTAGGGAACCTATCTTGACAGGTAGGTTTCAGGTGGAAAACTTAGAACTGGAACAGGTCTTTATGTTTTTCTGGTTTTATGTCTTTGTGCAATATTACAGTATTTCATGAGTATTTCATGACATCCGATGATGAGTATATAATTTGGAACAATCAGTCTTAAGCTTTCATTTTCGGCATATCGATGAATGGGATTTGTACGAGGTTAATCTTTCATATTCTTCATGTGTTTAAATATGAATTGTGGTTAGTGGATTGTGTAGCGGTAAAGTGTAATCATTAGAGATGATAACGCACTACAATCGTTTAATTAAGAATACGGGTGGAACTTGGGTAGATCCCAAAAGCTGTGATATGGTAGGTTCCAAATTCCAAAACATGCAGGGGAGGTTGTAGATTCTAAGAACTTGGAACAGGTTTCGATGGGTGGGTTCCAGGTGAAAACCTGAACCGACCCTAGAACCGTTCACGTCTCAATATTAAGATGGCTTGAGATTTTGGCATGGTATGGTTGATTTAAGGAATCAACTCTAGAAGTCTCATGCATATTCCATTCATATTTAGATCTTGAGAAATCATAATATTCGGAGTGAGGATGATGATCACTTTAAGATATAGATGGTGCAGGTGTGCCCACCGAAGGTATTAAGTTGTAAAGTTGGTTCAATAGGACTCATTTTGAGGTGTAAAGGAAGCAATGATAAGCTTGCAGATCATTTCGCTCCAAAAGTGGAAGAACATATTCAATGTTCTGGGATTATTTGCTTGCATGCCTCTCTTTCTACATGCTGCTTGGGGTTAAACGGTCATGGAGATATTCATGCATGGGGTCAAACAATTCCATCATATAGGAAGTATCTAATAAAGAGGATGCTGCAGCATACTGAGTTCCCTTATGGTGAGCCTAAGGGAATTTATGACAAACAATAATTCAAAACAAGTAAGTTCTTCCTGACATCACACCTAGAGCTTCTTAAGCATCATAAAGTATGATTTCTTAAGCTCATACTTAAGAGAAAAGTTTTAGAGCGCAATTCCAAAGCAAAGGCTCGATATGTTCAGTAATTTGTCATCTCACTATAGAATAATATCTATGGGCTCTTCGAGAAATTTTACTTCCAGTTGTTGACATAGAAATCTCTAAACAAGAAGTATGATTGTAATAGGAAGCTTCTAAAGATGAATTACCATTATCTGACTTAGTTTGCAAAGTATACATCAACTCTTCCTTCTGTAAGATCACTAATTTAACTTGGAGCAGAATCATAGTCATTTCTAGACTCATTAAAGTTGTGGACCTATGCAAAAGTCCATTATCATCAGAACTTGACATTAATGAAAATAGCACCATAAATGTGTACTTGTTCAATCTTGTTGGCTACATCAAGGAGGAGAAGCCTTTTTTAGGCGGTTGATAATTTATGAAGCCAGTGAACCCTCTCTCTCTCTCTCTCTCTCTCATACGCACCCGCGGCACCCATTCATACAGCATGTTACCCCAATGTATCATTTGCACCTTGGTCTTTTCTAATCAGATCATCAATGTATGACTGATTGCTTTTTCTGTTTGCTTTCTTTCCCATGACTTCGGCTCCCCTGAATCTCTTGGTTTCCTTTTTTACTCCTCTGAGTATCCGACCTCATTGCATTAGATCAAGATCGCTCTGTGACTGTCTTTGCAGGTTACGAACCTCACTAACAGCATCCAGCTTATATTAGAGTCCTTGAGAGATTCAACGGTCGTGGAAGTCCAGGTATTTCTGACATTAATAGTTGCAAGTCTATATAACGTGTCAATGTATTTGATCAGGCTAGGATGATGATCTGGTGCTGTTTAGATAATATTTTTGAAGCTTGTTGTTGAAAAAGTATTTGGTAGTTTAGATGCTGTTTGTGCATATACCGTCTATTTTCATAGGGGCAAAATTGCTAAACCTACAATATTTGCTGTTAAATTAACTGCAGGATGATAAGGTGAGGAGGCGGAATGAATGGGCTAAATGGATATATCATGGCTTGCCGGCCTCCAGATCATTGAGTTATGAAGAACTTGCTGCTTCTTTCGAAAAGATGACAGCTCAAGAAATCCCTGCTAACCAAAATGATACGACTGGTGAGGCAGACGTGCACCGTGACGCTGTTCCAAGATATTCACCAAAGTCTACTGACCAAGCCCAGCATCCTGACACTGTTGGTACTGACTATTGATGCACCTGCTCAAGCGTAAAATCCATTATCCTGTGGAACCACGAAATTTGAAGTAATTTTCATCCCCAGAAGAAAGTGGGGTGAACTCAGTTTGGAAGTATTGAGATGTAAAGATAAAGAGGCCAATGCTGTAAAAGGTGGTTTAGCACCTGACTTGTTGGCTTTCCCTCGGTGACACCGACATTGGCTTTCAGTTGTTTTGATGATGGAGATAGTGAAAGCAAAATAAGAGATGCATATGTTGCTAAAGATTCAGACAGTGTAAACGAGGAATAGTTCATACGATTCCCCGGGGTTTTGTACTTCTGGTTTGACCGTTTGTATAGTTTCATCAAAACGTTGAATGTTGTTTTACCTCGTGTCTTATGGGGTCATCGGAATTTGGGGAGCGACTGGAGGTTCTTTCCAACGATACATGTTTGTTTGTGAATCAATAATAACTCCCCGCTAGGAGTGAACAAATGATGTTGCAGTTCTTCTCAGCTGCATGGACTTCGGAGAAGAGATGAATCTTTTGTGTTTGTTGTATTCCTTGGCTGTCTCACTTTGTTGCAGGAATTGGCCCTTCCAATCTTTTCAATATTCTTGATGGAGTTGCATTAGTTGCAGGGTGGTTGACAGAGACATTACATCCTAGACATTAGGTTCTTCCTTCAGATTGACGATGCCCCTGCATATAGTTGATGTCGTCATGAGATGGTTGATCTTTCACGGTCGAGCTACTTCGATGGATTTGTTTGGTCAACAGAGTTTCTAACTTGGCTCGTTTCGGAAAATCTCTGGATTTGTTTTGTGGTTCGGACATTATGACGTGGCCATCCCCTGTTTCTTCCGCCTCTCCTCGGCGTCCCTTTTATGTAAACGAAGACGAGGCATGGTTCAGCCTTGAGGTCACTAATGAAGTTCGGGTTCATCAACCCTGTTCGCCCCGTTTTCTGTAAGAGTACTTTTTTTTGTCGGTTCTGTAAGAGTACTTGACTAGCTGTGCGCGAAACTCTTGTTGCGCGGTTCAGCTCATGTCACACCCGCGAAGGAAAAGCCCGATTCTGGAAGTGGCACCTCTCCCATCAGTTAAGATAAGATTCCACTGCGATCTTTTTCACTGTTCACTGTTGGAGGAGGGACTCCTTCCTATCTAGACCCGCAAAAGAATAACCATCTTTTTCAGAGAATATCTGTCGATAGTGCCTGCTCCCTCAGCATACGGTGCCTAGCCTACATTAGTATCGAGCAATTTCACAGGCTCTCTACCTCTTTTCTCAGAGTCCTGAATTGTAAGTTACCAAACACCACGAAGAACTGCCTCCCAGCTCGTATTGCTCTCTCCAATAGGCGAACGCTCGGTGTCTCGCATTCACTGTCCATCCTTTCCATTGTTCTCCCCTGTAATGATTGAGCAACGTTCTTGGTCCTCCAAACAGCAAGATATAAACTATTAGGTTGCCCCCACTAACTAGGAGCGATCGATTCCGCGTTCCCAGTTCCATCCGAAGTCCGAAATTTACCCGTTTGAAACAAATTCATCATTTTCTTTAATCTAAAATTATCGTATATTTTTTGGAATTTAAAACCTACCCCATCATAAGTTCTATGGTCTATTAATATTTCACATTTATTATTAATTGAATGATTGCAGTGAATAGGGGTAAGCATCGGTCTAGGGTCAACCCTGAACCGACCCTGGACCGGCCCAACCTTGCCAGTCTTGGTCCGATTTTCAAAATGACTAGGTCGATCCTTCGTCCTAGAATTCCTAGACCAGTACTGTGCGAGTTGGTTCTTGATCTTAAGAGTTCAGAATCGGTCCAACCCAAACTAATACTGATTATTTATAATTTTTTTATATAGAGAAAATTTTAAAATAAACGGCGTCAACAATTTTAAACAGCTATTTAGTGAAGAGTCTTATTGGCGTCCAAAAAGGTATAAACAACTCTTATGGCATCCATCTCTAGTATTTATTCTCTTCTGTCTTATTTGTCATCTTAGTCTTCAATTTGTCAAAATCAAAAGAAACAATTTCTCCGCTTACCGCCTTGATCGCTTTAGGTCACTCGTGCTGCTCGTCGCTTGATGCTCGCTTGGCTTGTTGCTCCCTGCTCAACACTCGATGCTCACTCTATTCGACACCCACCCTACTCAACTCTCACCACTTGCTTTTCTTAGCTGACCTCACTCATCATTGAACTCATTGAGTCGGTCCAATTCTCGATTACCCTTTCAAGGAAAAGTATATAAAATGAAATAAAAAGTTATTAGTTGGTCTTAAGTTAACCCTAAAACCAAACTTAACTCATTGGGTCAGTCTTCAATCATTTTTTTTAAAAGTATAAAAAATTATCGCTTGGTCCTAGGTTGACCTAGAACCAAACTGAACTCACTAGGTTGGTCAAATCCTTGGTCCAAAGTTCAATAGAGTCGATTCTTGGTCTTAAAAATTAAGAACCAGCACTATGCGGGTTGATCCTAGGGTTAGAGGGTAGATTGGCCCAACTCGGACCATGCTCAACCCTAATAGTGAATTATCACATTTAATAATTTCACTTAACGTTACAATTCAATGACCATAACTTATATTTAGACACATGAAAAATATAAAAAGTTAACAAAATAAATGCCTCAGTTATAAAATAGAAGCTCGAACTAGTAGTTCCAGATTATACACTCATCATCAAATGTCAAGGAAAATCATAGAATTACGCAAAGATACAGACGGACGAAAACACAAAAACTTATTCAAGATCCTAGGTTATAAGTTCTAAGTTTCTACTTCCATCAACTTAGGACCTGGAACCTACCCGTCGAAATAAATTCTCAAAATTTTAGAACCTAAAACCTAGCTTACATATATAAGAATGAGAAATTATACAAGTTATCACTGGTTCGATTTTCAAGTTCTAGTATCTCTCATGGATTCATGTTCACTCCTATTAATAGCCATCTTTCCTATATGAGAAAGGAGCAGTGGGGAGTTCGATTCCTCAGCTTCTTAAGGGGCTAGTATTTGGGGCGTTTAGTTTCACACGGATTCGACTCTCAGGAGGCTCTATAAAGAAGTGATCCAAAAATCCGAAAGCAAGTTGAAAGGTAGGTTACGACGGACGAAATACAGAAAGAGACACAAGCGCACGACCCGAGCTTCTCTGCCCGCTTTAGGACAAAGTAAGCAGTCACGCTCGGCACCGGCACGCGATCAGAGTCACATACACGAAGACTTGCCGAGAACGTCCGTGGTACCAACGGATGAGGGTCTCGACCGGCACATGAAGGTACGGGCGACTTCCTCAATGGCCCGGGGGCAAAAGCATTGATCCAAGTGCGTATTAGCGGGCGGCGGGCCCCCCGTGTCTAGCTAACTCCGTAGCCAGAAAGAAAGCTAAAACCGGTACACCACCCCAAAAAATCAGACAAGACCTCGCATAACCCCCCCACTTTCCTCTTCCGTCTTCTCCCGTCTCAGGAGCCTCTCGCGTGGTATTCCTCCGTCTCCTCCTCCTCCTCCTCCTCCCACCATGTCCGCCATGTGGTCAAAACCGTGCCTGAACAAGAACAACGCCAACGCCGCCGCCAGCAACAGCAGCAACGCCGAGAACAGCGGCGTCGCGGTCGTTGCCTACTCCTTGTCGTCCCCTCTGCCTTTCTCCCCGCTCTCTCCCATCCCCACCACCTCATCGACCTCGATCAAGTCCATGGAAGACATCTGGAAGGACATCAACCTCGCCTTCCTCAAGGACACTCCCGGCCACCGCCCGCCCGCCTCCCCCGCGGCCATCTCCACTTCCGTCGACGGCGTCGTCGGCTTGCAGGGCGCCGCCCTCACCAACTTCTTGGCCGGCCCGGCCAGAGATTATTCGCCGCGGGGATCCGCCTTCGGGTCCGACGTCCCGGCCACCAGATTGAGCCTGAACAGCACGGGGCCTGATGATCAGGGCGTTGCTGCTGCGGGACGGGTTCAAGTGCCATCTGGTCGCCGCGGCGGCGTCGGCCCTGAGGCGCCTCCTTTGGTTACAGGGTTTTCTCCTTTGCGCGTGAAGAGTATCTCCGACATTGGCGGCGGTAGTGACCGGCGCGATCGCAAGTTCAAGCGCTCGGTCAAGAACAGAGAGTCCGCTGCGCGTTCCAGAGCTAGAAGACAGGTCTCTCTAATCCTTGAGTGAACTGAGTTTACTAAACGAAGCCAATCAAGTCCGTCGCATGTTCACACCGTTGTAAAACTTCAAAGAGCACGACTTTCAGTACACGGTCTAGACTATGATCCATTCTGTAGGATACTCTATCGCTTGGGGGTGTGTGTGGAGGTATGAGTTTTGGAAGCAGTAAAGTTTCGTACCGTATGTTCATCTGTGTTGAGTCATGAGTTTGCTGGTCTTAGATCTGCTTAACTCCACACTGTCGACTCCGTTTCGAAGGCCTTTTTTTCCAGTTCTTTCCTTGTATATGTTTTTTTTTTGGGTCGGGCAAGGTTCTATTATACGCTGTGCTGTCAGAGTTGTGAGTGTCTTCTTTTGGGAAAATTCATGTTTCAGGCATATACATCGGGGCTGGAGATCGAGATCGCCCATTTGCAGAAAGAGAATGCTAAGCTGAGAAGACAGCAAGAAAAGGTGCTCTCTTTTGTGCACCGAATAAAACTCTGCTGTTGATTGAACGTTGGTTTTCCTTTTTGGCGTTTCCTTATCTGGGGTCCTGTTCGGGCCAGATTACTGAGTTTCCTTATCTGGGTCACTAGAATCAGAACACTTCCGTGTCCATTATTGGCCAGACAAGTCCCGACCTATATGATTTCTCTGGTAATGCCACTCGCGCGACATGTTTTCTAGCGATCATCTACAAAAAAAGATGTGTGGCGAAAACGCCTCTCGGTTGCCACGGTCGTGTGTCAGCCCAGCAAAAACTTGCCTGACCCAATCTTTGTTGACTCAGACACTTAGCATTTCTCTGTCATTACTGTCGTCATGATATTGCCATAATTTGGTTGGCGTGCATCTGTTGTGTTACAGCTCCGCTTGGCACCTCCTCCTGAGATTCCAAAGAAGAAGAGACTCCAGAGGACCTTCACAGCCCCATTTTAAGAAGGCATGGCGCTCTCTCTCTCTCTCTCTCTCTCACATACCCGCACTGCTGCTTTCATGTTGACTCTCGCTGAATATCTCCACGCAGAGAGAGAGAGAGAGAGAGAGAGAGAGAGAGAACGGGAAGGTTGAATGGATCTTTTTTACATCATGGACACATCCCAATCAAGTGGCTGCAGAAAAAGGGAGAGGTACAAGGTTCTAGATGAGAAAATATTTTTCGTTCTAGATACTCGAGAAATGCCGCGGGGGACCCCATGAAGTTTGTTTCTCTCTCTTCTTGACTTAAAAAGAAAAAGTATCTATTCCTCGTCTTTTTCCTTGTTTTGTCCTTACGCGCGAGATGCTGATGATGTGGGAAGAAAATTTTACTAATCGATTTGTAAATCAAAGTCCATATGCTTAGGGTTGTGCTAGCTTATGTGTGTTCTATTTTCGTAATCGCGACCGCGCCACTCAAAACAAAAAAGGGAGCGATTATGAACTCCCCGACTCGAGGGACCGAGGCAATGTGCTGTAGCAATCGAAGGCAAGTCAAAAAGAAAAAGTTTGGACGGCCTCTCCTTTTGCGAGTTCGGACCTATAAATTTGTCAGCTTGCTTATGTGATTAACTTTACACGTGTTTCTAACATTGGAAAAAAAAAAAAACTGGTTTTGTACCTAGATGTGGTCATGTTCGGTCACCAATTTGGGTCACCAATTCGTCACCTCATCTTCTTTCCAACCTTTTAGCGTTCCTAGGTCTTCCCCTGCTACCCTTTTTTTGTTTAATTTTCTTTCAGAGTATGAAAGATCATAAAAACCAAATGCAATGAGCAACAGTTTTTGCTTTTCTGTAGGAATTCAAGATATTATTTTAATTATGGAAAACAAAATGTAACTCCGTACGAGGGAATTACTTACATGACTATCATTAATCCACTATGAAAAGAATAGCATTTTCGGTCCAAAAGAAAACTTAGAAATTATTGTGGGGTTATTTGTTTTAGAATTTGCAGCTCATAATATAATATTACTCTCACAGTAATTGAAAAATTAATATGCTACCAAAGTCGATATTATATATTATAGAAAGTTCAATTCTTAAAATCAATCGAAAAGTGCATGAACCACCCGATTTGACAAGAAAAATGAAAAAACATATTAGACGGAGGTGTAGATCAAATGCATGGTACAAATTCCTTTTCCAAGGTTATCAAGTCCAAACGTGCATCTCTTCTACTCCCTTTTCACTGCTCAATCCCCTATTGACAACGCCACGACTATGCTAGCATCACACCTCCGCGTTGCCATCACGGTGACCTCCGGCGGTTCACGATCCCTTGCCGGCGCCATCGAGTGACCATGTTGGAGTTCATTCTCTTTTTCCCCTACAACCACAGGTCGTTGGGGCTCCACGACGCTGGCGTCAAGCTTGTAGCCTATAGCAAATCGAGGCATTTTGTGTATTGGCCCCACCTAGTCGTTGTCAATGGACCTACAGATTTGGAGGTAATGCTTAGGCCTTAACGATGATGAAGGCTAGATCTTGACCTAGTAGCATATGACTTTTGGGAGTGGGATAGCGAGATGGTGGTTCATCCAAAATATCTTAGATCCATTATATTTATCAATTCAATTTTAAAATTTAAAATTTTATTAAATTAATCTTAAATCTTTTCACCTCTTGCTAATTGAGTCCATCCAATCAATTTTAATCGGAATTAGGCGACGTTAATAATTTTTAATAATATTTTAATACTTAAAAAAATTCTGATTTTTCTATTTTTTCTTCTCTTTTTTCTCTTTCATTTCCACTTTGTTCTTCTTTTGTCAATGGCCAATCACCAGCCAGAGGTGATGACCAACCGGGCGAGACCCAATAAAGGTCGGCTGACACTCACTCAGGCAAGGCTAACCATCACCTAGGCTTAAGCAAGGCCAACCCTCCCCAAGCCTTGCCTAGGCAAGGGCTCCCCTTGTCGAGGCTTGCCCTTGCTCGGCCGGGCCTCACCTATGGTAGGCAACGCTAGCCCGATGGCTACGAAAGAAGAAGAAAGTAGAAAAAGAAAAAATATACTAAAAATTTCAAAAAAAATATTAAATTATTATTAAAAATTATCTATGTTAGCGCCAACTATGTCACGTGGCACCGTTGACATCCACATTAGCGAATTCCGATCAAAATTAATTAGATGAACTCAATTAGTTAAAAGTGAAAAAGTTTAGGATTGAATTGACAAAAATGTAATAGATTTAGGATTTTTTGGAAAATTTTACTAGAAATAAAGGCAAGGAGAGAGTAGGTTGTGTCATCGGCGACTTCAACTGACCGCAGCTGACTAGTTGGACAAGGGGCCATAGCAAAGACGGGGATTGGTCTTAGGGTTTTTAGGGTAGTGAACTGTGGTGGTGTGGCCCCATGAAAACGAACCCATGGCACAACCCATGAGCGAGACGGCAGATGTGTACGTCGTGGGAGACAGCCGCATTTGCGTCCCCATCCAAATTTTGAAAACACTGTCTTGAATGACTCAGGAGATTAGCGATAAACCTCAGAAGTTTTATACGATTAAGGTGCACTTCCTCATCGATCATCGCAATACCAAATCATGGATTTTCTGAATTCGTGGCTCTTGCCCAATGTACGCTCAAGGCAGCAGAGATGAAATATGTTAAAACGACATCATCGATGGATGGCATACTCTTCTTATAAACTCTATTAAATGGGAAAACAAGGTAGAAGATGAGGAACAGATTTCTTCATAATATTATCGTTGCATGAACTTCACACATTGTAATTTTGGGATCCCGGGAGCGCACGAATATTCTCGTTACATAAGTAGCGGATGGAACTGGATACTATTTCCCATCGATTCTTTCATGATGCGCCACTCAAATTTGTTCCTGTTTTGAAGTTTACGTAGACAGAGACCCCTTTTGATAGCAATGGCATCTTGGAATTTAATACAGCCGAGGCTTATCATTATCTTTTTAGCCTCTGCAAGCGATAATCACGATGTTCGAGGCAGCAGTAGATGAGATGTTGGTGGTGGGACAAATTATAGTTTTGTCTCATGTAATCAAGTTCGTACTTAGCACCCCACTTAGTGCTTAACATCCTTTCGCTTGACGCCCACGCCATGTTCCTTTCCAATGATATTATGACTTCTTTTCCTCAACAGTCGTTCTAAAGCCCCCCCCGTGACTGTCGCTCGATCGATTCTCGAGAAGCCCAAAAAAGTCCTCAACGCGACGGACATGGTTATCCAACTCGTTCGATTCTCGATTCTCGTGTCCTTGCGAATCTATTTGCTGCGGAAAGAATCTCTGGCGACGTGCCGGAGAATTCGTCGCCAAAGCCTCTAGCGACGGCGATTTGCGCCGTTGACCTTCGCTGTAACATCCCCGGAAATTTTCGTTTTCTTCACTATTATATTGCCCACGAAAAAACTTTGTCGGCAGGAGGCTTTTCTCTTCATTTTTCTAAAAGTTAGCAACGAAACTATAATTATCTTATCGCAAAGCCTTTTACAACTGTCCTTTTCTTATCATCCCTATAGATTAAACGTTATCACTACAAACTTACTTTACGGAAAGTAGACTTTGTAATTTAAATTATTAAATTCTGTGTGCCCAGTTTTCATAATGTCATGCCTCCAACAAATGGGAGATCGCCCGTTCGAATGTCATTTATTGCATGCAAACGAACTATACACTGCACATTTTACAAGATATTTCATAAAGCTCATAGATAACTTGGTCTCCATGATCGTCACTAAATTATTTATAAAAAAAAAAATGGGACATGACGTGTGTAAGAAAAGTGTAATCTAAGCCGAATTTCTCTCGTCAGATCTTACTCTTATTGTCCTCCTCCTCCTCCTCCTCTCGATTCCACGGCTAACTTTAATTGAGATTCATTAGGCATTTTAAGTAAGTCATGAGCTAAAGCACAAGCCAATCGTTGAACCCTAATATCATTTCACATGATGGGTAAAAAAACTATGTCCGTACTAGGGCACACCGGGGCCCGTCGTGTGAAGTTTCCGAGTTGCCTTCAGAGACGACACGCTATAATTTACTTGGGCCAAAGGGGTGACTTTTGACGGGCAATGCCGTCGATCGCGTGGTATTATTGATTGGAGCCTGACGGAGGAGGACATGGCATGCTTATGTTCCCCAAAAGCATGTGTTTGAGTGAATTGGGGTGAAAGTTAAAAGAAGGGAGGAGTTGGTGACGAGTATGATAGAGCGTTAGCCCCTGAATAAGCCTCGATGAAGCTCATCTCTGTTTCCTTTCTTGTTAAGGTTTTGGATGAGCTAATGAAAAGAAGCTGCATGCGGTTGTCATTGTCTAATTCCATTCCACGGGGAAAAAATGACCAAAACAATCATAACTCTATTATAATTATGTCAATTTAGTTATAAATATTATTATTTTTACCAATTCAGTGATAAATCTTTTGTATTTGTGTCAATTCAGTTCATTCGGTCAATTTTAATTTGATACTAACGTGTCAATTTTTTTTCCTTTTTTTCCTTTTATTTTTATTTTTTGGTGACTGGCTGGACTTGAGCAGTCCTTTAAAGGCTCA
Organism: Eucalyptus decipiens; assembly: GCA_014182575.1. Lineage (NCBI taxonomy): Eukaryota > Viridiplantae > Streptophyta > Magnoliopsida > Myrtales > Myrtaceae > Eucalyptus > Eucalyptus decipiens. Next base: position 19,207,758 of record CM024614.1, on the reverse strand, counting down.
AGAAAGAAGAGAAACACATGGGAGATCCACTTTGAGATAGGAGACTTCACAATGTCACCTCTCGTATTCCTATTTACCCGAGAAACTTTTCTTGGATGAAAATCGAGAGGTTTATTAGTGGCAAAGGTAGACACCATATCAGTAGTTCGGCTACCGCCAAGTAAGAGAATATAATAGCTTTTTGCACTTAGGATAAGGTAAGGTAGCATCAAAATCGCTGCAGGGTGAGCAGAGCAACATGATGCTCCCTAAGTAGCACGGATACACAACACGACACGATACGACACGTCGACACGTCATTTTTCAAAAATAGAGAATTCCGACAAGTTGAAACATATTGTATATTAAATGAATATTTTTAATTAATTTGATTCAAATTCATAAATAATTAATTAATTAAAAAAAGAGCCTACAATGAATTATACTAATAATATTAATAAGTCAATTCTTTGAAAATTCGAAAAACATATTCATAATTAATGTATATCCATGTTTGGAAATGTATTTTTAACTTTAACAAAAATTATTAATGAAACTAATGATTAATAAAAAATTAGAATTTATTTATTTAAATAAATCCATAATCTTCTATAAATTACCAAAATTTATCATTATTCAAAATTTAGTGTTTTTATTTTTTCAAAATTATTTTTTAATATCATTTATTTATTTTTCTATTAAAAGAAAAAGTCCATACACCCCCACTCTCTACTTTCCCTCGTCCACCCCCAAATTTATTGAACTTTTATTTCCCTCCCCCTATTTCCCTCCCCAGTCCCCACCACCTGATAGTGACAGATAACCTGTCACTTCACTTCCCCCCCCTAATTTTTTACCTCACGCCATCAGATCTCTTTATTTTATTTTATTTTTAAAATTTTTTTATCAAAAACCCTAGATCCTTCTCCTCGCCGCACGACTCCCCACCCTCTCCTCTTCCTCTCGATCCTTCTCCTCCTCCTCGCCGCACGACCGCCTTCCTCTCCTCTTCCGTCTCTCACCGTTGCGGGCTCGCCGTCGCTCGCAGTCGCAGCTCGTCTCTGCTCCCTCGCCCTCGCCTCTCGCCGTCGCTCGCAGCCTCGTCGCGGGCTTACCGTCGCTCGCAGCTCGTCTCTGCTCCCTCCCCCTCGCCTCCACCCTTCATCTTCCGGACACGCGTGTCTAAACGTGTTTGACCATGTGTCGAAAAATCCAACACGATCACGTGTCCGACACGCTCCGACACATATTGGACACGATACAGAAGCACAGGCAACGTGTCTGTGCTTATAAGCTGCTCCCCAGGACCCCTAGTTTGATAGGTCGGCGAGGCTTGCCCTCACCCACGCCTAATGAGGTTTCACTATTGTTGGCAAGGGCTAGCCTCATGGGCCTTGCCATGGCTGTGAGTAAGGTTGAGCTCACTCAGCCATGGTGAGAGGCTAGTCCTCACTTAGGGACAGTGAGGACGAGGCCTTTCTGGTTGGTCTATTAGCCAAAAGAAGAAGAAAATAAAAAAATAAAATAATCAAAAGTATCGGAAAAAATATTGTCACCTTAGTGTTGATCAGATGAATTAAATTGGTATAAATATAAAATGTTTATGATTGAATTATTGACTGTTTTGGTAATTTTACTCATTCTATGCTTTTCTGTCCCTTCTGGTATAAGAAGAATTTTAATCGTTTAGCATCACTAATCCGTTGTCGTCCAGCGGTTAGGATATCTGGCTTTCACCCAGGAGACCCGGGTTCGATTCCCGGCAACGGAACCTTTTTAGCTTTTATTCCTTTTTTTCCTTCCTCCCTTCTTCTGGCCCTTTTAGTCTGCTGTTCTTTTGTTGATTTGTGCCCTCATGATGAGATTGTCTTATCTGCTTTGCTGTCCAGTTCAAGAGCCTGACCTTTCCATCTGGACTTTGATCCTTGCCCGCCTGCCTGCCTGGCTGCTTCTCCGTGTTCTCTAATTATGGTGGTTGACAACCTGGGCAAGTTGTTGGCGACATCTTTTCCCAATCCCTTTTCTCTTTTAGCCTGTTAATGATGAACTCGATCATTGTTATTGATCCGCTAGTGTTTGGTACAAACTTTTCCGTAAACTAATCTGATCTGATCTTTTGCTGCTTGTTGGGCCCGAAGCCGAGTCTCGCTCGTATTGAAATAAATCTACTGGCTCAGTGTACACTATGCACCTGATCTAGGAGTATTGCGTTCTCGATCTTGGGTAGGGATTGGTGGGGGGCAGCTCAAGAACTGGGAAGGCCGGAGAGCGTAGCCAGGCGAGGCCCATAAGACCAGCTTTTTTGTTCTGATGGCGCGATGCGGAGACAACAAATGACCGCTGATAGGTTAACTAATTAGTGAGTTAGACCATAAGAAACAAACGGAAAAGTTCAGGGAAAGAAAATCGAGGGACCGCTCCAACGTGACAGGACTTATTCGACGCTAGAGTTTAGCATATCAGGTTAATTTATTGGAGACTGAATCAAGCATTAAGGCGATTACCACAGAAAATCGAACTGAGAAGGCCAAAACGTTCTTGGGGGGGGTCCAGTTCAAGTCTTGAGAAATTAAAAACTGGCACCACCACAGCACCATATATAGGGTGGCAAAATTTAGTATAGTGGGCTGTGCAGTTGTGCTACTACTAATGGATTAACTCAGACATGGCGTCAGAATCAACTTCAGAGATAAAGAATAGTACAGGCTACTGGTGCTGTTATGCATGTCTCTTAGCACAAAGCCTTGTACGTCGAAAGCCCAAATCGTCGCAGCGAAGTCTTCAAAATCAGATGAAGTCGGGGGTACAGCTTCTTAAAACTAAGTGGTTCGCGTTGTCATTGACCCAACAAAGAAAGTAACAACACTTTAACCTTCCAATTCCGTCATAGGCTCGGGACCCAAAAGTTACTTCCGCGTGATCCAGCATTAGACTTTTTCCCCACAGCAAATTAGCCCAAGATGGCTTTTTCGTACTGACCAAATGACCAAAAGTAAAAAGGCAGGTCAATGCCCGCCTCCCCTTTTTATTTATGCTGTAGGGAAGGCATAAATCACGGCCACAGTGTTCCTTCTAGCTGGGAGAAACTATTCCCATCTTGTTGGCATGAATCCTTCGGTTGCTTTAGTTCCTATATTTGTGCCGAGAAAAGCTGCAAATTCGCGCACATAATGTGTGCTCTCTTCACCATGCAGATATTCCTCCTTATTTGCCTATTTCCATCACCATCAGCACCACCATCAGCACCACCATCAGCCCCCACCCACCACCAAATCCAGGTGCCAATACCGGCGCTGACGACAAATGTTATTGGGGTTTCAGATAAGTTATGACCCACTTCGAGTGGAATCGGCATTTGCAGTGCGCAAGCATAGACTCCACTGAAAGATGTGCTAAGCATGCCTCAATGTAGTCACCACCCTTTCCCCTACTTTAAGTATAGCCTCCTGTTTGGTGTGGACTGTCTCATTCAAGCTCACCAGAGAGAACTCGACAGCTCAATGCGACCATGAAAGGCGCTTTTGCTATCTTCCTGTTCTTCCTCTCGTCTTTCGTCTCGTTCCCTGGAGGTACCAAAGCAGCTCAAGCAAAGGACAATGGGGTTTACATTGTCTATATGGGAGCGGCTGCTTCGACAAATGGATCCTTAAGATACGAGCACGCACAGCTTCTTAGTTCTTTGAAACGGTGAACATACTCACTCCCTTAAGTCAGTTTTGCCTTTCCTTCTTCATGCTAGATGAAACTAACCATGCCATTTAAGTGAGACGAACGACTTACAGAAGCTAAATGATGTTGCTGAATGTGCGGTAAATATGTGCATTACATATACGGAGATAGTACATCAGTTATCATAGCTTATAGCTTTCTTTAATGATTTTTATTTTCTTTTCCTAAGAAGTTGGATTTAGAAATTTGCTTCTGATTTAAATTTAATAGTCCTGTCCTACATCCTGGAGGTATTGTGAATCATGAATCTTGTTACCCAACAAAATAATTCTCAGACTTTCAGAATCCTGAGATCATAAAGAAAAGTCGTTTTTATGATCAGTTTTACGTAGAACCATCACCCTTGGGTGCTATGGCAGTACACTTGAAATATCGGGTTAGCCTATTCTAATAAAATAAAATAAATGGCTGCATCCTCTCATCTTTTCCAAGATGTCCCGGGAAAATTCGGAGAGTAAACATCCGCTGATTTTTGCTAGGAAGGGCACCACAGTGGTACACAGCTATTCACGCAGCCTTTCTGGGTTTGCGGCTCGCCTGTCAGAAGAGGAGGCACGATCAATAGCTCAGAAGCCAGGAGTCATCTCTGTGTTCAAAGATCCGCTGCTACCACTCCACACTACTCGTTCGTGGGACTTCTTGAAGTATCAGATTGATCTGGAAATAGACTCGAGCCCCAGCTCTGACTCGGACTTCTCAACCCAGGAATATGATACTATCATCGGCATAATGGATACAGGTAAAACTGGAAGGCTGAAATCTGTTCCACCGTGGCACCATAACGTGTGTATATTTTCTCATATATCAGAGTTGTCCTAATTTAGTTCAACTTCAAACCATATCTAGGCATATGGCCAGAGTCGAAGAGCTTTGATGATAAGGATTTGGGAGTGATTCCGCCACGGTGGAAGGGAAAATGCATGGAAGGGGACGATTTCCATCAGTCCAATTGCAACAGGTGAATCGAAAACCACTACGCCTTTGATGCAGAACAAGCAATCACAGCCCAATCGTTGTTTCTTAAGTGAGAAATTTCGAGTTCAGGATTTTCTAACTTGAAAGGACTAAGTTCAGTCCTTTATATCAATATCTAACTGAAAAACATAACGACCATCTAAAGAATACAGGTCTGGAGAATTTTCATTATCAGAATGTGCTTCCTTTATTCCTTTTCCAACCACATTTAGATCATCCTGCCCTCATGGATGAGCCACGAGAAAATCAAAGAAGAGTACGCAAGTGACTCTTCATTTGCAAACAAGTTGATCCTTATTATAGAATCTGCCTGTATGTCCTTGTCTTCCATATTCAAGTCAAAGTACAGAAACGTTTGGATCTATGCAGAAAGCTGATTGGAGCTAGATATTACGTTGATCCTGATGAGATGACAGCAGACCGCTCGCCTAGGGACGTGCAAGGCCACGGAACCCATGTGGCTTCAACTGCAGGAGGAAGTGCCGTGCCAGATGCATCTTTCTATGGCCTAGCTGCGGGGACCGCAAAGGGCGGGTCCCCTGGGTCAAGAATTGCCATCTATAGAGTGTGCTCCCCGGAGGGATGCCAGGGGTCTGCCATACTGGCGGCTTTTGATGATGCAATTTCTGATGGAGTCGATGTGGTGTCGGTCTCGCTTGGTGCATCTGCAATGTCGATACCCGAAGTCACAAGCGATCCAATTGCAATAGGAGCGTTCCATGCAGCAGAGAATGGGATTCTTGTGGTCTGCTCAGCAGGGAATGATGGGCCTAGCTCAGGAACCGTCGTGAATGCCGCCCCTTGGATTCTGACTGTCTCTGCCTTGACCATCGACAGGGATTTTGAGTCCGATGTTGTCTTGGGTGGAAACAAAGTGATCAAGGTAGTCAATTAAATCTTCTGGTAGTGTACATACTTTTTTACATTCACAAGAATGTGTCCATAGCTTGATCATTATCAGAAACTGCTTAAATCGGAAAGCTGAAGTTTGAAGCCGAGAATTACAGGTTTTCTGACAGGTCGTCATCGCCTTTCACATTTCGATGAATAGTTACCTAACACTGTCACAGTCTTCTGGTAGTGTACATACATTTTTACATTCACAAGAATGTGTCCACAGCTTGATTATTATCAGAAACTGCTTAAATCGGAAAGCTGAAGTTTGAAGCTGAGAATTGCAGATATTCTGACAGGGCATCATCGCCTTTCACATTTCAATGAATAGTTACGTAACACTGTCACAATGTTGCATTGTATTGCAGGAGCATTAATCACTATTGCTGTTTCTGAATTTCCACATTTGGCCTGATATCTATTTAAGCAGAATCATCAAATCTAGTGTATGTTGCAATTCTCAGTCTGCCCTTTCTTGTAAGCTGATCTAGTGCTGTTCCAAAGTCACCTAAAAAGAAGTTTAAGACCCTCAGCAACTGAAGAAAATTTTAACATCCCAAGTAACTACGATGCATCTCAGGGTGAAGGCATAAATTTCAGTAACCTCAATAAACAGCCAGTGCATCCTTTGATCTACGCCAAGTCTGCACGACAAAGTGAAGCACTGGAGTCAGAAGCAAGGTACTTGAATTCTGTTCCAAGTTCATATGACAAAAAACCTTAGGAGTGTGTCAGAGACAAAGCAAGAGCAAATGACAAAAAATGTCGAAGGAACCTTTGCAGCTAGATGTGCATACTAAATTTGTGATTTGAAAACATCGTGACCAGAAACTGCAACCCAAGTTCCATGGATGCAACCAAAATCAAAGGCAAGATTGTCGTCTGCGATAATGATGACAATGAATACTCGAAGGAAAGCAAGTTGGAGGAGGTGAAAGACCTCGGAGGAGTAGGGCTAATCTTGGTCGATGATGAAGAAAGATCTGTCACATCTATATACGGCACATTCCCTATGACGGTGGTTTCTTCAAAAGACGCCTCGGAGATCCTCTCCTATATGAACTCCAGCAGGTATGCAACTATTCTGTCACTACTTTCGCTTCATTAATAAGCAAGAAAAAATGTTATCTCACCGTTCTAAATGCTTTTCCAATGAATCACCTTCTGGTGTTGTATATCCTGAAGCAACCCAGTGGCAACTGTCCTAGCAACGGTTGCAGTTGCGAACTATAAGCCAGCACCTTCCATTGCATACTTTTCATCTAGAGGCCCTTCATCCATCACTAAGGACATCCTCAAGGCAAGACCAAATCTCTCTCTCTCCAAATATCGCCGTTTGCGAGCAAACTGAGCTAAAACAGAGATGATTAACTGACAATGTGCCCATTGTTCTTTCCAGCCAGATGTCACTGCACCAGGAGTGGCCATTCTTGCTGCGTGGATAGGCAACGACACAGCAGGCACTCCAGGCAAAGCCGCCCCTTCGTTCAATGTCCTCTCTGGGACTTCCATGGCGTGCCCACATGTGTCGGGCCTTGCTGCAACCGTCAAGTCTCGAAATCCCACTTGGGGCCCTTCAGCCATCAGATCAGCCATCATCACCACAGGTCAGTGAGGACAGTATTAAAAGTAGTAACTTAATCACATCAACATCTCTCTCTCTCTCTCTCTCTCTCTCTCTCACAGAGCCATGCTCCTGATGAACTCCTTAGCAATTGGTAATTGTCGAAAATAAGGTCAAGCCTAAAGCCGTCTCCATCGGCTGACCAAATGATATTCCAGTATGATGCTGCGGAAATGATTAGATCACTCATCGAGTCTCGCAAGACACCATGTCCACGGTCCTCCCTGCCTGCTTTATGGAATTATTTCTGAAGATAAACGGACCTTTTGCATCCATCTGCAGCCATCCAATCAAACAACTTGAGGGGCCCTATAACTACGCACACAGGCGCGGCTGCCACACCATATGACTATGGAGCAGGAGAAGTGAGCACGACTCGATCGTTACAGCCGGGGCTTGTTTACGAGACAAATACTACGGACTACTTGAACTTCCTCTGCTACCATGGCTACAACATCGCACAGATCAAACGCATCGCGAGAAATGTTTCAGACAGTTTCTCTTGTCCCCCAGACTCGAGCTCCGACCTGATTTCCAACATCAACTATCCCTCAATAGCAATCTCGGGTCTGGATGGAAAACGAAGCAAGACCGTTGTCAGGACCCTCACGAACGTCGCAGGAGATGGTACTGGCATTTATACAGCAAGCATTGATTCTCCGCAGGGATTAATTGTCAAGGTAGTTCCAAGTAAGCTCAAATTCGAGAAAACAGGTCAGAAGCAGAGTTACCAGGTCATTCTCTCTTTGCAATCATCGGTAAAAGAAGATTTGTTCGGGTCGATTACGTGGGCAAATGGACAATACAAAGTTCGTAGTCCAATTGTAGTAAGCAGTATGAGCGACAATCTGTAAGTAGATGAAAATTGTACCGAGCCATAATTTATTCCAGATAATGATGTAGATGGAGTACCTGGATGAGAAGTTCAAGTCCGGAAAATGACCATGAATTAGAGAGGAATCGAAGGATCAATAACCAAATCAAAGAAACTTCAGGCCGTTTCATTTTCATCTGCCAATCTCACTATTGACCTGTTCATCTCGCAATGTCATTGCTATTGGCGATGTATTTGTCTGGAGTTAGGACATATGCATCCATCCAGTTGCAAAATCTATTCCCTTCTCATACACACCTTTGCTCATAATCACTTTGTTATTAATCTTTCGTGTCACTAAATATCTCAAACGCACCTTAGTAATTACACCGCCCTAAGTAATCATGATCACTTTATCAGAGCAAAGCCCCATTGAGTAGAGGTGTGCATGATCCGGATGGGCGGTTCCCGACCTAGAACAGAGAACTGCCCGCTAGTTGCATGGATCCACTCAGGAACCGGACCGCCGGTCCGGTCTAGTTCCCGGGTGGATCCATAGAACCAATCCAACCTCCGCGCCTTCCCCTTTTCACCATCCCCACATCTACTTATTCTGGCTCTCCTGACCATGGTAACTTTATTCTCCTCAAGTATTAGCGCCGCGGCGATGGCGGTCACGACCCTTGCATCGCTTCCATCCCAACCGCCACCACCATCTTTGCCACTGCCTTCACCGTCTCCCGCTCCTCCCTCGAGAATGACAATGAGGAGGACAATGGGGACAATGACCCATTCTTAGACTTGGAGTTTGCCATTGTCCTCGAAAATGAGGACATTGGGGGGAGGCCTGAGGAGGGGGAGGAGGAAGAGGGGAGGTAGAAGCAGGACGAGCCCAACAATAAAGAGGACAACAGAGACAATGAATGCGGAGGTGGCAACAAGGATGACGAGGACATGGAGAGAGAGTTCAAGTTTGAGAGAGGAAAAGAGAATCAACTCACTGTTTCACTGAGTTCAGACTAAGACTCGAAGGGAGTTGAGTAGATCTGGAGGTAAATTGGAGAGGAAGAGAGAGTTCGGGGAGATTTTGAACTAAGAGAGACGAGATGAAGTAGGAGAGTAATAAATTGAGACAAGATGGTGATTGGAGCTCTAAATTTTAGATTTGTTAATTTTGAATATTTTTAATATTAAAAATTAATATATTATTATAATATAACCGATCTGGTTCGAGTGAGTGGATGGACGAATCCGCCCATGGAACCGAGAACCGAACCGGTACCCGTCGGTTCCCATAAATTGGGAAGGAGAACCGGACCAGGTTCCCTTAGAACCACCATCGGTTACGGCGGTTCTACAGTTCGGTTACGGGCCCTGTGCAGGTGGGTCCCAATTCTTTTGCACATCTCAATGGCATTGAGAGACTCGTAAGCAGACCAATGGAAGATGCATAAACTTGCGATATCCTTCAAGATCAATAAAAATTACTCATAGTAAGTTGAAAACTAATATTATGGTGACCAAAGAAAAGTGTTCATGAACACAAGCTCACTTCATACAAGCATGTCGTGCCTGAAGACATGGTGTATGTATCTCATTGCTTGCAGCTATATAACAGCTATCTATCATGACAATGGCAAGGACAAAAGCCAACTATCAGTTCTAACTAGTTTTAACTATGCATACACATATATATACTTACAATGGTATGCTGGCCTTCAGGCTTCCATCAAGCCGAACTTCGATTCAGCCCATCGGCATGTCAAAATTCAGAATAAAGACGTTTTAGCCAAAGTGAGCTGTGACTAAAAATACCAACCTCTGTGCATAACAACTAATTAACCAACTTTTTCGATCATTATCAACCCACGGTTATACCGTGGGGACCACTAGAGGTACTTGTCTTCCAAACTAGCAACTGTGTTCAGACATCAAACTCCTCTTGCACATATTTCCAGCGCACTAGAGATAACTAGCAACATCTGCAATCATGCATGACCAAAATATAACAGATGAAAAAGAGGCCTCAATGCATTGCACTAACCAAGAAACGGAGCCATCATCTTGTTAAAATATGTTTAAAAAAAAAAAAAAAACAGAGAGAGAGAGACCACATATGATACAAAGGACGAGGTTCATTTATATTGCAAGAAGTTAAGATTGATCTCGATTCAGAAATAGTGACTCCAGTTTCCCTGAGCAAGGACTGAGGCCACAGCAAATAGTTGGCTTTAACTGAGCACTTCTTTTCATTCAAAGGCCCATTGGTTTTCCCTTCGAACCTCTTCCTCTTCCTCTGGCGTGAAGTCGTTCTTGATGTTAAATGACTTCCTGATCTCCTCAGGGGTCTTCCCCTTAATCATGTCTGCCACATTCTGGCAGGTCAAATCCAGCAAGCCCTTGATGTTCAGATAATTCGCCGCCTATCACACATCAAGCAAAATGCCACACAGAAAATGATAAGTACTGCAATCCTCAACGAGACAAGACTCAAATCAACTTCACAAGCTCATGAATTATCTATGATGGTGCAAAACCCGCGAGTGATAAGTCGTCATCAAATAAAAAACACAACAGGTATGAGCACCAGACCGCACTTCATTCTTCAAAAGCCACGCGAAACAAAGAATTGCCAATCATCCAAACAAGTTCAGGACTCGGGAGCATCAAGTACGCGATCCGCTATTTAGTTTTTCGCCCTTCAAAATTTATAAAACAAGAAAAAATAATATCTTACACCTAAGCATCACCACAACACGAACGCTTTAACTTCTAACAAAACCCACGCAACAGATCTCAGTCATTCGTTACTACTGCAACATCTCCTCAAACCCTAGACTCCGATGAAGAACCTACACGATACTACACGCACAAACACATATTAATCGGCAAAATCGACATCAAAACCCTCGCCCTCGCCCGAGCAACGCCCGGACAAGGCAAACCAGCATCACCGCCCAAAATCTCCCACGAAACGGGCACTGACCAGGATTAGATCGAAGAGCGTGGCCTGGTCGACCTTGATGAACTCGGCGTCCCAGGCCTTGAGCTCGTCGTCGGCGGCGGCGGGGGAGGCGGAGCCGGCGCGTTCGCGGTCGGCGTCGACGTGCTTGCGGCAGAACTCGATGATCTTGGAGAGGATCTTGCTGGAGACGTTGGGGAGGGGGATGCCGTCGCCGGCGCAGTCGTCCTCGATCATGTGCTTGATGGTCTGGCACTCCAGGGCCACCGCCACCTCCACCTCGAAAGATTCCTTGTCCGAGCTCTCGAGCACGATCTTGCGAGAGGACGACATGGGTGGCGGTGGGTTCCCCTCCGACACGGATTTTCTCGAGAGAGGAGAGGAGGAGGAAGACGACGACGATGGCGATTTGCGGGGGGAGGGGTAAACCCTAGCGACAATTTGGGGGAGTTTCTTGGAGGATATGCTGTGGCGGAATGCTGAGGCGGAATGCTGAGAGGGCAATAGACAACAAATTCCATAACTATCCTCGCTAACATTTCGTTTTTTCGATTTTGCCCTCGTAACTGTTCACCTTCTCCTTCGTTGAGATTGGCAAGCGAGACTGCGAGGGGCTGACGGCCGGCTGGACGGAGGTCGGCGTGAGGCCGGTGTGGTCGCGGAAACCATCGCCGGCCAGTGACATGACCTCGGCGACCCCCGCGAGTCGCGTCGCCGCGACCTCTAGGTCGCGGCAAGGTCACGTAACCTCCGGCGACTCAGATCTAGGTCACCGAAGGTCGTGTGACCCAGATCTGGGTCGTAGCGAGGTCGCGCGACCTCCGATCTGGGTCGCCTGAGTCGCCGAGACCCAGATCTAGGTCACGCGACCTCCGGCGAACCAGATCTGGGTTGCCATGAGGTCACGCACGATCTTCGACTGCTCTCGGTCGCCTGAGTCACCGGCACCCAACAACTCGGTAGCGTTGAAGAAAGGGACTTGGGGGAGGTCGAGAGAGCGGAGGGCGTTCCCGCGGGCGACGGCGACGGCGGTGAGGGAGGCATCGGTGACGCAGGGGCTGAGGGAGAGGTCGCGGGAGGACCTTGCCGCCCCAGATCCAGGGTCGCCGAAGGTCGCCCGACCCCAGGCGGCCTTTGCCGGTGGTCTTCAGAGGTCGCCCGACCCCAAGGCAGCCCTCTCCAGTCGTCTCCGGGGCTGCCGGAGTCAGATGTCAGCCGTCGGCGACAAATTTCGATCTCCGGCAGCCGCCTGCCTTGCTGGTTAATTTTTTTAAAATTTTTCTTTTGATAATTTTTTCTACCACAAAAGTCATTTACAATTCCTCCTAACAACATTTTGCTCAAAGTACTTCACAATGAATTTTAAATTTTAATTTATCAAATACAATTTACATTATAAAAAATCTTTTAAACCTAAAGTTCTTCGTATTTTCCTAATGGCTTTCCTAAAAATTCAACCAAACGTATCATTTGATTTTATCTCTCCATCGAGGACTGTAGGCCTCTAAGTGTTTTTTAGCTTCCCCACCCTTCGTAGTTAGTTACGAATGTATGCCAATGGTCCTGAGTCTTGCAAGTTTAGAATTGGTCCAACTAGTTTATCATGTAAATTACAAAGTACAAAAAAAAAAAAAAAATACCCTCTTCACTCACCTCGACCTTACTTGATTTGCTCACCTTATTCACTGCTCACCTCACAATCGACTGTTGACCACCGAATGCCGGCCGTTAGCCACCGGACTCCAGTCGCTCATCACTAACCACCGGCCACCAGATGTTGGACGCTCATCGGTCGTTGATTGCTCATTGCCAACCACCAGACACTAGAGGCCCACCGTTGATTGCCCGTCGGTTGTTGGCCGCTCATCGCCAACCACCGAACACTAAAGGCCCATCACCAACCGCCCGTCAATCACCACTGGCTATCGGATGTCGAACTTCGGCCATTGGCCACCCGCCGCCAACCACCGGTCACCGGCTGTCGGACTCTAGCCGTCGGCCACCTGCCGCTACCCGTTGGACTTCGGCTTGGCCACCCGTCGCTAGCCACCGAACTTCAACCATTGGCCACCCTCCACTAGCCGCCGATCGCCGGCCTCCGAACATCGGACGCCGAGCGCCGGACTTCGACCACCCGCCGTCGATCGCCAAACGTCAAATGCCGATCACCGGACGTCAGACTTCGGCCACCGAATGCCAGCCATTACTGCTCCTAGAAATAGAAATTGTTTTATCTTATCAAACAAATTTTTACTCTAAAAATAAAAATTCTGAATAGTTATTAAATGCATTTCTTTGCTGAAAAACTTGTTAATGAAATAAAAATTGAGAAATCAATTTTTGGCCAAAAATTTTATCATACGCGCCCGTAACTTCCTTGCCCTTCGTAGTTAGTTTATGAATGCGTGCCGGATATGGTCTTCAATCCTACGAGTTTAGAATTGATTTAACTAGTTTATCATGTAAATTACAAAGTAGAAAGAAACCTAATCCTAATTTGAAAAATAAAAAATAAAAAAAAAATTAATTAATAAATAAAGAGAATACCCTCTTCACTCACCTCACGACCGGCCTCTCTTCACTTGCCTAGCTCACTTCTTTCCACTCGTCTCGCTGCCCGCCGCTATTCCATCATCTTGCATGTTTATTTGTATGGTGTGTTGCTTTTCAAAAGTGTAAATTTCTATCGTTACATTATCTTATATTTACGTTTAATATGTATCGTGTTCATAATTTAATTACTTAATATCGCATTGTTAATGGATATGAAATTCGAAATAGTACAAATTCCATTTTAGGGAATCAAAAAATGAATAAGAAAAAATGGTTTTGAATTGACCTTAGAACTAGACTGAACTCATAGAGTTTGTCTAATCCTTGGTCCTAGACTCAACAGGATCGATCATCGGTCCCAAAAATTGGAAACCAATACTGTATGAATCAATCCCCAAGTTAGATGTTGAATCGGCTCAATCCGAACTATGCTCACCCCTAATCGCATCATGTGTTGTGTGCTCGATCATCTAGGTCATCTACCTGATGGCCTAAGCCTTGCCTTGCGCCAACACTTGACCATGTTGTCATTGCACCTTGAATCTTGCCCATGGACGAGTGCATCGTGCTCATGGACCATGTGCATAGTGCCTTGAATTGTGCCCACGGCCAAGGATCGTAGCCAAAGTGTCGAGGCATCGTGCCTTTCGACCGTGGAGATTGCGCCTTGCATCATTGGATAGAATAATTTTAATCATATTCGGTGTTTGGAGCAACAGAAAAGTTCAAATATTATATTGATGTACTCAATATAAAATAAATGATGGAATATACTCAAATGGGATATGTTTCAAACTTATTACAATTTTGTCAATTCAATCGTAAATATTTCAATTTTGTCAATTTAGTCATAACCTTTTAACAATTTGTTAATTTAATCCCTTCGGCCAATCTTGATAAAAAAAATTACCAAAGTAGACACCAACCATCATATTTAGTATCATTGATGCTGCCGTGGATAATTTTTATAATTTTTTAAACAATTTATTTTCTTATTTCTTTATTCTCTTTTTTTATTTTTCCTTTCAAGCCAGGCAAGGGTCGTACGTTGTTAGTGAGGGCTTGACGGCCCTCACCAAATCTAACCTCATCCGCATTTGGTGAGGGCTTCGCGATCCTGATTGCTGTGACTAAGGGTGTGCATGGTCCAAGTGGGTGGTTCCCGGCCTAGAACCGAGAACCGCCTGCTAATGACCATTTCCAGAAAATTGGAGCCGAGATCCACCAGTTAGTTGTATGGATCCACCCGAGAACCAGACCATCAGTCAAGTTTAGTTCCCAGGTGGATCTATTCCACTAGTACTCCATGTATTATTGAACATAATGTCCTATGTGAGTCCCGGAAGTATCTTTTGAATGAGTCATTTGTTGAGTTGCCGAAAGGCAGCTTACACTTTACTAAATTCTTATAAAAAACATGGAAATCGTGAGAGGAGATGAAGCCCTAAAATTTAGGTTTGCTAATTAGTAATTTCGATCCGGTATGGGTGGGCGAATTAACCCATGGAACCGAGAACTGAACCGGTACTCACCAGTTCCCATAAATTAGAATCGAGAATCGGATCGGTTCCCTCAAGAACCACCAGTTTCAAGCGGTTCCGATCCAATTCCAAGTGGTTTTGGTCTGGTTTCGAGAAGTTTGGGCAAGTCTCAATTCTTTTGCACACCCTTAGTTGTGACCCATCCTTAAGGAGCCACCCTTAGGAATAAATTTAAATGTATTTGCTCAAGAAACAATCCTAGTGGTTCATTGTAAAGACAACTCCAACACATCATCTTTTCAACTATTTGAGAAAGGGTTTATCAGTCAAGAGTGCGGACTCTTCCAAACTCATATTTTGTGTGACATCCCGATTTTCCAATTCTATTTTCAATAAATTGAGACGGGCATTTCGTTGGCACGCATATAGTTCTTTTCCTTGAGTCGGCCACTCATATGAAAACTAATCTATCGGGTGAAGCTATTAAGAGTTTTTAATGCATCGGACTCGAGAATTTGACCAGGAATCGACCTTTCGACCGAGCTAATCTGCAAGGGTCATTACGGCACGATTAAAATCGATTAGAGATCGGAGATAGGTCGACTCGACGAGGAGGCATGTGATCGGGTGTGGGTGATTCCACTAGATCGCACAATTCTTGTCGATCGGCACTGGACCGACTTTTCTATTGATTGGGTACCCTGTGTTCGTATTTAAAATCTTGAAATTACCTCGACAACCGAAAGTCACCAATGTTTCAAAGATGTACATTGTGACTTGAGATGATCAACCACAGGTCAAATGCATGAAAATTTCTAAAGGCTACCCGGTAGGTTGGGCCGCGCTAGTATCGTGCCAAAGTGAAATTAACCGTGGAATTGAGATCAAATTCAGAAATTGGAAGTCTGGGTGTATCACAAGTCATTTCAGGATCATTGAATCATCTTCAGAAGATTTTTCATGTAATCAGAATTTTTCAGCAATTAAATCAGAAAATGGCTAATTCGGCTCGAGAAATTAGTAGGCTCGTCTTTGGTCGCGCTTTTGGGACTTAAGTTGGTTCTATGGACAAGTGAAGATGTGAATTGAAGTGTGGTGACATTGGATTAATTTTATGAACTTCAATTGGACCCAATTGGAAGAGAATTGAATGGAATTGGAGGAATTAGTGTACAAGAATTGGACCCCGGCGGAAAATGGAATTGCAACCATTGGAAGAGGTTGTGGGGGATTGGGTGAGTGGAGTGTGATGTCACCCATGATGTCATGGTGGTGGGCCATTTTTGTGGGTTAAAGAAAAAGAAAAAGAAAAAGAAAATGTTCCCATCTCTCTCTCCCCTCCTTCTCTCTCTCCTCCCTCTCCCGTTGGTGCTTCTTCTTCTTCTTCTTCATGGTAGAACCGACAGAAAGGGGGGGAGCTCGTGCGTGCAGCAGCTCGACGGAAGCCAGCCGGAGCCGTCGCCGCCTTCGTCCGCACCCGCCGTCGCCGTTCCGCCAGGCCGCTCACCGCCCGTGCCATCGCCTCTCTCCTCCGCCTCCTGCTCATGCTCGACGTCTCCAGCAGATCTGGGAACGCCAGCAGCAGCGAATAGGGGCGAGCACGGGTAGCGGGTAGAACCGGGAACCGGAGAACCGGAACCGGAACCTCGGTCCGGTTCCCGGTTCTTAAAGGACCGGTTCCGGTTCCCGGTTCCATTTTTCCGGGAATCGGCAATCCCGGTTTCGGTTCCGGTTCCAAGTGGAACCAGAACCGGCGCGGAACCGGAACCGGAACCGGCCGCGGAACCGGAACCGGAACCGGCCACGGAACCGGAACCGGAACCGGAACCGGTCGCGGAACCGGTTTCGGAACCGGTTAGGGTTCCAAAAGGAACACCCCCCCCCTGCTCGGCGCTCCAACTCCAAGCCTCCAGCCTCCTGTCCTCTGTAATCTTCCTCACTCAGTCCTCCGATTTCAGCTGGACGCCGCTCGCCCTCAAGGCCACCGCCGTCGGACGAGAGCGGTCGCTCCAACTCCAAGCCTCCAGCCTCCTGTCCTCTGTATCTTCCTCACTCAGTCCTCCGATTTCAGCTGGACGCCGCTCGCCCTCAAGGCCACCGCCGCCGGACGACGCTCGCCCTCAAGGCCACCGCCGTCGGACGCCCCAGTCCGGACCGGACGCCGCCGATCCCGACGTCGCTCGACGCCCGCATTCGCGACACTTGAGTCGTCGTTGCCCTGAAGACCCGACTAACGTCCCTGCTCACTCCTCAGCGCCGGCCACCGTCGCTTAACGCCGCTCGACGCCCGTCGCTCTGCTTAGCGCCGGCCACCGTCGCCGAACGCCGCTGGACGCCAGTCCCCGACGTCGCTCGAGCCTCGACGCCCGCATTCGCGAATCGCCAGAAGTCCCTGCTCGTGACCGGCCGTTGCCCGACGTCCCTGCTCGTGACCCACGCCGCTCGAGCCAGAAGCCCCGACGCCCCTGCTGCTGCAACGAACCAGAAGCCACTGCTTCGCCATTCCCGTTCGGCACCAGGTTCCCTCTCTCTCCCTCTCTCTCTCTCTCTCTCTCTCTCTCTCTCTCGTGCAAGGCGAGCATGCGTTCGTGATTGCGCTGAAGTTCCGGCTCGCGCGCACTGCTTGGTGGGACCGATTGTTTCGTAATCGATTGCAAGTGGGTGTTTATCTGATTGCCGAAACGCTTCGGGTGCTTGCGGAATTTCTGGGTTCTATATATCCGCAGGTCACCAGAGTCGGCTCTCTTGAGACTGTCTCGGCAGAATGGGTACGACAGACCTGGCATGCCTGAAGCACCCAAGCAGATGAAACATACATCAACGGAATTAGATATTCAGTTTAATCAAGCAAATAACATGACCCATCAAGCACTACCAGCATGACTCAACATTTTTATGTCAAACTTATAATAACAGTCTTCAAGATTATGGAGTAAGCAGACCTAGATTTAAAAATTGATCTTACACATTGACACGGCAAAGAAAACCTTGCATGACCGTTCTAGTGTTGGAGAGAACTAGTGCTGAATACATGTGGCTAAATGTCTTTCTAATTTCGATGAGTGGTTGTTCTCTAATACAGGGGATGTGCACGTTTGAGCATACATTTTCTGAGCAGGTCTAAATCGCACAGGCTCCAAACTGTCGTTAGTGTCCATGCAACAGGATGTAGCAGCGCACAGATAATTCTCTTTAGAATTGTATTGCATTCCTTATTAGAATTGTGATTGTGCATATGTTTTTTCGTGTCTTGCATTCTGTCGTCGTTGTCTTGTTTTTTTGTATCCGTTGTTGCGATTTGGATATGAATTTC
Organism: Eucalyptus decipiens; assembly: GCA_014182575.1. Classification (NCBI taxonomy): domain Eukaryota; kingdom Viridiplantae; phylum Streptophyta; class Magnoliopsida; order Myrtales; family Myrtaceae; genus Eucalyptus; species Eucalyptus decipiens. The sequence continues at coordinate 19,189,434 of CM024614.1, read as the reverse complement.
TTCCGATTGTAGTTTTTAAAACACATCTTTGGGACATTTGTATGGCCACAAATAAGGGCATATTTGAATAAATCTTTTGCATTTGTATTGATAATATGATATAGTCCTAAAGTTGTGTATTGATTTGATTTTTAGCAATTGCTTGCATATTCTATAACTCAATTCACATTATGTTTTGAATTTTCTAATTATATTATATTATTGTTGTGTAGTGCGGAATTAATGTATCAAGATAACACGTCAATGGAGGTGGAGGGACGTGAGGAGATGACTCCGGGTATGGAATTTGAGTTTTCTGGCGATGAAATTGAAGAAGATGCACCCCCTACCTTGAGTGCCACAAATAAGGTATCCGATTCTCATGATAAGAAATATACATCTGAATGCTGGAATCATTATTCGAAAATCAGTGATAAGGATGGAAAAATATATCAAGTGAAATGCATTCATTGTGAGTCTATGCTTAAGTATCGTGTTGCTAATGGTACTTCTGCAATGAGGAAGCACTTAAACACATGTAAGAGGTTTCCTCGTAATCTAGATAAGAGGCAGAAATTCTTTGTACCACGTAATGTCAACACGGCTAGTAAGGCAGGAGGAGATTCTAGTACTGGTAGCGTCTTATCGACATGGTCATTTAATCAAGAACGAGCTAGGCACATGCTTGCTCGGTTTATCATCATTGATGAGCAACCTTTTTCCGTGGTTGAGCGTGTTGGATTTCGTGAATATGTCAGTGAGATACAACCTCTCTTCAAACATATATCATGTTTCACAGTGGCAAAAGATTGTATGAAGTTGTTTTTATGTGAAAGAACTTCTTTGAAGAATTATTTTGGAAAGATTAATTCTAGGATCGCACTCACGACTGATACATGGAGTTCCAATCAAAATCTGAATTATTTGTGTCTCACTGCACATTTTATTGATGAAAATTGGAAGTTGCATAAAAGAATCATCAATTTTGTGGTGATGCATAGTCACAGGAGTAGGGAGATTGGGAAAATGGTGGAGACATGCATTGAGGAGTGGGGAATAGAAAAAAAGGTGTCCACAATTACCGTGGATAATGCTAGCTCGAATGATGTTGCAATTGGCTATTTGAGGGATAAACTTTCCAAACAAAGGTCGTTGATATTAGATGGTAGTGTTTTGCATATGAGATGTACAGCTCATATATTAAATTTGATTGTGAGAGATGGCTTGACTACGGTACGTGACTCCATTGCACGTATCCGAAATGTGGTTAGGTATGTAAGGAGTTTTCCCACAAGAGCCCAAGGATTTAAATCTTGCATTGAGAGAGAAAAGATCACTTATAAGGGTTCGGTAGTTCTTGACGTTGCCACTAGATGGAACTCCACTTACCTCATGTTGGACACCGCCATAAAGTTCAGAAAAGCTTTCGAAAGGATGGAAGATCACGATCCATCTTTTGTAAGTGAGCTAGATCATGAAACTCCTAGGGATGATGATTGGGAAAATGCTATTATTCTTTCGAATTTTCTGAAAGCATTCTATGATGCCACCAAGAAGATGTGCAGGACTTCATATGTTACTTCAAATGATTATTTTGAAGGGATAGCTATTTTGTATAGATATTTGAAAGATGCGGTCAATGCTTCGGATCCTAAGCTTCAAACTATGGGTTTGAAAATGAAAGAAAAATTTGACAAATATTATGGAAGCTTGGATAAAGTGAATATTATGGTGTTGATTGCGGTTGTGTTAGATCCTAGAGCCAAGTTAAATTATGTGAGATTCTTGTATGGACAAATTTATGATGATGAATTGAAGATTGAAGAGATGCATTGCAAGGTGAAGAATACATTGGAGCATTTGTATGAATTTTATGAGCAATCTTCTCTTATTTCAAATGATCAAGATTTTGGTGGCCATAATTTGGGTGCAAGTAGTAGTAGTTCCACTTCCCAACCCGATACGGGTGGTAGTGAAGAACTAAAGATGCATGAAGCTCAAGATTGGAAGAAAATATTTTTATACTCGAATGAACAAGGGCGCGATGATAACAAGTCCGAGCTTGATGAGTATCTTCAAGAAAAAAATGAAAAGGATCTCGGTCTTGACATTTTGATTTGGTGGAAGGCTAATGGTTCAAAATATAAGATCCTTTCTTTGATGGCTCGAGATATTTTGTCCATTCCTGTAACAACCGTTGCTTCAGAGTCAACTTTTAGTATATCGGGTCGTGTGCTTGATGGCTTTCGAAGTTCTTTAACTCCTAAAGTAGTGGAAGCTTTGATTTGCACTCAAGATTGGTTGAGGGCCGCTCGTGTACTGCTTGGTGATGAAGAGTGTATCGAGAACGCAGAACAATTTGAATTAGGTAAGTAATGTTTATATCTTTATATATTATAATTCTTTTTGTATATTTGATAAGTGGATATTTTATTTAACCTCTTCTTTTTCTTTTTTCAGATATGGTTGGCCTTAATGCGGAGATTATTGTTGATAAATAGAGTTGGTGGTGTCGCAACGGCAATGGATTTAGAGGTAGAGAATTAAAGCAAGGTTTTTTATTGACTTTGTGCTGCTTTAACTATATTGTCAAAGAGTTTATGAGCCTTTAAATGGTTGTTGTGATCTCACCATTGATAAGTTTAATGCATGGAAAAACATTGTTGTCAAAGAGTCTATGTTTTGTTTTATTGTTTTCATAGCTCGGGAAGTATATTTATGGCATGATTTTGATGTTAGAGGATTATTGCGACAGTGCTGAAGAGTCCGATAATATGCACGTATGTTATAATTTTTTTTAATTCATTTTTAGAGTGCGTATATTATAATTCAACTCTAAAAATGAATAATAGAAAAAAAAAAAAACTGTTGGCATTGGTATGTTTCCTAAGATGTGAGAAGTTACCGTATAGTATACGCGTACGTTATAGTTTTTTTTTGTAACACGCGCATACGTTATATTTTTTTTTGGTAACGTGCGCCCACGTTATATTTTTTTTTGGTAACGTGCGCCCACGTTATAGTTTTTTTCGATAACGTGCGCGCACGTTATAGTTTTTTTTTATAACGTGCGCGCACGCTATATTTTTTTTTTATAACGTGCGCGCACGTTATATTTTTTTTTATAACGTGCGCGTATGTTATAATTTTTTTTGATAATGTGCGTGTACGTTATATTTTTTTTTTGGTAACGTGCGCGTATGTTATAATTTTTTTTTTTTTGGTAATATGCGCATACGTTATAGTTCAAATCTATAAATAAAAATAAAAACAAAAAAAGGAACGCGGAACCTGTTGGAACCTGGAACCGACCCTGGAACCTGTGACTGGGTAGGTTCCAGGTTCTTGGTTCGACGGGTAGGTTCCAGGTTCCACATTTTGTGGAACCTGTACCCGAGGGTAGGTTCCAGGTTCCAGACGGAACCGAACCGGAACCTGGAACCGCTCACCCCTAGCAGCGAAGACCGAACAGCAAGCCGCCGGAGCCGGATCGCCGTCCCTCGTCGCCACCGTCACCCCGCGCCGCCCGCGCGTCTCCGCCCGCTCACCGTCGCAGCCCCGCAAGCTGCTCTGCCCAGCCGCCTCCGCCTGCCCCTGTTTGCGTGTTCCACGAGCTGCCGGAGCTCGTCCCCGCCGCCGTGAGCTGCCGTCCGTCGCCGCCTTAGCCCGCCGGAGCTTCACCTTGCCTCCGCCGCCCTTGGCCGCCTCTACCGGCGCCGGATCCGCCCATTCTCGGCTTCAAACCGCCATGGACAGCAGCTGGTTTTAGTGGGTATGGCAGCCCCTTCGTGGGTCGTTTTGGCCGCCTTCCCGAGCCTGGAAGCTAGGCCCGCCTTGAAGTGAATCGATCCTCGCGTCGTCCTCGTCGATTTGGTCCGCTCGGTTCGCTAATCCGGTGAGTTTAACTCACTAAACCTCGCTTAGAGGGTTAATGACGCTTTGGGTGTGCTTAGTTTATGTTAATTGTGATTATGTGGTTAGTTTAATTTATTTAAGTGTGGATTATATTAATGTGTTTAATTAGCTTAAAGTGGGATTAAATTAAAGGTTAAGAGAGTTTATTTAATATAAAGCCTTGATGTGACATAATGGGGTTTTACTTTTGAATTATTTAAATGATTTCGAATTCTGGAATTTATGGTATTAAATTATAATCCGAAATTAAAAAAAATTATTATAAAAAAAAAACAGAAAAATTATTTTTGACCCTGATTACTCAGAATTTCGTGCCGGTCGCAGCTGTGTAGTTAGATTTTGAAATTGATGATTGCATATTATAAATTGAGTGTGAATTGTGAAAAATATGGATATTATTATTTAATTGATTTTCGGAATAAATTTAATTATTTAATAAATTCCGAAAAATCATTTTGGGACCTTAAACTCTCTGAATTTCGTGCTGATCGCTGCTAGGTATTTAGAATTTGAATTTGATGATTGATTGTGGCAAATTGGATGTTGATTGTGATAAATATGGATTTTATTCATAAAAACCCAAGTGTTGGGTTTTGATGCGAAAATTAGATTTTAATGATTATATTAAATAGTGGGATTTGAAAAAGTGAAATATTGACTTTCGATTCGAAATTAGCGTGCCCCCACACACGTGAGTAATTTCTGGAATATTTTTAATATGAAGAAAAATGGCCGGGATCACTATTTTAAGTGGAAGCATTGATTGAAATATAAAATGTCCTGGGGCCGATTATGCTTTGGCTGTGTGATAACTAAGAGGAATCGTCCTGGGCTGTTGAGCCGGACTTGCCCCTATATGGGATGCCCACGTGGTGGATGCGGGTCGCGATCGATTCTCGGGGGCCCATGCTCCTTCGGGAACGCCGTCGATGTACTGACGAAGCCGCGCTCCAAGGTGGGGAGGCGATGCCTGGCTATGTGCCAGTAGATAGCCGAACTGCGAGTAGGCTATGCCCTTGTGTGGCAGTGAATAATAATTGGAACGCATGTTGAATATTGTTGATGGGCCGGATTATGGGATTGAATTGTGTGGCGTGGAATGGGACGTGTCATAACGATTTAGTCTTATAATAAGGACCCCCGCGGTTGTTGGTTATATGAAAGTGAATGCGTTCCGGTTGTTTAAGTTCCTATTATTATCTGTGATTGAGTGATTTGATCTGTGCTAACCTGCAGGAAGGAATTGAGGCGAGGTAAGTTTCTCGTGTGATGTGGCTAGGCCACCCGGGTGTATTTTCTTTCTAATAGGGGTTTAGGGGTTGAACTTGCTGAGACATTGTCTCATCCCGGTTGGGGAATCAAAATTTCAGGTCCCTAGATGGCGGTCGTGGAGGACCGAAGCCCTAAGTCTGGAAAGGAGGAGGCGAAGTATTGGTGAACGTGCCCCCGCTAGTTGGTGTTAGGATAGTTCCCCTTTTGTCGGCTTCGTTTGTAATCCTGTTGAATTATAAAAGTCTTATGTTGTGGTTTTGCTTCCTGCTTTTCTATCCCGTATTTTGTTGTCAGGGGATTTGTTTCGCTTCCGCATGTGCATAATAAAATGAATGGGTCGGTGACTCGTCCTGGGAAGTCACAATTGAAATGACCAGAGTGGGATGTTCGCGTGCTCGGAGGATCGGGGCGTGACATCCCCGTTTAAGTGGTATCAGAGCATGGTCTGTGTATGGAGTGATAAGGTGCGTTGTGTCATGGGATAGTTAGTAGGAAAGGCCTTTTTTTTTTTTTTTTTTTTTTTATGCTGATGCATGTGAGTGATAGCTGATTGGTAGCTTGTTGTGGGGTCACTCAAATTTCAACTTGATGTTGGAATCGAAAAACAGGCGTCGATAAAGAGCCTGTAGAATGAGTGACCAGGAGTGGTGAACTCCTTAGAGGAGGTCGATAGGACCTATACCTCGGTAGGATGCTGACGAGAGTCGATACCCGAGGTAGAGCGCAGGCTCAGTCCAGCGTGTGTGTGTGAGTACCGTCGCAAGTCGGTACTGAGAGTGTGGCAACACCGAATGATCTTAGGTTCGTTGGGATTGTTCAGGCGCTAGTGTTCCTTGGAAGCTTGTTGGGTCAGTAAGTTCAGGACCGTGCTGCCGCTGTTGCCGTTGTTTCTACCGCTGCTAGTGTTGTGACTATTGTTGTTGTTGTGCCTGTTGAGGCCTAATCTGGAGTTGTGATCGAGGATCAAGCCGCCGTATCTGAGTCAAGTTCAGTTTAGACAGAGGTGGAAATCGATTGGGGAGAAATGCCGATGCCAGAAGAAAGGTGCGCTGTTTCACCCAACCGGAAGAGTAGAATTGAAAAGTCAGTGCTCGACTTGATCGGTGTGTGTTGTGTCTGTAAGAAAGATGGGGATCTGTTCTATGCAGTAAGAGTGGAATGACTTGTTACAAGGGTCGCCAGTACAGCCATTTGATCAGAGATTATCTGTATAGACAGATGGAATCGCAGCTGTTTCTATCACTGCCTTTGATGAGACAGAACAGATGAAGCATGCTTCGGGACATTTAATGGGGTACTTGGAATAGACCCCAGTGTAAAGAAGGGTGCATGATATTCCTTGATGGGAGGTAGATGACTTACTAATTGTGTGCCAAGTCAGTGGAAAGGAGGCATGAGTCAGCTTGGTGTCAGAGTAAAAAGGGGAGCATGCTTTGAATGTGGCCAGCATGGCCGTCAGGTTAGGAACTGTCCGTGTAAGTTCGAGAAGAGCGTAAGCACTGTTACTGTAGATAGGACGCCACTAGGATGGCTAGAGGAGCATGAAGGGATCGACCATGCATCAATCATTATGAGAATGTTTTCGAGATGTTTTTATCAGAGTAGTGCAGCAGAATTTTCAGTGAAGGTTGTAAGATCTTCGTTGTTGTAATAAAGTAATAAGAAGATGAGTCCTGACTATAGTTGTACCTGATGGGTTTGCTTATGTATGACTTGGAAGTCATTTATGAAGAGGTTTGGCTCCAGGAGCTTTCTGTTGTGTTGAATCGTGGTAGTAACATAACTCAGTTTGTTCAGTTAACTTACAAAAGTTTTGAATTACTAAAAGTTGAAGAGGAACTTCAATCCTTGTTATTCGTCACTAGAAATGACTTGGTTCAGGTTGTTGGTTATCGAATCTACATGGTAGCTGTAATGGATGCGTCAGTTGAGGAGCCAAATATAGAGAACATAATCGTGGTACATAAGCTTTCTAAGGTATTTTCTGAAAAATTGTCAGGTTTGCTGTCAGAAGGAGAAATAGAGTTCGTGATTGAATTAGCCTCCGGAACAGAGCCAGTCCCTAAGGCTCCTTACCGGATGGTGTTACTCGAGTTAAAAGGAATGAAGGTGCAGATGCAGGAATTGTTGAAGAGGGGATTCATACATTCCAATGCGTAACCTTGGGGAGCACCAATTCTGTTCGTGAAGGAGAAATGTGGTTCGTTGTGATTGTACATCGATATTCTTCAAGATCGACTTGAGGTCAGGGTATCATCAGTTGAGGATCAGGAAGAAGGACATACCGAAGTTAAGACCTTGCACTCGATACAGTAGTTATGAGCTCGTTATAATGCTGTGTGGTTTAATGGACGCCTTAGCTGTTTGTTGGGTCTAATGAGCAGAATGTGTAAGAGTACTTGAATCAGTTATGATCGTGTTTATTGAAGTTATCCTGGTGTGCTCAAAGGGTGCTGAGGAGCACGAGAGACATTTGGGGATGGTATTGCAGACCTTAAGTGCTTTTGGATTTTGAAATAAGCTTGACAGATGCAAGTTCGAATGACTCGTATTGCGTTTCTAGGTCATGTGATTTCAGGCGAAGAAATCTCTGTAGACCTCGTCCAAGAGTGAAGCAATGATCAGTTGGCTGAGATTGATTGCAATGACAGAGATTAGAAGTTTCTTGGGATTAGCAGGGTATTACAAAAGTTTTGTGGAAGGGATTTCAGCGTCAGCGTTGCAGTTGATTCAACTACTAAGGAAGTAAGAAAAGTTTGTGTGGACAGATGAGTGCGAGCGTAGTTTTCAAGAGCTTAAGTAGAAGCCGACTACCGCACATGTGCTGACTATTCCATCTGGTCCTAGAAGTGATGAGATCTACAGTGATGCGTCGTTTAAAGGATTGAGTTGCTTGTTGATGCAGCATGACAGAGTTATTGCAGTGGTTATGTTTGTTCTGGAAATTTAGAGGCACTATCGGTACAGGGGAATATTTCATATCGTTAATGACTATCAAGGTCTCAAGTATGTATTCTCAAAAAGGGAGTTGAATGTGAGACCGCATCGCTGGATGGAACTTCTTAAGGATTATGACTATGCCATTTTGTATCACTCTGGAAATGTGAGTAAAGTTATAGATGCACTGAGTCGAAAGTCCTTAGTTGCACAGTTGGTACTCAAGGATTGGATCTTATTTGAGAAATTTTGAAATTCGGTTTTCAAATCTAAGGTAGGCCACCCTTTGAATCTTATAGCTATCCTCAGAATTGAGCTGAAAGTTCAGATCAGAATCAAAGCGCTTCAGTGGACAGATTCAGAATTCAGAAGACTCTATAAGAGAATGCAGATGAAAGAGAAGTTGATTTTCAGATTTCTGAAGACAGAACACTAAGGTTCTGAGGACAATTGTGTGTAATTGACGATGCAGAGATTAAAGAAGATATCTTATGGGAAGCTAATCATAGCAATTTCAGCGTTGTCCAAACAGTACGAATAGATCTTGTTTTGAGTGTGTGACATCATGATTTTCAAACTCTGATTTCGATTGGTTAAATTGGGCATTTCATCGACCCGATTACAGTGTTTTTCTCTGAGTTGGCCACTTACGAGATAACTAGACTAGCTGGGTGAGTTATTAAGGACTTTAAGGCAAATAGACTTGAGAATTCGACCAGGAATCGACTTCTCGACCGTGCTAATCTTTAGAGATTATTACGGCACAGTTAAGAATTGAATTAAGATCAGAGATAGGTCGGTTCGACTGAGATGAATGACCGATCGTGGGTGACTCCACTAAATTGGAAAACTCTCGTCGGCGATACTAATTTGATTTTTTGTCGTTACGGTACCTTGTGTCCGTACTTGAATCATTGAGATTTTCACGACACTCGAGAGTCGCCAATGTATCAAGAGAGTTCATCGTGGCTCGAAGAAAATCGACCACGGGTCATTTGTCCTAAAAAAGCTCCGAAAACTACCTAGTAGCCTAGGTCACACTAAAAGCGTGTCAGAGTGAAATTAATCGCCAATCTAAGTTCGATTTCAGAAATTGGAGATTCTGTCTTGTCACAAGGTGGGTACACCGAAGTGTGTGTATATCATATAGATCATCTGAATGGAGTGCCGGGGATGAATTGTATTTCAAATCTAAATCAGATGTTCCAAGCTGGCAGAGCTTTCATATGGTTCTTTCGTAAGCAGTGCATAGTATAGAGTGCAGAATTTCAACTGCTGAGATGAAGTTAGGGAAAGAAAGATCGCAGGCCAGGGTCAGTACAGTAGTCAGTGATTGCAGTTGCCGTGATCAGTGTCAGAGTTATATCAGATCTTGACCAGAGGTTCCTGGTTTCAGCAGATCAGTCAGATAGTTTCTTTTTAGTCAAGTGTAGAGCAGAGTGTCCAAAACTTCTGTTGTTGAGATGAGATCAGAGATCAGAAAACCGCAAGTCTAGAGTTGGTTCAGGAATCAGTGATTCTGTTGCAATGATCAGAGACAGTTTAGAGACTGCTCAAAATCGCCAGTTTAGCTTCGCAGATTTTGTGTTGAAGACCTTTGGAATTTTAAGTGGGCAGGTGTTTAGTATTTTGAATTCGAAGTGGTTTGGGCAAGATAGCAGTGATCTTGCAGTATTGGTTCAGAAGGAGCAACCTGAGAAATAGAAGATTATATGAAATGGCTGTACCCTCACCTTTTTGTTTAAGAATTGGTAAATGTTTAAATTTCGGGGACGAAATTTTTATAAGAGGGGAAGAGTTGTGACATCCCGATTTTCCAATTCTATTTTCAATAAATTGAGACGGGCATTTCGTTGGCACGCATATAATTCTTTTCCTTGAGTTGGCCACTCATATGAAAACTAATCTATCGGATGAAGCTGTTAAGAGTTTTTAATGCATCAGACTCGAGAATTTGACCAGGAAGCGACCTTTCGACCGAGCTAATCTGCAAGGGTCATTACGGCACGATTAAAATCGATTAGAGATCGGAGATAGGTCGACTCGACAGAGGCATGTGATCAGGTGTGGGTGATTCCACCAGATCGCACAATTCTTGTCGATCGGCACTGGACCGACTTTTCTATTGATTGGGTACCCTGTGTTCGTATTTGAAATCTTGAAATTACCTCGACAACCGAAAGTCGCCAATGTTTCAAAGATGTACATTGTGGCTTGAGATGATCAACCACAGGTCAAATGCATGAAAATTTCTAAAGGCTACCCGGTAGGTTGGGCCGTGCTAGTATCGTGCCAAAGTGAAATTAACCGTGGAATTGAGATCAAATTCAGAAATTGGAAGTCTGGGTTTGTCACAAGTCATTTCAGGATCATTGAATCATCTTCAGAAGATTTTTCATGTAATCAGAATTTTTCAGCAATTAAATCAGAAAATGGCTAATTCGGCTCGAGAAATTAGTAGGTTCATCTTTGGTCGCGCTTTTGGGACTTAAGTTGGTTCTATGGACAAGTGAAGATGTGAATTGAAGTGTGGTGACATTGGATTAATTTTATGAACTTCAATTGGACCCAATTGGAAGAGAATTGAATGGAATTGGAGGAATTAGTGTACAAGAATTGGACCCCGGCAGAAAATGGAATTGCAACCATTGGAAGAGGTTGTGGGGGATTGGGTGAGTAGAGTGTGATGTCACCCATGATGTCATGGTGGTGGGCCATTTTTGTGGGTTAAAGAAAAAGAAAAAGAAAAAGAAAAAGAAAATGGTCCCATCTCTCTCTCTCCTCCCTCTCCCGTTGGTGCTTCTTCTTCTTCTTCTTCATGCTAGAACCGACGGAAAGGGGGGGAGCTCGTGCGTGTAGCAGCTCGACGGAAGCTAGCTGGAGCCATCGCCGCCTTCGTCCGCACCCGCCGTCGCCGTTCCGCCAGGCCGCTTGCCGCCCGCGCCATCGCCTCTCTCCTCCGCCTCCTGCTCATGCTCGACGTCTCCAGCCCGAGATCTCCGGGAACGCCGGCGGCAGCGAAGATCGAACAAGCCGCCGGAGCCGGATCGCCGTCCCTCGTCGCCACCGTCGCCCCGCGCCGCCCGCGCGTCTCCGCCCGCTCACCGTCGCAGCCCCGCAAGCTGCTCCGCCCAGCCGCCTCTGCCTGCCCCTGTTTGCGTGTTCCACGAGCTGCCGGAGCTCATCCCCACCACCGTGAGCTGCCGTCCGTCGCCGCCTTAGCCCGCCGGAGCTTCACCTTGCCTCCGCCGCCCTTGGCCGCCTCTACCGGCGCCGGATCCGCCCATTCTCGACCTCAAACCGCCATGGACAGCAGCTGGTTTTAGTGGGTATGGCAGCCCCTTCGTGGGCCGTTTTGGCCGCCTTCCCGAGTCCGGAAGCTAGGCCCGCCTTGGAGTGAATCGATTCTCGCGTCGTCCTCGTCGATTTGGTCCGCTCGGTTCGCTAATCCGATGAGTTTAACTCACTAAACCTCGCTTAGAGGGTTAATTACGCTTTAGGTATGCTTAGTTTATGTTAATTGTGATTAGGTGGTTAGTTTAATTTATTTAAGTGTGGATTATATTAATGTGTTTAATTAGCTTAAAGTGGGATTAAATTAAAGGTTAAGAGAGTTTATTTAATATAAAGCCTTGATGTGACATAATGGGGTTTTACTTTTGAATTATTTAAATGATTTCGAATTCTGGAATTTATGGTATTAAATTATAATCCGAAATTAAAAAAAAAATTATTATAAAAAAAAAAACAGAAAAATTATTTTTGACCCTGATTACTCAGAATTTCGTGCCGGTCGCAGCTGTGTAGTTAGATTTTGAAATTGATGATTGAATATTATAAATTGAGTGTGAATTGTGAAAAATATGGATATTACTATTTAATTGATTTTCGGAATAAATTTAATTATTTAATAAATTCCGAAAAATCATTTTGGGACCTTAAACTCTCTGAATTTCGTCTTTGATCGCTGCTAGGTATTTAGAATTTGAATTTGATGATTGATTGTGGCAAATTGGATGTTGATTGTGATAAATATGGATTTTATTCATAAAAACCCAAGTGTTGGGTTTTGATGCGAAAATTGGATTTTAATGATTATATTAAATAGTGGGATTTGAAAAAGTGAAATATTGACTTTCGATTCGAAATTAGCGTGCCCCCACACACGTGTGTAATTTCTGGAATATTTTTAATGTGAAGAAAAATGGCGGGATCACTATTTTAAGTGGAAGCATTGATTGAAATATAAAGTGTCCAGGGCCGATTATGCTTTGGCTGTGTGATAACTAAGAGGAATCGCCCTGGGCTGTTGAGTCGGACTTGCCCCTATATGGGATGCCCACGTGGTGGATGCGGGTCGCAGTCAGTGGGCCCATGCTCCTTCGGGAACGCCGTCGATGTGCGACGAAGCCGCGCTCCAAGGTGGGGAGGCGATGCCTGGCTATGTGCCCGTAGATAGCCGAACTGCGAGTAGGCTATGCCCTTGTGTGGATGAATAATAATTGGAACGCATGTTGAATATTGTTGATGGGCCGGATTATGGGATTGAATTGTGTGGCGTGGAATGGGACGTGTCATAACGATTTAGTCTTATAATAAGGACCCCCGCGGTTGTTGGTTATATGAAAGTGAATGCGTTCCGGTTGTTTAAGTTCCTATTATTATCTGTGATTGAGTGATTTGATCTGTGCTAACTGCGGGGAAGGAATTGAGGCGAGGTAAGTTCTCGTGTGATGTGGCTAGGCCACCCGGGGTGTATTTTCTTTCTAATAGGAGTTTAGGGGTTGAACTTGCTGAGACATTGTCTCATCCCGGTTTGGGGAATCAAAATTTCAGGTCCCTAGATGGCGGTCGTGGAGGACTGAAGCCCTAAGTCTGGAAAGGAGGAGACTGAAATATTGGTGAACGTCCCTGCTAGTTGGTGTTAGGATAGTTCCCCTTTTGTCGGCTTCTGTTTGTAATCCTGTTGAATTATGAAAGTCTTATGTTGTGGTTTTGCTTCCTGCTTTTCTATCCCGTATTTTGTTGTCAGGGGATTTGTTTCGCTTCCGCATGTGCATAATAAAATGAATGGGTCGGCGACTCGTCCTGGGAAGTCGCAATTGAAATGACCAGAGTGGGATGTTCGCGTGCTCGGAGGTTCGAGGCGTGACATTTTGCATGATACATGATTTTTTAAAAATTCTTAATAACCTAAGTATTTATAGAAGTCACCACTAGTCCTTTGAGGTCTGTTAGAAACCAATTAAGATGTGAAGGTGTCATCTTAATTCCTACAAAATCAGATACCGTAGCGTCAATGATTTGATTACACTAGTTATATGATTAGTACAATTTCGGTATCCAAACTTGATTATTTGTCAACTAAAATGTTCATGCAGTCTTTTATAAGTCCTAAAGTTCTCACCTACTTAGCGTGGATACAATATTTTCATTGGTATTTATAATGATCCTAAGAAAATACCTACCTTGAAAAAGAATCGAAATAGCAATGCGAAAACGGAAACTCGATGCTTGTCGCAAAGAACGTACATCATACTGTTGTTAAGCCCCGGGGAAGATACCCCTATGTGCTTGTTCAATTCGTGTTCAATTTCTCGTTCAAATGTTTCACATTCTAAAAAACTATATTAAACAAAGATGTTTATTAAAACCCTAATGGGTATACACTAACTAAGAAATCTAAATAAATTATAAATAATATTAATACAAAAATCTAATAAAACTAATCAAAGTATAATTTCTGAAATATTTCCTAATTTTATTTATTTTTGGATTTTTTTATTTTTTAATTACATTCAAATTATGAAAAATGGAGACTCGGGTCGGGTCGGAGGACCCGGTCCGAATGTGGGCAACTCATGCGGGTTTGGGCCACTTTGAAATAATTCAGGCTGAAGTTTCGGCCCCTCCTCCTAATCAATTCAAGCCCAAACTAAACAGCCCAGACACACCCAGCCTAGCCTTATCAAAATTCAGCCCATTATTTCTTTTCCTTTTTTTTTTTTTTGTTTTGTTTATTTTCTTTTTCTATTTTTATATTATTTTTATTTTTATTTTATTTGTATCCCCGCCTTTTCTTTTCTTTTTTAATTTCCTCTTCTCCTACACCGAGACTCTATCAAGAGTTCGTTATCTTCCCAGGATGACGGTCTCGTTTGGTTTAGCTTTCCCAATGGGCTTTGCACCCCCAAAAGCCCTTTGGGGAAATTTTTTGCGTTTGGTTCGGCTTTTCAAGTCTCCATTGAGCATTTGGAATGCTAGTCTAGGGTTTAATGAATTTTTTTCATTCCAATATTGCCCTTATTGATAATTATGTTTTCCTTTTTCGCCATCGAAAAATACTGTTCATCGTCTTCTTCCCTCTTCCTCATGAATTCCTCATGAAGCTCAGCCGGCGAGCGGCGCTCAGCTGCGAGTGGCCAGATCTGGCCGCCGGGAAGCCTCGCCTAAGGTCGCACAACCTCAAGCGAGGCGACCTGAGGTCGGGCGACCTCGGGCGTCGCTTGGGTCGCTCGACCTTAGGCGACGCCCTGGGTCGCACCTGAGGTCGAGTGACCTAGGTGACGCCGCCGACGGCGACGGCAACGGCGGCACTCAACACCCCCAGAAAACGACGACGAGAAAATCCTTCCCAAAACCCGCGACAATCGGAAGAAGATGACGACGGGTTCGGGTTCAAGAGTGCGCTACCTGGAGGCCGGAGAAGGATCGGAGGGAGAAATCGACCCAGGCAATGTTGCCTGAGGTCGCGCAGCCTCAGGCGGAGTCGCCTGGGTCGCTTGACCTCAGGCGAGCTGCCTTCCCCCATTGCCACCACCACCAGCCACCTCTCCATCGCCACTAGCTGCCTCCCCACCACCACCAACCCCACTGCCGAGCAGCTCCATCTCCTCCTCCCTTTTCTTTTCCTTTCTTTTTTCCCTTTTTCTTTTCACCTCAAAACTACTTTGCAAAATATACACAAAAATGAGTTCCCAAACACACTTGCATTCCCTAGATGCCCATTCACTCAAGGACACTTGGGGAAATGCAAAGCCATTTCCCCAAAGTTGAACCAAACAGGGCCGACCTCTCGCCAAAAATTGCTTTCACCTGAACTTCTACTGCCCAGTTGGCAGTGCCAGCGCCAATGGCCATCACTGGATTACCTTGGTCAGCCACCATTCATAACCATTCATATAAGTGTATTGCTCAACTCACAATATTTATTAAATTAACTAACTTTTTGCTTGGATACCTATCCATAATTTTTTTTTTTGATAAAATCACTTTATGTAGATAATTAATATGTTACATAGTTTAGTATGAAAAAAGGGCTAAATTTGAATACAAAAATTTAATATCATAAGTCCATTTTACCTATTTTGTCACTTAATAAAACATGAAATAACTCTCTTGGAGGTAATAAAAAGAAACTAGTATCCGAGTTTTTCTTCTTCTTTTTTTGTGAGGTTGAGTCCCAATCGCAATGCCCAAAGTTCTGCTTATGTTGACAAGCATATTCCTACAAATGTAGGAAAATCACCTAGTTAGTCATCCCCTTTGTTTCCGAATAAACCCCATGCACCAACAAGTCCTAGGTTTCCTTTGGAAGTACCATCAGTATTTTATTTTATCCACCTGAAAGGTGGAGGATCACATATGAGAAAAATCAAAGAACTATCATCCACTTAATATCGAGTTATTCACAAATGAAGCTTTAATCATTTATGTTGTGTATGACCAAATTACTTGTAACGGATTCGAAGTGAAAACAAAGTTGTCATGGAAAAGTGAATTATATCTCAATTGCCAAAAAAGCTTCACAGTTACTCCAAAAAATTTATTCCAATCATTGTGAAAATCTGATCACCCTTTACTAGCGAAATTTGAATTCAACAATTGCAACAAATTCATTGGTAGGACAAACTCAAGCTATATCCTATAGACAATTGGGCAATCCGTAGAACATGTAAAGTTGTTTTCACACGAGACTCAAGCAATTCCCAAGTTACGAGACCACTTCAATAAATTAGTCAACAGTTGCTTACGAGTGGCTAGTTGGAGAAAAGTTTCAATACATTGAGGTCCGTTCCACTTTTAAATTGTGGACTATATACTATCAAATTCTTAATTGTTTGCTCCATTGAGTACTTTGCAAGCTGACTTAGCAGGAAAAAAAAAGCCTTGCTTCTTGTACCTTGCCGCAAAAGAGTAGCTTCTCCATCAGAGTTCAACTGAGGTTTAACAACTCTAATGCGAAAGGTTATATCTTGAACTTTACAAACCGATATTGCTTTAAGTTGTATGTATAAATAATGCACGTTGGACCTTATATTAGAATGAACATAAATGGCTCATTTTTCTACTTTCTAATTTAGATTCATCTCGCTTTATTTTGTAAAAAATAAGTCCTTGAGGAATGTGGATCAATCACAACATTCTAATTACCCTTTTTTTTTTTCTAATTTATATGAATTTAATAAAAATATCACCATCCCAAAATATGTTATTACACATGCCGATATCCAATGGAAAATTTATATGTGAATGAAACAAATGCAGTTTTCAAAATGGAAAACCGTTTATGACACGTTAGTACCTTAACTCTACTTGTGATCAATTTTTATGCCATGTCTTCGCGCCAAATAAAAGTCTATATAGGAGCTACCATCCATGCCTATTTAGAATTTATTTGCGAGCCATATGTAGACATGGAAAACATGAAGTAAACGAAAGATTAGTGCAGAAAAAAGGCAAGACTGAAATTGTTGGTGGAGGACCCATTATATATAAAATCTCTTCGTTTAAATCACAACATAAATAATACAAGAAGTTGGTTTTCTGGGAAGGACAGGTTCGACATTGAATCCGACTGATGCTGCTCCATGGATGTACCCAATCTGATGCGATCGGAGTTATGGAATGCTGCTCAAATCAGAAGAAACGATTGATATATTTATTCATGAGGGGAGTCAGTAGGGCTCTGTATGCTTTCTCCGTGGGGTGGTAGCTGTCCCAAAACACATAGTCGGACACATCCGTGCACGTGTCCGGAGATAATTTGTTGCACAGTAAGGTCACCTCGATGGTCCCCGTCCCGCAGCACCCCTTGTCCGACACTACAAAACCTGGCTCGATTCATTTAAAAAAGGAAAATCATTGATACATACCCATTCATACTATAATGTTAGAGCAAGCAGACCTTGAACACGTGCAACCAGTTATTGTGATCGTTCATGCCTATTGCCAAGAGGGAAGATAACACACGAAGGACAATATCTATCGTTCGATAACGGTGGACGGGTACGCAATTTTAGAATCATATTGGGAATTTAAACATAATGTTCATCACTCGGTTTAAAGGAGCAAAGATTCGTTCACTTGGGGAAATGCAGTTACAACCAAATCATGGTTTTGGCCTAAGATGCAAACTTGACCCTTCCATTTGAAAAAGGTACGAATTTAGATTGAATAGAAAAAAAGAATTTGAGGGACCTTTCATATCAGTATTCTTGAGCTAAATATAAATATAGGTGGCGTCAATGTACATAACCACCGATTGGAAGATTGATTGGAAAAAGTTTCCTCAAACTAAGAATGAACAAAACTACAATTCTTTCATAAATCTCGCCTACATTAAAAAAACCTCTTCCGTTGCTTTGCCATTTATGTGAAATGAAGGAATACCAAACGCAAAATCAGGGAAAACATTGCCGTACTTTAATGGGCGATTGACCTAATATGACCATAAATAATGTGCGTACAAACCGAAAATCTAGTGTCAATAGAAAAGAGAAATGGACATAATATATTGATGGGCTATAACTTCCTTAAATCACTCCTGATTGGTGATTTAAAAGTTATGAAGGACGCCCACAAACAAAATCAAAGAAATGTAAATGTGGGCAATGTCCGTGGTTATAATTCATTAATCAGAACGGAGTTTCCTTCAGCTAAGTTGGAGGAAAACACGGCTCTTTATATACGCACAAATACGGACACGTAAGTTTGCTATACACAACATGGAAGTATGTCTCGTTATTATGGGAATTCATGAGGTACTGCTTTGATCTTACCTTGCTTTTGTGGGTATTGAATGAGGTCGAGAAGTGGGTTGTAGACATCAATGTAGACCATCTTGCTGTGGGGCAGCTTGCGGTTGAGAGAGTCGAGGTTTGAAGAGAGCTTGGTGTTGAACAGCTGAGCCGCAGCGTTGTACTGCTCTGCACAACCTCGTAGTGGCCCTCCTGCTAATGTCCTTTGTGAAGGAACGCACCCGATCGGTGGCGCACCAAATACTGCTATTCTTCGAGCTCCTAGGTCGTATAATCCCTTCGACGATCAAAATGGATCTTAGGGCCTATTGCTAGGGTTTTCTTATTCACTTGAAAGCGAGTAGATGCAAAATTCTTGGATTAAGTAAAATTAGGTTGCTCTTGTGGAAAATAATGGGATACAGCTACGTGATGTGGCCCGCTTGAGTTTACCTAACTATATTGAACGAAGATTTATTAAGATCTAACTTGCCCACCATCATGAATTTATCATCATGTGATGGGTTGCATCCTGGTTATACATACTTATAAATTTACAAAAGGGATATCGGAGCTAAGGGGGACTATAGCAACATGAAGATTAAATCATTCTCTCCGACCTTTTAGGATTCACCATATCAGTTCCGTATCCTAATAGATAATCTAAGATGGTCTCAATGCACGGTCCATTCATTTACATGGGATGAAGCCAAAGAACGAAAAGATACCTGTAGGAAATTGGAAGCTGCATCGACCATGAGGTCGGTATATTCAGGCACATTGTACTGCAATTGCCTCACCCGAGCGGTGAAGTAGTTGTTGGCGATGTCGTCACTTCCAGACACGACAAGGTACAAGCTTTTGGCCAAGATGAAGTTCGCCTTCTCTTCACCGACAAAACCTTTCAACTTCCCTATGTACTTTTTGAAGAGATCCAGCTGCTCCGACATTGATATGACCGACTATCCAAAGATCAAACGAGTTTTTACCAATAGAAGATGTATGACTTTATATGAACTGTCTAAAGTACCGAATGGACATAAACTGGATGTGCAAATGTACCACTAGCTCGGGCGTGAGCGGATCATATCCAGTGCCGCCGGAAGCGAAGGTCACCCCGGTGACTAGGTCTTGATCTTGTAGATTCGGATCCAAGTATGCTGGCACTGTATCTTTAATGCCTAATTGTTCCGCTGAAATAGGAAGATACAATACAGGAAGACAATGACATTGGGGGAAAAAAAAGAACTTATGGAAAGCCTAGTAATATAAATCAACTTTCATACAAGGAATTGATAAACGACATATTGCAAAAGTGGCTTTGATTTGATAACGTATGCAATTGTTAATGCAGAAAAAAAATGCAATATTAACCAACATACAAGAGAAAGCAATGTCTAAACAACCCTAAAACAAAATTATAAATTGTTTCTCTTATTGTTGAATTGTCGATGAATTAATGACCCAATAATACATGGTCACTAGATTCAACTGCGCCACGGTGTAGTACTATAATGTAGCCGAGGTGTGACTTGATTCAGATCATTAGAAAACATAGTTGGTGGTGAGACTTGTTATACTCGATAATGTTAGTTGAGGCATGCCTTGATGCAAGACGTGGCTGAAGCTTTTCCCACAATCTGATTCTGGCTTGTTGATGGCACTTTCGGTATAGTATTATAGGGAGGTGTTGACTTTGATGCCTCTATGTTGGTGGTCAATGTTGGTGGTCCTAAGTAAGGTATTGGCATGACGTGGACAAATCTTTAATTATTTTTTTATTTTTATTTTCCTTTTTTTAATCTTATATTTGTTCCTTTTTCAATTTTTTCTTTTCTTTTTGCCGATGGCCGATCTCAACTGGTGGTCAGCCACCAACAATGCCCAAGGAGGGTCGGGTGAGGTTCGCCTCACCCAAAATAGGGCAGCCCTCGCTTGTGGCCATTGAGGGCAACCTCACCTAGGTACAACAAGGGTCGCCTTGCCCAAGTGAGGCCATCCTTTACCTGTGGCTAGAGGATTGAGCAGCCACCAGCCAAAAAAAAAAGGTAAAAAAAAAAGAAAAAATTTAGAATTTTTTTTTAAATTATCCACGTCAACAGTAATACACCACCTAGGATGGCCTACAATGATTGGACCAATATGTCAGCATTTTCTGATAATAATTAGTCAAAATGACTATATTATTAAAATGTTTAGAACTGAATTAGTATAATTGAAAAGTTTAGGACTGAACTATCACAAATGCAATAGGTGTAGAACTTTTTTCATAATTTTCCCTACTTTGCCAACATCTTGTATACATACATGCAGCCATGCATGTGATAAAAACAACTTACCCGAGAGAGAGAGAGAGATTAGACTTATCATATTGATCACCAATTAAAAGAAGTAACAGAGAAGAGAGAGAGAAGAAACCCATGATGTCGGATGGCACTTTGCCATCGCAAAATCTTCCTGTCGGGATGCCGCCTTTGAAATCCTCACCGTAGGGGGGGAAGTTGCATTTGACAAGAGTTGATATGTCGTTGTTGTTGCCAGCGTCGACGATCGAATCTCCAAACACGATAATGGCCGGGATCGTTACGTTCGGCGGCAGCTTCACCACAGCCCTTGCCGGCAGAAACATAATCGAAATAAACAACACGAACGCGGCCGAAAGTAATGCTGAAGAATGGACGAGTTTGGAAGACGACATGCTTTGCTTTCTCTCTCTCTCTCTCTCTCTCTCTCTACATGTGTTGGTGAAATGGGAAGGAGAAGAAAGTGAACGTAGGTGCGCAGATTGATGGTGATGTTGCTGCTTATGGCATGAAGAGGGTATATATAGCTCAAAAAAATATGGGAACTATGATATGATTAAAATAAGAGAGGGTCTAACATATGTAAGTATAATATTCTTGATTTCCCATCTTCGTTTATTAAATGATGGAGCGTGAAGTATATAGCTTGCCCTTGGGAATTCTTCGAAAGAATTCTACATCTCTCAAATAAATGTGCTTTTTCATAAATGAAATGCGAATTTGTATTTGACATTTGTCCGTGAAACGACGCATAAATCATTAGAACCAAACAAATTTACGCTTCTCAATCCTTCTAGAATTAGCTAGTAAAAATTAAAGAGTCGTAGAGGGGAGAAATTCGGCTTTTTGTTCTAGAAAGTGATTACAACTACGTGTATAACTTGACTCAGCAAGGGTTTATCACATTAGTTTATAAATCAATCTTATTATTTTCTAAACTCTAGGCGACTAGTAGTGTTCTAAATTTCTTGTAATATATATACACACACACCTACACACATCTTAATAATGAGCAAAACCCACCCGGGCCTTTGCCATATTTGGTTAGACTCTACAAAATAAAAATATTACATGATTTTATCTATCCACGTAAATTATCAGCTACATCCCCATCATAAACTTATTGGTCGTTGGCGTACGCTTTTTGCAAAGAGCAGACGGTACCAAATTTCTCAATCCATTCGTGAGGAAAACATATACCCAGAATGGTGTTACATGATTATTGTGCGATTAAGGTGGTGCTGAAATATAAACGTGGATTCTGCTAGTGAAACCTCATAACGCAATAGATTTTAGCATGACAGAAAAAAGTACCATACCTTTTATCATCATTCCATTTGGCAAGTTGGTGCCATAGTCATTTCCATAGTTGGATTCGTTTTGTTTTATCATGTCATTCATAGAACGAGTCTACAATAACATATTTCACATGACGGAACATGTGCTATAATTAGTATTTCCCAATATAGGTATTTCCCAATATAGGTAAGCCTTAGGACAGAAACTATCCAAGAAAAAGAAAAGAAAAAGAAATTTCTCTTTCGGGTTGGATCCACCGATGAACAAGGTTCGGTGATTGTTGAGGAAGGGAGTGATCTTGTGGTTGCTGAAACGACAGGAAGGAGAGTTTCTGGTCGCAACGATCGGCTCCTAGCGATGCCCTTGGAAGTGTCTTGCAGACGATGCTCGAAAAGGGGCTTTCGTGTTTCTCTCCATGCAAAAGGTTGGTCGTCTACCCACGCTCATTACGGCAAATATAGCTAATCCTCTATTATTTTTCGATCAACGCCTCTTGATGGACTAACCAATCCAGGATGGATAAGCTAAAAAAAGCGCACGATGTGCCTCTTGTCTAGTGTTTAATTTCGCACGGCCACGATGTTCGGTCAACAACCAGATTAAACCTTGCAGACATCCTCGTTAGGTGTGAGTTACCAAGTTAATGATGGTGATCTAGCACCTTAATCGATCTTTGGGAGAAAAATCCTTCTCTTTCCTTTACAGCTGTGAGATTATGGGAGATGATTAGAAAGTTCTATTTCGTGCGCTATTGCGCAAGAAATAAAGAAGACGATTTTTTTTTGTTTCTTTGCATGCTACTTGGTAAAAACGACCGTGTGATGATGCTTGTAAGACGAAAGGACAAGATCTTTGTTATGCTTTGACCCCATTGTTGATGCTAAAAAAACGACCAACTTTTGGTTATTATCAATAAGTATCCAATTTATTCGATGAGTGCAGATTTGGTCAATAGTGAACAGAATAATCGACAGCTTGCTAAGAAAGTCATTGACAACATCATGAGAGCTGTCGACCAGAGCCTTCATCAAGATTAGGAAGTTGATCGATGAAGTTATTTCATTGGCAACAAGAGTGTCTAAGTATCAATAGTTGTTAAATGATAGTGATAAAGGGCCACATAAATACCTTAAGCAAAATGTGATTTTAATGAAAAACTATGAGTCATAATATGACTCTGACCCAAATGAAAACATTAAAATAAATGTGGCAAAAATGGGATTTGTTGATTCTTATTGCTTGCCAAGACAAAAGACACAAGAATTGTTAAGGAAGACACTCAAGTTTACTTGTTCAATATCAATATGTTGGACGAATCTTTGATTTGATTTGGAAAGAAGACCTAACTAAATTAGCTAAAGGCCAAGGCATTCCAAGTAAAGAAGATTTACCAAACAAAAAATATTGCAAGTGGCATCACTCATGGGGTCATAACAAGGTTAATTGTGTTGTTTAAAAAAACAAAAATAAATCAAGAAGCAATTTGGCAAGGAAAAATCAAATTTCTTGATGACAATGGGGCATATGATATCTCTTGATTATCTAATTTAAAAGAATCGAATAATCGATGAATCAATCAATTCTTTAAAAATGTGCATATGTTGATATCAAAAAATGATCAACTTTTGGTTACTATCAATAAGTATCAAACTTAGTTGATGAAAGCAAAGCTTGGTCAACAATAAACAAAACAATCGACAACTTGAAGAGAATTAATAACTCATCAAGGAAGTCATTGACAACATTCTGAAAGTTATCAACGAGAGCTGTCATCAAGATTTGGGAAGTTGATCGACAAAACCATCGACAGTGGGCAATCGATACAAAACATAATTGCTAGGTGGTCATATTTATTACTGCTATGTAGGTCTTCTTCTTTTTTTAATAACTTCTTATAAATAAGTATCACTAGATAATAAGAGACTATGCAATGTCTTATAACCACTAAAGATTAGAAAGTTCTCTCTTTATTTAAATGTAATAGCCATTGCATAAAAACATCATATGTAACAATCTGTAAAGGGTTATAATTCCTCAAGTGTGTTCATTGTAGGAGGATCCCTAATCAATCAAAGAACTCAAGGTTTTCTCAAATTTTTCTTTTTATCATTGATTTCCTACAATTAATATGGCTAGCTGCAATTGCATCCAATCTTGATACCTTTAAATTCTCATTATTTACTTCCCTATTCACAATTAATAAAAACAAACCCTTCAATTTTTGTCGATTCACTTATCGATCCATCTATATATTTAAAAAGTATATCATCGACTTTTCAGATTGCACGTGCTTTTTGGCTAGTATTATGTGTCAGAAAATTTAGAAATTTTAAGTTTCTAGGTTACTGAAGTGAAGCCGTCTCTGCCTTCCAATATCCTCTTGAAATCACGTAACTCGATTGTCCAGTTCGAAGGGATTGAATTCTGATATGTGTAAAGAATACGAAACTAAGTGGGGTTTCTCAAAAACTAAAATAATATCATTACTTTTTTAGTCAACAACTTACATTAATTAATTTTTCTGGCTAATATTGGTAAATCTATTTCTTCCTTGGGAAGCTAAAGCCTTACTCTATTTATCTTGGGCCAAATGAGTTTTGGGCTTGAATCCATACCCTTCACTTTTCCAAAATTCACTAGGAGTGTCTACGTGCAATTACGGATACCTCAAAATGATTTCATGAGAATCGAGACATATAGTACTTAATTTTTTTTTTCTTGCACATGCATCAAAGGTGCACAGATACAAGTAATAATTAAAACCATTTGCTCATTCCATAAAATAAAATAAAAAATCCAAAAAAAAAAAACCTTACAGAAAAAGGAAAATCTATATCGCACAAGGCTTGCCCTGGCAATAATTGTGGAGGTAAAGAGGTAGTAGCACAAGCAATGGAAGAAAACAATTTATTTTTTTTCGGAAGTTTGAGAACAAAAAATTTGCTTATGCATGTGAGTTCACTAGGGTTTCTCCACGGTACAACATTGTGCCATGCCACGGTCCGACATTTTCTTCAAATTCAAGTGCAAAAGTAAAAATGTGATTCTCTTTTTACAATCATATCGACTCTTGCCATATTCAATTGCAAAACCGTTAATAAAAATATATGATACAATATGGTAATCAATCATAATATGCGTCGATTCCCAATTTGTGGAATCAAAAATTGACCCTATTGAACTTGGAACTAGCCAATCCGAGCTAATTCTAAGGCCAATTCGAGAACCGGTTGGGCGTTTGATCCACCAAGCTTCTTAATCACTTCGATGTTAGAAATGCAAAGATCTTTCAAATTGATGATAGACTTTTGCAATCGGTGAAGCCAATTTGTCATTTACAATATTATTGTCAGTCACCAAAAATTTCAGCTCCAATTCAAGATCTCAAAATTCATAAAATCTAAAATTGTGGGTATCGACCTATCTATGTGATTATGGCTTAGTACATGATCAATGAGTTACAAGCTTAAGGGATGGGTTCTTAGCTTGGACACATCCAAATTGACATCAAGTTGCTCATCTAGTTCTCCCAAAACACTCATGCAAAAATATAAAATGGAGAAGAACTATAAAAATATTTACATCGTTGGTTTCATCAATGAATCGGAATTATTATTCCCGGCTCTAAAATTCTAAAGACGAGAATCAAAATCTATGTGTGCTCCTAATATTGTGGGTACAATAGACAAAGCCAGCAAATAGCCAAAATATTTCCCCACTCCCAAGAAGGTACCACCACAAATGGTCGTTGGAAATTAGAAAGGCAAAACACCAATGCCTAATTCTTTTTCTTCTTATCTCACATCATCCAAAAACTCTACTAAACCTTCTAGGCTAACTGATCAATCTCTGGATGAGTATTCACCGGTAAATACAAAGTTCTAGATGATGGAAAAAGCGTGGGAATCTATCGAACAATTCGGGCCAAATCATGAAGAAAGTTCATTCAGTAAAACTAGTCTCCATAACTCCTTTTGCTCTCGAGTACCGAAATGGCTTTCTTTATAAGAAATAATTACTTATCCTAACCCCCGAAGTTATAAAAGAAGTGGAAGGAGGACTGCCGATTCGGAAACAACGTTTTCCTTGAAATTGGTAATAGCTAGACAAACGACGTCAACAACGTCAGGATGGCCGAGTGGTCTAA
The DNA here is from genome assembly GCA_014182575.1 of Eucalyptus decipiens. Classification (NCBI taxonomy): domain Eukaryota; kingdom Viridiplantae; phylum Streptophyta; class Magnoliopsida; order Myrtales; family Myrtaceae; genus Eucalyptus; species Eucalyptus decipiens. The sequence continues at coordinate 19,163,563 of CM024614.1, read as the reverse complement.
GGCGCCAGACTCAAGTTCTGGTCCTCGTGAGAGGGCGTGGGTTCAAATCCCACTTCTGACATTTTCTCCCTCCTTCCCCGACTTTTTTTTTTTGTTTTTTTTCAGGCCCAAGTTCCTAGAAGCCTCTTTACAATTTGTATCCCTCAATAATGGTATGGTAGGTGTAGCGTGCGGATCTCAGTGGGCATGCCTTAATAACCGCATCTAATCAAAATCTCATTGGCTCTTTTCTCAATTTTAAAGAATTGATCCTGGCTTTAAAATAACAACTAATTGCGCAAAACAGACAAAAGGAAAGTTCCATATTCGACTTGCCATTGACGATGCACGACCCTTTAGAAAACAATTTGTGATTATTTTTAATATTATCGGCATCTTATCTGCTATTGTCACATTGTCCTCATTATTGTAGTTAGAGCGTGATGGCCATTCAATTTGGAGTTGGATCCATTCTTTTTTATTAAGCAATTGGCAAAAAGGGAAAAAGACACTTGCACTTTACTACAAATTAATATCCTCCACAGTCGTTGCGCCTCATACGACAAAAAATCCCCCACCATAAACAAAACCAAACATGAAAAGGTAATTGCATTTATATTTATAAGTATATATATATGAAAATCAATGTGTAGATATGTATTTTATATTAATATTGGCCTGCACCATATGTGGACATCACACCTTACAAAAGACATGCGTCCCCACCACCAACCCAGTTAATTATTGACGTACGAATCCTATCCCCCCCAAAAAAAAAATAATAAATAAAAGAGAGGCTTAAGTAGTTTATTTCCCTCCTCTATACCAAAAACTAGGATAAAAAAAATTCAATCTAACTTACCCTAGATTTAAAAAAAAAAAATTGCGAAATATGTCGTGGATAGCATTTTGTCCTTTTATTCCCATTTAAAATTCAACCACCATTTTACCAAAAATAAAAATATTTTTATCAAAAAATACCGACCAAAGAAAAAGACTGATAATAAAAATAAAAATTCAACCACTAACGCTGCATATATATGGTTGATGACGCCATGTGCCACTTTATATTATAGTGCCGCCAGATTCGACAGGTAGGCTATTCCATCACCGGGTCGTCGTTTCCGGCCCACCTCATCTGGGCCAACCCGAAGGAACAGGCTCGTGGGCCCAGTCCGATAAGATTCCGACACGCCCCCCCATTTGGGCCCCAAGTGGAAAAGGTCAGCTCCGGTTATTGGGGGCCCCGCCTCATGCCAGAAAGAGTTGCCGCCCCTGCCACATGGACACCGCCACGCCAACCAGGCCGACTGACGACAGATGGGCACGGGCGGACGGCGACGCACGGCTCGCCTCCGCCACCGCGCCTTCATAGACCATTGTGTTATTGATGAGAGGCGCATCCCCTGTGGCGGCGGCAGCGGCGGCCTCTGGAGTTTGGGCTTGTGAAGAAGTCGACTTTTGGCTGCTCCGAAAAAAAAAAAGAGAGAGACCCCATAAGAAATGAAAATGATGGTGCAACCGCCCAAAAAAAAAAAAAAAAAAATCTATACTAATATACCATATGACTCGTCACAAAAGAAAGATGGTTTTGATCTCTCCTTGCAAAAGAAGAGGAAAAAGTAAATAATGGGAAGCAAGACGAGTCACCACATGACTTTTTTTTTTTTGGACAATGAGTCACCACATGACTTACGAGGTTGCAAGTATATCAAAATCTGGTCCCAAGGGCTCAACAGTGTACTTGATAAGTGTGAGCCCAATTCACATGTACTGTTGGGTGAGATAAATGCACATGATTGAAAGCATTATTTGATATATGAATATATGATTAAATCTTTTTTGATCCTAAAAGGGTATACATAATATTTTTGGGTCCAAAAGAGGAAAAGGAACTTGGCCTAGGACCCTTTGACCACCATAGCTTGAATGAAACATACTTATCAAGAGAACAAAGCTAGAATCAAACACACTCAACTTCCAACCTATTCCATAGTTAATGATCAGATTCATTTCGTAATTCATATTTACTGGGATGAGTTGTTATATTTGTTAATTATATTAATAAATGAGATATAAAGGAGTTTAGAATATGGATATTAAATAACTTCACTAACTTAATTTTATGACACTCCTACGTTCACACGATCTTTGCTCATTTTGCACTATTATCTTTGCTTGAGTATGAGTTTTCCTATGTTTCCTATGTTTAATTAAATATAAAAATATTTTAGTAAAATAAGACGGGTCGGTTGTAAATCACTAAATCTGTATTATATGAAAATGAGTCAAATCGATTTTTTTAAGATAATGGTCAAAATAAATTAAATAAGTTAATATGAATCGAATCATTTTCGAGTAGTTTAATATGTCGTGAATTAGTTATGCACTATCAAATTCCTTATCATTAAGAGAACAAATAGAATGGCAATGTCAACCTCAAGCTCAGGAGAAGATATTTTTCCATCAGGTCTATCTCTTTCCTCCTCTCTTTCTGGCCGAACCAGATATTTTGATCCTCCCTCAATCGCGACTCGGCGGATTTACCCTCGCCCTCGTCGCGCCCACTGACAACAGCGACGAGCCGCACTCGCTCTTTCGCATCTTGTCCTTTAGCCACGTCTCACTAGCCGACGAAAAAATCTCCCCCTCGAATTGTCGAAACTGTCCTTTCGAATCCGCGAAAACTCCAATGCGCCCTCTAGTTCGTACGACAAAACGACGCAATTGTCTCGAAAATATCGATGAAGGGGGGAAGGGTAAAAAAGTCACCTGGCGTCGGGCGACGGGCAGAAGGTGATGACGTAATCCGCGCCGGCGCACGTGAACGTGCTCGTCGCGTCGTCGTACGCGTAGCTGTACGCCTGCGGGCACGCGCTCTTGAACGCCTCCGAGTACGGCGTCGGCCTGCAGGCCTGGGGGCTGCCGTACGCGCCGCTGCAGCAGTACTGCGGCCGCCGGAACGCGTCGCACGCGCTCTTGCAGGCGGCGACCCCGACCCGCCGCCCCCGGCCGCCACCCTCAGCTCCGAGGGGCACGCGGCGTTGAGGTCACCCGTGCACCCGACGCTCGTGCAGTTCCCCCGCCCTCCTTTCCCGCCTTGGGGCGCCACCAGCATGGGCAGGTTGAAGCCGTCCACGAGGCTGACGTCGAAGAAGTCGAGGCCGTCGTCGCCGTCGAGCTTGAACTCGGCGAGGGTCGCGGGAGGGGCGGCGCTGCGGCCGCCGCACTCGAGCTGGCCGGAGCCGCAGTCGCCGGTGAGGCAGGAGAGCTCGCCCGCGGCGGGGTCCTGGGCGCAGCGGGTCCGGGCCCAGAAGCGGCCGCCCCAGCCGGCGGGGGCGGCGAGGGAGCGGGACTCGCCCTTCTGGAGCGCGAAGCCGGTGGTGGAGAGCGGCGGCTCGTCGGCGTTGGCGAGGACGCCTGGCCATACCGTGTACTCGCACTTGTTCACTAGCGTGAAGGTCGTTGCATCAGCTGAAAAGTAGAATGCAAAGAAGGATGAGAACTCTGTCGAAGAGAATCACGAAAAGGTCGTGTCGACGCAGCTACGTACCTGCCAAGAACATTGCGGAAATGAGCAGCCATGGCAGAGGTATCGATGGCCAGAATCTTGCCATGAATGTCGTGCCTGTATAATTGAAGAAGAGGAAGAAGAAGAAGCCAGACTCGCGGTCAGAATAATCTCTTCTTCTTCTTCTTCTTCTTCTTCTTCTTCAGTCGTAATGGGAGATTCTGGGACGCAACGACAGGGGATGTATGCCGGCCATCCGGCATTTTTATAGGGGAAGTCAGAGATAGGAGTGAAAATGGGTGGTTGCATGAGACGTAAGCTTCATCACGGTGTGATTTGCCGTGGGGAAATAGGTCATGGTCTTTTCAAATTTCAACGACCTTTTACGTGAAATTGTTGCAGAATTCAGACAATGATGGAAGCATAGGGCCTAAGAGGACGGGGAGTAATTAAGGAGTCAAAGTTTGAATTCCCATCGGGTCAATGTTAAAAGGTGGGTCCGTGACTCTAATACGCTGTTATTATGGCAAATGAAAGATGAGGCCACCAGATCTTGGGGAGGAGATTTCAAATTTGGAATTTGGGACTGAACGTCTTAAGGTCGGTCATCAATTCTTAGAATTGGAAACATGATCCGGATGGTGAACCCAAAGCTATGATACCTGGGAGTAGGTCTTTTGTCAAAATCTTGTGAACCATGGAATCGAACTCGCCGATTTCAATGTTAACTTGGAAATCGGTCGATTCTTTTTTTTTTTTCTGGTTTCATCAACTAAAGAATTTCACGAACTTCTCTTACTCTTCTAGCCTTGTATAGAAACTAGACGGTTGTAGTATAACTCTCCGATGCAGCAAAATAACCACCACCAATCAAATAAAAAAAAGGAGAAATTAAGGTTAGTCCCAATCTAATATTGGTTCGGTCTTGGTTTTACCTCGAAAAATGCCAGTTTTCGGGAAGAACCGATAGTTCAAGACCCTAAATCAGGAACTGAATTAGACCGGTTTCTCAGTGAACAGATCTTGAACCGATCGGGTAAAGTCGATTCGGTCTGATTCTTGGATCAAACCGGTCCAAATGCATACCCCTGATGAAAGCCGGTCAAGTTGATGAGTGCTAGTCCAACATCGGTGTTCGCAAAGGACCAAGCTGCTCTCTCTCCTAGAAAATACAAATAAGAGCTCCTGGCCTGGCTGTTAGGGCATGCCTGAGTTCTTCTCTATCATCGTTGCTCTGCTTATCTTCAAGAAGCACCTTCGTTATGAGCTTAGCATTGTTAGCAAATGACAAAAGTTTCGGAGAGTACCTCAGGGGGGTCACTCCATGGTAATCGTCGTGCTCTTTTCTCGTGCTTGGCGATGACCAATTTGCGGTGTTTCAAGCGGGAAAACCCCATTATTCGGTATTGACAAGATTTGATACAATGATTATAAACAACATGAGATGAAACAAAATCCATTTATTGATAATCTCTTTTCACCGATTTCAATTTAGACAAGTCCCTCATAAAAAACTAAAAAGCGCCTTATCAAGATGAATCGCCCCTGCTCTTATATTGGCGTGAGACACGACATAATGGAACTAACAAAAAGGTAAATCCAAAGAGGACTTCTTATATACACGTATGGCATAAATGCATTATAGTATGTGTTAGATGATATCATTTTTGTTATTCGTGTCTAAGTACAACGACCCGTTTATCCAAATCATTAATCTAGATAGATAAAGACAGTTATGAAATTTAAAACTAAATACCAGTGGATCTATTGAGATATCAATAGAATTACCTCATGTGCTATAAGATCTCCGTCCGTGCCAGACAGTCCTTGGACTGACGTGGTCGTGGATCCAATTTATCGCAATGGACCGCCAACGAGGCATTGGATTGGATGATGAGGAATTTTGCTCCTCTCCCTGTGGCATTCGATTCAAATCTTGTCAGTTTCATTAGTAAAACAATCAATTGCGCTGAATTATTGTGAGGGTGCACTTTTATGGCTTAGTTGGTAACCATTTTATTTCCGAGAACAATTTTTGCTCAATTTTCTTTTTTATGTTTTGCTCTCTCAATAAAATTCGAGTATGTGTACGTTTGATAATTGTACAAAATTTTTACTCGTGTAATAAAAAAATATCAGGATTGTATTTATTACAACTCTCAATTTTTTTGAGATGTATAAGTTATTTAATTTTTTAATAAATTTATAATATTTTCCTCTTTTTTTCTTTTTCTTTTTTCTTTCTTTTCTGTCGGCTCTTGTTTGAGTCGGCAAAAATTGATCCCGAATCACTGGAAAAAAGGAAAAAATCCCACAATTCTTACGTCAAGCTGATTGAACTTGATTTGATTCGGCTTTGACTCCGTTTCTCAATTTCACGTCATCCAAATATGACTACACTACACACCTAGGGACGTTGACAGAATGGAATTCACTACTGATAAAGCCGAGCGGACTGTGATTTGGCTCTCGGTCACTTGATTTTGCTTAGCTATTTCAAGCTTCTGTGGATTGTCTTGGGTGAGTTTATTTGATAGCATGATTAAATCAGATGGGATTTTTTTTTTTTTTTTTAATAAATAATATCCTTAGAGGCGTAGGCAACTGGCTTTTCGTGGGATGTTGCCATGGAGATTATAAAGTTTCCTTCTCGATGGTGATGACGTGCGAGACTTGTTCATCAGAGAGAGCCTAGGACAGCCTACCTCGCTTGTCGCCATTATGGTTTGCACATTGTGCACTGTCTTCATTTATTGTAGTTTTATGCCGACTTGATGGGTACCCTGTTTTTTTAATGATACCCCTAATCTCTTCTCTCTTCTAAAATTGACCCAAGAGGGCTCGTTCCCTCTAGAGCATAGCGTGTTCGACTTCAACTTGTCAATTCTAAGACGGAATGGAAATGCATTTCAATTGCGGGGAAATTATTCAATCAATCCCAAATTTATCGTGCAGATTTCAATTAATTCTTGGACTTTTCTTTCAATTTCATTAATCTAGTTTTAAACATTTTGCAAAAAGTTTGAGTGTAATCATTTCAACTGATTTTCACCAGAAATCAATGACTAAACTACCATATCAATGATTTTTTAGAGAGAATTCACTAGAAAGATTACATTGAAATTTCACATAAAAGTCAATGATTAAATTGACAAAATTGAAAAGTTGAGAAAGACTAAATTAACATCCTTATAATAAATTTATGACTAATTAAGTAATTTTCTCCTCTGCCATGCATCTTTTATCACGTCAAAAGGGTTTGATATATTGGGTTCATAGCTAGTCAATCAAATTCGATTTGAATTGAATTGCAAGGAAGCCTGATCATCAATGGAAAGTTAGAGAATCGGACTTCGCTGGACATCTAGAACTCTTTTGATGCAAAATATAGTAACTTCCTCATTTGAGTCCAAGTTAGAGAAGGGAAAGAATTACCTATTTTGAGTGTGTTTGTTTTGTAAAAAATGAATGATTTAGAAAATATTTTTTTTTAAAAATAAATATTTGTATCACTTGCAAAAATAATTGAACAAAATATATATTTTCATTATCCATGAAAATATTAGGACATAAATTGTTATTGACAATGGAAATTATTTTTTATTGACTAATTATTTAAAGCAATATAAAATATCATTTCTAAGAATTTTTTTACAAATTATTTATTTTTCATAAAACAAATGTATTTTGTGAGCTGTTGGCCTTTTGCCTTTCAAGGTGAGCAAGTTATATGTATACTTGAGGAGAGTTTTATTTGTTCCAATCTTCATTATAACGCTTGATTTATAGATGGATCATGTGTTACTCTCTTTATGGAGGAGGTCATGCCAACCGAATCTTCTTGATAGTGTCCGGTCACTTGTTTTTGCTACAACATTACATTGAATTTTTAATTTTCAAAGAGAAATTTCTGATCTAAGTCCAGGAAAGATGATTTCCTTAACCCTTAAAAATTCTGCCCTGACCGGTGCTGCCTAAAAAATAGAACCAGAACAATCATCAGAGCTACTCGTGATATGCATTGCTAACTTAAGCTTTCAAGAAAGCAATCGACTCGCCATGTCCTTTCTCGTCGGTTGAGCAATAGTGTGACAATTTCCATGGCGTCGCCACATTACACTAATTTGTTCCATTTTCGTCACTAAAACAACTAAAACACAAATTGGGTATGGTAGAAAACACACACACATAAACAATAATCTAGATCACAGTTTCAGAGAGTATTTGTGATGATCAAATTGGCGTTTCTTATTAGTCAATTTTCTTGTGGCAACCTTGAGTTAGGCTTGTTATCGTAACATCTGAAAATAGTCACTGTCCAATCTGCTCGTTCATAAATATTTTTCCTTTCGAGGGAGTTAGATCGACATTAAACCTCGATACAGCTCGAGTCTGAATCAGGTTTTAAGGCGTGGCAGAAATCTTCCCATTTTCATAACTGGGACCGACCGGAGGATGTCACCTAAAGAAAAATGTCAAAAAGTGTCGTTGAAAAGTCTCTTCACTTTGTGATGATCCGCAAAGGGTACACCAGCTGTCCTCCTAATTGATAAGAAAAGGACATGACTATGCGCTTGTCTAATCCCTTCGACATTACTTTTCTAAAGTTCTCTCTTTGCCACCCAGGCCTAGCCATTAAAAACAACATATGATCTCGCCGCGATGCTAGCCGAGCTTAAGGTATTCCTGCCTAGACTATTGTCGGCGACACATCCGGCGGGGCCTTATACGGTGGTGATCGGGGGACGAACTTTCATAGTGGGACAAGTACGCATTTCGGCATCAGCGGATACGAATCGTTCACGGTGCTTTTCTTTTGACGAGACTGATGTTTTGTCATCTACGAAGCTGGCATTTTTAATAAGCTTCCGTCAGTCGGGAGGATTCAAGAAATCCCGTCTACACACGCACCCACGAGCGAAAGAGACGGGCAATTATTCATTCGCGTCGGTATATCCCTCTCGACTATAATCCGAGCGATAACAATTTTTCTAAGAGAATCCAAAAGGGCGAAAAAGATCAATGCATCGGAGAAGCAAAATCCCGTTCGGTAGACGGAACAGCAATCATTGAAGAAGATGAAGCTTTAATAAGCTGGTTTTGTAGTTTTACATGACGACACATTGACCCTGTCAAACAGATGAGTCATATCGAATTTTTAAGTCATAAATGATCCGACCGAAATTGATTCATTGATTCATAATGATCAATTTATTCGTAATATAAATGTATTGACTCATATCCTATCCAACTCTATGATACTGAAACATTTTCATATTTAATCCAATGTAGAAGTGAGAGTGCAGAACAAGTGGAAACGAGAGAGAATGAAGAGAGTCATAAAAGTGGGTTATCTCTAAATAAGTAGTAAACCAATCTATGATCAATTTACGACCCATTTAATATTTATATTATATTTAAATTCATTCATAACCTATTAACTCAGTAAAACTAACCCATATAAATAACTCAACTCATCATATATGAGTTAATAAATGGGTTTATGACCCATTTTGATAAGACAAATTAGGTCACAATGAAGGAGTTTTTATGTCAAAGGACTATGCAATAGAGTGACAGAAATAGCCTGACGGAACTGTCCCCTTGATAGACTGTAAATCCCGACGATACAAAACTTAGGTAAGACGCCACTTAATCTTTATCTATTTGATAGCAGCAACGGCGTCACCACCAACGATGAAGCCATGCGCCATTGACCTTAAAATAGGTTTGATTACTGTAGATTATTAGGCTACTGTAGAGCACTCCATATTGTCGTGCCAAGTATTCTTGGAGATGGACATTTGTTGCCAACTGTCACCAAAGACCATCACCTATCAACCTTGACTCGACAACTCACTAAAAATGTCCGAATTAGTAAATATATAAATAAATTTAAGATTTTTTGGATAATTTTTTATCATTAGAGGACAAATGTGGGTCATAAATCCTAACAATTTTAGCCCATATCTCGTGTTGCACATCAACTGTTGAAGCTAGGCATTGGTCGGCAAGGTGGCTCCCGCGTTCAACATTAACTGGTCACTTTCTCAATGCCATTCCATGGTACAATCTAATTCTTCTTCTCTAAAGAAAATGCAATGTGAAAAAGGACTAATAAATGGCACATGCATACGTTCCAATCTTTCTATGATATTTTTACTTTTTCAGTGCGTTTTATGCGGGATTTCCGCCCTTTCAGGGATTCGTATCGGTGACATGAACATGCAAACTATGTCGTCACACAATAGGTGATGGCTTGGCCTTAAAACTGGCCTAATCAATATTTTGTGCTACATGTTTTTGTCGACTCGGTAATTGTTGACAACCAAAAATACTCCTATGAACACGTGCTGGTCACAAGGACAGAAAGTCCTAAAGCCGCCATCGCAACCATATATAAGCCATAATATACATTAGCCCAACCCATTTATATCCATACGGAAAAAGACAATTAAGGATTTTGAGGGATTTTGAGGAATTTTGAGTTGAATTTCAATAGACAAAGACATGTAATACCATGATTTTTTTTTTTAGTCAGTCCTACTCTATTCCTACTCTACACTCACTCTCAGATTTTTGTCCTGCCTCTTGCAGGGCGTGGGAGTCAAAACCCACTACTGAAACTTACGCGTCCCCACCCCATCCCCCCCCTGAGAAGGTGGGGATTTGAACTCCTCACCTCCCCCTTTCATGTTGAAATGGTGGCCACTAGGGCGAATCCCAGTGGTTTGTAATACCATGATGAAGTAGTGAGATACCACGTGTCGAAGCCAAAGATCAATGATGAAGATACAACCTTGGCAGTGAAAATAGGCGGGAACAATTAGGAGGGCGCCAAACTCGAAGAAGGAGCAGTTAATACTTGTTGGATAAATCATGACACTATTATCAAATAAGTATGGAGAAGGTGGTTCGGCATGAATCAAGAAGCGACTCTTGAGGAGAAAATAATCAATTATTGATGGTTACCAAGGTAGCCTATAAATACCATAAGCTATACAATAGACTCCCCTCCCCTAATATATTACCTTTATCTTTAGTTAGCTTTAACGTAGTTGTAGCTTAAGATTCCCGTTGTAGATTCAATTTCGGCTAGTGTCTTTATCCTAGGAAGTGTTATTGATTAGATCCCATTGCTAACTTATTTTCTAGTGTTGTTGATTAGATTCCGGGATTGTGTCCTCATTCTCATCTAGAAACGGTGTTCATTAGATGCTACTTCTGTTTAGTGTTGTTGATTAGATTCTAACATTGTGTTCATGCACACATCTAGGAACAGTGTATACTAAGTATTATTATCACCATCTAGCGTTGTTGATAAGATTCCGGCATTAT